>CM053597.1:17052210-17150407 GCA_028646575.1 Pseudocheirus occidentalis | reverse complement strand
TTACTGAGGTGTGTGCTTCCAGCATCCCTCCCCCAGACCCTGCCCTCCCCTCCATTGTCCCCCCTCTCATCCCCATGCCCCCTATTCTCCTGTGTGACAAGATGCCCAGTTTAGAGTTTATGCCATTTCTTCCCTAAGCCAGATTCGATGAGAGTAACTTCATCTTTTGATTTTATTTTAATATTTCTTCTTGTGTCATGGAGTCATTATCTTCTGTATGGTCTGTTCTAAGTTTTAGGGAGTTTGTTGCTTAGCTGAGTTTTTCTTCCTATTAGTTCCCTTTTCAATTCTTTCTTCTATAGCTTTTATTTCTTTTCTAATTTTCTTTTTCTAATTTTTACCTCTAGAACTATCATTTATAAAAAACATTTTAAAACTTTTTTAAAAAAAAAACCTCTACCTTTATCTCTTAGGAATTCTAGTTAAACTTGTGCCCAAATTTGTTTTTCTTTGATCCTTTGCTTGGAAATGTCTTAGAGTCATTTCCTGTTTTTTTAATGTCCCTGTCCCCATAATACTTCTTTATGGTGGGAGTCTTGTTTTGTTTGCTTATTCTTTCAGCACACCTCCTGCCTCTGGATTTGATGTGTGCTTCTGGAAGGAATGGATCCTTTTACTGCTTTCTTAGTGTAATGGGTTTTGTGTTATTCTAGGATCTCCGGGAGAGTTCATGATGAGGACCTACAAACTTGCCATGATCCCAAAGTGGTCTGATCCAGAGTAGAATCTGATTTCTGCCCTTTCCATTTTAATTTTGCAAGTTCCTGACCTGAGTTGAGGACTTAGTGACTGGCCTATGGACTTAACCCTAACCCCGTTTGGAATTTTAATGAACTGCCGCTGGACTTGGCTCCTATCAGCCAACTGGAAAGCTCCACTGTTTCAGAAGGAAAGAATTGCAGGCTCTTCTTTGGTCTGAGATCCCTGCCCTGGTTATTTCTCTGGAGGCTGGAACTGAGACCCTGCACTTCTCCTTGCTAGGTGACTGCTCACCCTGAAATGCCCACATCCCTTAGGTATGGATTCCTTCCTCAGTCAGCCCTGGTTCTGTGACCCAGAGCTGGGTGATGAGCAGCAGAGATGTTAGTTGGCATCTCTTCCTGTACTTGGGCCCCTCTGTGCTGAGATTGAGATCTCTCTTTGCCCCAGCATAGAGCCCTGTCCCCCCTGTGCCAAGCTGTGCTGCAAGAACGATTCCTCACTGTGACTTTTTTTTGGATTTCCCCTTTGGGACTTAATCTGATGCATTTTCTAGCTCTGTGTGAAGGGTCATAGGGTAGATCTCCGTCCTCTCTTCCTCTAGTGCTGCCATCTTATCTCCACCCTGTGTCCATGGTCCTTCAGAAGTCACTGAGAGCTACTGAGCAACTGTGTCTTCAATTCTTTAGGTTCCTGGGCCCAGTGACAGCAAGGGCCTTTCTCACTGTCTCATTGTTATCTTGGATTCTGGCTCCTTCTTGGCTGATTCTCTGCTGTCCTTTCCAACCCAAAGGTCATTCTCTCTGTCAGAGAACACAGAAGTAAAAGAGGAGTTAAATAGTCTGGGCTCTGCCTTGGCTTCTGCTGTCATCCGTTAGTGGTGAAGGAGCAGGCCCAGTCCTTCTTTGGCCCTCTCTTCCATAATTCATAATTCAGTCCCTTGGCTACCTTCATCAGCCTTATAGTCCAAGCTGTTGACCTCTTTACTTACCCTCCCTGTGCCCATTTTCTAAGCCTGTCTTTTTGGAACTAAAATACCCTCAAATTTCCTGTCAGTACAAATTAGTCTCCTCAGACTTTCCCTCTTCTTCCAGTATCTCTTTGTCTCGAGAATGTCATTCTTGAAAGCCTCTCATTCCAACTGGGTTGATTTCCTCTGGAGAATCTCTGGAATCTTACTCTTTTACAGCCCCTTGAAATCTGCTGTCCCAAGATCTGGGCTGTCACACTGTGCTTTCTTCTGCTCAGTCTAAAATTCTACAGAGATGCAGTCACTCCTCAGGCTCCCCCCATTTTTCTACTTTGACAACTAGCTCTTCCTTGCTGGTCAGGATATTGAATGAATGATCCTTTCCTTTGTCACTTCCACATCTTGTGAAGGATGAATGAAGCTTTTTTCCCACTAGGACTAATTTAATAAACTTTTCCTCCGTGTAGACATGGAAGAGAAGCCTGTCCTTTCTTTTTAACTTCACATATAATAAGTAAAATTACTTGTTTGTGAAAGTTGTAAGCCAGGTGATTTTTCTATAGTCTAGAAGATCTTCAAATAAGATTTTTTTAAACACAGCTTACATGAAATAACATGCTCCTTCTTAATGTCCTTTTTACTTTTAAAAATGTTGTTGATGGTCTTTAATTTCATTGTCACTTCCCAAATACAAATGAGTACAGTCCAAACAAGCTAAGGCATGGTCCATGTCTAGGATTGTATTCTGTATTCTGCATTTGTTGTTCACCACTCCTTTGCTTATGAAGGCATGATTGATTATTTGCATTAACCAGAGTTCCGAAGTCTTTTGTTGTTTTTCTTTCTGTTTTCCTGGTCACGTTTCTTTATATTTTCCAGGCTCTTTTCTTTTTGTTCTGCTTGCTTCTTTCTGCATTCATCCCAAGTTTCTCAGAATTCTTTGTATTCGTTTTTTCTTGTGGTACAGTAAATCCATTACTGTAGTGGTTTCCTTTTATGTGTGTGTACCCTCAGGCTTATTCCTGGGCCCTTATTTCTCTGTATGACAGTATCTCCTCAGCCGCTTTGGGTGTACCCTGGTGTCTCTGTGCAGATGACTCCCAAATCCAGCCCTTGGTCAACTCCTGAGTTCCAGTCTCATGTTCTGACTGCCTGGTGGTTAGTAAGCATTTATTAAGTGCCTGTTATGGGCCAGGTGCCTGTGCTAAGCCGTGAGGATCCAAAAAGAGGCAAATGATAGTATCCCTGCCATCTATGGGAGAGGGCAGTGAGCTGGTCTATACAAACAAACTATATGCAGGGTAATAGTAAAGAATTAAGAGACAGAAGGCATTAGCACTAAGGGTCTGGGAAAGGCTTCCTGTAAAAGATGAGATTTTTAGTTGGGACTTGAAGAAGCCAGGGGGTGAGATGAGGGGGTGAGATGAGGAGGTGAGTGTTCCAGGCTTGGTCATGACTCCTGGAATGTTCCCTCGGTACCCCAGACTGAACAGGTGAGAATAACTCATAGCTTTCTCTTAAGTCTACTCCTAATCCTTCCCTATTTCCGTGAGGGCACCACCTTCTTCTGGTTGCTCAGGTCTGTGTCCTTGAAGTCATTCTCTTTTTTTTTCTTTTCTTTTTTTAGTTTTCAGCATTCACTTTTATAAGATTTTGAGTTCTAAATTTCCCCCTCTCCAAGACAGTATGCAATTTGATATAGGGTATACATGTGCAGTCATCCTAAACATTTCTATGTTAGTCATGTTGTGAAAGAAGAATCAGAACAAAAGGGAGAAAACCAAAAGAGAGAAAATAGTGTGCTTCCATCTGCATTCAGACTCTAAAGTTCTTTCTGTAAACGTGGATGGCATTTTCTATCATGAGTCTTTTGGAGTTGTCTTAGATCCTTGCATTTCTGAGAAGAGCTAAATATCAAACAGTGTGCCTGTTACTGTGTATGATTTTCTCCTGGTTCTGCTCACTTCACTCAGCCTCAGTTCATATAAATCTTTCCAGGTTTTTCTGAAATTGGCCTGCTCATCATTTCTTATAGCACAGTAGTATTCCATCACATTCACATACCACAACTTGTTCAGCCATCCCACTATGGATGGGCATCATCTCAATTTCCAGTTCTTTGCTACCACAAAAAGAGCTGCTATAAATATTTGTGTACATGTGCATCCTTTCCCCTTTTTTCTGATCTCTCTGGGATACAACCCTAGATTGTTTTATAGCCTTTGGGGCACAGTCCTGGGAGTCACTCTTGTCTCCCCACCTGCGTGTCAGATCATTTGCTAGTCCTGTCAGTTCCCCCTCTGGAGCTTTTCTCCATCATCCTTCCTCCATTTTCATGGGCCCTCATCTCCTCTCACCTAGTCTCCTAATTGGTCTCTTGCCTCTAGCCTCTCCCTTTTACAAACAGCTGCCAAATTGATGTTCCGAAAGTACCGCTTTCTTTGGCTGCCATTGCTAGGATAAAACTTGATCTCTGTGGTTTGGCACTGAATGCCCTTTTCAGATGGGATCCAGTTTCTCTCCAGGCTGGTGAAGCGTTCCCACCTTCACACTTGGCCTGTCTCAGCTGCATTGGCCTCTTTGCTGTTTTCCTGACAGTTTGGTCCATCTCCTGTCCTGCTCCTTTCTGGAATACTCTGCCTGTTGGAGTTCCCTCTCTCTCTTCAAGGCTCAGCTCCAGTGCCACCTGGCCATCCCAGGGCTTCCCTGATTCCCCCAGAAATTACTTGATATTTGCATAGATTTCGTATTTACTTCTCTGTGTGTACTGTTTTCCGCCCCAGCCCCCCCCCCCCCCCACCAAATGTAAACGTCTTGGAGATCTTTTGTTTTTGTCTCTATGCCCCAGTGCCTCTCAGTGCTCAGCACATAGTAGGTGTTTCATAAAGGCTTATTGAATTTAATTTGCAGAGTGTTATAACAGCATTTGGAAATTTATTAGCACAAGTATTACATAAAGAAAGCCATTTTTTAACCATTATGTGAATGGGAGAGGAAAAAACTTAATTTCTCATGTGCCTCGTTGCTTTTTTTTACTAAACCATAACAAAGAATTTTTTATCAAGACTTTGCTGTTCAAGTCAGTATATATCAAATGGAGAATTTTGGGAAAGTTAATCTTAATTTGCCAAGATAAGCAGTTAATTTAAGGCAGTTTATTCAGGAAGTTGATACCATCTTTTAAAATTAATTAATCAATTCATTTTGGTCAGCAGCCATTTAGACCTGGGTGATGCTCCAGTTACTGTTCTCCATAGAAGCTGACAAGACTAAGCCATAGGCCAGAAGAAAGGCCACATCACTAATTGGCCAGTGTCTCATAAGGTGCTTTCGGTGATTCTACACTTGACTGTCTCTCCCCATGGTGGGTGGAGGAAGGCCCTTTGTACTCCTGAACTCAGGGAGAAAACCCTTGAATTAAGCTTAGAATCTGTTCTCCTTGGTGGGGGAGAGTTGTCATTCCTGATGTGTGCCCAATAAGCAGAGTTGCTCGTGTACCAGAGAGTAAGGCAGGCACTAGTTGGGTCAGGTTCTTCAGTTTAGGAGTGGGAGGCCTTGGAGCTGATTGAGTGTAAGGAGAGGAAAAGATGGATCTGGAAGGAATAATAGCAGCTGTTGTCAGTGACCTTTCACTGAGAGCGAAGGCCGACATTCGTGTGACCTTGCTGTCATCCCTATCTCCCTTCTAGCACTGGAGTTAATGGACTGGGAAACCCAGAGCTTAATGGTAGTTTATTGAATTCTCTTCATTTATCATAGAAGCCAGAAACTTGACCCGTACTATTATCCCTGTTAGAACACTGATTCTTACCACTCAGTACGTTACTGTTATTTCATCAGCAGCATATGTAGCAAAGACTAGAAAAATATTTTTAACAGGAATTGGGGTTTTGGTTTTTTTGTTAGGTTTTTTTAACTTATAAGGAGCATTTTTTTTAAAATAAGGAGCATTTTTAAAAGACTTATTTATAAGGAGGTTTGAGCCAAAATGGTTGAAAGACAATGGCCTTTGGATGGCTTTGAATCTTTCCTTAGTAGCTGTAGACTCCAGTTCCACAAATCCTTGTTAAGCACTTGCTTTGTTGAAGATTCTGTTAGATATCTGCAAAGCCAGGAAAGAGGTTAATACCACATTGTCTCTACTTTTGAGGAAAATGTCCTGTGTTGTGAGGAGATCCATGATAAGGGCAAAGGAGAGACTTTTCATCTTGAAGGGCTGGGGGAAGAGTTTTGTGGATCAGGTGGCAGCTGAGTTGGGCCTTCAACAGTCAGGGCCTAGGAGACCCATTCCCATTAGGAGGAATGCACAGGCAAGATCACCAAAATGAGAGAAATTGGGGGGGGGGGAATGGACACACAGAATAGCCCAGTTTTGCCAGAATGTAGAATATTGAAAGGCGAGTGGTGTGAACTGTGGCAATGGGGAGCCACTGAAGGTTATGGAGTCAAGTCAGTGAGCCTTCCTCTTGTGCCAGGCCCTGGCCTAAGTAAGACCTGAAGATGCAAAGGCAAAACCAGGCCATGCTCTCAAGGTGGGGAAAACACTCTACGTAAACTGGATATATTGGAGGTGATCTTAGATGTAAGGCACTGATATTAAGGAGAATTAGGGAGGAATTAGTTGAGGCTTGAAGGAAATCAGGGAAGCCAGGAGGCAGAAATGAGGAGAGAGAGAATTCCAGGCTTGGGAAGACAGCCAGAGAGGGTGCAAGGAGTCAAGAGATGAGGGTTGGGTTTGAGGAGCAGCCAAATGGCCAGTGTCACTGGCCTGGAAGAGCACATGGCAGGCAGAGGGATGGAGAAGAGGACTGGAAAAATAGGAATGGTCCCGACGGTGCAGATCTTTAAAAAACCATCAGGATTTTATTCTAATCCCAGAGTTAACTTAGGGGTGTGATGGGGTCAGATCTGAACTTTACCATTATTTTGACAGCTGAGTAGGAAGAAACTTGAGACTGGAAGGAGGGGATGAGGGCCTGCATAGGGATGTGTGTATGCACATGCACACACGTACATATATACACAGAGGTATGCATGAAATGGTGTGAAGGTGGATTCAATAGGATTTGTCAGCTGGTTGGATATGAGGGATGAGAGTGAGGAGTAACAGGTAGACAGGTTTTCCATCTCTGACCTAGAGGTAGATTAGATGCAGGAAGAACATTTAGAAAGCTCCTGACAATAATGTAGAATTGTGTGGGCCAAAGTGCAATCCTGAAGGGTTGTTCTTGTCTCTAGTACAACTGCTTTACCCATCGAATGACTGAAAAGCCATTTATCATGCCCTTCCTATGTGTTAAGCCCCACACTAAGTGCTGAAGATAAGGAAAGAATGCAACCTCTGCTTTCAAGGATGGGAGAGAAAACTCCTAGAAGAGTTGAGCTGCGTGGGGCTGAGGGTCCCCAAAGTCCTTATGGTGCTCTTCAGGGTTTATGGCAAGCTGGGATGGGGTCTCACTGGAGGCCTGGACTCCAAGCTCATCCAGGGGCTGTGAATAGCCTTGCTCCTCCTCCTCCCAGGTGTGTGTGTGTGTGTGTGTGTGTGGGTGAACTGGATCAGCAGCTCAGGTATCCAGATGTATCTCCAGCATCTCCCCCACCCTCTCACCCCCCTTCTTTCCTCTTCAGTGAGATGGGAAGAGCCAGAGGATAAGCAGATTCCAGGCTCCCAGCCTCAGACTCTTTTTATCCTTTACTCCTTGTGTAAATGAAACTACTTGTTTCCAAAGTGATCAGCAATCTCTTAATTTATTTGATGAGTTTTTCTCAGTCTTAAAGTTTTTTGGCCTCATGGAAGCATTTGACTCTATTGACCATCCTTTCTTGAACACTTAGTCTTTTCTAAAGTTACTAGAAATTGTTTATAACTGACCAGAATAACCATATCTGCACATTTGTAAACTTGGAAAAAGAATTTCCTGATTTGTTTAAACCTCCAAAAGTGAATTTCAGTGGGTTTTGAGCCTATCAATTAAAATATAAAATGAAATACCTCCCTGTAAGTTTACAAAGAGAATGGATGGAGATCAGGGAAGCTACACATTGCTTTATTAGCTAAATTTCACCAAAACCCTCTAGGTAATCGATGGGTAGGATTGGAAAATCAAGTGTCAGGGTTTGTAAATTTGGCCAATGCTGTTCTTCCATTCCCATCCTTGTGTCTGGGAGGTGTTGTTTTTATTATTATTTTTTAAAGCACACACAGCAATTAAAACCAAGTATTCAAATAAATTAAACTTAGACCTTCTAAATGTCAAGCCAAGATCTTGAAATATAACAGAATGTATTCAGTTCTGTTACTTTGGTGAAATTTTAGAGGAACATGTATTTTGTATCATTAATAAATGAAACATTTTAAAAATAATTTATTTCATGCTTTTATTATGGATCTGTTATATACGTTCATAATTGTTGGTACCATAGTATGAAAAGATAAAACTTACAATTAAGTAAAATCGATGTCAAGATTGTGCACTCAATGGGGCGACGAGGTGGCACAGTGAATAGAGCATCGGCCCTGAAGTCAGCAGGACCTGAGTTCAAATCCAGCCTCAGACCCTTGACACACTTACTAGCTGTGTGACTTTGGGCAAGTCACTTAACTCCAATTGTCCTCCAAAAAAAGCAACAACAACAACAAAAAGATTGTGCGCTCAAAGATTTTGTTACCAATAGTCCAGATTTTAACATTTTGGACATTAGCCATCCATGTATAAAAGAAATGGGAGACTGCCCTCTGGTGGCTACATTGAGAATGCACAGGAGGAACCACTTGAGAAGATGTAAGCGGTGGTGGGTGCTTGGGGTAAGGCAGATGGATCCAGGTTTAAGGCTTGGAAGATGATGAAGATGATGGTCTCTTGCATAGAAGAGAAGACAGTGAGTCTAGTTTTAGGTGCCAGCAAGATATCCAGGTGACTGGCTCCAGTAGGAAACTCCAGATACCAGAATGGAGCTCTCAAGAGAAATTAGGGCTGTACATCATTATTTGTAGATGGATAATTTGTATTAATTAGAGGCGGTGATGTAATGTGGTGCATAGAGTGCTGGACCTGGAGTCAAAAACACTCATCTTGCTGAGTTCAAATGTGGCCCCAGAAACTTACTAGCTGTGTGACCCTGGGCAAGTCACTTTATCCTGTTTGCCTCAGTTTCCTCATCTGTAAAATGAGCTGGAGAAGGAAATGGCAAACCACTCCATTATATCTGCCAAGAAAAGTCTGACATGATTGAACAATAATGTGTATTATGAAAATTTACTTTTTAACTTCAGAGATTAGACTTTTTAATATTTGTTTCTTTGCTACTACCTCCTTCCTAAAATAAAACTTATGTGTTTTGTGAATGGGGCTAGAGAATAATCTATTTGTAGATGTCAGCAGTCATGCCTTATAGGTACTAATACATAATTTACAGACCAAAAGAGTTTCAAGTTTTTAAAAAAAGAAGAAGCTTGTTGTTTGCAAAGAATGATTTAAATTCTTATCACTCATCTAACATAAAGGCTCAAAATTCCAAAGGGTTGAAAATAGGGGGAAAAGTTCCCTTAGACCAGACAATTATCCCACCAAAATACAGGTCAGCCCCGATCTGTAAAAACCAAATGTGAGGGGCAGCTAGGTGGTGCAGTGAATAGAGCACCGGCCCTGGAGTCAGGAGGACCTCAGTTCAAATCCTGCCTCAGACACTTAACACAAACACTAGCCGTGTGACCTTGGGCAAGTCACTTAACACCAACTGCCCTCCCCCAAAAAAAGCAAAAAAACCAAATGCGAGCCTGGGAATCTGCTCTATGACTAAGAGTGGCTTAAAACAACAACAACAAAAAAGTTGGGGTTGTTTGTAACAGTCTTAAAAATGTTTTGGCTTCATGTACTTTCTCATCCTGAGTAGAGCTGACAAACTTTATTCTGAGATTTTTTTTTTTTTAATCCTAACCTCAGGGGGGAAAAAATATTAGCTTAAAAAAAGAAAAATATAGTGAAATGTGTTTTCCATTTGACTCCTACTTACACCTCTTACTGAAAATGGTGGCATTGCTTTTCATTATATCGTCACTAAGCCATGGAAAGTTAAGTAACTTTTTCATGTTTTTAACCTTTAAGTTAAAAAGAGGAAGTTGAACCACAGGTGGTCTTGGGGAGTGGTGGGGGGTGTCTTCAGGGACCTTCCCTGATTTTTTGCATTTAACCTTTCTCTGCCTCTTTTTCCTCATTTGCAAAGTGTATCATTTGAAATGACCCAGAATTTAGGAGCCGATGTGGCTTTCTGTTGGTGTGGCCACAGAACCACTGATTGGTCATCCTTGAGGGCAGGTCCGATCGCTAGGTTGTGTAGAGCGCTTAAAGCAAGCATTCAGAACATGCTTGTTGGTTTGTTTGTTGTAGATTTAATATGTAGATATTTTTTATAGAATACAGTGTCTTATCACTAGTACCTTTATTGTGAAAAAATTTTGGCCTCTAAAATAATGGATGGTGAAATTTCATTGTGTTTGAGCACTGACTTAGAAAAGGGAAGTGGTTTCTAATTTGGTTTTTACAAGTGATTAGCAGTTGTAGTTAAAGTGTATGCCATTTGTAAGATGTAATTATGACTAATTAGGAAGGGAATAAACTAAGAAAAGTTTTTAATAAGAAAAATACTGGAATGCTTTTGATTTCTAAAAAATATTTAAATTTTTATATTTATAGATCAAGGAGCAGAGAAACATGAAGGAACAGTGTCTACTTCTGGGATTACTGATCAAGAGAAGGAATTATCAAGCAATGCTTTTCAAGCATTCATGGTAGGAAAATATTTAATGTTAATCTCTTAAACTTTTGAGAACCTTTCATACTGGAAATTATTGCTTCTAAGAATATTGTCTTTGATAAGCGTAAGTTTTTGTGAAATTTGAACTTCTTCAAAGACCTTTGAAAGGATTTGGAAGAGCAGCTTTTTTCATTGCATAGCTTGCACAAAATCAAAAGAACTCTTCTCTGATACTTGTTTTCCATAGGCTTTTCAACTTTTTGTTTAAATTCAGAATAGGGATTTCTTTAATTCAGTACCTGTCTTGGATGCACTGAGGGTGTTGTGTACCTTTGGTATTTATTTCCCGTATTAGAAGGGTCAGGGGTTTTACCTTAAACTCTTGGGAGTTTAGATTCATCAGTCCTCTTGGAGCAGAACCCACAGATGTGGCTTGGTGAAGTGATTTTGGTTAGTGTGGACTGGTGAGCCGCGTGACTGTTCTATTGGTGAGTCACTTCGTGTGCTCTTTGTAGGCTGGGAATTATGACGTGTGCCTCCAGCACCTCGCCTGCCTGCGGGACATCAACAAGGAAGACTACAAGGTGGTTCTGAACACAGCGGTGGCCGAGTTCTGTAAAAACGAGCAGACGACCACCGATCACCTGAGAGCGACCCTGAACCAGCTGAAGAACCAGGTATGCGGCGCGGTTCATCGGCAGGTGGTGCGGCGTTTTCACGTGGGCTGGTTCCCTCCACACCAGCCGCCCCTTGTTTTCTTGTTGTGAATCAGAAAGTGTGATGGGCTGTCTTTCAGGTCCATTCAGCTGTCGAAGAAATGGATGGCTTAGATGATGTCGAGAATAGCATGCTCTACTATAATCAAGCTGTCATTCTCTATCACCTGCGCCAGCACACTGAAGCCATAGCAGTTGGAGAGAAACTCTATCAGTTCATAGAACCTTTTGGTACGTCACTGATTGAAGCAAGTAATTTTTCACCCATTTTCTCTGACTTAAATTTTTTAATTCATCAGATTCTTGAATAATTTTTGCTGGGATGTTCTGGCTATTTTCCCATCTCTGTCTCCTTTGCAGGCTCCTTTCCTCTTCCTGACCTCTCTTCTCTTACACTGCATACCCCACGTCTCTAGCCTTGGCATCTTGGCTGAGCCCCGGGCCCACCCTGGCCTCTTAAACTCGCCGTGCCTAAAATGGGCCTTTGCGCCAGCCCCAAACCTGCTCGTCTTTCTGACTTGGCATTCTGTTGATGACGCTTCATCCTCCTCTTTGAAACTTAGTTGGCTTTGACTTGTCTCTGACTTGACTTTCTCACTCCCAGCATCTCATTAGCTGATCAGTCCTTTTACTGCAGTGTTACCTTTCCCCCTGCCCTCTCACAGGCCTGGAGGACCACATGCCTGTGCCACTGCTGCAGGCTCTTCATTGATCCTGCAGCAGATGCTCGAAGCTCTTGTGGCTCTAGTCCACCCTTCATCCTGCTGCCAGGTGGATCCAGTCATGTCGTTCCTCTGCAGAAAGCCCTTTCGTGGGTCCTGATTGCCTCGCTCCATAAACTCCTTTGCTTAGCATTCCACGTCCTTTCAAGCAGTCACAATCAGTTGATCAACTAATAAACATTTTAATGCCTGCTGTGTGCCAGACACCGTGCTAAGTGCTGGGAATACAAAAAAAGATCAAAAAGCAGCCCCTACCCTCAAGGGGCTTACAGTCTAATGAAGAAGACAGCAGGCAATGTGCTGCCACCCCCAGCCCTGTCCCCATCCTTTCTAGTGCTCTCTCATGCCCTTGGTGTACTCACTCGGAGCTCCAGCCCAGCTTGCCTTCTAGCTTCCAGGTTCTCTGTCTTTGCTCATGGCCTGTTTTAATTAGAAATAGATGCCTTTTCAATTGTATTCTTGCCCTTCAGGACTCCACTGGTACATGAAGCTTCAAGTTTCTCACCAGTTGTCCTCGCCCTGTGTCCCACTGCACGGGAAACAAGCTTTTTCTCTTCTTCACCCTCCCCAGACTTCTTTCTGTCTCTCATTTGCTCACTGTGTTCCATTTCATACTGTATTTGGGTAAAGCGTTGCTAGATGTAAATTATTTGGGTACGTGTTCTTTATCTCCTGCTTGTCACAACAGTCTTTATATCCCTAGCTCCTAGCAAAGTGCTTTGAAAATAGTAGGCACAATTTTATAGGAAGCTGAAAATGTTAGTTGTATTGTTCTTCCATCTTTGAGTACAACTTGGAGAATTCCTGAAAATAGTTTGGTTGTTGAGACTCTATGGCTTTGATACGTACTCTCAGAGAGCTTCCTTCCTATGAGGGCTCAGGACATTGAGGGAGGAGATTCTGAGCCCTCTTGGGGCATACAGAGTCCTTGTGGGGACCCTCGGGCAAGGCAGTCAGGGATAATGGAAGAAGCCTAGAATTACCTCATCTCATAACTAACTCCTGGGCTGTTTGCTTTGTATAAAAGCACAGAGGGAATGCTGATATCTTCCATTTTGAAAACAAAAAAATAGGAAATCCAATTTCCTTTCATCTGTTAAGAAAATTTGTTGTAATTTCATGTGAAATTGATGGTGTTGACAATTCCATACAAAGAGTAGGCTTTAAAAATGCTGCCTTTCTGAATCCAAAAGTACCACCGCTTCTTTTGCCTCCTCGTACAGTGTTCTTCCTACTGGAGCAGGAATTCTTTGTGTCTTGGGCCTGGCCCCTTTTGTTTGCTCTCAAAATCATCTTTTTAAGTGTGTAAAATGGCAAAAGATTACAAAAGAAAACAATTATATTGAAATTAAAGTCTGACTTTTCCATCCAAGTTCATAGACTCCTGAAATCTTTCCCCTAACACCTTGAGGATTAGGTTAGGTGCTAGGTGAAGAGCCCCTGAACTCGACTCTTAACCTTTGGTAGAGTCCTTTGTACGAGGGCACACACTGACACTGGCTGAGACCCTTGGAGGCTCAGTGACATGGCCTCATTACTTGGCTTCAGGGGTCTGGTTGATGGACCCTGTGTAGACCATGGTGGCAGGCTCCAGTAAAGAGAGACCAGAAGCCTTGAGTTTGCATTGGGAGACTTTGTTGTGTGTTTGTCCTTGTTTGCTAAAAGTGTGTGTCTCTCTTGATGTCTTTTTTTTGTGTGTGTGTGTGTGTTGTATAGAAGAGAAGTTTGCACAGGCCGTGTGTTTCTTGCTTGTGGATCTCTACATTCTGACTTACCAAGCTGAGAAAGCTCTGCACCTCCTGGCTGTCCTAGAAAAAATGATCTCACAGGGCAATAATCACAAGAACGGGAAAAACAATGAGGTGAGTGGTCTGAAGCAGAACAAAGTCGCACAGCTGAGGGTACCCGCAAGCCTGGCTCCTCTTAGGGAGCCTGCAGATTCATTCCCTGTGGAAATTGGGTCAGTGTGTCAGTAACACTGAGCACCTACTGTGGGTCGCACTGCTGAGCATTGGAGATAGGAAAAAAGAGTCCCAGCTCTCAAGAAGCTGGTAGCGTAATAATGGAGGGAGGGCGGGGGAGCAGGCAAACAGAGGACAGCTAGGTGGCACCAGAGTACACAGAAGAAGGCCCAGGTTCAGAATGGATCCCAGACTCTTACTGGCTGTGTGACCCTGGGCAAGTCACATGAACTTTGTTTACCTCAATTTCCTCATCTGTAAAAAGAGGGATAGCAGCTTCCCCTGCCATCCAGGGTTGTTGTGAGGCTTAGATAAGCACTTGGCACGTGGTGGATGCTACATCTGTCATCATCATCATCATTTTTAAATATGTACAGACAAACTGCATACCAGATAAATGGGCAACAATCAGCAAAGAGGAGGGGCAGGATTAAAAGACGTTGAGAAAAGATCCCAGTAGAAGACTTTTAGCTGGGACTTGTAAGAAGCTAGGAGAGGAGGAGGGAAGGCCTTCAAGGTGTGGGGTACAGCCAGTAAAAAGACCCAGAGTCTAGAGGTGAAGTGTGGTCTTTGAGGAACTGCCTGGGGTCCCCAGGGCCCTGTATCAAAGAGTGCCTGTGAGGGAGTAAGGTGGAAGAAGGCTGGAAAGAGAAGAGGGGCCAGGTTATAAAGGGCTCTGAAGGCCAAACAGAACATTTTGTGGCATTTATGGAGTGGGAGGTGAAGGGGCTGACATGGTCAGACCTGAGCTTTGGGAGAATCCCGTTGGTGACTAAATGGAGGATGGATTGGAGTGGGGAGAGACTTTCAGTTGTTGCAAGTCAGTGCACTGATCCAGGTGTGAGGTGAGGAGGGTCTACCACAGGGTGACGGCGGTGTCAGCGGGGACAAAGCGGGACAGAGGGGTATATTTGAGAGAGATCACAGAGGAGAGATTGACAGGCCTTGGCAACAGCGTGGGTGTTGGTATTCAGAAACAGTGGTAACTGGGCTGTGGACCTGAAGGCCTGGAAAGTGCAGAGTGGGGAGGGGACAAAGTTGATAATTGGCAAGTAGAGGAAAAGGTTCAGGGGAAGGATCATGAGTTCTGTTTGGACATGTTGACCTAATGGTGATCCAAAGGGCTGATCCCTTGGCCCAGGGTGGTGGTCATGCCTGGTAGGCCTGGCTTTGTTAAGGGATGCTTATCTTGCCCCCTGGTTCCCTCTCCTTTATTAGAAGATTGTGTACAAACAGGAGGCAGGATTGAGGTGCCTTTTTGTTTGTAAGTAAACATCACCCTTGAGTGTTTGACACCACCTTTTGGTACCAAAGAGGAGGTAGAAAAGTGACTTCGTTTGAAGGCCTTTATGCTGGAGTACTGAGACCTTGGCAGCAAAGCAGCTTTGATTTCCTGGACACCTCCTTATTTTTCAGCATTTACTATTATTATTATTGTTGTTGTTTATTTAAAATGCAGTTAAAGCCTAATTAAATTCTGCTTTATTTTATTTCTTCAATTTTTATGCAGCCAGGAAACTCTACCAGCAAAGAGGGATCAAATCATAAAGCTGAAAGTGGATCCTTAATAGAAGCTGCCAAGTCTAAGATTCACCAGGTGAGCTGAGGTCTGAGATGGGCTCTGCATACCTGGAGTCAGCCTGTGACGGAGCCTGAGAAAGGAAGAGGAAAGGAAACCACGTAGATACATTTGTCTGTATGCTTGCAGGGCATTACTTAATTTTGTGGTCAATTTATGGTCCTGACTGTTTCTTTTTAAGTATAACTAATAAAAAGGCATTTTTAGTGGTTGTGTCCCCCAGCTGGGCAGTGAGGATAGGGGATACAGAAAAGTCCCCTGTGATTATAACAGGGAACTGATGATATCTTTGGTTTGGAGCCCCAGCACAGCCTTCACTCCTGCTTTGCTAGTATGCTGACTTTGCTCCTAAAATAGAAAATATTTGAGATCATATTAAAGTGACATGTTTAGCATTAACTTTGCAAATGTGATGTAGCATTTTTATGCTTTACCTCATAAAGTTAAACACTTTCATGATGTTTACTGTAGTTCTCATGTGGAAACTTTTCCCTCCACCCATGCAGTATAAAGTGAGAGCCTATATCCAGATGAAGTCTCTGAAAGCTTGCAAAAGGGAAATCAAATCTGTCATGAATACAGCTGGAAATGTAAGTGTCTCCTCTCACTTCCTCTTCTTTTTTCATCTTTTCTTTCCTAAGGATATGCTGTGTATACTTAACCTTTATTTTCTTGAAGAATGGTAATTCTTTGTTGAGGAAGCTTTAAACAGGTGATTGTAATAGGGCCTGTTCCATCATCAGCAGAGAACAGGTGTGACTGGGAGAGATGGTCCACTTAGCTCTTTTTTGATGGAGGTTTGGGTTTTTTGTGTTTCATAGAGACCAAAAATTAAATCTGAATCACTTCTTTAAAGCACCTTTTAAAAATAATTTATTATAAATTTAGCCCTTTTTGCACCCAGTGGTGTGGGGAGCTCCTTACAAGGAAACTCATGTTCTAGTCCAGACCAGCACCCAGTGTGCAGAGTGAGGTCAGTGACTCACCCAGGGCCACATAAACAGTGTCGGATGGGTTAGAACTTGAATCCAGACCTTGTGTGCTCTCCAGCTGGACTGCATCTCAGTACACTAGCAAGCACTCATCTTACCTAAAATCCCTACCACATAGTAGTAGAGAGCCTTTCTAGTCTGTTGCCCATCGCAACTGAAATGTAGGTGTGCTTTGGATAGGTCAGGATTTCTGTTGATCTTTTGTAGGGACTGTAACCAAGACAGCCCACTAACCTGTTGGGTGCCTGTTGGTGGCGTCTAGGAGAAATGGAAAGCAGTCTGATGCTTTAGGTTGACTTCTAAAAAGACTTGAAGGCAGAGGAGAGAAAGACGTGGGAGCCTGTCCAGGGAGGGCTGGAAGCAAAATAAGGCAGATTACTTGAGCGGGTGGAAGAAGGGGGAAGTTGAAACCTAGACTAGAGAGTCTGTGTGAAATCACCCTGAGCATCTGGAGTGTGGAAGGAGCTGCAGGGAGAGATTGGGTTTTGTCCAGACCCAGAGGTAGTTCTGGAGCTTGGCCAGAAAAGGTTGACTTCCTTGGTGAACAAGAAGTGGTTCAATGAATGTGCATTTGAGGCAGAAAAAGGAACCAGGACAGTGAATGGCTCCCCTAAAAGCCAGGTGGACTGAGATGTTCGAGCTATCTCATCCATGTGGCTCTTTCCTTTAATGGCACATGATGACCCATTCACTCCTCAGTGGTGTGACCTAACCTCTCATAGTCAGGCCTCTGGCTGTCATCTTTCCCCCTCAAATCTTATATCACCTGGAGTTCTGCTTGATCATATCGATGTGTGTCATCACCCTCCCTCCACCCAACTCAGCTATACACTCTTTGAGTACAGAGTCTGGCTGTGAGCGTCTTCCAGGATTTTGCACACTGTGGGTGCTTAATAAGTGTTGAATAAATGAGCAACAGTAACTTTGTCTCCACTGACTTGGAAAAGTATTTAATGCATGTATGTTTAGAAGTATATAAAAGATGATCAGTCTCTGTCATAGTGATTGAAATGCTCGTTATTCTCAAATCGGTGACATGACAAAAGAAAAGATTCCTTTAGTAACACATTGTAAAGCATGTACTCTGAAAGTATGTTTCTGGTAGTTTGCTTTGTCCTTGTTCATTGTGGTTTTTGACACCTGTTAATTGCTGTAGGAACAAGAGGCTTAGAAACAGATCAGATATTAAAATAACAAGCCCTGGTCACTTCTGTTTACCGTGCCATAGCTGTGTGAACTCCTTGCTAACATGTTAGTGTAGTAATGCAGAGCCGAACTCATGTCGTGCCTCTTTAAGTTATAACTTATGTTTTTTTACAGTCTGCTCCTTCTTTGTTTCTTAAAAGCAATTTTGAATATTTAAGGGGTAATTATCGAAAAGCAGTGAAATTGTTAAATAGCGCAAACATTGCTGAACATCCAGGATTCATGAAAACAGGTAAGAGAAAACCATGAAATTTGAATCGTGTGTGCTCTCTCTCTCTTCTTCCTCTTACTCCTTTTTCTGTGTGCAGACGCCTGTTGAGAATGGTTTCTAAGTGGATAATTCTAATGGTACCTCATAGAGGTGAATAACTTTTGGAATCTTTCCTTTGCCTTCTCCAGACTCTTGGGATTTCAGTTTGTTGTTACCTACTGATTCCTTGTTGGCCAGTCATTCAGCTGTGTTCACCTCTGTGGACCAGACTGCCCATGGGGTTTTCTTGGCAAAGTTACTGGAGTGTTCTGCCCTTTCCTCCTCTGTGCATTAAGGCTAACAGAGGTTAAGTGTCTTACCCAGGGTCACACAGCTAATAAGTGTCCGAGGCCAGATTTGAACTCAGGTCTTCCTGACTCCAGGCCCAATGCTCTATCCACTGAACCACCTGGCTTCTTCCTGGATTCCTAACGGTAGCCTTTAAAATGGTAGACTTTAAAAATGTTTTGTCCTTGAAAAGCCCACCATCTTAAATGTGAATCACTTGAGGACGGAGGAGGGAGGACAGAAGTAAGTCAGAGGAAAGTTCTGAAATCTTGGTCATCCCTCACATTCAAATAAGTCCAGTTTGTGAATTTCTGTTCTGGGGATGTGAACCCAATTAACTTGGCCTGCTGGTGTGAGGGCATCAGCCGGGGAAGGAAGAAGAAAGGGTCACATGGAAAAAGCTTTCTGAGAAAATCTAATGAGCATTTCTTTCATTTCTTATGCTCTTCCCCTTTGAAAAATAATGTATGTTTTAGTTCTATATAAAATGTATTTGAGGGCGGCTAGGTGGTACAGTGAGCACCTACAGGGCACCAAGCCCTGGAGTCAAGAGGACCTGCAAATCTGGCCTCAGACACTTAACAGTTACTAGCCATGTGACCTTGGGCAATTCACTTAACCCCAGTTGCCTTGCCTTCCCCCCTCCAAAAAGAAAAAACAAAAGCATAAAATGTATCTGACACATTGTAATCTCAAGAAATGGTTTAAAAAAATTACTCGCCAAATCCTTTTAAGTGATGAAGCTTTGGTGTATATTTTACAAGTGAGTAATTAACTGACACACAGTTATTATGCTTATAAACTTCCAAAACTATTGTCTTAGAAATGGGATTTTTAAAAAATTATTTTGAGATTTAAAAAATAGGTTGGTGGTATTGAATAAATGAATTATGTTTTCTTCCAAAAAGGTTGAATTTCATAGATGTCACTTCTAATCATCTAGTAGCCATTTTTCAGGAGTTTATTCTTGATTTTTCAGTGCTATTAGAACAATAAGATGAATAATTTAAAGCCACATAAAAACCAAAAATTCATTTTAGAATGCAGTCGGTCATATTTGGGCATAAATACAAATAAATTGTCAAATTGACAGGTGTGTAAATTTTTTTCGATGCCTGCTTTCCCCTTGGCTGTCTCCAAACCCAGCCAGGCAGTGGAACATGCTGCAGGGAAAAAAGGCCACTTTGGGGGTGCCCACTTAGTACAAATCCCAGATGACTGGCCTGTCCTGACACCAGCTCTTTTAGCTCCTCAGCTAAGACACTGGTTGACCTTATTACAGTTTCTGTTTACTCCCACAGGCCTTTCTATTGAGAAAGACTTCTGTTCTCTCTCTCTCTCTCTAGAGAGGGGTGGAGCATAAAATAGCTCTTTAGGAGAAGCAGGAAATCCCTCCCCTCTCCTACTCCATCATCAGGCTCATCCTTAGCTTCAGTCTGAAAAATAGTGTTGTTTCCTCCCTGGAGTACCAGCTTTTGGGGACCTTCCTAGTTTGAGTGGGGTTTTTATAGTATGATCTTGATTTATGGAGCACTAACAGGAAATATTTTCAAAGCCAAATATCTGTACACACACGCACACGTGCAGAACCCAGATTTTTTTAAAAGACCTAGCTTTGCCCGTGGTCTGGCTGCAGCCCAGAAACCATGGCCAGCGTCCGATTGTGTTTTGTCTGTGCTCTCTCTGTGAGTGCTCCATCACATAGGGGAGGTGGGAACCTGGGCTTCTGATGGGGCATCTCCATGACAAGATGTTCTGGCCTCATGCACTTGGGTGCTTTTTGTTTTGGTCAGGTGAATGCTTAAGGTGCATGTTCTGGAACAATCTGGGCTGCATTCATTTTGCCATGGGCAAGCACAATTTGGGAATTTTCTATTTTAAGAAGGCTCTCCAAGAAAATGACAGTGTCTGTGCTCAGCTTGGAGCAGGCAGCACAGACCCGGGTAAGTCTTTATTTTAGCTGACCGTGTAGGGGGCAGACGCGCATGCTGCTGGGCAAGCACGTGAAGGAACTGGGGTCTTGTTTTTTACCAAAAAGGATCTTGTCAGCATTGAGGGCCAAGAATCAATAGTCCTCACCTAGCTAACCTGTGAGAAGGCTCGATTTGGTTAGTTTCAGAATAGGAAACAAAAAAAATTAAAGTACTTTTTAAATGAGAATTTGTGGGCAATTGGGACATCTCTGAAAGTTTGATGTGGAGTTTATTATATTCTTCAGAGGAAAAAAACCAGGTCTGCATCATAGCTGTGTCATATTCGTCCTTTTGTGTTCTTCTTTGTGTATGGAAGTGCTCGTTTTATTTGGTGGGGTAAATTCAGAACAGTTTTTTTTTTAATAAAAAAAATAAGGGAGAAGAGTATAAGCATTCTCAGAGTGCCTGCTGTTGCTGGGCTTTACGATCCTTACAGCAACTCTGGGAGGCAGGTGCTATTATTATTCCCATTTTACAGATGAGGAAACTGAGGCAGATAGAGATAAAATTCTTTGACCAGAATCACACAGCTAGTTAAGTGTCTGAAGACAAATTTGAACTCAGGCCTTCTTGATTCCAGGACTGATACTCTATGCACTGGGCCTCCTGGCTGCCTCAAATGAGATAATGAATGTGAAAATACATTTTCCTTGTTATTTCCATTTCATTTCATAAACTTTTATAAGTTATGGCATTTAAAATTAGATGTTGATAAAAATCAGCCGTTGTGCTCCCTTTTCATGAAGTGAGGAAGAAAGAGAGAGACACACAGGTCTGAGCCTAGGTCCTGGGACTCCAGGTCCCAGCTTCCCTGAGGGAGGAGGTGCTAAGGTTCAGGAGCAGGTGGAGAGCTCAGAGGCAGGCACAGAGGCATCCAGGCCAACCCCTCTGTTTTGTGTGAGGAAGTGAGGTGGGATCAAGCCCCAGTCATTCCTCTTGGGACTCTTCAGGCTGCTTTGAGTCTGGGCTGTCAAGCCTCCTGGGGACAGCCTGAGGCAAGAAGGATGGACTGCATGGGTGATGCGGCCTCTCCCCTGTGCTGACACCTCTTGGCATCTAGGTGGGAATGGTTTTAGGAACAGAGGGAGACCAGGTTTGTGTTCTGACAGGCAGCTGCCAGGGTGATTGGGGTCAATGTGTGCAGGCAACCACACCAGGAGGAGGAGGAAGGGATTTGCCACATTGGAGAGTGGCGAGGTGGGCATGTTATGTGGAAATTTCCGCTCAGGCTTCTTTGGGGTGGAGGGGTGGCTTAATTTGACTATTCTCTGTTAGTGTGTGGAGTGAGCGCTAAATAAGGATCAAGCTAAAAACTTCACAAGGATCTTCTTATTACCAGGGAAAAAATTCTCGGGGAGGCCCATGTGTACCCTGCTGACGAATAAGCGCTATGAGCTCCTGTACAATTGTGGCATTCAGCTGCTGCACATTGGCCGGCCGCTGGCAGCCTTCGAGTGCTTGATCGAAGCTGTCCAGGTTTATCATTCCAATGCCCGCCTTTGGCTGAGGCTGGCCGAGTGCTGCATTGCCGCCAACAAGGGGGTGAGTAATGGCTTGGTCTTTACCCTGGTTTGGCCAGTGCCTGGCTGCTCAGGGACAGTGTTGTCTTTTGTCTTTCTCATTTCACTCACGTTCAAAAGAACAGTTGTCGTTTTCTGTTAGGTAGCTGTTCTGCTGCTTGTTTGTTAAAACTTTTTTATTGACAAAGTACACATTAGCCATTTTTAAAGAGTGAGTGACCAAAGCCCCTACAAAGATAGTAGGGTTAGTACGAGGCTAAGGAAAGTTCCTAGCAGGTGCCTGTGGAGACCGGTGGGACACAGGGAATTTTTTCCATTCTTTAAATATCGTGAGGACCCACTCCCTCCCCCCAGCAACTTTTGTTGGGTTAGGTTCTATCTATGGCTTTTTACCATGTTAAAAATTAAAATGTCTTAGTGTGATTACGAAGACAGTTTTGGCTTCGTGGGCCCCAAAGGGTCATGTTGAGAGCCACTGTTTTGGAGAAATGGGCACATGGGTAGTTTCCTCAGGCCCAGGGCTTGTTTTCCGTGTTTCTGAACAAGTGGGGTTAGAGACATGATAAGGCTAAATTTATTTCCACTGGAAAAAAAAGACAAGTTGGTGCCAACAGAACAGCAGCAGGTTCTCCCAAAGAGGAAACGATTATGTATTTAAAGCTGGAACACTGCTCTTAAACCTCCTCCTTATACAGATATGGAAACTAAGGCTCAAGTATTATTGCCTCTTTAGAGTCACACAGGGATTAAGCACCACCCAGACTGCTGAGAAGAATCCTCATTGTACCAGATCCTCTTTGTCAGAATCTTTTCACTCTGATGTCTCTCATTGGAACCAGAAAACAGTGTTCTTTTAGTAAAAGGAAGCATGGTGCAGAGCAAAGGGCCCTTGATATGGGAGTCACTGGATTTGCATTCAAGTTCTGCCATTTATATAATCTGTGACCCTGGGAGAGTCACTTGCCTTTTCTGGATATCAGTGTAAATAAGGGAGTTAGATTAGTTCATATAACTAAATTGCAATTGCCTTTTATTAGGTCATGCTTTAAAAAATTCTAGCTGTGGGAAATAGGGACTTCTAAAACAGATGAATGAGCGCAACAGGTTGTTCTTTACAGAGAAGCTTTGCCTCAGGGTACAGTCAAGCTGTCCCCAACCAGAGACTTAGGTCCATGAGTGGTCCTGCTGCCCTGAGAGACCAAGCTAGAGTTGGGAACGTTCTTTGGGCAAACATGGTGGCCAGAGCCCGAGTCTCATGCTGGGCATGCTGCCTCCCAGTGTGGTGGCTCCCTCTCTGGGGCACAGTTCTCATTAGACAGGGTTCCACAGAACTGCTGACCATGGGCCTTCTCTTTGCTTTAGGATATACTTGCTCAAGGCTGTGTCCTTCCAAGGCACTGATTTATCACTCCTTTTTTCTTCAGTTCTGTGACACATTTCAGTAAAATGCTTCCTTCCTGTCCCATGCCCTCAGCACTGCCACCAAATCTAAGAGATTTGGGCCCTCTCCCCCAATGTCTTTCATTGCAGACGTGTCTCTGTTGTTTTCCCTAGCACTGGCTGTCTCTCCTGATCTCTCCCCACCTTTCCCCAGAGACCTTCAGAAAATTAAAATGAGCGTGAAGTATCTCTTTGTCTTTATAATTAAACCTTTTACTGATTGTGATGCTTCTTGAAAACTTCCCTTGTATGTTTTATAGACCTCAGAACAGGAGACTAAAGGCCTTCCAAGCAAAAAGGGGATTGTACAGTCCATTGTAGGTCAAGGCTATCACCGAAAGATAGTCCTGGCATCCCAGTCCATACAGAATGCTGTGTATAAGTAAGTACTTGGCAAGGAGGCCACCTCATCTTGTTTGTCTATTTATTTTTGCACATGGGAATTTGGTCTTGTGTTGTCTTTGAATCTAATGTCTTAGTTCGTAGTTGGGATTACTTTGTAACCAGCATTATTATTTCTTTCCAAAGTGTAGACAAATTGGTTTTGAGCTAAATGAGCTTTCTTAGCTGGATTCTGGAGGATCTCCAGTCTAACCCCATCAGGCCTATATCTCTGTGCCCTTACCTCATCTCTCCAGGAGAGGGCCTCAAGGGATGTGTGATGGGCCCTAGGCTTTTGTTTAGAAGCTCCTTTCCCTTGAAGTAGAGTGTTTACATATAATAATTTGTACTTTAAAGTGCCCATCAGAAACTGGTCACTGGTACATACAGGCGTCCAAAATAGCTTGAAAATCCTTAGCTCCCAGGTTGATTGCTCAGTTTATGGTCTTTCCAGAGGCAAGGACCATGTTCTATGTAAATGTTACAGCTTGAGTTTCTCGTGTTTCTCTGGTGACAGCCAGCATCTAATGGCTTCAAGTACTCTTTCACAGCTTATTTATTTTTCATTTGATCCATTTAATTCTGTTCCTTTGAGTGATGGACAGTCCTCCGCCATTCCTGTAGCCAGTATGGAGTTTGCGGCTATTTGTCTCAGGAATGCCTTGCTGCTGTTACCAGAAGACCAGCAGGACCCAAAGCAGGAGAATGGGTCTAAGACCAGCCACCAGTTGGGTGGAAGTGCAGAAAATGCCGAAAGTCAGGAGACTTGCAGGTAAGCCAGCCCTGTCCCTGGACCTATAATTTCACTGATAAAGGGAATGCCTGAATGAGGAACTTCCCTCTATCAGTGCAGAACATTATTGCTATTTTTGTAATTTGCCTTCTTAGAGAGCTGCCTAGATCACTGAGAAGTTAAGTGATTTGTCCAGAGTCGATTTATATCAGAACTCGAACCCAGATCTCCAAGGCCAGTTCTTTATGCACTGCACTCTGGCTGCCTCTGACAAGATGTAAGCAGCATTTAGCAAAATTAAACTTCCAGAAGATTGTGTTGCAAACCAAAAGAGCAGAATATATTTACAATGAAATTAACTCAGGATTGTTCTATCACATTTCTTCATTGAGCCACTATTTTATAAATTACAGAATCTTGATATTTGTATTATAAAGGTTGTTAATTTAATATTAATACATTCTTTGAAAATTTAGAATATTAAAAACAAAACTTTTCATTTAAAAAAACTGGATATCTTCTATTTGCTTAATATTGTGCTAGGAACAGTGATCAGTATAAATAAGTACATGGTCCTTGCCCTCAGGGAACATACACTCTAAGCCAGCGGTTCTCAACCTGTGGGTTATGTTCAATTTGTAACAATGTAACAATGAAAATATATCCTGCATATCAGATATTTACATTACGATTCATAACTGTAGCACAATTACAGTTATGAAGTAGCAACGAAAATAATTTTGTGGTTGGGGGGTCACCACATCATGAGGAACTGTATTAAAGGGTTGAGGCATTAGGGAGGTTGAGAACCACTGCTCTAGGTGAAAGGCAAAACAGGCATAAAATAAATAGCTGAATCTGTAAAATGAGGGGCCTGGGTTCCAGGCCTCTTTTATGTCTTACTCTTAATAATTATAATAATAGCTAGTATTTATATAGCTCTATAAGGTTTGCAAATTATTTTATAGCATCAACAGTACAATGACTGACTCAGAACAGTGTTCAGAGTTCCAAGGAGAGGAATAATCATAGTATTTGGGGAAGGCATTCCAGAAGGTGTAGCATATGAAGGATGATTAGTATTCAAGAAGAAAGAGGAGCAGGGAGGATGTTGGAACTGAGGGAATAGCATGAGTAAAGGCCTGGGGATGGGAATGAATGAGAGATGGTTTGTATAGGGGAAGAGTGGGAGGGAGTGTTGACAAGACAGACCACAGAGAGCTCTGCATGCTAGGCATAGAGTCAGGTGGTTGCTCTCTAGACAGTACAAGACAGTGATTCATGTGAGAGAAGCGACGTTTCAGACAAAGGATTATCGGATGGTGGTTTCAGATTGGGTTGTTTTGGGGAGAGATGGAGGTTGGTGGCTTGGAGGTTGGAGTGTAGAAGTAAAATGAATGACCAGGCTAGAGTGGTGGCAGTGTTAGTGGGGAGCAGAGAATGTGTGTGTGGGGGAGATCTTCATGATCGAATCCAAAGGAAAGAAAAAAATCAAAAGTGCCATTAGTGTTTTGAGCCTGCGTGACTGGGAGGATGGTCTTTCTGTTGATAGGCCAGAAGGAAGGTAAGTGAAGTGGAGAGTGTGATTTCAGCATTGGTTAGTGGCAGGCTAGCAGTTTCAGGTTTGAGGTGGTAATGGGGTAACCAGTTTAAAATAAAGAATGAGTCAGGTGAGAAATTGGGGGATGATGATGAATGGACAGGTACAAGAGACATTGGGAAAGATCCATCAAGAGCACTTAGTGACTAACCACAGGGGTGAAGGAACAGGGACCGCTCAATGGGGATGGAAACTGGGGACCTCAGTGTCTGGAGATAGCGTTGCAATACAAGAATAGATGTTGGCTTTTCAGAGAGAGGAGCTTGGTTCTTTGCTAATCTTGTGGTTTCAACGAGCATAGTGTATATTTGGTTTCTGGGTTTGTTTTCCCTCATTTGTAATCATTGTCACCCTAGTAAGAGTGAGTGCTTGATGGGAAGGAAATGTTTCAGTGAAGGAGACTGATTTAAAGCTCAGCCTCATTTGCACCAGGCAGTGACGAAATGACCTTTCAGCTTTTGGTTATGAGACAAAATACAGTGATTAAAAACCAGAAAAAAGAAAGCTGGAGAGTAGTACGGCAGAAAGCAGGCGTAGACCAGTATCTTATACCACATACCAAAATAAAATAAATGGGTTCATGAGCTCGATGTAGAGCCTAAGCAATCTGTAAGCAGTCTTGGAGAGCAAGGAATAGTTTACCTGTCAGATTTGTGAAGAAGGGAAGACTTTATGACCAAACAAGAGATAGAGAGCATTACAAAATGCAAAATGGATCATTTTGATTACATTAAATTGAAAAGGTTTTATACAGACAAAGCCAATGTAACCAAGATTAGGACAGAAGCAGAAAATTGGGAAAGAATTTTTATAACCAGTATCTCTGATAAAGGCCTTATTTCTAAAATATACAGAGAATTGAGTCAAATGTATAAGAATACCAGTCATTCCCCAATTTATAAATGGTCAAGATATATGAACAGGCAGTTTTCAGAGTAAGAAATTAAAAGATATCTATAATCATATAAAAAATGCTCTAATCACTACTGATCAGAGAAATGCAAATCAGAACAACTCTGAGGTACCTCATCTCACCTGTCAGATTGGCTTATAATGCAAAACAGGAAAATGATAAATGCTAGAGAAGATGTGGGAAAATTGGAACACAAATGCATTGTTAATGGAGTTGTGAACTAATCCAACCATACTGGAGAGAAGTTTGGAGCTATGCCCAAAGGGCTATAAAAATGTACATACACATAAACTAAAAGTTAATTAATTTTTTAAAAAGTAGCGTAAAAGTTGGAGTAAAGAAGGTGGTGGTGGTTGTTTTAAATGTGTTCGTTGTAGTTATTACTGGGCAGCCACAAAGGCCTGTCTCCTGGCTGCTGAGTCTTGTGGAGTCATTTACCCAGAGAAAACCTTGGGGGAAGAGCCTGAGCGCCCTGTAGTCGTATGTTTCTGTGTTTGGGAAAGGGTCATCAGACCAAGAGATGAGAAGGAAACTGTCCAAGAGCTGAGAGAGATGGGAAGAAAGCGCAGAAGAGCTGATGCTGAGAGACAGGACAGACTCGGCCTAGGCAGATTTCAAGAAGCCAATGGAGACCCAGTGTCATTCCTAGACACTGGGGGGTTTTGGGGTTTTTTTTTGTTTTTTGTTTTTTATTTTTTATATGGAAAACACTAAAGATAGATGTTTATTCAAAAGAAAAAAAGAACTCTTAAAAATAACTGTTATCTTTAGGTACAAGCTGTGTTTTACAACAGTTCGAACATTGACTCCCTATCACCACACACAATAATGACTCTAATTTTAGATGCTATTCAATTTGGTGACTTTGGGCCTCATAATATTCCTTTTTTTATTTTATTTTTAATTTTTAGTTTTCAGTATTCATTTCCACAAAATTTTGAGCTACACTTTTTTTCTCCCTGTCTTTCCCCTAGTCCCACCCCAAAATAGCAGGCCTATTAAATACGCCTTCCCCCAATTTGTTCTCTCTTGTACCTCTCCTTTCACCTCCGTAACTTTCTAGTAGGGCGAGATGGGTTTCTGTGCCCCAGTAGCTGTATATCTTATTTCCCAGTTGCATGTAAAAAGCAAATTTTTAAACATTTGTTTTTAAAACTTTGGGTTTCAGATTTTTTTCCCCTTCTTCCCTCCTCATTCACCTTCAGTGGGAAGATAAGCACTTCAATATAGATTGCACATGTGTTGTTACCCACATGACTTGCATAATAGTTATATTGTGAAAGACTAACTATATTTCCTTCCATCCTATCCCACATCCCACTTATTCTGTTTTCTGCTTCAACCCTAACCCCTTTCAAAAATGTTTGCTTCTAATTATCCTCTCCTCCAGTCTACCTTCCCTTCTATCTACCCCCCTCTTTTCCCCTATCCCCCTGTTTTTCTGTAGGGTAAGATACCCAATTGAGTATGTATGTTATTCCCTCCTTAGACCAAATTCAATGAAAATCAGGTCGTCCCATTCCCTTTCACCTTCCTGCACTTCCCCTCCCTTGTAACAGTTTTTTCTTGCCTCTTTTATATAATTTACCCTGATCTATCGCTCCCTTTCTTATTTTCCCAATAAATTCCTCTCTCACCTAATTTTATTTTTTAGATATCATCCCTTCATATTCAACTCATCCTGTGCCCTCTGTCTATGTATACATGAACATACATGTGCCTACATTCACATATATACACACATATATCCTCCTATGCATACATATATGTAACTATACATATATATACACACATATGTATATACCCTTCAGCTATGCTCATACTGAAAAAAGTCTTATGAGTTACAGTTATCATTTTTCCATGTAGGAATGTAAATAGTTCAACTTTAATAAGTTCCTTATGATTTTTTTCCTGTTTACCTTCTCATGTTTCTCTTGCTTCTTGTATTTGAAAGTCAGATTTTCTGTTCAGCTCTGGTTTTTTCATCAAGAATGCTTGAAAGTCCTCTATTTCATTGAATGACTATATTTTCCCCTGAAGCATTATACTCAATTTTGCTGGGTAGGTGATTCTTGGGTTTAGTCCTAGCTCCTTTGATCTGCAGAATATCATATTCCAAGCCCTTTGATCCTTAATGTAGAAGCTGCTAGATCTTGTGTTATCCTGACAATACTACAATACTCAAATTGTTTCTTCCTGATAGCTTGCAGTATTTTCTCCTTGACCTGGGAACTCTGGAATTTGGCTATTACATTCCTAGGAGTTTTCTTTTTGGGATCTTTTTCAAGAGGCAGAAGGTGAATTCTTTCCATTTCTATTTTGCCCTCTGGTTCTAGAATATGAGGGCAGTTTTGCTTAATAATTTCTTGAAAGACGGTGTTTAGGCTCTTTTTGATCGTGGCTTTCAGGTAGTCCAATAATTTTAAAATTCTCTCTCTTGGATCTGTTTTCCAGGTCACTGGTTTTTCCAACGAGATATTTCACATTGCCTTCTATTTTTTTCATTTGTTTGGATCTGTTTTATAGTATCTTGATTTCTCATAAAGTCATTAGCTTCCATTTGCTCTAGTCTAATTTTGAAGGAGTTATTCTCTTCCTTGAGTTTTTGAAATTCCTTTTCCATCTGGGCCAGTTGAGCTTTTTAAGCATTCTTTCTCTCACTGGCTTTTTGGGCCCCTTTTGCCATTTGAGTTAGTCTTTTTTAAGTGTTGTTTTCTTCAGTGTATTTTTGGGTCTCCTTTAGCAGGCTGTTGACTTGCTTTTCATGATTTTCTTGCATCATTCTCATTTCTCTTCCCAATTTCTCCTCCACTGCTCTTACTTGATTTTTAAAATGCTTTTTGAGCTCTTTCATGGCCTGTAATCAGTTTATATTTTTCTTGGAGGCTTTTGATGAAGGAATTCTGACTTTTTTGTCTTCCTCCTGCTCCATGCCTTGATTTTTTTTGTCCCCAAAAAGGATTTTATGGTCTCTTTGTGCTTCCTCTGCTTCCTCATATTGCCAATCAATTACTTGACTTTTGAGCTTTTTGCCACGGTAAAACTTTGCTTCCAGAGTGGAAAGAACTTTGTCCCAAATCGCTGGGGTTTTTGCAGCTGCCAGAGCTATTAGGAGGTCACCTTTTCTACAGCCCCCACAAGCTCTGGCTCACTGGACCACCACCCAAGACCACAATCCAGATCCAAGCAGGTCAAAAAGCAAGAGTGAATACCCTCTGAATGGTTGCTTGGCACCCCCCTACAATCTGCGGGCTGGGAGCTCTGAAGCATCCATGCAGCAGCAGCTGCAGCCGCTGCACCTCCTCTGCTTCTCGCTCTGGGGGTAGCTGCTGGATGGCGTTCTTCTGTCTCCCCCTGGACCAAGAACACTCCATGCTGACCTTTTGTCTTTGGCATTTATGGATTGAGAAGTCTGGAAACATCTACAGCTGCTGGGGATTTACTCTCATGAAGGCCTGTCCAGCTGCTGCTGGTCAGGGGCTGCCCTTGGGCTAAAACCTCATCTCACAAAAGACTGTGCTCTGCTCCCAGCATGTTGCCTGCAATGGACCCTTCCTATCAGCCTGCTGGGCCTTCAGTGGGGGATTTATTTCTCTCTGTCACTTTGTGGGTTCTGTAGCTCTAAAGGTTATCTAGAGTAATTTTTTTACATGTATTGGAGGAGGTGGATGCTGGAGCAGCGCAGAAGTGCTGTTTCTACTCTGCCATCTTGGCTCCATCCCCTCCCCCAGACACTTTTATTAATTTTTTTAATTGTTTTTATTTGTTTTCTTGTTTACAATATTCATTTTCATTACATTTTTTGAATTACACATTTTCTCCCCGTCTTGCTCCTGCCCCAACCCCATAACAGCAATCCCACTGTAAAGCCCCTCCCCTGCTCTGTTCTCTTATTTTCTGGTAGGGCAGGAGGGGTTTCCCTATCCCAGCCCCTGTATATCTTAATTCCTAGTTGCAGGTATTGCAGAACTTTAAATTCTAGATCCCAGACACTATTAATGGAGGATTTAGATGATGGGACTTTGTGCCATTGAGAATGAGCACAGATCAGACCTCCCCTACCGCCAATGCAGCAGAAAAAGAAATAATCATTTAACTAATTCTAAATAGAAACAGTGAGATTTTGAGAACTGGAAGAGAATCCTCTTCTTTTAACAGATGAAGAAATCTGGGCCCAGAGCAATGGAGTGCCTTGTCTGAAGCCACACAGCCAGTTAATGGCAGCTGCAGGTGGCAGTTTTATTTGAATGCCTGTCCAGTGCCACTGGTTTTCAACAGTTCTTTATGCCCATGTTTTCCTTGATGTAAACTTTTGTGGTCACAGTCCAGACCTTCAGGGGTACTGGGCAGCAGTGGCTGTTATTGAGGGGAGAGCGCTAGAACCTTCTTTAGGACATGCCCTCAAACCCCACAGTGTGAGCCTGCAGAGACAGGATAGACGATGTGTCCCATCAGTGTGGAGATACATGAGAACAAAGGCTGATAAACAAAGATGGCGCTCCTGCCAGACCCGTATCTTCTGTGTGTGCAGGGAGAGAAGATGCACAGTTCCCCCGTCCCTGCTCATGTTAACATTTCTGAGATATTTAAGGAGAAAAGCAAGCTCAGGAGGAACGGTTACAACTTTGGAGGAAAGAGAAAGGTCAGAACTGCGGAGGGAAAGCAACAGTTTTCAGAAATGAAGGCATGCTGGGAGTTGGTGCGTTGAATTTGGAGGTATTGAGATGAGGCATATTTTTTGCTGGGTTTCTTTGAAGAAAATATTTAAACTCTGCAAACCTTTCTAATTTTGCCCCTGCTTTTTACTTTGCCACTCACCACATCTAAACTCCCTAATGTCTGAGGTGGTTACTTTTGTGGCTGGCAGAGTACTTGATCCACATTTGTTATTCAGCCACCTTCACTTGTGTCTGCCACTTTGGGACCTCATTTGATGTGGAGTTTTCTTGGCAGAGATACTAGACTGGTTCGTCGTTTCCTTTTCCAAGTCATTTTAAAGGTGAGAAACTGAGGCAAACAGGGTGAAGTGACTTGCAAAGGGTCACACAGCTAGAAAGTGTCTGAGGCAGGATTTGAACTCAGGGATATGAATCTTCCTGACTCCAGGCCTGGCGCTCTATCCACTGCACCACCTAACTGTCCCTTTGATATCTTGTTTGAACTCCCAAACAATCTGAGAGTTAAGTACTACTTATTTTATTTTCTCAAACCTATAAAACGGGAAACTCTGGCCCAGAGACTGCTCAGGTCCATATTTTCTAAAGAGCTGTTTCAGAGGGTGTGGTAGTTTTGTGGACAAATTGGGAGAGAATGTGGTGATCCTGCAGGAGTAACTGTTACCTGGGAATGAGGTTTGCTCATAACAAGAAAGCAACTGTGAGCTCTCTTGCAAGATCTTTACTTTGTTCTTCTAGACCAGAAGGAGGGCATTTTTGTAAGTTTCATTTCACTGGTTTGGGGGGACCATTGATCCTAAGTAGGAAGAGTCTGGAGAGACCTGGATTTGAATTCTACATCTGACAGAAGTTATGACCAAGGGCAAGTCACATAACCACTCATAGGGAGTTCTGAGACTCAGATAAGATCATGTCTGTTGAGTGCTTAAGAAATTTTAAGAATTGTTTAAATTCCAGTATTTGGTTAAGCGATCAGTGGTCTTAAGAGAAAGTATTTTGTAAAAGTATTTAACACAGTACCTGGCACATGGTAGGACTATGTAAACCTTACTTCCTGCCTTCCTTCTCTCTCTTCTTTCCCTCCTTTCTCTCCCCTTTCCTTCGTCCTTTCTCCCATGTAACATATCTACCATTTAATATACTCATTTACTTATATTAAAAAATAAGGAGCATCTATTGGGAAATGTTCTTATAAGTAAGAATTGATATATGAAATAGCTAAGTCAGTGGTAATAATAGCAAATTATTAAACATTTATCATTTAGCCCTCACAAACCCCTACACGCACTTTTTTTACAGCATAAAATATTATTAGTAGGAAGTATATAATGAGGGGTGGTATGGGGGGAAAAAAGCTAAAGGGCTTATTAGTTAATATGTATAAGTAATAGGCTGTTTTTATTTCAGCAGTAAAAGTCATGATGGAGATAAATTCATTCCAGCTCCACCGTCTTCTCCACTCAGAAAACAAGAATTAGAAAATTTAAGGTAAGTGCCAAAATAAAATTGTTTTTAATTTAGAGCAAAAGAAAATGACTCAGTCTTTTCATAAGCTTGCTCAGTGTTAAAAGGGATCTGTAAGATATAAAAAATATATATATTGGTAGGTGACAAATTCCATTCAAAAATTATTGCTCTTTGCCCTTATATGGTATTCATTTCTGGAGGGGGGAGCAATTCAGCAAAACAATCTGAGAAAAATGAATTATTAATGAATTTGGAGAAATCCAGGGTTCCCCCTTTTTCTAAAGTCCTCTTTTCTCCTAGCTCTGTCTCTGAAGGTTGAATCAACTTTCTCATTCCTGGTCATATCATATCCAACCTTACAAGGAATTTAATGTAAGGTGGGGAAGCTGATTGTGCTGTTTAGGTGGGGGGATAAATTCTTTTATTAGATTGCTCTAGGCTGGGCATAATTTAGAAGTAAGTGACATAATCAGTTCTGTTTCCACAAACCCTTCTTCAGAACCAGTCCACTTCTCATTGTAATATTCGTTTGCTCATTGTTAACCAGTCAGTTGAGTTCTGCTCTCAGAACACCCACTCTTCCAAGGGCATATGAACTGTGAGCCCATCACCAGGATTTGTCTTTAGCATCTGATAGTGTCATTGACACTTTTAGTAATAATGACTAATTACTCAGAAGCTATGTCTCTTGAACTTTGAATGGTATGCATCTGCCACATTAAAAAATAAGAAGCATCTATTGGGGAGTTTTCTTATAAGTAAGAATTGATATATGAAATAGCTAAGTCAGTGGTAATAATAGCAAATTATTAAACATTTATTATTTAGCCCTCACATGCCCCACACACACCTACCACTGTCCGAAGATCCCCCCTCTTGCAATAAAGGGAGAGGGGATTCAGCTTTTCTTAGGGGTCATTAGGCAGTGTGGAATTCCATTGTATTGTTCTTTAGATTTGTATTGTTGTGGTCACTGTTTATTGTTTGCCAAGTTTTGCTACTTTTGCTCTGCATCAATTCATATGAGTCTTCCCATACTTCTCTGAATTCTAATACTTCGTATTCTGCAGCACAGTAGTAGTCCACAGACCACTATGTGTATAGCCATTCTCTAGCCAATGGATACCTGATTTGTTAACCTATTCTTTGCTCCCAAAGCAACTATGAATATTTTAGTATGCATGGCACCTTTTTTTTTTTTCTGTTTTGATATCCTTGGGATATATTCTTTTACTACAGCATCCAAAAGGTTTCATTTTTTTCAGAAAGTGCAAATTTTGAAGAATATCAGTTAAGGAAGAAGGAGAGGCCTAATGTGTATTTTCAGCATTTATTGTATGTAAGTGTCAGTTGTTGACTGGGCCATTTATTGGACATGCAGTAGAATTGACAAATTATTGTCATGGAATTATGGTCAGAGTCACAAAATTGAAAAGTTTCTACTGCATGGTAGAAGGGAACAAAAAGGAACCATCCACGTGTTTTATTGATGGAAAAGTAAATGATCTTTAATTCAGTCAAGATATGGGAAGCTGTTTAATTTTTTTTTATGGTGGGCAAATGTTAATTTTCTTCAAGATTGTTATTGTTTTTTGCTGGATGAATAGCATTAACAAATGATTCAATACTTCCTTTTCTTACGGAGACAAGTCCCCTATGGAATTTATTATATTCTGAGTAAGTCATTATCAAACTTGGTCTTTCCAACAGATATTGAAGTGGTTTTAAGTGTAGTAGTTTGTGACTTGTAAAGCTGTGATCTGACCTTTTTCTCCGTTTCCTAAAAGTAAAATGTCAGAAGCATAGTCTATCGAAATTAATATCTCTGCTTTCTGAATGCTGGAATTTAAAAATGTTTATGAGCCTTCCTTTCTTGAGAGAATAGACTGCCTGTAGCTGAAGCAGGTAGGTGACGCAGCAGATATAGTACCAGCCCTGGAGTGAGGATTTGGCCTTAGAGCAGAGACAAGTCACTTACACTCTATTTTTCCCAGCTGTAAAATGGGGTAATAATAGCACCTACCATTCAGGGTTGTTTTGAGGATTAAATGAGGTAAAAGTGCTCAGCACCAGGCTTGGCACCTGACGGGCTCTATGTAAATGCTTATGTCCTTCCCACCCCTGCCCCCATAGCTACTGAACAATATGGCAACTTGCTGTAATTGAAAGAAAGAACATTCTCAAATAGAGTAGCCTATATAAAAGACTGTGTACCAAATTTCATTGAAATCCCTAAAATTAAAAGAAGATATTCTTGTTTGGTAATTTTTAAAATTAGTCACCATTTTGTTCCAAGATGGTGGATTGAACTCCAACATGAATTTAGACATGTCTTATGATTGTGCAAGAAAGTTGACAAGTTGAGAGTTTATCATGGGACTAAAACAAGCAGTGGAAGAGCTCTCTCATGCATTCAGTCAGATATTATTTTTCATCACTACTATTGGATGCAGTTTGGAGTAAAGCTGCTTTGAAATGGATTTCCTTGCACCTCTGATGTCTTTGGGGATCACTGTTGCCAAGCAAATGTTCTCTTGTAATTAAAGTGTTTTTGTGTATTCCATGTGCTCAGGGTGGGAAGGAAGCAGAGAAGTATTGTCTGATGAGCTCAGCAGTTGGGCTTTGGGCTCTAGGCTCTCCTTAGCCAAGTAACACAAGGAGTCTTTGGGAGCACATGTTTCTTTTGCCCAGTAAAACAACACAAAGGATGTTGCCCCTGGTTCTTTTATGCCCCCTCTTTTGCTTTATTTCTTTCTGTCAAAGTGTAGGATAATTTCCCACTTCAGCTGTTAGCAATATGCTCTGATTCCTGGGTTATTACCCTCTGTGTCCTCTTGTCTTAAGTTAGGAAGAGTTCACCTTTGTTCTTTGGTTACAAGCAGGAAAGTTGAACCTGAACATCTTTCAGACCCCTGATTCTGTTAGGAAGGAGACGTTAACCTTGCTTTTGAGTTTAACAATTGTATTTTCAGCATTAATTTTGTTCTTGAATTAGGCTATCCTTGGCTATTGCATAGAGTGTTCCTTTAAGATGGCCCCCAAAGGGCAGTCTGGATAGGCTGAAATGCAACAGAATTCAAAATTCTGTACATAATTGAATCTGTTATCATCTCGAGAGTTAAATCTAGTCGAAGGATCTAGGTTCACAGATGAGCGGCAAACACTGCACTGGGCTTGTTGGTAGCTTCTCCATGGAGAAACTAAAGTAGCATTAGTCTAATTTCTTTAGAGAGTAGAATTGTTTTCAAATCAAAAAACTTCAGTAAAAAACTAAAAAAGAAAGAAGGGAAATCCTGAAGCAGCCTCAGGAAAACGTTTATGGGAAATACCAGTGTTGGCTTTAATTCACCCAAGACCTGCTTTGCTTGCCTACGGTTTACTTGTGGTTTAAAATGTTATTGGTAAAGTCATTTGTTTCGTTGTGTTTTCCAGGGGAATTTTATAATAAAAATGTTGTGATTTTCAGTAAAAGGATTTATGAATAAATTTATTTGAGGGAATAAGAAAGTCAGGTTTTTTGGTTTGCTTTAGTCATTCCATATTTTTTTTTTCCATTATGAACCTGAACAGATAAACCTGAAAATTAGTATGATTATTTATCTCCTGAGCATAGCTTTTAAGAGAAGTGCTGCAGGAGGGAATATTTCTTCTCTTGAATGCTTGTCCCTTTCTTGATTAGTTAGTTCTTTTTTTCTGTATGCCCTGAGAGTAGGAATGATGATTTCTGGGATGAGAGAATTTCTTCCTTTTGTTACAGAAAGAAGCACCTTTTGGAATAGTATTGTACTACAGTTTACATGTGGGGATTCCAGGATCACTACAATGAATTGTTAAAAATTAGTTGCCTAGTATATATTAAGCTTTATTGTGTGGAGCAGATGGGACAAAGAAGTGGAACGAGATGGGAATGGGCCTTGGGGTAGATTTCTAAAAGGCGCAGAGACAGGCAGTTGTGACGGCATTGTGGAGACAAATGGGCTGGGGAAGGGACCGTAGACTGTGTCATCGTTTTCAGAGCTAGAAAAGGTTGGATGGGGGCCTGACAGATGCTGTGAAGAGAGGGCTGGGCAGTGTCTGGCTTAGACTGATGAGAAATTAGTAGGGTGTTTCCATGAAGATTTCTGTCAAGGGGAGCATTTGTATGAGGGCCCTTCATTTTGACTTGATACTTCTTTAAGCCTCCTTCCCCCTTGCATTCTGTGGAAAGGTTGATGCATGTCATGAGGGTATAGCTAAGCTTCTCTAGGCTGTTGTGTTTGACCCCTGAACTCTATAATGCCCAAAGCAACCATCACATAGGATATTTCCTATTTCTAGCATAATTAATATGCAGTAACTTATCATGACTCTTCTAATGTCCATTTTTTATTACATCCTCTTGAATATGTTCTTTTTGTGTATTTGTACATAAGGTAAACATAGGACTAAATGTGCATTGATATGTATATGTACAGGCATCGCATGTATATATTCATTATATATACTCATACTAATCTAATTGGAGGTATGTTTTCAGAAAGTAGGCAAAACACATGAAGCCTTCATTATGTTATTATATTAAAACGGAACTATTCTCAAAAATTCTCTCTTGACTAATAAAAAAGATACAACTAAAACTGAGGAGACTTGTCACAGATAAATTATATAGTTGAATTGTGGGCCTACTCTTACTTAGGCTAAAATGAAGGACCAAGAGAATGACACACACACCCCCCCCAATCCACCTCCACCTCAAAGCTATGTTATAAGTATTTCTTTAACACCAAAAGTTGAGAGATCAGGTATTTTACTCTGATCATTGGGGTAAAAAAATGTTTGAGCCTTGATTTAAATGCGTGTAGATAAATATGAAATGTTAAGATTTTGAATACTCTTAAAATGATTGAAACTTTAAAGCCAAAGTCTATTTTTAATTTCATAAGGGAAAAAATAATTCAAACTAGACCTTAGCTATCAGTAATTGGTAAGAAACTGGCTGTTTCTCTTTTCTGTCAGTTACAACATGTTAAGCAAAAGTCGACAGGAAAATTATGTTGTATCTTAACAGAAAACCTTGCTGCTCTTCACTTCTAAATCTTAGACCTAAGGTTTACATGGCAAAGACTAAAGTAAGTTGCATGTTTAAAATTGTGTACGCTCCCACAAACTGAAGCATTTTTCAGTCCATATTTCCAGTAGCTTGTTAAAGCAGGTAGCTTAGTGATGCAATAATTGACTTTGGGTAAATATTTAATTTTGTTACAGTTTGCATTAAGCTTAAGTGATTTTATTTCAAAAGTATTTAAATGAGGTTCTTCCTTATTTAGGCCTGTGAGTTTTCCTGCACAATAATGGAAGCAAGGTGAATCTAAAATCAGACCACCCAGTACCTGAGTGCTGATACAGGAACACTTGAAAACAGGAGGTGGTTAAGACATTCGCAAGTTCAGTTATAGTTTCTGGTCATTTACTTTGTTTTCTAGGATTCGGGTCCTTTTAGCCAATAGTGAACGTGACTCTGCTGAAAGTCTTCTGTGTCCTGTGTTTGATAGTTAACTTTTCTGAAGTTGAAACTATAGTAGAACTCTTATTTTCCAAAACTGTTATGAAGCTTACTGCTAGAGGTGGGGAGAAATGGTGTATACATGTGGAGAAAAGTAGAGTATGACACAGGGTGGGGATTAAAATACCTGAAAGGGTTCACTCTAAATTAAAGCTGGAGACATAGCAAGAAAAGGGAATGTTTTTATTCATGTGTCATTTGCTACAAAAATATAGGTAGAGAAAAAGATAAAAGGAAATACTCCCCAGCGAACCCAAGCCCATTAAGTTGTCTGTTCCTGGGCATCTTCGGTTGGACGCACAGGGCAATTCATTAGTTCTTTCAGGCCACTAAAGTACATGGAGCAAATTCTCCTCCACTGAATTTAACAAGTGTTCTTTGTGGCCCATCGTTAATTTTAAAAAATGATAAATTAAAGCTAAATGAGTTATGCTCTAAATGTGTTTGAAAACTTTTTTTAACGTATTAAAGAAAAATTTACATTCTTGCGACTTCTGAGTTGCCATTGCTGATTTAAAAACCATGTTGCTTTAGTCTGATGGATAGTTTGGTCAAGACAGTGTCTGCATATTCAATTGCAGAATTGTTCCTACTGTTAAGTTTTCAACAAGACTGTCCAGCCTCGTCTTTGTACATAGAGATACAAAGGTCTTTGGATCTGGCTCCCACTGAGAGGAACCTTTATTCATCCAGTTGACTAACAAGTCAGGATGGAACAGTTTGCATTAGTATGAGGAAAAGTACATGCTGCCTCTGGACACAGACCTGCACAGACGAGACAAATGTTTTACACGTTGTAAACTCCATGGGAGCCCCCATGGTGACCTCTGTGATATCATCTGTGTTGTTTCTCCTTGAGATTAGAGACCTTGGAAGATAAGGCAGAGGACAACCCTAACTCACTTCATATAATTGGAGGAGGGGAATTTAGTCTAAAATTTTCTGAGAAATAAGCATTTAATGGAAAGCAACAATGATGAATTTGAGAGCCACTTTGACCCCCATTTATCGTCTCTGACTGTTTGCACTATTTTATATCTGCTGCCAAAATGGTAGTTTGTCGTGTGGTAGATGGAATGCTTAGTCTGTAGTCCATAGCTGGACTTGATGTAATCTGACATGTTCGGGGGGTCGGGGGTATACCTGTCAACCTTGTGGTTATATAAGCTGAGATGCTGAAGTGGGAGTTAGGAGCACCTGGGTTCTCATCTTGCCTCAGACCTTTACTAGTTGTGCCATCCTGAACAGACCACTGAACCACCCTGTAGGAAATGGAAACTAACATGGGGGTGCTAACACTCAACAGAGTGGTTGTGAGGCTGCAAGAGGATCATACGTGGAAGGTAGTTGGCAAACCTTAAGGCTGAAGGGGAATTTGAGCTCTTGTCCTGGGAGGGGATGAGTCACCTGGAGTAGAGCTTTGAGGCCTGAGTGGTGAATAATGTTGCGGTCTACTAATAGACTGGGCCACCAATTTGCCTCTTTGAAAGAGGCATTTTTAGTTCTCCTCTCATTTAGTTGATGGTAAATAGCTGGTTTTACCCTATTCTAGCCTCTTCTAACCTAGATTAAGCTAATCTAAGTGCCTGATTCAGTTAGCTACAGGATATGTGGAGTGACAGACCTTATTTCCCAGTCTTATCCAACAGGTTGTTTGATGTAATTTGTGGCTCAAAGGTTTTTCCCCTTTTCTCTAGTCCAAGTTGAAAACACAGAGCTCTGCAGGACTAGGACTCAAAGCATGTGACGGTAGCCTGTGGAGTTTGGTCAGATCCTCATTGCGGGGGTGGGGCACGGGGAAGGAGCTTGCCTTTTCCCTTGTGGTACAATTCTTCCAGTCTAATGAACTGTCAGATCTCTTGAGTGTTTGGTAAAGCAGATTGGACAGTGACTCAAAGATGGAGTTTGGGGGTAGGGTGGGCAAGGGGAACAATATTTTGAGCAGCAGTCATCAGAATCAGTGTTTTCTATACAGTAGTCTTAGGAAATCAGGCCTCATATATTTGTAGTGAGAAAGATAATGATCAGATTGACAGAGACTTGGGTGAGGGTTTGTAAGTGGGCTGTTCATTTCTCTTAAGTGAGATGGGGGACAAAGAAAGAGACAGCTGTGATGAATTGGGAGAGAGGAATAGCACATCTTGGTTGGAGAATGCATGCAGGGGGAGAGATCACTGTGTAGGTGTGAATTTGAATTTTAACCAGAATCTTGACCATTTGTTATTTTGTTAACATTTCAAATTGGGTGAAAAAAACTAACTGATTTAACTGATTTTTTTTTTTCTGTTGGAACTTTTATCTCTGGCAATTAAATGTGACATCTTAGCATGACAAGACCAGGATAGAAAACTGAAGAAAACAGAGGTTCTTTGCCTCCTTGTACATAATGAATGTATGGGCTTCCTGGGAAAGAGGAATAAAGGAATCTCAGGCCCTGCCATAAATTACATGACTGACTTCTGGACTCAAAGTGGGCTTGACAGTTGCCAGAAGTTTGAAGCTAGAGTAGCCCACCAACTGTCAGAAGAGTCCAGGACAGGCGTCCCACAGCATGCTTAACATGAGACTTGTCCAACAGCATTCAGATTTCCTCCCTACAGAGTTTAAAAAAAAAAAATCTACTTTCTCAGCAGGAAGCCCTGTAGCAAGCATCCCAGAAAGATTTGGGCTTTGAGGATGCAACCTCAAAAGAACTATTTTTATGAAATGGGAAGATCTCACCTAGTGGAGCAATCAACCAATAATCAGTATTACTAAGTGCCTACTATGTATAGAGCATTGTACTAGGGACTTTGGGAATACAAAGATAAATTAGGTTTGTTCCCTGCCCTCATGGAGAGAGCTCGCATTCTGCCACAATACTCTAGTCTAGGACAGCTATTGATGCTCCCCCAGGGAAAGTGGCAGCTGGGACCATTGCAGAAGAGCCCTACCTTGTTGGCCAGGCTCTCTGTGTAAGTTTCACTGGGAGCAGCTTTGGGGAAATAGTGTCACCAACTCTCTGGAGATGCAAGCCCAGGAGTGAGTGGGGTTTTCTCTTTAACACAGTGGCTTTTGGCAGCTGAGTCTTTGTCCTTGTGTCTTTTGTACTGAGTGTACACCAAATTTCCTCCAATTCCATGACCTGTAAGGGACCAGAATTCAACTCACTTTTACCCTGGGGAAATTAACAGTATTTATACACTAATGAATTCATCACAGTATATGTGGTGGAAATAGTGTTTGCTCTAAGTATTACAATACTCTTTGAAGTTTCTAGATTCTTTTGAATCTAGAAGTTTGAATTAGTCATTTCTACTTTTCTAAAATCTAATTGATAATACTTTCATTCAAGATATTAGTATTTTTTCACCTGATAAAAAGATTAGACATACTGTAGGGAAACCAGAAAAGATGGCAAAGTGAGAGGTATCTGAGGGAACAGCTCCTTCTTTACTACCCTAAATAAGCAAGAAAAATGCTGCCAAACGGGTGACAAAAAGATGGACATTTGAAGAATCCAGAACAAGATGATTCTTCTAGGGAAAAAAAAAAGAAACTGCTGAATACCTCACAGCTCTTTGCTCCTGTCATCACTCCCCTTTTCCACAGCTTGCAGCCACTCAGGAACATTGGTGGCCCCTTGTGCCTCATGGAATCTGCACTTTGAGGTGAGAACTTTGGAGTTAGTCCCACTGGATGCGTTCCAGTGTCAAGACTTGGAAGGAAGGAGTGACCCTTGTGATGGAATATGAATCCAAGGGAAAAGATTGTGGAGTGGAGAGGAGAGGAGAGGAGTGGAGCCCAAAAGTTCAGGGATGGTTGCAGGTATTTCACAATTAGAAGTGGAAATAAGCAGCGTGTAGAGATAGGAGGAAGGTGAAAAAGCAACCCAGAAGCAAAGGCAAAGCAGGGAAGTTTCTCCACAGTTTTCCTCCAACTTCATCCTCCACTGCCAGTTCTTAAAGGGTCCCCCAGCTCAGCCTTGGGACTGAAGAGAGTTAGCTACAGAGAAAAGCATAGAGCCCAGAAGAGTGAGGATGGGAAAGGAGGAAAACAGGGCTGCTGTTCTCCCTTCACCAGCATTCCAGCGCTTCACCCTCCCACAGCAAGGATGGCAGAGCTCTTTTGACCCTATTGGTATAAGGGAATGGAGAAGAGGGAGTTGGTAGGGGCAGGGAGGAGGGGGCGCTAAAGTGGGCAAAGAAAGGATTAACAGAAGAAGCATTCTAGAACAGGGACATTAGAAAGTTCAGCAGAGTGTGATGGATTCAGAAGTGGACCGAAGAGGACAACTGAGCAGTACAAAAAAAGCTACTTCACTGAACAAGTACTTCATAGTGAAAAACGTGAGATAATATCTCCTGAGAAACATAAAAGTGTTACAGCAAATTTAGGCACATCTCCAAAATCAGCAGTAAAACAGAATGGCTCAGAAGCACAAATGAGGAATTGAATAAAAATATCCAAGATGTTGTTTAGTCATTTCAGTTGTATTTGACTCTTTGTGGCCCCATTTTGGAGTTTTCTTGACAAAGATACTGGAGTAGCTTGCCATTTTCTTCTCTACCTCATTTTACAGATGAGAAAACTGAGGCAAACAGTTAAATGACTTGCCCAGGGTCACACAGCTAAATAGTGTTGGAGGCCAGATTTTGACTTATGAAGATGAGTCTTCTTGATGTAAAACTCAGTGATCTATCCACTGATCTACCTAGCTGCTCCATCCAAGATGGAAAAATTAGAACTCTTATGGAAGAGAAAAAGTTTAAAAAGAGTAAAGAATTTAGACCAAAAAACAGGGACATACTTCAAAACAGTAGATTTCCAGAAAAAGAGAACAACAGAATGGGAACGCAGAAATGAAAGGAAAATTAGCTGAAGAAAATTAGAAGGTTAGATTGAAAGAATACAGGAGAACTCTTAAAAAGTAAGAATGTGGATTATTATAGGTCTACTAGAAAATAACGAAAAAGAAAACTTGACCATATACTTCAAGAAATTCATCTGGAAAGTTGTCAAGAATGTACAAAAACAGATGGCAAAAAAGAGTAAGAGAATCTACAAAATACCAGAAAAATCCACAAGTTTAACATACAAAAACACTCAGGAACATTGGTGGCCCCTCGTGGAAAAAAGGAAAACACCTTTTACAAGGATGTTGGGAATAACAGAAGATTACTCTATTAGAAATTAAAGGAAAAACTGGAAAATAATATTCTGAAAAGGAAAGAAAAAAAAAGCTGGCACTCAAAAATAATATATCCTGCAAAATTGAACCTAAATAACAAAGAAAGTAACTTGATGTTCATCAGAAGGGAAGAATTTGGGATGTTCCTTTTAAAGAACCAAATCCTAATCAGTAGAATCAGATATAAGCAAAACACATGGCAGAGACTACCGAGATGAAGGGGGAAAAAAAATATTAGCTATGTGAATTGTGTATATTTAGTGAAAGAAAACACAACTTAACAATTAGAGCAATAAATATAAATGGATTAAATTTCCCAACAAAAAGAAAGAAAATGGAAGAGTAATTGATTTGTAAAAATCCTCAAACTATAAAACCCAAGGAAGATTAGTAACATTAATGAAATATACGTAAAACAGAGGTGAAAACGGAAGTGGTTTGACAAGATCAGTTTTCATCCTGATTCCACATAAGACAACAAAAAATGAGTAAGGCTAGTAGAAACGAACAGGGAGAACTACATTATGTCTTCATGCCCAATGTAGTGTCCTGTAGGCACAGGGAAAAAAATTATTCTAAGGTTAAAAAAAAAAAAACCATACTCTAGATGAATTACATAAAGATATTGATAGTAACACCATAATAATAAAAAGCAGTATTCTTAGAAATCAATTTGAAACCATTAGATAAATAAGAAGGAAAGTATAGAGTTAGGCAGATTTTTGAAAATATTAAATTTTACTGACCTTTGGTGACTTGTAGATGAGAATATTAAGAAGGATGTATTTCTTGCATCCCATGGTAGTTTTATGCATGCAGACATAAAGGAATCATAAATATAAAATGGCAGAAATAAGAAACATATCCTTTATAGACCTCAGCACAATAAAAATAGTAACATAGGAAATAAAAGCAAAAGAAACAGACCTAAACGGTATCTAAGTAATGGCATTCTGAAAAATGAGTAGATGGAGGAATAAATCAGAGACACCGTAAATAATTATATAATAATTAAAAAGACAATTTAAAGCTCACAGGGTGCAGTTGATTTAATGCAGTCCTGAGAGGAGAATTTGTGTCTAAAAATTACATTAACCAACTAAAAGAATCAGTGAACTAATAAGCATGCAGAGGGTAGGGAACCTACATTTAAACAAGCCTAAGAAATCCATAAACTTGTCAGTTTAAAAAAAAAAGGCTAATCCATCAGCTGTTACCTAACCTGATCAAGAAAAGGAAGAAAATCAAATCAAGGTAAAAAAATGAAAAATAAATTCACGATAAACAGACTAGAAATGAATTTTTAGAATCTACTATATAAAATCATGTGTCAGAAAAATCGAGAATTCAAAGCAGATAAGTATCTACAAAAATATAAAATACAGAAATTAACAAAACGGTTCTTAACCTGATATAAGAAAAAGAAGTTAGTGAAGCTATTAGGAAAATGCAAAAGGGTAAAAAATAGCCCTGGACCAGATGAATTTACAGGTGAACCCTAGCAGACATTTAAAGGGTAATTAGATAGGACCTGCACGACAAAGAAATTATTTTCAAAAAAGATAGTCTTATTTTATAACATAAATGTGGTCTTTATATTCTAACCCAGGATCATTGTAGACTAATTCATAAATAAATATTCATGCAAAAATTTAAAATTCTCAGAAAAAAAAAATTATACAGGATCTCAGTACTATCCAGGGGAAAGTTTGGGGAAAAAATAGGCTTGTACTAACATGTTATCTTATGTAAAACAAGTTCAAAATGTTTACCCAAACAGAATATAAAAGGTAACATTAAAAAATAAAAGACTAGGACACCATTTCGTCACTAGGACTAGAGGGAGAATTCTTAACTAAATAAAGAAGAAGCAGCATACAATACCAAAAAAAAAAAAAAAAGCAATTTTGGTTACATAAAATTCAGAAGCTTTTGCACAAATAAAGTCAATGAATTTGGAGTAAAAAGAGTATTATGAAAAAAAAATTAGTAGACTCATGTCACTGAAAGAAATCTAAATATCCAAGCTATGTGAGACATTGACACATATACAACACCACACTCTATTGACAAAGTCAAGGAATATGAACAGTTTTCAAGAGAAGAATTGCAAAATACCAATGACCATTTGAATACTTGGTCTAAATCGTTAATAATAAAAGAAGAGCAAATTAAATTAACTTTGAGGTTTTACCTCACACTGAAAATTGTCAGAGATGACTTAAAATGAAAAAACTCAGTGTGGGAGGGGCTGTGGGAAGACAGGTACACTGATACTATTGGGGGAGCTAAGAATTGGTCCAACTGTTCTGGATATCAGCAACAATAAGCATTTAAGCAGTATGTACCAGCCACTGTGCTAAGCACTGGAGTAGAATACATATATAGACCAAAAGACAGATGGTGACCTCACAAATTTTGCATTTTAATAGAAGACACATCAAGGTTCCAGGAGGAACTGACCGCTCAGGGGAAGGGACTGTTGAGATGGGATGATTTTCCAGGATGAGAACGCTGTTGGGTCATGATGGAAAATGAACTTGAGAGAGTTGGGAGCAGCGTTTAGTTTTGCCCCCAAATTAAAAAATTGTTAATGCCTTTTTGACCCAGACATCCCACTATTAGGTAGAAATCCCAAGGCCTAATACATAAAAATATTTCCAGCAGCCCTCTTTGTGGTAGCAAAGCATTCAGAACTGTGCAGTATACCGTTCATCTCCACTTCACCTAGCTTCACAACCTCAGTCATCCTCAACTTTTCACTCTTCTTTACCCATTTCCAATTAATTTCCAAGTCTTATTGATCCTCTTTCCATATTGTACAGCCATCCCCTTCTCTCCATTCACCCTCTCCAATGGCCACTGCTCTATGTCAGGACCTCACCGTCTCCCCTCTGGATTCTCACAATAGCTTAATCAGTCTCCTGGCTTCATGTCTCCCTTCTCTAATATATCCCCCACATATCTGCCAGAATGATATTCCTAAAGCACATCTGGCTGTGTTATTTGCCTACTCAGAAAGCTCAGTGGCTTCCTATTGCCTCTAGGATAAATTATGAAGTCCCCTGTCTAGAATCCAAACCACTTCTTAATTGGACTCCTTTTTCCCTTTCTCAGGTTCCCTTTTCTGTACTTGGTATCCCAATCAAATAGGCCTCTTTGCTAATCTTTGTACTCATTGGTCCATCTCCTGTGTCTATACAGTCTTGTCATGGTCTCCGGGCCTCAGCTAATTCACCTGCCACAGCATGATAGTGCTTAGATGAGTGTAGACAGGGATGGGTTTTCAGCACGCTATCCCACTGACTTAGTCCTTGGCAAGACCATATACCTGCCTAGAAAGGAATGGGCTCTCTTTCTAAGATAATGAAATGATGGTCCCAATGGAGTCACCTTCCTCATTCCTTAGCAGGCCATGAATTATAAAGCTTCCTTTTTTTAAAAAAAATTTTAATTAGACAGCTCTTTTGTATTACATTAGGTTGAAATCAAATAAGCATTAATAATTTGTGAAAAAAAATTTGCAGAAATGCTTATGATAATTTGTAAAACGCTTGTAGCCAAAATGTGCTTTAGAAATCAATTGCAGGGGGGCAGCTAGGTGGAGCAATGAATATAGCACCGACCCTGGAGTCGGGAGGACGTGAGTTCAAATCTGGCCTCAGACGCTTGACACAAAAAAAAACTAGCTGTGTGACTTTGGGCAAGTCACTTAACCCCAATTGCCCCTCCAAAAAAAAGCAAAAAAAAAAAAAAATCAATTGCAGGGTGAAGCCAAGATGGCAGGGTGAAAGCAGGAACTTGCTTGAGCTCCTGCTTCAACCACCTCCAATACCTGTAAAAAAGTGACTCTATTAAACAAATTCTAGAACTACAGAACCTACAAAGTGACAGAAACAAATCCCCCAATGGAAGTGGCCTGGCAGGCCTACAGGAAGGGTATATCACACCAGCTGGGAGCAAAGTACGGTCCTGCATGAGCCATACCCTGATGGGCCAGAACAGGCTTCAGGAGAGTCACTGGCATCTGTGACAGTTTCCAGACTTTTCAACCCATAAATGCCAATGAGAAAGTAAAAGGTTGGTAGGGAACTGTTAGAACCCAGTGATAGAAGAGTGGGGTCTGGCCCCTGCTCCCTCGGTGAGAAGTGGCAGAGGTGCAGTGGCTGCAGCTGCTGCCATATGGTAATCTTAGGAGCTACTGGCCTGCAGATTATAGGGGAACCAAGAGACTATTCAGAGGGTAATCACTCTTGCTTTTGACCTGCTTGGATCTGGGTTGCAGTCTTGGGTGGAGGTCCTGGGGTAAGGAACGTCAGTGTGCCGGAGCTTGTGGTGGCTATGCAGAGGGTGCCCTCCTTATATCTCTGACAACAACTGTGAAAACCCCAGCAATTTGGGACAAACTCTCTCCACTCAGGAAACAAAGTTGTGCTGTGGCAAAGAACTCAAAAGTCAGGTAATTAGCTGGCAGGATGGGCAAATAGAGGAAGCACAATCAGACCGTAGAATTTGGGGGGGGGGGGGACAAAAAGGATCAAAACATAAAACCAGAAGAAGACAACAAAGTCAAAACTCTTGCACCAAAAACCTCCAAGAAAAATATGAACTGGTTGCAGGCCATGTTGAAGCTCAAAAAGGATTTTGAAAATCAAGTAAGAGAAGTAGAGGAAAAACTGGGAAGAGAAATGAAAATGATGCAAGAAAATCATGAAAAGCAAGTCAACAGCCTGACTGAAAAAACTAACACCTTAAAAAATAAGACAACTCAAATGGCAAAAGAGGTCTAAAAAGCCAATGAGGAGAAGAATACCTTAAAAAGCTGACTTGCCCAGATGGAAAAGGAATTTCAAAAACTCACTGAAGAGAATAACTCCTTCAAAATTAGATTGGAGCAATTGGAAGCTAATGACTTCATGAGAAATTAAGATACTATAAAATAGATCCAAACAAATGAAAAAATAGAAGGCAGTGTGAAATGCCTCGTTGGAAAAACCACTGACCTGGAATATAGATCCAGAAGAGATAGTTTAAAAATTATTGGACTACCTTAAAGCCATAGTCAAAAAAAAGGAGCCTAGAAATCATACTTCAAGAAATTCTCAAGGAAAATTGCCCTGATATTCTAGAATCAGAGGGCAAAATGGAAATGGAAAGAATTCACCAATCACCTCTTGAAAAAGATCCCCAAAAGAAAACTCCTAGGAACATTATAGCCAAATTCCAGAGGTCCCAGGTCAAGGAGACAATATTACAAGCAGTCAGGAAGAAATAATTTTGAGTATTGTGGAAACACAATCAGGATAACACAAGACCTAGCAGCTTCTACATTAAGGGATCAAAGAGCTTGGAATATGACATTCCAGAGGTCAAAGGAGCTAGGATTAAAACTAAGAATCACCTACCCAGCAAAACTGAGTATAATGTTTCAGGGTAAAATATGGACATTCAGTGAAATAGAGGACTTTCAAGCATTCTTGATGAAAAAAGCAGAGTTGAACAGAAAGTCTGACTTTCAAATACAAGAAGCAAAAGAAGCATGAGAAGGTAAACAGGAAAAAGAAAGTATAAGGAACTTATTAAAGTTGAACTATTTAAATTCCTACATGGAAAGACGATAATTGTAACTCATGAGACTTTTCTCAGTAGGACAGTTGAAGGGAATGTATGTGTACATATATATGTTTATATAGGAGGGTATATGTGTATAAATACATATGTGAGTGTGTGTATATGTGTGTACATGTCTACAAAGACAGGGCGCAGGATCGGTTGAATATGAAGGGGTGATATCTAAAAAATTAAGAGGTGAGAGGAATTTATTGGGAGAAGGAGAAAGGGAGAAAATAGAATAGGGTAAGTTATCCGATATAAAAGAGGAAGAGAACACTTACAATGGAGGGGAAGAGCAGGAAGGTGAAAGGGAATGGGGCAACCTCACTTTCATTGAATTTGGCTTAGGGAAGGAATGACACACACTCAATTGGGTATCTTGCCCTACAGGAGAGTAGGGGGGAAGAGAATAAGAAGGGGGATGATAGAAAAGAGGGCAGACTGGGGGATAAGGTAGTTAGAAGCAAACACTTTTGAAAGGGACAGGGTCAAAGTAGAAAATAGAATAAGTTGGAGGGCAGGAGATCATGGAGGGAAATATATTCACATTATATTTTCACAATATAACTACCATGGAACCGTTTTGTGTAACTACACATATGCAACTTATATTGAATTGCTTGTCTTCCCAGTGGGGGTGGGTGAGGAGGAAAGAAGGGAAAGAATGTGGAACTCAAAGTTTTAAAAACAAATGTTAAAAAAAAAGTTTTCTTTCATACGCAAATGGGAAATAAGATATACAGGCACTGGGGTATAGAAATCCATCTTGCCCTATTAGAAAGTTAGGACGGTAAGGGGAAAGATATAAGAGAACAGATTGGGGGAAGGGATGTTCTGTCGGCGTGGTATCTTGAAGTGGGGTTTAGCAGAAAGATGGAGAAAATTTTTACCTCAAAGTCTTGTGGAAACGTTGAAAACTAAAAATAAATAAATGAATGGGGGGGATCAGTTGCAGCCATTAGTGTTCCCCCAAGCCTTGTAGTTTCTTCTCTTTGTTCTGTTCTCAGAATAAGTGATCAGAGGTACATTTTGCCAGTTTTTCACATTTCACAATTCTAACTAGGATTTCTCTCATTTTCTTGTTCCAGGTGCTCAATCCTTGCCTGTAGCGCTTATGTTGCTCTAGCCTTGGGGGACAACCTCATGGCTCTGAATCATGCAGACAAACTACTTCAACAGCCTAAGTTGTCAGGATCCCTTAAGTAAGTTTGACTTCATTACATGTGATAATTCTTGTTTCCTCCTTCATACTCTTTCTCCAGCCAACAAAATTTAACTTAAGATAATTTGTCTCTGACTAGTATGACCCTCCCCTGTGTAGTGGACCATCCCTGTCCTGAGACTGAAATGAAGTCCTGGTCCTGCCTAGAGCTGTCTCGCTGTGGGACATGGCTGGTTCGCCCCCACCCTCTTGATTGGTGACCAAGTGTCATAGAAGGCTTTGCCTGCTACATGTAAATAACTCTAGACCACACTTCACTGTCAGGCTCCCCCTCCCCAGCCCTTGGCTCTGGGAACCACCATCAGATGGAGGCATATCATTGGATCACCCCTGTGGATCAAGTTGCCACTCCTCAGAGACTTTAGGTCCAACCTCACTTCCTTTTCTACTGCTCATCTTTATGCTGTTTTTTCACCAGAGTATAAGCCCCTCAAGGGCAGTCACATTGCTCTCTCAGTACATGTCATACTATACGCTCTTCATTAAGTTATCCATTTATTCAGAGGCCTGGTTTTCTAGTTTTAGCTGCCACATACTTGGCTGTGTGACCTTGACTATGTCACTGCACCTGGCTTAGCCTCTGTCAAGTGGAGATGACAGTGATGTCTGTTCTGTCTGTCTCAAATAGTTAATATGATGAGGATGAAATGAGCTGGTGGCAAAGCCTGTCTCGCAGCCCTGGAATGGTTTCTCTCCTCCCTTCAGCCTCACAGACTTACACGTCCCCTTCAGAACTCAGTTCAAGTACCTCCTCTACCCAGAACCTTTCCTGATTCTCCCCAGAGTTGCTTTGTCTGTTTCTCTATGTGTGTGTTTCCTCAAACAATCTGAACTCCTAGAAGGCCACAGCTGTCTTTTTTTTGCCTTTATAGCTGTGCCTTCCACATTATGGGGACTAGGGGCTTAGCACTCCCATGATCTAAAAAGTCCACCTAAAACTTTTTGGCCCTTCCTTTGTACCACAGAAGACATTATACAATATTATACTTATATTTTATGCATTTCTGAGTTTCTAAACTTTTCCTGTGTCATCTACATGTGTTATATATTTCCATCTGCAGCTTCTACAAAACTCCCTCAAAATTCCCATTTAATTTCTTATGCCAACCCATGATATATCAAAACTGTGGTGGGGAAAGTTACAGTGTGGAAGGGGTAACTGTACATTCTCAGAAGCTGGTACAGTGCCTGACTTCAGCCTCAGTCAGGGGCTTCACACTTGCTGATTGATGTATGTAAGGGATGCATAAAGGTCAGCAGTCATTACAAGGCTGAACACTGAGAAGAATTGTCAGGTTCTGAGCACACGGAACAAGAAGGTAGCCAGAGACAATGGCATTGCATTTGGCCTGTGCCTGAACTAGGGAAAATTCTGGCTTGGCTGGAGTGGCGGAATCTTGCCAGTAATAAATGGCTTAATAAATCAGTGTGTAAGCATTAACTTTTCCAGTTGAGGCCACCTAGCCTGCACCCCTCATTTTACAGAGAGGACCCTGAGGCCCAGCCAGAAGGCTTCAGGACTAGTGCTGAGGTACAGACATGGTCCTCTGACTTGTCTCTAGGACACCATGGGGCTGCTTTGGATCAGAACTAATTGTTAAACCAGTTCATTTGGGAGTTTGGACTCTTCCTTTATAAAGTCGGTAGCTCACACTTGTATTTGAGCCAACGGGTGTCACAAACAAGCTGTATTTTGGAAAGATTGATTGGGTGGCCATATGCAGGCTGAAAGGGGTTTGAGAGAGTCAAGAAGGGAGGCCAGCAAAGTGACTGTTACTGCCGTACAGGTGTGAAATGAGGACAGACGCCTGGAACCAGGCTGTTCCAAGACACTGGCAAGAGAAAGAAATTGGGGAGGGGGTACAAAAAAAACCTCCAGAAGAAGAAATAAGATCTCTATACACACTGATCCAAGACAGATTTTATTGACATTTTTTGTTTTTACATTACCTAGATTTCCTCTCCTCCTCTTGGAGAACCATCTCTTAGAACAAAGGATTTTTTAAAAGAAAAATAATTCAGCCAAACTAATGAGTACATCAGCAAAGTCTGACGTTCTGTGCAGGGTTCCACAGCCGTGTCCTCCCTGCCCCACCTCCACCAAGGAGTCAAGGGAAGGGCCAAGGTAGAGCGTCTTGACTATTGTTGACATCACTTAGAGTCGCAGTTGGGGTATGATGGGACAGCACTGGCTGGGTCATCAGAAGACCTGGGGTCCATCCCCAGCCCTGCCACTATGCAGCAGTGTGTCCTTGGGCAGGGTACAGGCTGGCCTAAAAGATGATGAGGTCATATATATTATCTAGCAAGACTCTGACAGTCCCTTTCCAGTCCTCACAGTCTTCTGTTCTTGAGTTCGCTACAAAGGCATCCCCAAAGGCAGTGGGAAGATTGGTGAGGATGCCCTCAGCATTTCATGAGCAAGCCCCTCACCTGAGCATCTTGTGTTGTTTTGGCCTGGCCTGGCCTTGGAGGGAGGAAAAACTGGGTTCAGGCCCTGCTCTTTGGCACTCAGGCAACTGCAACTCTCAAGTTTTTAAGTTACAGGAGGTAGGCAGCCATCTCAGCTGGCAGAGGTGAATTGGCTATTCTCCCACACTGATGAAATCATGTATCTAGAACCTTCCCCTCCCAGAAATTGGAGTTTAAGGAAGATCAGAGGATTGAGAGCTGGAAGCAGTTTTAGAGATGACTGCACCACTTAGTGTACAAGGGAGGAGACTTTGAAGCCCCCAGGAATCATAGGATCCACAAGGCCATCTGCTCCCAGCAAAGAGACTGGGATTCCTTGCCTGCCCACAGTTGGCCAGATTTGAACCCAGCTCGTCTGGTTCCAAGTTCTGTCAAGTATGAACTGACTGAATTTTGTAACTGTTCTCCAGTCATACTCCACCAGACTCAACAGCAACGTATGTTGCTTTAATACGAATTACTAACATTTAAGTGATGCTGGATGATTATGCCCATTATGTTTAAACTTATATTCCAACTTATTTATTGCAATACAGGCCTGTCTCCTAAAGATTTTCAAGTGGAATACTTGAACATTTGAGATTGATTTCTTTATTTTGTTTACTACTTTTAGGTTTTTGGGCCATTTATATGCAGCAGAAGCTCTCATCTCTCTTGACAGAATCTCTGATGCCATTACACATTTGAACCCTGAAAACGTCACTGATGTGTCTTTGGGGATCTCTTCAAATGATCAGGACCAAGGTTAATGAACACATATTTGATTAGACATGGTTCAAATTATTTCCTTTTTATTGTAACTCATAATGTACAGAAATTTAAGACTTTAAACCATTGTGAAAGCAAGTCTTCACATAGCTTCTCCCCAGCCTTTTAATGATGTCTTTTGTAACAATTAGCTAATCCAGGCATTGTTAGGCCTAACTTTGCATTTTTTAAAAGGCTGTCTAGCAGAGTGTGTTATTTGAGTCCTGGTTCACTGTTTGGAGTTGATCTAGACTGTTTGCTGGACTCTGTGTAGTTAGTGAAGACGATGTGACTATTAAATGCAGTTTGACTTTTGCCTAGTTAATTTACCATCAGGGTCTTCTGAAGCTATGGTCTAATTCCTAGCTTTGGAAAAGTTAGTTGATATTTGAGTAAACGGAATAGGAACCCATGGGTTGGATTTTTTCCCTCCATTCAGGCTTATCTCACTGGTTTTATGCTGCCATGCTCTGATGCTTTTAGATAAGAGAAATCATTCACTGAAAATGAAAACTCAAAGTTATAACAAGCTGCTTAATGTTAGAATTCTTGTTTCATGGAAGAGTTGGGTTTTCAGAAATGATTCCCTTTTGGCCTCAGACTGGTTTTTCGTGTCTTTGTTGTAGGATCTGACAAAGGGGAAAATGAAGCAATGGAGTCTTGTAAGTAAGAAGTTTGTAAGTTCTTAGTAAATATCTAAGACTAAAGGGAATGGAGCCTAGATTTTAGATGAGAGTGTTGGGTGTTAGGAGCCCTGGGGAAGCCTCATCTCCTTCCCAGATCCTGGATGCCTTAGGCTCTCAAGTTAGTCATTGGTTATTAAAATTCTCTAGAGACTTTGGTGGGGGTGTTTTCAATAACACTGATATTTCTTTTTTAAGCTGGCAAGCAAACGCCTCAGTGCTACCCAAGCTCCGTCACTTCTGCCCGAACGATGATGCTGTTTAATCTCGGCAGTGCTTACTGTTTGCGCAGTGAATATGATAAGGCTCGCAGGTGTCTCCACCAGGTAAGCCTGTGATGCTTCACTGCCATTTTCTCCGGAAACTCCAAAGCTGAGGCATGCACCCAGCTCAGAGCATCATGATTGTTTCTGAGTTGAAGAGTCCATTTTTTTTTCAGAATAAATGGAGGAACACAAAGGAGCCAGAATATTATTGAGGTTGTGTTTCCTATTTAACTCAAGACTTCTTCCTTCTGGTCCTGATACTCCTAAGAAAGAGTGTTCTCTTGTTACCCTCTCCAGAGACATTCATGTGAAAGTGAGACCGTGGCTTTGGGGCAGGAGGTATGGGTGGGAAGGGATCTTCTGTGACTTGGACTTAGTGCTCCATCTGTAGTCCTCCGTCTTTAAGACCCACTTACACCTGAAACCACTGGATATACCTTAGCGTGCTGAGTATATGGGAGGAGGTCTCATCAGGAATACCAGGAGCTGCTTGTTGCTTGTGGCATTCTATGTTTAAAACCTGGAGAATAATGGAATATTTAGCACCTGAATACCTAAGCAGATACCACGTGCATGCGTGTGTGTGTGTGTATGCGCATGTGTGCATGAGAGAGACAGAGAGATGATGGGGGAGGCCTGACGACCCATTGATTGTGTCCTCAGAACACCTTCCCTACAGGGACTTAGAGTGCCTGAAGACAGGGACCAGAATGGGACAAGGAGAGAGGCCTTGGGGCAGGGGTATTTGTGTTTTAACACCAATTTAACTTTCTTGGAAACAAAATTAATAAGTGAATATATTGTACTTTGAGCAGCAAAGCATCAAGTGTCTAAAATAAGTCTAAGGCATTTGCTGTGGTTTAATTTTTCCATTTAGTGAAGTGACTTCAACTACATTACTCAGTGGGACTCTGTAGGCAGAGAGCCTGGGCTTCAAATCCTAGCCCTGACATACACATTCCTTGTGACCTTGGACAAGTCCCATTCCCTGGGCTCACTTCTTCATATGTAAGGTGAGGGAGTTAATTGATACGATGTTCTCTGAAGTTCCCTCCAGTGGTGGCTCCATGGTCCTTTGCTCCTCGAGGGGTGCCTTAAGAAACAGAGAATATTATAGGGTTAGTTCTGGCTTGTCCAATGTCTCTACAGCCAGGGCATTCTCAGAGAAGAGGCCGTAAAATGTGTCTCAGCAATGTCGGTCAGGCATCTTGCCCCAGCTCTCCCCTAAGGCTGCAGAAAGCACAACCTCAGATTTTAGTCTTATTTTCAGAGTATATATTATGACTAACTCTGTGGTGTTCATCAGAAGCTTAGGGTAATATCCTGGAAGGGAGATTGGGTCTAGGATAGAGCACAGACCTGGGGTCTTGTTCTTAGATCTACCACCGGGGCACTCCATGCCCTTGGGCCTCACCGTGGTCTGACAGATGTGGTCAGTGGATAGTGCTTGTGACGTTCTGATTACTTCTGGTGTAGATGAGGTTTGACAGCAATGTGATGATATTTATTCATTTTGTGTACTTGACCAGAAATGTCAAAAAAACAGATTACAATCTAATTGGAAGATGTTGAGCAAGGTAAGACTACAGAGTAACAGAATGTGAATTCGTGCTTTTCTGAATTGGTGTTTGGGCCCTCGGGGACCTGCCACTCTGTGAGATCAGTAGCACTGTACTAGGCAGCATGCCCACTTCCTTTCCTCCTCCAAAAGCAAACAAGAATGATTCCCCATGAATCCTCAGTCTCTTCTCCTGAGCACAGTGGTCCTGCAGATGACTAGAATATCATCACATCACCGTCAAAAGCAGAGGGAGTGGAAAGGAAGGAGAGAGCTGAGGAGGAGGAGGAGGGACATGACAGAATGCTGGGCTGACAGCAGCAGCTGAAGTGACGACGCTTGGGAACATCTGGGTGTGCGTGCTGGAGGATGGGTGGGAGTGAGCAGCCTTGTGGATGGTCTGGGAGGGAAGAGGGCCAGAGAAGGCACTGCAGGGGAGAAACCAGCCGGAGGGGCTCCCTGAGATGCTGGATAAGGCAGAGAAGGGCACGGCGCTCGGGGTGCTGCTTTTATTGTGTGTCTGTTGAGCCCCTGGGCCCGAGTTCAAATCCCCCCTCAGATACTTCCTAGCTGTATGACAAGTCACTTCACCCTGTTTGCCTCAGTTTCTGCATCCATAAAAAGAACTAAAAAAGGAAAGGGCAGAACACTCCAGTGTCTTTGCCAAGAAAACCCCCAAAGGGACAGGATTGAAAGAGCTGAACAAGAGCAACACCAAATGACATGAACGCCCTGTACCAGGACGGTGTTCTATCCCCTTTTTGTGTCCTTTGGCAATCTTAGAATGTTTACAAATGCAGAAAATAAAATAGGAAGGAAAACCATCATCTTGAAATGCAGTTAGGAAAATATTTTTACAAGCCCATACACCAGACCTTTAGGCACTTAGTGCCTTTGTGGGGGGTGGAAGGCTGGTGCATAGGGAACCACACCCAGGATTTTCACATACACATAGAAACGATTTTCACAAATTGAATTGAGTCCCTGACCTCCAGATTCTAGCAGCAGGTATGCTGAAGACTATGAGAAAGCACAAACACATCAAGATGAAGGCCTTGTGGCTCTGTGGGATGAAGGAGAGAGAAAAGGCCATTGTTAGGGAAGAAGTGGGCCTACCCCGGAGACTGAGGCTGCTTCTGGACCCTCCCTAACCCGGACTCAAGTAGAATGTCGCTCATTTGTTCCTGACCAGCTCTGGGCTTGTTTCAATCCACTAGTTCTGTGGTCTTGATAACTCCTTTTTATTTTGCTTTGAGAAAAGGCGGCTTCCATGATCCATCCTAAGGAAATACCACCTGAAGCTATCCTGCTGGCTGTCTACCTCGAACTACAGAATGGTAAGTAATTAGAACTTGTCAGAGAAAATAGGTGTCCCTCTAAGTCCTTCAAGTCTCTGAAAACATTAGTTCCAGCATAAGAGTGAGTTCTCATTGCCACTCCCCCTTCTCAGTTATACAAAAATCCACAAAGTTTCCAAAACAGGGCTTGTCTCTTCAAGATGAGGGCTCTGTCACTTCTTGGACATGAGGGCCATGTGGCATCTTCCTGCTTCTGACACATCGTGGCTCATTTGGGCAAGCCCTTTTCCATCTGGGCTTGCAAAGAGAGGTTCCCTGGTTCATGAAATCACAAATCGAGTCTGTTTGGCCGACCTCTTAAAAACATCAGTATTCTCACACTCTGTGAGTGAGAACTTTTCCAGATTGAACACAGCCCATCTGGGTGCAGTCTGGTCACAAGAGCCAGGAAACTTCTATTTGCTGAGGATAATTGACTTCCTCTTTCTGTAGCCAAACATTGTTATTTTGAATTGCAAAGAATTAGGCAAAAGAAGTCAGATCATAGGGATTTTGAGATAAGATGGTCAGTTGGTCAACGTCCTGTCAGAGGAAGGAGGTCATCTTGGCTCTCTAGCTTTTTCCCAACTTTCAATCTGGGCTTGACCGGTCCTGGTTCTGAGAGAATGCAGGCTGTGCCCATGTGCCTGCCTCCTCCCAGTGCTGCATTGGGTATCAACAGAATTTGCATTTGGTGCAGACAGAGATTGGTCGGGAGACAGAGGGAAAGGTTTTGGTTGTGTTTTAAAATAAAATCTGGCTTGGGAAAGAGTAGCAGTGGAATGTGGGTTTTGTAGAGTAGAATTTTACTGGCCTAAGAGAATTGGGGGGCCCAGAAGACACAGGAAACATTTCAGGGGGCCCAGATTCCACCTTCCAGTGTGGTTTCATAGGACACTCATTCATTCGTCAGGTTTTAAAAGCACAAGACCTAGGCAGTTTGACTCCAGGGACACAGACTAGGATTAAGAGCTGTGTCAGGGTCCCTGGCCAGGGCACTTAGCAGCAGCAGAATAGCCAGATACTTTGCTCTTTTTCCATGATTTACAGTTAGAGTGTTAGCCCAGCCCCCTTCTTTGCACACAAAATCCCAGGGATTAAGAGACTAGTCGAAATACAGGGAGCAGAGTTGAAGCTGGGCCTTCTGATGCCTAGAGGTCTTCGAGGAAGGGAGTTAGAGAAACACCCCAGGAATTTAGGCTAGAACCTGCAAAGGCCAGCCCAGAGCTGAACTGTCTGTGCCCGCTGCTGCCATCAGCTTTTCTCATCACATCTTTTTCCACTCAGGTAATACACAGCTGGCCTTACAGATCATCAAAAGAAACCAGCTGCTCCCATCAGTGAAGACACTGTCTGAAATTCGGAAGAAGCCGGTGTTCCCATCTGCTCAGCCCATCCAGCCCATCCAGATGCCAGCTTTCCCGACAGGGCAGAGAAAGTGAACCAAGGTCCAAGGGTGTTTTGTAATGGCCAATAAAGGACATTGGCTTATACTTCTGCGTTGGTGGATCTTTGGGGGAAGGGGGGAGGGGAGCTTCCACCCCTGCCTTACTCATCATTTCCCTGTGTGAATGGCCATTTCCAGTCACTAAAATGACTTTCTGTCATTTCACAAATGCTGGTTCACAAAGTCATACTTGTAAGACTTCCCTTTAGCTCCCTCTCCCAGGCCTGCTCTGCCCCCTCACACTGTACTGAGCACAGGGGGCATGATGGAGAAGGCAGGGATGATATGACTGGCTTTTAGAATGGGAGTGAACAGCAGCTGTTTGAAGACTAGCTCTTCAGAGCTGGGAGCCCAAGGGGAGAGCCAGAGGAGGTGCCTGCCTTGTGCTGGCTTGGCAGCATGACAGTGGGTTTAAAGCACAGTTTGTTTCATAGAAAGAAGGAAAACCCCCAGCAGCGACTTGACCTGTGACTTTACACAGCCCTGGTGTGTGTGCTTGACCAAGTTCTGGGTGTAGGTTAGCATGAGAAACCTGAGTCCAAGGTTTGCTCTGAATCCTCCCCAGCCCTGGCTGCATATGGGGAAAAGGCTAGTCCTCAGTGTGTCAGCCAAGCCTGAGGAAGCCCCTCTGCTTGGAGAGCGCTGCCTAGAGAAGGCAGCCTACCCCAGGTCAGATGAGCCCCAAACATGGAGGCCAAGCTCCTGCAGGAGGGATTATGTGGCCGAGGGGCTGAAATCCTCTGGCAGTTGCTAATTAGTGATTTTCAAGTAAGCCGTAATGACTCAAGTGCAGCCCAAGCCAAAAGTAACAAAATGGGTAAGTGATGCTGGCCTGGTGCCTTTAGGGGAAAAGTCACTTAAGATTGCAGATGGGAAGGCAGAGACAAGGAAGCTGGCACTTACAAGCCGAGTTACCGAGTTGACCCTAAAGGAGATTCCCTGCAAGTAAAGGCATCCCTAAAGAAGGTGAGCTTCAAGAGGTCTTCTCTTCCAACTCCTGAAGTTGCTTTCTTGTCTTACTAAATTTAGAAATGTGAATCTTAAGATGGTTTTAACAGTAGCCAGAATCTTAAATAAACTAAGGTTATGTAGAACAAGTTCAGATTAATCAGCATTGGCTTTTGGGTGTCACTGAGGTGGTTGGGTTTTGTTTTGTTTTTGGACTAGGCAGAGAGGGTTGCCCATAGGTATACCTACCTAGGTATGCCCCCTTAAGTGAGCCTTACCCAAAGGGGAGGGAGGATTGATTCCCTAATAGAGATCTGTTAACCGCCAGCCTTGTTGACTCCCATTCCTAAGGTGGATTTGACCTGAGAAAAAAGTACTTCGTTACCTTTTAATTCAGGGAAAGTACCAGCTTACCTGGGGAATTGTCTCAGGAGCTTTGTGTCCTCTGTGGGCTTCAGGCCCTCTATAAAGTGAGACTGAGCTGGACAGCCTTTGAGATCCTTCCCACTCCTGATTCTGTAGAAAACAAAGATAAAGTTTCTGACTTCTATAAATGGAAAGGTTAAACCAAGGTATGGTTTAAGATTCCCGGTACAAAATGGGCAACAGTTCCAATGACCCCAAAACCTACCTACAGACATCTTCACTTGAGCCAGAGCTGGCTCTGCCCTTTGAGGTAGAGGCCTTCTCTAACTCTCCAGTGGCCACTAATGTCCTTGGGAGGAAGTGAGGGGGCCACCCTAGTAACTCCTGCAACCAGATCCCTTCCCTGGATTAGAACTCGCAATGTTTGGTTCTTAGCTGCATGATGAGGGGTTCTGGACTCAGGCTGATAGATAATTCCTGTTTATAGAGTTGAAGAGATCCATGAAATTGGATAGGAAAAAACTTAACTTTATATCAGTATATTGCTTTCCTTTGTAATACTATATATTTTTAAATCTTTGTTCTGAGAAGCACCCGTGGGTATCAGCAGACTACCCAGGTTGAGAATCCCTGCCCTGGATGGATTCTCAGATCTCCTTCCAGGTGACCATGGGTACTGGACAGAGCACTGTATGCAGGCTGAAGGAGTGGTGCAGTGTGGGCACTCAGCTACCAGAGGGCTCTTCCACTAACCAATGGATAGAGCGACGGGCCTGGAATCAGGAAGACTCCTCTTCCTGAGTTCAAATCCCACCTCAGACACCGACTAGCTGAGTGACCCTGGCCTAGTCACTTCACCTCTTTTCCTCAGTTTCCTTATCTTTAAAATGAGCTGGAGAAGGAAATGGCAGACATTCCAGTGTCTTGGTCAAGAAAACCCCAGGGACAGTATCGAGGGGCTGTGGTCCATGGGGTCATGAAGCATAACTGACCAACAATCACAGCCTTCCTTTCAGGGAGGCAGTGTGACTTCCAGCAGAGGCAGACGTTAGCCACACCAGGCCCTAAAACTCATTTATTAAGCACCTGCTGCATGCCAGGTGCCATGCTAATCATGGAATACAAAGGACAAAGAGCAGCCTGGGGACGCTCACAAATTTCTCCTGAGTTAGCATCTCCCCTGTGCCTAGCCCACAGTAGGTGCCTCATTAAATGCTGAGTGATTGATACTAAGGGGCTGGTAGTGAGAGACTGGTGCATTTCTTCCCCAGGTGACTCTCACAAACCACCCTGTGGTGCTAGAACCAAAAGGAACCCCACCTGCCTTTAAAAATCCAAGGGCCTTCTATGTGCTGTGACTTGGGAGTACAGAGAGAAAATGGGAAACCAGAATGTGGGTTTGTGGCTGGGATGAAAAAGGTGTCCTGCTGCAGGGTGTCCCAGAAGTGCAGCTGTGATCACCCCCGCTGTTTTGTGTTTACAACACCCACCCTGGGCCGGGGAGCCGGCTCCTTATGAGGCCTCTAGAGCACCTTCTGTTCAGGATCTGGCGAGCCTCACCCAAAGAAACCAGGTCTGGCTTCAGAAGAAGCACAGCGGGAAAGATGCTGCCGCTTCAACTCGCTGAGCCACTGGAGGCTTGCTTGGGTGCAAGCAGAGGAAGACGAAGTGAATTCAATCCTGAATCCTGGGGGAAGCCATTCATTGTAGTGACCGTCTGGAAAACCTGCTTTTCTGCAAGTTTCAGAATGCACCAGCCGTTGGGGAAATGGCTCCATTTCCTATGCATCCTGGAGGCCCCAGAAAGCTTTCTCCCCACCTCTTCTGGGAGCTCCCTTAGATAGGGAGTGTCTGTGTGGTCCTCAGGCCTGAATAGAGAGCAGCCCTGGGCTTCCCCTCTCATTCCTCCCCTCCCCCCAGGAATGCAGAGTTTTCACTTGCACCAAATGCTAATGCCTTGTTTCAGCATTTCCCACCTCCTGATGGGTTTAGCTGGAAGGCAGCAACATCACTCAAAGCCTTTGAAAACCAATGCTGGGGTTTCTCAGCTCCCCCACATATTGTCACAGCTGCATTGATTTGCATGGGAGCTGAACTGCAAAGACTTTTCTCTCAAACTCCTACTCTCCCCAGGAGAGAGAGGCCCTAGATGTCCAGAGTCTAATCTATTCCGATTTTCAGGACTACTATTTAGGACTTCATTGATGCACCTGGGATATTCCGCGTCTTTCAGTGATTTCTTAGATTTTTAAGAATCTTAGATTCTGCTGTTGTGCTAGAAGGGCCTCCGGCTGTCAGCTTGGTCCAACCCATTTCTGAACAGCCATAGGAACTGAATTTGGAAGAAGAAAAGAGCATTAAAGGCAGTTTCATGCAACATTGGGCTGCATTAGAGAGAACTTTTTGAAGGATGAGGAGGTCAAAATGAACTCTGCTCTGCCCAGGTCAGCGCACACCTGGCATATTGGATTCAGTTTGGGAGACCACACCTGTAGAAAGGCCCTAAGCTGGAGAAAGGAAGTAAACCAAGATGGCAAAGGGCTGCAAACATCACTGAAGGAATCCGTTTATCTCTACAACTGAAAACTAGACTATCTCCAGTGTTCTTTCTGGCATCCTTTATTCGTTGGGATTGGGAATGGTTAGCCTGGAGAAGCCATGTTTGGGGACCTGAAACGCTGTCCTGTGGAAAAGGGATTAAACTTTTTGGCATGGCCTCAGAAGGTTGGAAATTAGAGGGAAACCAGGCTTCCTCAAAGTGAAATAATGCCTTCAAAGGGGGCAGTGGGTTCCCCTTCTTGGAGGTCTTCCAGCAGAGAATAACAAGCATGTGATAGTAGGGATTCCTTCTGAGTGAGTCGGAGAATGAGGCCCTTCCAAGCCTCCAATTCTGTAGATTGTTCAAATCCTATCTTAAAACTGAGAAAACGGGAGTCCAGAGAGTAGTGATTTGCCCAAGTTAACTTGAAGTAGCCTGGCTGAGCAGGACCTGAAGCCTGGGCTTCTGAATGGGGCCCTTTCTGGTAGGTTTGGCCCCAAAAGTAAAGTAACTTGTCCTGGGTCCCACAGCCACCAAATGCCTGGCATGAGCCAGGGCACCGGTAACAACTGGACCTAAAGGTATAAAGAGGTAAGTGGGTTCTAAATTAGTCTGAAGTATGCATGAGAATCCCCAAGCAGCTGCTCACTTATCTTTTAGTCTTTTCAGTAGAAAGGGAAGTTCTTTGAGGGCAGGAACGGATTTCCTGCCAGTGTTCATCTCCAGCATCTAGCACAGTCCCCTGGACACAGTAGGGCATTTAATGTTGAGAGGTTAGGTTCCCAGTATTCCTGGACTCCTTGACCAAACGAGGTCCGAGTGACCTGCACGGGAAGCCCAGGTAGCAGGCACACACTTGGCACCCTCCCCACTGTGATCTCTGCGGATTTTCCCCAATTACAGCCTCATTTACTACAGGAATCTGTCAAACAGTCTGGTGGCAAGACATAGGTGACTGAGACACTTTGTTCTGGGAAGGGCTAGAGAGCAGCATCAGATGTAGAATATAGTGGACAGCAGACAGAAGGCAAAGTAGTCTTGACCATTCTATCTATCATAACAGAGTGAAAGTGCTCAGAGATGAGAGCCCGGGGTTTAAAATTAAATAATACAGGGGCGGCTAGGTGGCGCAGTGAATAGAGCACCAGCCCTGGAGTCAGAAGGACCTGAGTTCGAATCCAGCCTCAGACACTTAACACAAAAACCTAGCCGTGTGACCTTGGGCAAGTCACTTAACCCCAACTGCCCTCCAAAAAAAAAATTAAATCAGTGTGGTGTAATGGATAGTGTTGACCTTTGGGGCAGAAGGACCTGGGTTTGAATCCTGCCTCAGACACTTGTTCATTATTAGTATCTAGAAGATATTCTCAGCCTGGCTTCATGGGGAGAGGGAGGCTTCAAACTGCCACCTTCGTCCTCTCTGAAGGGTCTCCGCACAGATGAACACTGCTTTGTTCCACCAGACCCTGGGGTTTCAGCCTTGAGGGTGAACAGCACTGGTACCATGTGGAGGTCAAGATGACTCCCATCCCACTCAACTCCCTGTGGCCCCAAGGAGTGGGGCCTGCATTAAAAGAGTGGCAGGCCTACCACTGGAAGCCATTAAGTTCACTGTTCAAAGAATGGCTAGAAAGAGTAACTTCCAGAGCCCTTCAAGTCAACCTTCCATCCCCATTTTACAGATGAGTAAATTAGTACGTGGAGTGGGGTAGTGACTTGGCAAATATCAGGTAGAATTTAAACCCAGGGCAAGCATCTTCCTGCAACTCCAAGCCAGTGCATCTTCCCTTCCCCCTACCCCCCCCCCCAATCAAAGCTTGGAATGCCAGCAAAGCAAAAACTAACTTCGTTCATTTTAATAAATACAATAAGAAAGCAGTCAGCTTAGCATGGCAGTCAAGCAGGCCTGGCTAGTCCCACATCTGACCATCCTTCGCTGTGGCCTGCAGGAAAGCCATCAGCTTTCTCAAAGCCCAAACAACTAAGCAGTAGGATATGGTAGGTAGGTAGGGAGTTTTCTCAATGGGAGCTCCCTATACCAATAATAACCCATTCCTGTCCTCCACCCCCAGTCCTGTTATAATAGAGCAAAGGAACAGTTTAGTTATCGTGGTCAATTATGGCAAGTAAACCACAGGACAGGAAAGGGGAGACAATGTGCATATAGAAAAGAAAACTCCAAATTCGTGCTTTGTGAAAGCACAAATTGAACAGGTTTACCTGTCAGCACTTACTTGCCCAAAAACCTCATCAGATTGGGCCAATTAACACCAGGGGCACTGAGCCGCCTCCTCAGGCCACCATCTTTGCGACCACATTTGGAGAACTGCTTGACAAGGTCCATCCTGTCACTACAGAGCAGCAGGCTATAACTTCTGAGGAGACATGACTTTACCAAATAACAGATCCATCAGCTGGTCTCTGCACTATATAAAACATTTGTCCTGAGCTTGCACAGGACTCAATGCTTTAAAAGCTGGAAAAGGCCTTGGAGATCATCCAGTCTGTCTGCCTCATGTAACAAATGAGGTCCAAGAGGGCTTAAGACTGAGCAGAGTGATGGTCTTAAGGGACAAGCACTTGGGTGTGTGACGCTGATTTTAAGTCTAGGGCATTTTCCCACCTTTGTATGATGTGAGCAGAGGGCTGTAGATGGGAGAGCTGGTAGCAACACCAGAAGCCACAAATGAAGTAACTAACAAAAGTTGTAAAGATCGGGTCCTTTGGAGCAGAAAAGGCTTTAATACAGAAATCATTTAGAGAAAACATCCCCGTTTGGGCTCCAAAGTTCATCCACTCCAGCCTTTCAATGTGAGCTTCCCCAGGAATAAATCACACTGACACAGCTTCAATGAAAAAAAAAAACCCTCACGTTTATTTGATTAAACAAAAATAAAATAAACTGCATAGGAACAATTTTAAGGTCCAAAGAGACACCAACTTTGTTTTAAGGCTGCTGGTAGCTGACAGCATCTCCTTGCTACCTTCTCCAGCCTTCTCCGTGGACCACAATGATACATTCAGAAGCCTCTGTCTACACAGGAGTTGTTGAACACCTCTGTCCGTTGCCTGTCATGCCTGGCTACCTACAGGACCTGGGATCGGATGGTCAAAACTGTTTTGGGAAGCAAAAAAGTATGAAAGGGTATACCTTCTTCATCTTAGCGCCTTTAAAGAGGGGAGGTGGACTGAGCCTGCCCAATAAAGATGAATTAATGCCCACTAAGTATTATAACAACTGCCAAGTCCAAGTTTCCCTAGGGAAAACAGCAACATTCCAGCCCCGCAATAGGGGAACAGCCAAAGAGAAAGTTGCCCAGCTGTTGAGAAATAAGGAAATTCTCCTCCTCTGAGGGTGGTGGTCTTTCCAGATCATGTCTGACCTCAGGAAGTCAAAAGGCAAGGCTGGTGACTGGTCTGTCACAGGGACACCAGGATTCCCCCCACCCCCCAAAAAAATCCAAGTTCTGTCAGTCCCGTGTCACACACCTGGAGTAAAGTCTCTGCCAAAGCAAGAAACAACAGCCAATAGACAGAGGAAGCCAGGTTCTCATAAATCATGCTAACAGGCCCCTTCCCACCCACCCTACTAAACCTTACAAACTAGTTTTTAATGATCCCCACCCACCCCACCCCACCACTTAACCTGTACTGATTTAAGGGGGAAAAAAAGGAACAAAAAACCCCACCCTCCACCAGAAGATCACACACAGAACCCCAGGACCAGGACCCAGATATCCTTCGGAGTGGGGGGACAAGCTAAGCAGACTATGAAGCGAACTGCACACAGAAAGAGGACAAAGGCCTGGCAGGCAGTGACTCGGTTCACTCAATAGACAGGTAATATTCAGTCTGGATGCTCTGTGAAAGAAGAGCCTTCACAGCCAATTCTACCTGAGTTTGTAATGTTTATACAATCATTAAGAGGGTCTAAGACCATGCAGGTACTCACAAAGCTTTTAGAACCAACATTGGTTAAACAATGGCGGGACACTTCCCGCCTCTCTGGCTTAATGTTAACCCGTAAGATCATTTTATTTATTTCTTTTAACCAGAGGCATGTCTTCCCACCATGACACAAACCCAATGCACTGGAAATCTGAAGCTACCTAGGAAAAAAGGAAGTGGGGGGAATGGGAGATCAACCCTACTTTCTGGTAATGTGCTTCTCAATTTTTATTATTTATAAATTTAAAACAAGCAACCAAAAAAACCCCAACCCCCCCCCCAAAAAAATCCCCTTCAGATTACCTTTGGTAGCAAAACAAAAAAACAAACAACAACAAAAAAAAAACAAACCACATTCACTCAAAAGAGTTCTCCCCAAATGTAAAGAGAAGTGGTTTACTATTAAGTCATAGTGGAAGACATCCCACTGGGTCCAAAAAACTACAGATACAATCACAAAGTCAAAACAGTTCTCATTCCCTTCAAACATTTGGTATAGATAGCTCTGCCGTCCAAAGCATTTTGAGCAATACAATCTTCTCTAACAGGATGTATTTGTAAACATCCAAACATAAGATAAAATAAAATAATTTTCTCTTGAAGAGAGGAGACCTAAAGGTCTTGAGGATGTAAGAATGTTACAAATTCAATTTCCAAGTAGATTTCAAATGACTAGTAGTTTTTAATACTGAAAAAAGTGGATTTTTAAAACAAGTTTGCATAACTCTTTATTTTAATGAAGAGTCCAATTTGTTAAGAACTAAGAACTAAGTTCGCTTGAGTTTTTTAAGAACATTTGGTTTAAATTCAGTTTCTCTAATCAGGGCAAATGAACAGCCCTCCTGAAAGTCAACAAAATTCCCTGTAGGTGGGTGGGTGGGTGGATGGATGGGTGGATGGGTGGATGGATGGATGGATGGATGGATGGATGGATAGATGGGTTTGACTCTGTAGGCATGGGAGAACTGGTTTGTTTGGTCTGGTTTTTGGTTTTGTTTTTTTTTGCCTTAAATGGATTAATACTATTTCTTCAGAGACCTGTTGAGTGCTAAAGTGAGGTAGATGCTGTCTCTCTAAAAATGAGGTAGAAACAAAGCAAATAACAAAAACCCAACAACTTTTCAAATAAGAACTAAGAAAATAAAACAGGTGGAATGGTTTGTGCATCCTGCATCACCAGCAAGCAGGGAGCCCTGAGTACTCGGGAGGGAGGGACTCAGGATCAGAAGCATATTTGTCTAACGCAAGTACCAGTGTTTGATTTTTATACAGCTCCAGACTGTTGGAAATAAACTCCAAAGAGAGGTGTTTAAATAAATACCCTAGTTCCTTTTTTTTTTTTTTGGCACCACGTAGATTTTTTTTCAAAGAAAACACAACAAAACAAAACACAAAAGAAACCCACAAAACTTTGGCACAACTTTCACTCATTTACCAAACACAGAAATCTCACAATCTTTGAAAGAAGAAAACAGACAAACACAATTCTGCTGGACCAAGCCTAAAGACTTCTCTCTCCAAATAAATTAAGCTTTGGCTTACCTAACTAAAAAAGCCCATCTCAAGTTATTCCATTGGAAGCCAAACATGAAGTGCCCTAATTCTGTTTGCAACTTGGAAGTTTGGGGCCCAATGCTAGATTTTAGGTCATCTTCATGCTACTCTTCAGGGGTTTCGCCCAAGTAAGTTATACTTAAAACTGGTACCCGCTAAAGGCTTGTGTTCTCTGTCACCTAGGGTACTTACTGCATTGTACAGTGTCAGGGCTACTCCTTATGTGTTCTGTGTCACAGGCTTGGCAGCAGGATTGCCTAACGGTCACTTTAGCCACAGGAAAGCGGTTTGTTTTAGCTGACCACACTTCTGAAAGGCCATCAGCCCCCCACCCCTCCCAAGTGGTTTTATCCATTGATTATGTAAATTCCTTCAGGAGAGTTTTAGTGCACAAATCCATCTGCCTCAGATCAAACTAGAGGTTGATGAAAAACTCATCTTTCTTTTGCACGCACTTCTCATAGCTACCACCCTCAGCACCCACTGCACTAAAACCAATGGCGACTCCTGGAAGGTTTCTCAAAGTCATGTCTTCAGAGGAAGCAAACTGCTCCCTTCTCTCATGTTCTCATACAGCTGATTTGCCTAAGCTCTACCTTTCCTGGATACGTCAGCATTACCTAACCATGGAAAACATAAGTATACTGGGAAGAATGGGGTTTGGATGCTTTTTCAATAGCCACACCCCTAGGGGGCGCTAGATGTTGGCTTTCCTTATACTTCCCTTTGAATGAAGACCCACCATGTTGGAAGCTAAACTAACATTCTTCAGGAGTGCTTAGCACTCTGGGAGGAAGACAGGAATGGCAGTGGGGATCTGCAGATGGTAGTGTTTTACAAACAATGGCTTTCCAAATGTGACCCGCATTTCTCTGAATGACAGCCAGGCACATCAGTGCTGTTGATCCACTGAATTAAAAGGAGCAACATTACCACGGAAGAGAGCTGAGCAATCCACTTCTGATCTCAGTCACTTAAATGCAGAGCTTGTTCCAAGCTTATGTGGCTCCCAGATACAGGTCACTGAAGGTCATCTATGATCACACAAAGCTTTAATGCTCTCAGGCAGGACAACATGGCTAGTCACCTTCAGAGCCAAAACAACAAATTCTTGATACATCAGTTACTGCTGCTCAACAAAAAGCTAATGAATACGTCCTCCGGGTGTCCCCCCAAAATGTCTGGGGGAACAGAGCAGGAGACTATAGACGCAACAAAAGCATGTGCCGGAAGAACGGGCAAAGGCTCCATCACTATTCCAGGGTAGACCACTCCGACCATCCATCCAGTAGAGTCGAGATTAAGAAGAAAAAAATCTACAAGGATTCCCAGAAGTATTTAAAGCTTTTAAAACCATTTGTCTTTGGTATTTCAAGGGATGCTAGGATAGCATTTTCTCACTAATAAAATAAGACCTTCCCCAACTATTGTTTAGCCATAAAAATAAAAAAAAATTCCAATGAGAATTTAGGGACAAAAGTGGGAACAGCTAAAGAAAACTGCAAAAGTTTCATCATTAGAGGCATTGCATTAAGGGTAATTAGGAAATGAGAACCATTCACATGGCTTTTTTCTCACCTCTTATTCTCCTTCCTGATACAGCTAATGTTCTGGCACAATGCCTTGCCTACACTAAGGGTTTGCCAGGCTCAGTTTCCACAGGGAAGAGTAGTCCGCCTTCTACCTTTACTACTTCATCTCCTGTAAGAGAGTGGATACATTTGGGATTTTTTGTAGATACACTGAGAACTTTGTGGATACAGTGTCCTCTCTTCCTTGGATACACAATGGAACATAAAAAGAAAGAGAAAGGACAAGAAACAAGGAAGGAAAACCCACCAGGGACAGAAGACAACAAACCTAAGAGAGATCTCGAGCCATCAGTTCCAAGAGCTCGATCAAAGCCAACGCTGCTCCAATAAGGTATCTGGACAAGGGGATTCAGCAACTACTGCATGCTGTCTTCTCCTTGAGTGTCAAAAGCTATGACCTTTTGGAAATAATGATTCATTCCTCCTTCCAGGATAGCAACAGAATCTCATATGAAGACTTCTGACCACTGAAAAGTAGACAGCTCCTAAACCCCTCACTCACCAAGAGACAAAGGGAGAAGTCACTGGCATCTCCAACTAATCAAAGAAACTAACAGGCCAGTCTCTGCCCCTGCACAATGTGCACGATTTCTGCTTTATCCTTCAAGACAGATAAGGAGCCACTGGAAAAGATCACGAGAAAGAAACTTGTGCCCAACAACAGCATGCCCTCCCAAGTACCCACAGGTCTGGACACTGTTCTCTGGAACTGCCTGATGCAGAGTATGGAGGAGACCCCCTCCTCCCTCACTTTCACCTGCCACCATCAACATCCAAAACCAGGATATTTCAGAGGGAAAAGATCTTTACATTCAAAAGCATTCCAAGGAATTAATGCTGACTACAATCAAGTCTCCTGTGCAGCACCAGTTTTCAGCAAATGATGCAGTTAAAGTGACTTCTAAAAAGATCCAAGAAAAAACATATTTTTGGTTGGGGGAGGGAAGGGAACCGGGGGAAATGTTAACAAATCTGACAATTAACGGTTTTTGTTCCCTGAACTTCCAAAGCTGTAAAAAATTGTGCTTTAAAATAAAAACTTTATTCTTCCACCTACCACCATCACTCTTAGGGGAAAAAAAAAAAAAAGAAATTTCTAGCTACAACACACAAAACAACATTGGACTACTCCATACCCTTAACAATTTTGCATGTTTTTTTGCTTCTACTGATATAAACACACACATACACACACACCACACATACACACACACCACACACCACCCCCCCACACACACACACACTCTTTCCCCAAACATTTTTAAAAGTTTTAAATCCAAGAATTAGATGACTTCCATTCTTCCTAACCATTTTTTTAAACAGATTACACACCCTTCCCTCCCCCACAACACCATCTCCCTGAAACACTGAATATTTTAATAAAAGTCATCAAAAAACTTAAGATGTGCACCATCTCCTTGGCTTTACCATTTGGGGCAGCAGGGATACTGCACATACTCCTCTAAAATAGAACCCCAAACTATGAAAGGCCTGCTCTTCTGAGCTGACACACCCCACCCATATTTTCCAGAAATAAGAAAAAGATGCTGAACAGGAAGTCAAACATACTGAGGTATGAAAGGGCAAGGGGAAAATGTTCTCTGTTGCAGCATTTTAAAAAAGTTTTTAAAAGGCTTATTACCAAAACACACTTAACACAGGCAGAAACCCACAAACCACAGTCTAGAATCGGAAATATCTAAGTATCTAACCCTACTTTTTTTCATCTTCTTTTTCTGTATTATTATTTCTTTAAGTTAGAGAGCCTCATTTGGCATCCTCTCTAGAAAGCTTTGATCGAACACGACCAATCCAGTGACAGCATGATAACCAATCCAATCATCGGCTTGTGCATTCAATAACCCGTTTTGGGGATGGAGGTAAATACAAAATCTGCACTAGGCTGAGAAGGGAGGAGGGAACCTAAAGAACATGAGGTAGATAGACTCTAGAACTTCCCAGGCTCAATCCCTGCAGAAAGAGAAGTACATTCATCTGTAAAAAAATAAAGATGAGGTAGGTCTTCAGTAACGTTGTACTTTTTTTGTTCTCATAATAAAGAAAAAATTTCCCTGAGACAGTTTCTTCTTTGAAATTCAAAATGGAAAAAAAAAAAAAAACACAAAACACACCCCCCCCAAAAAACAACCGCAAGAACAACAAAGCCAACACTTTCTACTAAAAGATGAGGATTCGATTGTTTCCAAAATCTACCACAACGATCATGCCATCTGGAGTGACAGCAATGCCAGAGGGCCGGTCCATTTGGCCAAAGCCACTTCCCTGAGCACCAAATTTGCATATGAAACTGCCATTGGATTCAAATATCTGCACCCGATGATTCCTTGAATCAGCCACTATGATTCGTCCTTCTTGGTCCACTGCAACCCCCTGAGGGCGCAAGAATTGCCCATTGCCTGTGCCCTCTGACCCCAGGAAGCGGGCAGACTGGCAGTCTGGGTGAATGACTAGCAGGCGGTGGTTGTTGAAGTCGGTCACCACCAGATGGCCTTCGTGGTTGAAGGTCACACCCCGGGGGGAATCAAAGTGCTTCCAGAGGGCCCCTTCAAAGCCATACTTGTTCAGGAAGGCTCCATCAGGCCCGAACAGCTGGACCCGGTGGTTCCGGGTATCAGAGACTAGGATCTTGCCTTCTGAATTCACTGCCACATCCCAAGGGTAGTTGAACTGTCCATTCTTCGTGCCCTTCTCCCCGAATTTGAGGAGGAACTGCCCTTCAAATGTGAAAATCTGGATTCTATGATTGTCCTTGTCAGCCACCACAATCCTCCGTGAGGAGTCGCAAGCCACTCCAGCAGGGCGGTCAAACTGGCCAGGCCTTGAGCCCAACGTGCCGAACTTGTGATGGAAGGTGCCACAAGGTTTAAACACCTGGATGCGGTTGTTGCTACGGTCAGCCACGATGATGTAGCCTTCTTTGTCCACGCTGACCCCCCAGGGGCGGCAGAGCTTCCCGTCATTGTCCCCTTCGCTGCCAAAGGCCAAGCCAGGCAGCCCGATGCCTACATAGCTACGGCCAGACTTGACCAGCACCTTGAAGGGGCTGTTCTTGATGTGTTGGTTGCATATCATAACAGAGACAAGGTGTTCACCCTCCAGCTGTGGCCGGTAGCTGACCAGGTACGTGCCGTTCTGTTGATCGCTGACATCAGCGCCGAACAGATTCCCATCGGGCGCCATTACCACCGCCGACATCAGGTCCCCCCCTGAAAGGCGTGGCTCCCCATCATGGTCATACCCGATCACTGTAAATGAGGCCACCTTGCCTTGGAGGGCACGCTTGAGGCCTTCGCCAGTGGCCTTGGTTAAGGGGGCAAAAGCTCCACTGCTGACAAAGCCCAAAGATTTGATGGCCAGGTACAAGGCCTGGTCTGGGGGGGTGAACATCACTCTATCATCTTCCTGGGGCTTTAGGAGACTCCGGACATTCTTCAGCTCCTGGACCTGAGCCAACATACGGTCCCGGGCCAACAGGATGTCCATGGCACGCCCCTCCTCCAGGACCTGCTGCACAGCACTGATGGTGCTATCCAGTTTATTGAGGTTCTGACGAAGCTTTTCTACCTGCAGGTACAGAGACTTGGCCTTGACTTGTCGGATCTTCTCCACCTAAGAGGAGAAAGGGAAGAGGCCTTGTTGAAAATTATCCACAAAAAGTGATGATTAACAGTCAACTTTTCTATCTTCAGGGACCAAAAAGCTCCCAACAGGCCTGAAAAGGAAACTGAGTCATGGGAACCTCTTAGAATAAACAAGCTCTCAGGAATCTAATTTTCTTTACTGAAGTACTTTTAGGAAGTTTTATTAAGGCCTTCTGGTTTTATATCAGCCTTTTTAAGGAAATACCCCATCCCACAAAGTTGCTCCCTCCCTTGTAACAAAAAACAAACAAACAAAAGAAACAGCCAATACTCAATGATATCATTTGATTATGTATTTAATATTCTGCAATCTCAGCTCTCCCCACCCCACCCCCCACCCTACGCCACATCTGCTGAAAGGAAGGAGTTATAGAGCCTTTCATGTTCTTTCTGATACACTGTTACTAAGCTTTTTGCTGAGGGGTTTTTCCCAGTTGTTGAGAGTTTGGCTTCTTTGGGGGGATCTTTTCATTGTTACTGCCACCAGGCAAAATATTTTTGGGGAGTTTAGCAGAAATGATCAACGGAGACTGGAGGGAGTATAAGGGCAAGTTGAGACCCGAGATGCATAATTCTTGGACTGCTGTTTGCATGGAAATCCCTCTTCTTCCGACAGGGCACCCCCCCCTTCCCCCACCAACCTTAGCACTCCCACCCACCAAACCCAGGCTGGGTGTGAGTAAGTGTCTGCAGGTGGGCAGGAAGGCTCTCCATTAAACCAGTGCCCTTCTTGTCAGTAACAGGGATTTACCAACTTCCAATGACAGTATTCTTGTCCTTGACTACTAAGAGGGTTCTATAAATAAAAGCCCTGTATTTTAAAAAATCCATTCAAGTATTATTTAAATTTTAATTGATTTTGTTTCAAGCAAAGTTCAATTAGCCTAGGAATAGTCTAGGAAGCAGCACCACGTGGCGGGGGGGGGGGGGGGGGGGGGACACTTTGGAATCTGGCTTTAAGATTTGTCCAGGGTCTCTCAACCTCTCTGTGATCTAGGTAACTCCGAAAGGCTCCAAGGGGCACAAAATGACCAGTCTTGGCAGAGGAAGTGTCTCATTGAGGACTCAATGAATTTCATGAAACCCCTGATCTAGGCCCTGTCGTTTTCTCAAAGTTCTCATAAGGAACTCAGCTGCTTCCTGTGTTCCTAATCAAGCAAAATGGATGAGCCTCCTTGCCTCAAACTAAAGCCAAGCTTCTTCCTAGGCCTAGAATGCCCCATCATATCTCTACTTGTTGAGATCTCAGCCTTCCTTCCAGGCTTTGTGGCCAATGTGCAAGCTCATCCAGAACCTTAGGAGACCTGGCTAGTCCTTACTGAGATGAACTAATGACAGTGGCCTCATTAGCACACTCAGCAACAGAGCTGACCAGGCACAGAATTCATTTAAGCAGACCCAGAAAGACAGAAGGTAAATTGTTAAAGCACCAACAAGCCCTCAGGATACAGAACACCATTGCTGGGTCTGTCATTAAGAAAAACCATAGCTCTTAGCATCCACTAAGAAAAGAGAAACAGTGAAGTGTTGAATGGAAAAGAGAGGGGAAGGTGTGGATGGCCCACAGCAGGATAGTTAATGGGGAATGGGGAAGGCTTCCCAGATGGAAAAGGATGAGTAAAATCTCATGACTCACAGGACAACAGGTAGTAATGGAAAATCTGAACAGATCAAAAATTGTGGAAGAGAAAGACAAGGACCCGAAATATCCAAGTCCATGGTGGCACACCTGGAGAGAGCCAAGAGAATCTAGGTGAAGAGAGGCACACCTAGGGAAGCTGTCCATCTGTAACTTAAAAGGCTGAGGGTGGGAAAGATCCAGCAGAATGAAGGGAGCTAAACATACCAAGAATACAGGAAACAAGAGTGAGTCACAGAAATCAGCTACTTTGAGTTGGCCAATGTCATCGATGTCATGGGCAAGAAGTCAAGGAGAATGAAAAATAATTAAATGCGCAATGCTGACATGAACAGCCACTGGAAAGAGAAATGAAGTGAAAATACAAAGGAATTTTCTAGGAAAAGAGTCCATCATTTACAGGATACACGAGACCAATATTCTTCCTTCTGAGAGGAAGGAAAAGCTTAGGACCAGAGAAAGGATTTTCTCCTGAGGGATGGAAGACAGTAGCACCTCAAACCCAGAGTTAGGTCAGGTGAAGAAAGATGTTTTGCATCACTGAAGTTGAGCATTCAAAAGACTAACCCCCTCTGCAACCTCCAGTAGATGACAAAGACCCTTTCATCCAGAAATCCAGAAGAGCAAGTCTGTTGCACAGTTTGATACACTACAGTCAGTCTTCTCAAATTGCTCCTCTCCCGCTTTTAATTAACATTTGGGGATGTTATATAAGATCTGAACAATGAAAGCATTTGAGTGTCTAAAGTGTCTGAACACTTGAGGACTCACAGTTTGTCTTCCAAGAATAGCTACGAATTAAATGCCCATCCGTTTCTGTCTCTGGCTAACTTTTCATGGGAAGGATATTTCATAAAAATAGGTTTACGTCACACTCTCTACCACCCCGGCAAAAAGTACAGGCTTTGGTAAACGTCCTGCCCAAGCTCTGTGTTCTTAAGAAGCATAGGAGTTGGCTATACCCAATGACAGCCTCGTCCATGCTGATGAATGCCGCCATCTTGCTGTTAGGGGATGAATTATAGCTGAAAAACTCTTTCTAGATGCATTCGATTCTTAAGTGAAGAAGGAGATCAGGCAAGAAGAATGTGAGAGGGGCACTAGGGAGTGGCATGAGTCATCCTCTCCATCTGCTTTTAAAATCCCTCTCTAGGCTTGGCATCTCATTCTCTACAATTGGAGGAAGGGCCTTAAGAACAAAAAGGAAACTGGTCTTTTGGATGGGCCAGGAAACAAAGCCATCCAACAATTCCCTCAAAGGCCTCTTTCCTATCAGTTTGCTGGCCTTAAAAAGTCATCTCCCTTGTGCTCTGCCCCTCCCGCCTTCTTTACGAAGGCATCATTCATTCATGGGTGTCTACCAGCTCTGAAAAGCGCCGTTGTTGCTGGACCGGGAGAGAAGGCTACACAATGCACCAGTGTGTCCCAGCAACACCAGGGGCTGGGCCCTTTCTCCCCCAAAACACTTCCATGAAATACTCCAATGTTCCGAATTTAGAACATAACCCGTGAAAGTCTAAAATTAGCACTACTGGAAAGTTTGGCCTTGATGCACATGGGGTTTTGTCTCACAGCGGCTAGATAAAGAACGGCCGGGTGTGGGAGAGCCATCTGTCTTACCTTCCACAGCAGCTCACATTCCCTCTCCTCCAGGGCCTTCTTGTGTCTCGATGTAACCGCCTTGACTTCAGACTGGACCACTTTTGCTTTCATTTCAACTTGCTCCGCCACAGCCTGGGCCTGTTCAATGCTCAGCTGGAAACAGAACAAAACAAACAAAACAGCACATAGGATGTTTGTCCACAGCAGCTACGGCGACTGCAAAGGGGAACCCTGCACATGAAGTCGCTATCACGCAGCCCTGCTTCTGAGCCGAACGCTGGCACAGCAAGAGACTGGCACCTGTCTGACATGTAACCAAAGGAGTGTTTGGCAGCCCTGGCTTCCTCCGTATGAGAAATTACACCTAAACAGTGTATGTCAGGACTATTAAGAGACACTCTGACATGGGAAAGCCAGTGTAGCCAAGTAACAGGCGAAAACGCGAAATGTCGTATCAAATGTACCATGTATCACCAAGCAGCTGCGCCTAGGACCCAGCCAACCCTTGGGCCCTACCTACCACTTGCCAGAATAAAATCCACTTATAGGAAGGCAGCTGTGAGAACACAGTGGTTTTCCAATATGTCCTTCCCCCAATAGCCCCTCCTACAACCAAGATTCCCCACCTGCCCTTGCCCCAAACTGCTGCCCAGAGGTGTTGAGTTTGCTAGAGGCTTAGGAACAAATCCCCTCAAAGTCTTCTTGAAGGAAAAAATGGGAACCTATATCAAGTATGCAAAGGGAATTTTTGTATACAAAGATTTACTTGGCCTTCAAAAATCAGGCAGAAATTATCCATGAAGAATTACATTGAAAACCGGTGTGCACTATAATTTCACCAAAGCCAAATGTAAATATGTTCTGAACAAAATAGTTGTTGGGAAGGATATTTAATGCTAAGTTTCTAATAAAAAATAACTAAGTAAGGCAAGAACCTTTTACCCGGTCTACTCCACTCCCATCTTGTTCTCCTTCTCATAAAATCCATTTCTCCCATAACCTCCAAGATCCAACATGAAACCCTGTGGGGTACTGAAACGGCTTCCCAAGCTGCCACCCCACACACACCTTTGCTCCCTTCGTACACCTCATTCTTCTCCATGCATTCTGCAGTCTGGCTGTATTGGTTCTCTGAAGGCTGGTTTTCACAAGTGATACTCCCATCACTCACCTCTAGGCCTAGTCACTGGCTGTGCCCTGGGCCTGGAATATTTCCTTTTCACCTTAGCAAACCTGGCTGGTTGCCCTCAATGCTCAGTTCAAACATCTCCTTCTGCAGGTGCCTTTCTGTAGGCTATCCACTTGCTAATGAGTTTCCCTTCCCCCATAAGGTTGCCTTAGACTAAAAGTAGGCACACAGTGTATACTGAATCATGTCCAACTTATCTCCCCCTGTTTTTGCTTTTTCTCTGACTCTCAAGTGCCTGGTACATAAGTACATAATAAATGCATGTTATTGACTGATCGATCTTAAAAGACACCTCCATATGGTAAATGGAACTCCTTAATTCCAAATTCCTGAACATTCATTATTGTAATTGACACTAACAATTCTGAGAAAAAAAATAACCCTCCAATGAGTCCCCTCCTCTCCCTCATCTGTCCCAGACCAGGGAAAAATGACATCAATCTATAATGACTCACATGCTTCTGAGAGAATGCAACAGGATGGAAGGTGGATATGTCAAGCATTGCCTCTGATACTTAGGGGATCGTAAACAAGCCAGGGAAAGCCTACCTGTGTGAGCCAGGTCCCTGAGGGGGGATTGAGAGGGCATGGGCAAGCTCAAAGTGTGCAATGCCAGGGGAAATTGCCCGTTACAGCCATAGTTATAGCTTCACTTGTAACACACACATGTTATGCTGGTCTGTAGCATCTCAGAGGGGAGGAGGGGGTGCTTTGGTTCAGTTGAGTATTTATAGTAAAATGGAATCTGATTAATTTTACACATTCTACTGGGTCAGTCCCACAATGACTGTGCCTCATGCATTATCATCATCAGGCAGGTTCAGCAGATAAAACAACTCAATCAATCTGCACAGGTTTCAGCAATAAGCACAATTCTTCTGTCCCATTATCAGTTCCAGCCAAGCTTTGATGGGTCTTTCCATTAAATGAATGCCTCTGCATCCTCATCCACAAAATGGGACTACTAACAGCACATTCCTCCCAGGGCTGAGGTAAGGCTCAAATGAGAGCCCATTTGGAAAGCACTCTGTAAACACTCACTGTTAGGATTATTAGCCCTTTACACAGGCAGCTGGGTTCTGAATCATCAAATATTTACAAGTGCCCCCATGCAGATGAGCAGGCTTTCACACAGGATATCTTATCACTGCCTCCCACACAGGCATTATCAGCATGGGCAGCTGGGGCCCCCAGGAGACCCTGCCTGAGACTCCAGGAGCCCACAGACCTGAGAGCTGAAATTCCAAATGGGGCTACTGGGTCTCTTCTCTCTGCTGACAAAGAAGCTTTGATAAACCTGGGGGAAGAGGGATGAGGCAGCCATGGCAAGTGCCGTCATGCAAAGGGGTTGCTTTTAAAGCAGCTGAGAAACTCTAAGGCAATAAAGCCAGACTGGACAAACCAAAAGGCAACAAGTAAAGCAGGGGCCTGGAAAGAGATTCCAATGCCACCAACCCCACCCTGTCATTTTATAGGCAAAGAAACCCAAGCTAAATGCTGGAGATTCTTTACAAGGAAAGACACAAACCCAGCTCCTGCATGGGGACTGGCAGCCCAGTCAATGAGCCAATTAACAAAGGTGGTGGCAGCTGAGAGCCAGGGGCACCTGTCTTTCTCTCCCACCCACCCCCCCCCCAGTACTGCCCAGAGCTCCTGGACAGACACTGCTGGACACCAGGGACTTTCTCCTGTGGGATCTCAGCTCAGAAAGCCTCAGGGCGAATGAAGGAGAATTTCCTGTGCATTATACAAATTCTAGCAGCATGTCCCAGGGCTCTCTTGCAAGAGTTCTGCTAGGCCCTCTCACACGTTTCAGTGGAGGGCAGGGGGAGAGAGCCCCATTTTTAGCTAGTATCTTCCTATTGCTGCTGCGTTTAAATGTCTCTACAGCAAGAGAGAAGCAGAAAGAAGTGGGAAGGCCTGGCTTTGAAGATGGGGCCTCAGCCTCAGGTTCCTATAAAATGGAAGTCATGAAAGCAGGATGTGAACCTTTATGATACAGTCAGAGGAGATGCTGGCACCTAAGCTAGAGACCAGTGCTCAAGGCCAGCTGTTACCATCCCGACTGGCCCAGGCGTCTAAACCTTAGTCAGGGCAGAAGCCTTTATTAAAACCTTATTACATGCCCAGGACCACACTAATAGTTGGGGAGACAAGGAAAGGCAAAGGCACTCAGAGCCTGCCCTCATGGGGTGGACGGTCTGAAGAGGGAGACAGGAATAGCCATACGTACCTGCAAGAAACTGAGTGGACAGAAGGCAGAGGCCCTTCAGTGCCCTGGAGAAATGCGCCGGCCACCCTGCCTTAGTTATAGCTTCACTTGTAACACACACACACACACACACACACACACACACACACACACACACACAGAGTAAATAACTACAAAATTTAACATCTACATAACATTTACTGTGGGCTGGGCACTGTACTAAGTGCTCCAAAATTATGATCTCATTTAATTCCCACAACAACCCTGGGAGGTAGGTGCCAGATGGGAAAACTGAGGGAAATGGGTCACACAGCTACTCAGTGTCTGGATTTGAGCTGAGGCTGCCCTGACTCTGGGCTGGCACCCCCTCCATGCAATACCCCATGTGCCGAAACCTGCAATTCCAACTCCTGCACCCCTGGGGTCCTGGGTCTCCTGAACAGCACAAAAGTTTCTTTGGCTGTTTGGACTGGTCTCTGTATCCCAGCTGGAAGAGGGGGTGGAGTTGCTCAAAGGCCTTTTTCCCACAGCAATGACTCGATTTATTTTATATTTCATGGGTCTAAGAATGTCATCCTTTGCTTGGACCTTGCCCAGCAACGGTCCCAAAGGGCAAGTCCTTCAGAGTCACACAACAAACCACTTCAGACCAAATCGAGTCCAAGCCACAGAGAGTGTTACCTCAAGCTCCCGCAGGAAGCAAACTGGTTCAGCCAGAAAAGACTTTGAAGGAGCTTCAGCCCCTCACCCTGAATTTCTCTTAAGGCTTGGAGATCGTGGGATTGGGTTGGTCCCACTTAGGTTACCGTATGATCATAAAAGATGCTATGTTCACTCTCCTCCTCTCAACTCAGATCCTGAGCAAGGAGCCTTTGAACAGGCCAGGGTCTGATTCTCCTGACCTGGAACCCAGGCACCCTCGCTTCCCCATTACCCCCCTGCCTTGGGGGAAGAGGATCAGAACTGAAAACTTCCCTATGATTTTGGGCCAGGCATCCCTTGGAGGGGAGGAGGTCGGGGCTCTGGTACAAACAAGGCCTTGGGGTGGCCCACCTTTAAACCTAGGAAAGCACAGTACAAACAGGAGCTTGTCTGATCCTCTCAACAAGGTGGATAAGGAAGCCACTTATCACCTCCACTGTACAGGTGAGAAAACAAGAGACTGAAAACACAGGTGACTCACACACACAGCTAAGTCAGAAGCAGGCCCTGAACTCGGGTCTTTCTGCCTCCACAGCTGCTCCTTGAATAATCATACTGCACTGCCTCCCAACTGTAAGATCCATCATCCTCAAGGCTCCCCAGAATCTCCCTCCCTTCATTTCCTTTTTGGAAAGTGTCAATCCCACCAAACACTCCTGGAAAAACTTCATCCAGGGAGTAGCTGGTTCTGCCCAAAGCCATAGAGGATGCTGCTGCCCAGAAGGAAATTCTGGAGGGTGGGAAGCAACCACAGTAAAAATCGCTGCCAGGAATTTCTAACTAAGAGTTGGGGCTGTGTGGAGCAATGGGGCCAGGCCTCCAGGCCAGGCTCCATATGGGGGCCAGGCCCCAGATGGCCATACCACTGCCACCCCTTTGGAGCTTGAAATCCAGGACCTCCATCTCCTTTGGTGCTTTTCCAAGCTAGGCTGGGGCCAGAGGACACAGAGGGTGGTGGCCACAGAGTCTCATGCTGGAGCCCTGGCATCCCTAAGCTTCTTGTCTCTCTTTACATGCTCTGTCAAGACCCTGGACAGGCTACCTAAACTCTGGGCCTCACCTACATGGCTGCTGCCTGTCTGAAGAACAAGAGATAATAGGCCAGTGTCTCCAGAGGGCTCCTTCTAGCTTTCAGGGCAAATGAAAACATGACCAGCAGAAGTTAATGTGGATTAGAGAAAATGACCCTGGCCAAGGCAAGGCTGACAAACAGAGGGGAAGGGGTACAGGGCCGGATGATGGCTTTGATTTCATGGACATGTAATGGTGCAGCCAGAGGAGGGAAGGAAGGACGTTCCACATGGCCCCTCTTTCCAGAGCAGCCACCATCTCAACTCCTCCCCAGCCCTCACTTTCTATATCAGTGCATGTTCCTGAAACTACCCCATCTTTTCAATCAGTAGGAGCTATGGGGGGGGGGGAAGAGGTCAGCTCCACACTGAGGGGGCGCTCCACACTGGGAGGGGGCTCCACTGGACCCACACTACAAGTTATCCAACATAGTATGTGGGCCCTGGGCCACAGAGGAGGGGGAGGATTAGCCCATTTTAGGGAAATTATAGTAACTACTTTATTCAAGTCATTCCAATTAAAAACCAGTTCACACTTGGCAGCCGACTGTGTGATCTGCAGTGCAAAACGGAGCATTCCCAGCCTATCCTGATTAATTGGAAACAAGGGCGTTAAATCAATGGGACAGGAATCAATCATCCATAAATATCCCGATTACCTGTTAATATAGACAGTGAGATCTCAAAGCCCCAAACCTCCTCTGGCCCAATCATTACCTCCCTATGGAACAAGGAGGGTGGGAAGAAAGCCAAGAGAACAGTAAGGGAGAAGGAAAGGCTTCTATCACCATGGTAACCTGATGGAAACCCACTCCCACAAAACTCAGGGCAGATCACTACCAAGCCTCAACACACAGTAGGTGCTTAATAATGAACACCTGTTGACTAAGGAGGGGTGAGCCACCAAACTGGACAGTGACCCTCACTGTCAGCTGAAGGTACTCTTCATGGCTGGGGGTGTCTGCTGTGCACAAAGAAAAGACAGTAATAAAATGAAAGAAGAAATACTAAACAGAAGTAAGGTATCTTATGGAAAAGCAAGATTTCAGCCTCCTTACACTGACAATCTTGTCTAACTTAAAATCAAATATTTTGGCCCAGAGCTAGCAGCTGGGTGGGTACAGTGGAGAGCTGGCTTAGGGGGAGGGCCTGGGCGCAAGTCTTATCTCAGAGATTTACTGACTGTGCCCCAAGCAACTCCTTATTGAGCACCCAACTCTGTGCCAGCCATAGCCTGTAAAATCACCAGTTCAGAACATTACAACCTCACAGGAGGAAGTCAATCATCACCAAAGCTGAGCTTTCACTAAATGACAGTATGCCACATGGGTCAGAACCGCAAGCCTAGAGAGCCTGGCCATGGGCACAGCAATCAGGAAAGTGAGGACTAAAACATGGAGCCCCAAGAGCTTTTCTCACACAGGAGCAAGATGGGGCACCTGGGAGAGATGGGAGGGGCCAGATGAGGCCCAGGGAGCCTAGGAGAGGGCACACAGTGGGTCATGTATCCACAATGAGATCTGAGCCCAGGCATCAATGTAAAAGCTCTGGCTGCACAATGACCTTGAGCCAAGAGCAAACATCATCACTGACTTACCTGAATGGCCTGACGACCCTGCTGAGCATCAGCCAGCAGCTGAATGGTGAGGGTTCGAGAGTCCTGGAGGGCATCCTGGAGGTAGATAAAGCTATGGCCAACATGGCGCCCCATGGTGCACTCTCGGCAGATGGGAACCGAGCAGGTATCACAGTAGAAATGCAGCACCTACAAGACAGGATGGGGGAGAGGCCATTAGAGAGGCATCCATGGGGAGGCCCAAACAAAGCCTCCAGGAACAGGGCAGGCCTGGCAGTGGCCGTGGGATGTAGTCAGCCATCCCTCCCTTACCTTAGAGAAAGAATTCCAAGGCCTCCAGGATCCAAAGAGGAAGAAAGAGACCCTGATCTGAACTGAAGAGGGTGTGACCTGCAGATGGTCGCTAACTTCTCTGAACTTCAGTCTCTTCATTGGTAAAACAGAGAAAATAACACACACTTACCTACACTACCTCATTCCTGAGGAATCTTGCTATAAAGGACAGTGTTCGGGGGCTCTGGGGGCTCTCTAGAAATGCTGAGGACATTACCACATCTGAGACTCTCACTGAATGGGAAAAAAAGCCTTTACTACAGGACGGGATATTGGTGGCTTCAGTCAAGGACTGGCCGACTTGCCGGCCAGGAGGCCGGGGTAAAAGCCACCATCAATCACCCTTCCCACAGATGCTTGTTACCATTCCCATCTGGTGAGGCGAGAGCAAAGTCCAAGGCTGCCGCTTGGGAGCAGGCAGTTGAACAAAGGGCAGCCAGCCAGGAGAGCAAGCTTTTAGGCATCTCACCTGGAAGTCAGCCAAGGCTGAAATTCTTCTCGGTCAGAGCAGAATGCTTAGAGGTGACCGATTTTCATTCCACACCTGCCCCCCAAAAGAGAGATCCAACTAACTGGCCTGAGATTAGAAATGAATGTGCTAATGAGGACCCTTTTGGACAGAGTCTAGTACCTCCAACAGCAAACTCTGTTCTGTGTTAAGTCAGGTTAGAACCGCCTCAGGTCCATGGAAATCCAGTGGCTGAAGGTGCTGGCCTGAAGCTCCCCCCCACCACGCCGCGATCCCCACACCCAAGATATCCTGCAAATTACAACCAACAAAATGTGCAGAAATCAATCGTCTCCCAGACCAAACTGTTGTTCCCAAGTGACTAGGCAGAACACAGATTTGATGGAGAACAGGAGGCAGGAAACGTGGCCATACCATTGGCGACACACGTCCAAACCTTCATCCGATGCCTCCTTCAATCTCCCACGAAGATGAGCTCCCATCCCAAGCCTTTTATTCCATTACAAAAACCGTTCAGTTTATCCAGCTAAGCCTGAGGCCAAGAGCATTAAACAACAACCAGGGCCCAGGACCATTTCTAGCTCAGTTTCATCAAGTATCAGATGAAGAGAATAACAGAACTGTCATTCATTTGCATCCCACTCCTCGTGACCCTATTTGGGGGTTTTCTTGGCTCCTAGTGTAGTTTGCCATTTCCTTTTCCAGTTAATTTACAGATGAGGAAACTGAGGCAAACATGGTTAAGTGACTGGCCCCAGGATCACACAGCTCCTAAGTGTCTGAGGCCACATTTGAACTCAAGTCTTCCTGATGCCAGGCCCAGTGCTCTATCCACTGAGCCACCTAGATGCTCCAACAAAATTGATAATAATAATAATATAATAAATCATAGAAGCTAGTATTGGTATATTTTCCTAGTTCTAACACTTTACATGCATTGGTCCAAAGACTCTGAGAGGGGACCCAAGGCTTTACGTCCCCCTTCTGAGCTTATCTGTAAAATGGGGATGACAATCAGGTCTACCTCACAGTACACACAAGCAAGCACTCTGCAAATCTTTAAAGGCAATAATTAAGGTCAGTTATCACCACCACTACCATCATCCCATCCCACGTATACACACAGAGGAACCGAGGCAAGGATGGACACAATCCAAAGTTACACAATTAGCAAAGAGCAAGGTCATGGGTGGAAATCAGGATGCTGGGCTCCAAGCCCTGGGGTCTTTCCAGGGCATCACAGGGTGGTCTGTGTGATGCCCGCCTGGCGTGGACAGGAGAGGAACTTTTCCCTGTTAGAACTGTTTCCTGCTATTAAGGGTATACTGCCACCAGGTGGTAGGGACCTCATTCCATGGCTCTCCTATGCAAGCAGTATCTTAGAGGTCCCCAGACATCTTAGGGAGACCAATCTAGGGGTGCTGAACCTCAGGGTCATGAATTCCCTCCCCTGGCCTCTCCTCATAATAATATTTTGAAAATGCATGAAATTAAATACACAGGATCACAAAGAAAACCAGTTCTATCAAAAGACAGTTTCTAAATATATGAAAAGCCAAGTGCATTGATTCCAGGTTGGAAAGACCCGCTCTGGTCCGTTCCAAGCAGAACGAGGTCCCAAAAGAAGCGAGCAAGGAATTTTAACAGTTTTTGTGTCTTAAAAACAAAGCAACAAGCCTGGGCCATCTGGAACTTGGAAGGGTATGCCTCTAACCCTGCAGAAAACACGGCGCCCACCTGGGAAATGGAAATCCTCCCCAGCCCTGCCATCCAACACCGGCGGGACACCGGCTCTATCCTGAGGACAGAGCGCTGCCCTGCTAAGCTTAGCTGGGCTCTCTTCAGGAACAAGAAAATTCCCAAGCAATCACAGAATCACCTCCTAGGAAGCTGTTGGCTTCGAGGCAATCTGAGATACAAATATGCTGCTCTTGTCCCTCAGGATTTGGCACTGCTGGGGGGGGGGGGGCCTCTATCAGACAGAGACCAAAGAAAACTTAAGTCCCTGATCAACAGAGAAATGACAGCTACATTTACATCATTTACAAATATTTAGTCTGACCCTCCCAGCAACCATGTGAAGAGGCTATTATTCTTCTTACAGATAAGGAAACCAAGGCAGAGAAGAGAGCTGAATTACTCAGGGTCACACCACTAAGTCAGTACCTGGAGGAGGATTCAAACTCAGGTCTTCCCAACTCTAGTGCTCTATCCTCTGGATTCCCTGGCTGCCCGGGGCTAGGCAGATTGAGTCCAGCTTCCCCTTTTTATGGAGAAGGAAACTGAGCCCCCCCCCCCCACCCCCCCCCGGCAGCGCCTGGCCCAAGGCCACCCAGTAAGTGCATGGATTGGAGGTGGGATCCCTCTGACTGCAATGCCCCGGCTCTTCCCATGAAAACAATGCTCTCTATTGGAGTGGGATAATGGAAAACCATGCAAGATCCCCCATATAGACCTCCTTCTGGTGATCAGTGAAAGCCTTTCCCCTTCAGGTTCCAAAATTTTTCTTGCCCAATTTCACATTCCTGCCCCCCATCCCACATTGCACATTCCAGCCAAACTAATGGAATGCTCACTCTTCCCCCCCCCACCCCCCCACCCCACCCCCGTCCTAGGAATTCCAGCTCCCTTCAAGGCCAGCCAATTCTCTCCTCTCACTTGGGGGTGCTAATGCCCCCTCCCCCAAATCATTTTATTGTCTGTATTAAATGTTATTTCCCCTAATAAAATGGAAGCACTCCCTGGGGAAGGCATTTCCTGGACGCACAGTAGGTCCTCCATGCATAGTAAGGAGTGACTTGTGAAAACTCTTTAGGGTAACGCTACCACAATCCAACAACCTCAAGAATTTGGGAATCGGCTGAAATGCAATTCGACCTGGACTTGGAGTCATTAAGACAGACCACTCTTCCCAGCCTACCTCGGACATCTACTGCCTACGTGACTCTGGGGTGAGGCACGTCCTCTGGAAAGTGAGAGCCTCTCAAAGTTCCTTCTTGTTCTAAATCCATGAGCCTAAGAAATGGACATTTTTCAAAGATTCAAAGGAAAATTGAAATCACAACATTGATGTGTACAGGAATCAGCCAAGTGAAACACCTTCCAGTTCAGCAGGTAGAGTGAGCAAGCACTCAGGTGGGAAGCCCAAAGATACCAAATGGAATCCAAGCTCTGTGGACTCAGCTAAATCACTGCAACCCAGGCTCCTCATCGTTCAAAGAGAAGAATTGGGCCAAGGTATCCCTCTTCTGCAAGGGATTTTCCTTCTGGGACATCTGGCTAACTCTTTTATATATAACTAATTATATATATAAATATGTATAATATAATAATAAATATACATATAATATATAATATATAAGGAGGAAGGGGAGAGGGTTCCTGAATTCCAGGCTGTCTCCACTACCCCAATTACTCAGCACCCAACTGCCTCCAAGAGAAAGTGGCTGGGAAAATGACACGTGCCACATCAATTAGTCAAGGCCAGAGGGAAAGGTCTCATGCCTACAATAACCAAGGCAGCATTTTTTTTGTTGTAACAAAGAAATGGAAACAAAATTGCCCAACAATTGGGGGATGGCTGAACAAATGGTAGTCTAGGAAGTGGGATTTTATTGTGCCATAGCAAATGAACGTAATGTGTTCAGAGAAATAGAGGGAGCTGTTTGAACTGATTCACAGTTAAAGGAGCAGAACCAGGAGAATAATTTATGCAATGACCACAACAGTAACATACAACTCAGTGTAATCCAGAACTGTGCTAACATGAGAAGAAAAGCCAGGAAAAGCCAGGAAAAGCTGTGTAAACTCATCAGAACTCTGACCAAAGTAGCAACCAATCAGAACCTCAAAGAATGAAGAAGCATCCATCTCCTCCAATGACAGACAGGTGAGGGAAACCAAGGCACAGATGAGGTGGGTCATTAGCAAACTTGGCCAATGGGTTCACTCCTTCTTCCAGTCTATACGTATTTATTAGAAGAGAAGCCTTACATTTGGAGAGAAAATAGACCAGTGGGTAGCGACAGTGCCAGCCCTGCTTCCCCCCACAAAAAAGAAAACATCAATAAAAGTTTTTCTAAATTCACAAAAGAAAAAAAGGAGAGAAGGGGATACACTTAGAGTGTTTCTGTTCCTAAGGCCTTCAGTTCTGTGGTGCTCCATCTGAAGCAGGAGCCTCCATCGGAGGCCCACCTGATCTTGAAGGGTGACTCACCTGCCATGAAACTCATTTCCTTGGGATATCAAAGGAGGGGGCTAGCGCAGATCACTGGCACTGTCTATCCCTCCAGCAAAAGACATAATGTCTTGGGCGGGGACTTAATCTATAGTGCAGAATGGGCCAAACTCCCCAAACTCCTTCATTTTCCATTCCCAAGGTTAAGAACTGGTTATAAATCTATTTCCTACGATACTCTTCCTTCACTCCCTTCTACGCCTCACCCCATCACACCACCGCTTGTCCCCCAATCTGTCTCTCGCCATTTTTTCAATAGACCACAGAAAAATCTAGCCCAAGGTAATCACTTGGTGCTATCCATCTTTGGTTTGCCAGGAGCATTCTAACAAAGTCAAAAACCTACTTCCTCACTGGGCATGGGGGAGGGGGAGGCAGCTGCTGGTATCCCTTGCCCATTCCCATTTCACAGCCATAAACCTGATGATTTCAGGAAAGGCCCTGCAGCCCACTGTAAAAACATCTGACAACAGCAGGAATTCCTGGGTATCTTTTAGCTCCCCCACTTTTTTTAGGGGTAAGAGTCCTGGCTACTTTCAAAGGGAAGAAGGGGCTGGGCAGATATTTAGGCCCTTCCCCCGGGATCCAGCAACAATCAACCAGTAGCTGATGAATGGACCCGGGGGTTAAACTCTGACCTCAGTGAATGACAATCCTCATGGTCACTGGCCACCACTCTTGGCTCCCTGCCTAGCTTATCCTCCTGTCCACCTTTCTTCCTTTCCCCAAATTTCCCCAAACCAAGCCCAAGACAAAGGCTACAGAATGGAGAGGGCATCTCTGGGGTCTCTTTGTACGGGGAAGTCATTTTATAGGGATGTAAACAAATGAACATAAATAAGGGTCCCAATCACTGAGGGGTCAAATCGGAATGACAAACCATTGGCCACATGAAAAATTGTTCCAAATCACTAATAAGGAAAAGGCTCTGCTATGTCTCTGTCTAAAATGACTGTCTCTAGCCTCGTCAGTCACAAAGTGGTGCTGGAGGGCTGATGGGAAGACAAGAACACTGAAACCCTATTGGTGGCATCTGGAATTGGGTCCAACCAAGTGCCGAGAAACTGACTGGCCAGAAAACTGGCTAAATTGTTGGCACCTTTGATCCAGAAATCCTGTGACTGGGCACATAACACGAGGGCAGGAAGATTCCCACATATGCTCAAATATTTATAGTACAACAATCTGTGATGACAGAAACCTGGAACCCATCAGTTCAGGGAATGGCCAACAGAACTGCAGGATGGGAGCAGAAGGCAGTTTACTGGTCAGGAACAAATGAAAAAGGTTAGAAATTCCTAAAAATGCGGGAGATGTGTACAAAATGATGGAAAGAAAGCAGAGAATCATATCTGTGATGACTCTCAAGACTGTATATCTGGCTGCAATTCTAACTACAGCGACTAGTCTCCTCTCAGGGAAAGCGAGGACAAAGGCGGGTCCCTCAGTTCAGCAGAAGTGGCAATGAGGACCAGCAGTGGGGAGAGCCATCAGTCCGTGGTGTTTCTGTAACCAGGATAGAGGGGCTTATGGGGAAAGGATTGGGGAACAAAAAGGCACCAAGAAAAAACAGTAACCATGACAACAATGAGCCAAAGAGTTTTTAAAACCTTCCCAAAGCAGGTTCTGCCCTGGATGTTGCCCAGCTTGGTGTCCGGCCTAGCTTATCTGCCCTCTCCTATCTTCTTCTTGCCCTCTCCAGGGAAAGTGTCACTCCAAACCAGCTCCACTGCCCTGGAAGTACTGACTCAGAAACTCCAGCAGGAAGGCTGATTGAGAAAACGGATGCACCGTGTCCTTCACAGCCACGTGGGCCTCACGTTTATGAAAACATCTTCTCAAGTGGCAGTAAATCAGGACTTATGTCTATTATAAACTTCAGTTCTCAAACTGAAGGCTGCCTTAACTGGTCTCATCACAGGCAGAAGACCATTGAAGAGTATTCTGAAAGACAATTAATCTTGAAAACAAAATCTGTCAAAAGGCACAATGTCTTTCTGCCAGGAAAAACACACACACACACACACACACACACACACACAATACACAAACACACACGAAGTTGGTAGACACCAACAGCAATGTTCATAGAGAAAAGTACATATATGTATATAATACCATATACACAAATATGTACACTACATATGCAAAAATATTATCGCTCTTTTTGTGGTAACTAAGAATTGGAAACGAAGGGTGTGCCCATCCCCACGGAGGCTGAATAAGATGTAGTGTGAGTGTGCCCGGATACTACTAGAAGTGCCGAGCAGGACAGCTTCAGAAAAAACCTAGACTCGCACCAACTGATACAGAGTGAAATGAGCAGAGCCAGGAGAACCTTGTACTGGGATCAGTTCTGTTCTTGGTAATACAGTGATCCGAGACAATCTCAAAGGACTCAGGATGAGAAATACTATCCACCTCCAAAAGAACCCTGCCGTTGTCTGAACACAGGCCAAAGCTTGCTTCTGCAAAATGACTGATCTGGAAATGTTTGAGATGAACTGCACAGACTCCTCACCATCTCGGGAAGGAGGGAGGGAGAGAAGTTGGAACTCAAAAAAAAAATTTTTTTTAATGAAGTTTAAAATAGTTTTTACATGTAATTGGAAGAAAAAGTTAAATATTATTTTTTAAAAAGAGAAAGAAAAAAGAAATGCCCACGGAAGCAGATCCCTTCAACAAAAGGAACTGAAGGGTTTGGTCACGAGAAATGTGAAAATTGATCCGCCTCAGATTTAGGCTCATTCCCCTAAGAGAATCCCAGATAAGGGAGCCACCCTTGGCAGAGATGAACAGAACAGGGAGTCCAGAGTTGGAAGGTTGTCAGCTTTCCATCTAATCCACATGCTACAAATGAGGAAACTGAGACCCAGTGATGTGCCCAACATCACACAGATAGCGAAGTCAGGGTTTGTCCTGAGATCCTCTGACTCCAAAATCTAGCCTTCTTTCCACTATAGTGCCCTGGACTGAGAAATCCAGATCCAGTCATTCACTCACTTAAAAACTTGTCCTGAGGAGGACAGAAAGGAGGAGTAAATACAGGGAGGCTCAGTCTTCTAATCCATTTAATTAATATGTAGGATCTTGGGACTTAAAAGAAAGACTTACCAGTGATTTAGTGGTTCCTGGCCTAGTTGGGGCTGGGACTCCTCCCAAAGCTAAAGTCCACAACATCCTGCCCTCGGACAGAAGCTTTCCCAAGCTCCCCCCCCCCCCACTTTCCCTCTGTCATTAGCCCCAGCAGTTAGTGGGCCTGTAGCTTGTTAGGACACTGCAGTTTGTAAGTCATCTGTTAGACCATGCATTCCCTGAGGGCAGCAGAGCTTCAGAAACCAGTGCTGTGGAACATCTGCTGTGGGCTGGGGCTGTGGATGCAAGTGTCCTGTCAGATTACAGCCACCTCCACCACGACCCCACTGCTGTGACCACCCCAGCCCCTGCACAACCGCTGCTGCCACTACTGGTCAAGCCTCTGGGCTCCCAGTTCTACTGGATGTAGGTCTCAATCTTCACGAAAATAAAGGACAGACACAGACGGGCACCGGGGAAATCTGCTCTCCCAGCCTGCAGCACAGTGAAGAATGTGCTGGGCTCAGAGACAGAAGAGCTGAGTTCAAGTCCCCATGCTGCATGACCATGGGCATTTCACCTTCAGTGAAGCTTCAGTGATCTCTACTGCAAAACTGAAGTAACAGTATCTACAGAATCTACTTAGAAGAGTTGTTAGGAGGTTCAATTGAGTCAGTGGATGAGAAATATTCCAAAGCCTCCTATATCACTGAGGATTTAATCTAACCTTTTCTAGAAGCACTAAAGCCCCTCACAAACTGACTCTCAAAGCTGACCTTTCAGCCTTACACCATGGGACTCCTCCTTGAGGCACTCCACAGGCCAGGTAATCTCTCCAAAGAATTGCTATTACACACATGTCTGTTCCCCAGGCCTTTGTACAGGCTGTGCCCTCCCCCAGCTATACTCTACTTCCTTCTCTCCTCCATCACTTAGAACCTTTAGTTTCTTTCAGAGTTCAAGAAACACCTTGTAGGAAAGGGTTTTCCTGATTTACCCCCATCCCTCCCAGAAGTGAGAGCTTCCCCCCCCAAAAAAAATTAGCCCAGGCTTATTTTGGAATACCCCAAGTTTCCCACAAAAGAAGGTAAGCACCCTGAGGGAAGGGGCTGTTTTCAGGGGTTTTCCCTCAGCATCCCTCCCAGTTAAAACATAGTACCTGGCCCACAACAGAGGCATAGCAAACTCTAATTGACTAATGGAACAGAAAGGGTCAAAGGGTCTGAGATGGGAAGCAGGAACATGCAGGTGGTCTAAATATCTACACTAAATAAATGTTTGTAAAGCACTTAGCATGGGGCAGAGTACACAGTAGGTGCTTAATAAATGTCCATTTCTTTCCCTTCCCCCTTTCTCCCTATAAAATATATAACCAATAGCCTGGTCCTCCAGGGCAGGCTAGGACAGAGGGACTCTGCTTGGCCCAGAGTGTCATCCTCGGCGCTTAATAAGTGCACACTGACTGAGTCTGACCCCCGCTCCCTTTAATGCAACTGGCAACGATCAGCAGCACGTCTGCAGGTGCTGGGCTGAGGCCAGGATACCCCCGGGTCCGGTCCAGTCAGCTTGTGTTTATGATTCACCTTCTGGGTTCAGTGGTGGGGACCCCAAGGGATTGTGGGAATGTCAAACACACCCACTCCCTGAACAGCTGAACCAGATGGAAATATAACTCGGAAATATCTAGTAAGATGAATAAAAATACAATAAAACACTCACACAACATGACATTGTAGAATGCAAGTTCAACATGCACCCCCCAGGGAACCTTCTACCCCAACTGCTGCCCTCCCCTTTGCTCTCTGAGGCTGACCCCCAATGCATACAGAGAAGACCAACCAAAGGTCAGCCTCGGGAAGATACAAACAGTAACCAGCGGTACAGCTGGGTCAGAGACAGGGGAGAGGAGCAGCGGCGGGGGTCAAGCACTTCTGTAGCACCTACCACTATGGGTCTAAGTCTCATCACTCTGCAGAGAGCTAGGATTGGCCATTGCCTAAAAATGCTTCTGCTCAGAGTTTTGGGCCTACTTGGCCAACTAGAAGCTGAGAGAGACAGAGAGAGGGGGAGAGAGAGACAGACAGAGAAAGAGAGAGGAGACATGAACAGACAGACAGACACACAGACACACACACATACACACACACACACAGAAAGAGACCAAGTTTAGATGAAGCAAAGGTTATTTTTAATGTTAAGACTGGGCCTCCCCATCACGCCCCAGGCTGTTTGCCCTCTCCTCTGGACAGCATCCAAGGGAGCCCCCCAAGGCTGTAACAGTGATGCAGGGGAGATGCCCACCTTTGAGGCCCTTTACAGTAAAGCTGGGGAGGCAAGACTCATGCCAATGTAGGAGATGGAAATAAGATTTCCAATAACATCCCAAAGCCAGAGAGACTTTGGGGGCATGGCCCGGAGGGAGGGCACCCGAAGAGAAGCTGGACATTTGCTGCTGAGAAAGGAACTCCAAGGCCCAGAGCAGGGTTCAGGAGCTGGCAAAGAGGCAGAGAGGAGTACTGAAGGGGGTACCCCAGAGGTTGGAGGGAACCCGGCCACCAATGGATGTGATGAGCCCCATTTTATAGATGGCTTAACATTTGCCTGTAGCCACAAAGCTAGGGAGTGTCAGCCATGGAAGACTTTGTTTTTCCCCCTTCCTGACGTGGCCCCCAAAACCCAAACCTTATGAGCAGAAGGCAGCATTTTCAGGCAACAGCCAATCCTAGCTCCCTATTTCCTACCACGTGGAATGAAATGAGGCTTGTAAAGGGCACTTACCTTAGTGCACACAGCAGGTGCTACATAAATGCTTCCCCTGCCCCCCCCCCCCACACCTCACCTCTGACCCAGTCAGGATTAAATTTTGAACACAGACAAAAGTTGGTCCTTCCAAACGCTACCCATTTTTCCAGGCTCATCAAGGCTTTCCGCCTCCACCCAAACCTTCAGTCACCTCAGTGGCCTTGCCCCTCTTCTCTTCTAGCATTTCTCAAGAATTATTTCTTGTATCTTTGTCTCTTCCCCCCAACTGAAATAATTGACTTGAGAGACAGTCAAGGCACCTTTGCTGTGCCCCCCACTCAGCTCTGGAGGCTTCATTCTATTCATGCTGCTCTGGGGGTTGGATGGAGAAGAGGAAGAGGGTGTCATTCAATACCCTCCCGTCCTGAGACTCCACATCAAAACACCAGGCCCTGGTAGCCATTCCATGGTCCCAGAGATCTTCCGCTATCAGAATGTAAGCTTACGGAGGGCAAGGCCTGTCTTTGGTTGGGGGGCCTAACACATAGAAAGAATGAATAAAAGATTTTTTTCTTTCATTCATCCACTCACAGCATAATGACAAAAAGAAAATCTCCTCTAGAATTAAGGCCAGACTGCCCCCTCCCCAGCCACCGTGATGCTTTGGGAGAGCCAGAAACACAGAATCTCAGCCTGGAAGAACCTCAATGGCCACATTTGTACATGACTAGGAGTCCCAAGAGGTCAGTCAGCCTCCCATGGAGGGGGAAGGCAGAGCACTGCCCCCACCCCCAAACAGGGAAGGGCCAGCAGGCTCCCATCCAGCCAAGCCAAAGACATACAACTCCCTCTGGGGAAGATGGGAATGCTGGGGCAGTACCCAGAGCTGGGCAACAAGCTTTTGATAGGGCCCAAGTCATATACTGGATGCAACACCAGGAGTGGAGACAGGGAGACATGAATTCAAATCCAGCCTCAGACACTTGACACACTAGCCGTGTGACCCTGGTCAAGTCACTTAACCCCAATTGCCCTGCCCTCCTCCCACCCCTCCAAAAAAAATGTTGTACATGACTGAAAAATCACTGAACAGCAACACTGATGATGAAGCTTGGAGGATGGACAGCACTTGGGATCTAAGACTGGTCCAGTGGCCAGCTGCGGACCCCCCAGGGCTCCATCCTGGGCTCCCTGATGCCAAACCTAATCTTATCAGTTATTCAGAAAACAGACAAATGTCCTGCTAATGAAAATTACAAATAGCCCGAGGCTGAGTGTCCTGCTGGGCCAGGCGAGGGCTCCTAGGCTCATTTTCAAGACCGGAACCTCTGGCTGAAGATGATGGGGGAGGTTCTAGTGGCCCACAAGCTCAGAGACGGCACCAAAAAGAACAACATGAAGGCTCTGAAGCTGCACTTGAAGCCAGGTTCAAACAAAAGGTCTCCAGACACAACACTCCTTCTCTCACACCACACTACCTTCGAGAAGCAGATGACTCTTGAAAATAGCATCGATTTTCCCAGTGAGAACCAATTAAGTCCAATTCTAAGGAAGGGATAGAGCTAGGTCTGGGGTCAGGAAGACCCAAGACCAATTCCCGTCCCAGACACTTGCACGTTCTATGACCTTGGACTAGTCAATCTGTCTGCCTTGGTTTCCTCAACTGTGAAAGGGGAATAATAGCACCTCCCAGGCTGTTGTGAGGATCATTTGAGAAATCTGGAAAGCGTTTATCACTGTGCCTTGCACCCAGTAGGTACTATATAAATGTTTGCTATTATTATAGAAAGAACAGCCAAAAAAAGAAGCAGGAGACCACGCGTCAGGCCCAAGGTGACTTTGGTAAACTTGCTCCCACGGGGCCAGTCCAGCCCTGGACTCTGGCAGCCAGCAGCCAGCGGAGAGCAGCCCCAGCTTGTACCACCCTACCTCTCTCTCTGCCACAATGGTCATGCAACCAAAGCATCTCTCTGAATCAAAAACCTCCATTTTATGGAACAGAAACAAGTGTGAGAGCTAAATGCACTAGGGGGAGAGGTGTATTAAGCTGGGGCACCTATCATGAGAAATAACCAAGGAGTGGGGCAGAAAGCTATCGTTAACAACAACAGGCCTGCTCTTTGTGCATCTGCACCTTCCCATGACTGATGAGGGCTTGGGATGTTGTGCCATCCAGACTGATGCCCCCCAGCAGCCCGGCACCCCCCAGAACTGAGCTTTTATCACTAAGTGTGTCACTTGATGCTTAGGACAACAGCTCCCCAGTGGGTTGATTTCAATTCCTCAATAATAAACTCAATTCAACTGAATGCGCATTATTAAGTGCCCAGGATACCCAAGGCACTGTTATCTACTGTGCCAATCCCAGGGTCAGATGAACAAAAAACAAACAGGACTGGCCCTCAAGGAGCTTGCCTTCTAGGAAGAAGCAAGTTCCACAGTACAGAGTAAAATAATGTAATGACAAGACCCAGTGTTGATGGGGGAAAGGGGTAGGCCATCTGCAAGTGCTTAGAAGAAGCCCAAACCATCTATTCCTCTTAATTAAAATCCACAAGGATTAAAATCTCTGCCTTGGTTTCCATGCTACGTTCCCATCAGGCCGGAGTTTCTCTTGCCCTGTTCTTCTTAAACCGGCATCCAACAGGATCTCAACTGGACAACTGTTTCAGAAAATTAAAATTTTGGGCCCAAGTGACAACCCAGTAGGGGGCCAAAGGTCACTCAAAGCAGTTAAGGGATCTCTGGTTTCCCAGCTGCTCCTAAGGGCCAAGTCTGACCTCTGTAGTCCTAATAAGGGCTCCATGAACTTTCCAAGGGACAAATAAGGAAAAATCTGTCCTAGGACTCAGATCACCATCCCAGTGAAGATCTAGATTTCAAAAGATAAAAAAAGAGGTTCCCTCTCCAATGTACAGGCTCCCCTTTGTCTCTGGCCAAGACTCGGAGAGCGAGATATGAATCCAATCTCCTCCGTCTGCCTTTTCCTGCTCCTTGTGGGGGGCTCTCCTCCAAAGAGCTGCCCTGAAACTTTGTAGGTGGGCTGTAACTTAGTACTCCTCTTCTTAAAACAGTGGGAAACATTGTGCATTTGAAAGCACTAAGTAGCCAGTGTGGTTTCCAGTTGCCTATGTGAACCAGCCAGGCCTGCTGAGGGGGGATGGAGGGGCAGGTGGCTGTGGCCAAGGGCCCCAAAGAGCAATAGCTGTGGAATCCAAGGACCCCCTACCTCCCCCTCCCCCCCTGGGATGGGGACCAGGCTGCACCCTCCTAGCCCACCCATCATTATTAAAGTATTTAAATGATCTAAAATGTATTATTTTAAAATCCTAAATTATTAAAATCATCTAAAACTTAAATCATTTAAAGTTTATTAAAGTTATAAAATCATCCTTTGATTTTTCTACAATTCTGCTAACCCTCAAAAACAACAAAGTCCCCAGACAAATTTTTTTTCAAATACACATAAAGGAAGATGTGAACAAACTGCTTCTATCTCCCAAGCACACAAGAAATGATTACTAAATACTGACTGCTGGAGAAGGCCTGATGATGATGGTACTAGTCAGTGTCCTAAAAGGACCCCAAGTTTGGATCTGATTTATTACTTAAATATTCATGCCCTTTGGAGGGAAACAGAAAGCTGAAATTGGGAGCTCAGAATCCCACCTGACAGCGCTGATTTGCCCTGCATCCCTGGGTAGGTCACAACCTCTCAAAGCCTCAGTCTCCTCATCTGTAAAATGGGACTTTTGAACCAGATGCTTTCTAAGGGCACGACCTAAGTCTGAGACCTTGGAGTCTTCACCTGGGTTTGCTGGTTGTGGGGAAAATGCCATTCTTTC
>CM053597.1:16989178-17052110 GCA_028646575.1 Pseudocheirus occidentalis | reverse complement strand
TCTGCTTTTTTGTGACCCTTGGTCATATCCACTTGCCCATCTGTTCCCCCTCAGAAGGCCCAGCTGGTTCACACAAGCAACCAGAAAGTGAGGCAACCAAGGTTAAGGGACTTACAATCACACAGCTAGTGAGTGTCTGAGATTTGAACTCCTAAGAGAAGTCTTCCTGACTCCTGGCCCAGGACTCTACCCACTGAACCACCAAGCTGCCCTTAAGCTTGGGCAAAATCACTTAGCGCCTTTGGGTCTCAGCTTCTCCAGCTATGGACCGCCTGAAAGGGCCCTCCTGCTGTAAATCTCTATCCAGCAGGTAGACTGGTGAGTGGACAGGAGGGCCTCCCTCAGGGGCCCTTCCAGGACCAGCCTAGGGAAGAAGGCTCACTGTCCTGCCCTCCAGGCCAGCCTAATAACCCATCAGCCCCACAACCACCACAACAGTCTTACGTTTTAAGCCCCCCTCCATATGGACATATTTCTCTATGACCACCAAGTGTTAGTTAAAACTTTTCCATTAGCCAAGTCAAGTCACTTAAACACTTAAAACTGGACGGAATCCGAGGGCCTCTGGGATAAACTACCCTAAAATACTACCATCCTTAAACTCGCCTCTCCTAACTGCTAAACATGGGGGGGACCTTTATTCTAAGAGTGGGATTTACAGTCAAAACTCACTAGATATTACATATGACTAACATAATAACCGAGCTGGCTCAGAAATAAACAAAATATTTACATTTTTAAATCTCCTTCCTAGGGCTAGATTAGCCCCTAATACCAGTTAATTCAAGTGGAAGGGTTTCTCCAGCTCCCTCCAGAAAGTCCCTCTAAAGGGGAGGGTCATTTCTGACACACTTCTCACAAATGCTAATGAAGATCCGGCCAGCAGAATCCCAGCCCTCCCACTTCCTGAGCCAGCCTGGAAAAATCTCTTATTTTATGATCCTGGAAAACTATCCAGGAATAGAGAAATCCCAAAAGGCAGCAAAGGGAAGTGGCGGCTCTGGAGGATAAGGGAGGGAGGGAGGGCAGTGATGTGCTTTCAGGCAAGCTTCTGCTCCTGGAAAGCTGCTGGGACCCTGGAGCCCAGATGTGAGGGTGGCCTTTCCCCCAGCCCAAGGACTTCCAGACTGGGTGAGGCAGAGGACATTCTTCTGTCCCAGGGCTGATATAGTGGGGAAAGCAAAGGGCTTAAAGGGAGGAAAGGTCCCAAGCAAGATCCTTAAAAAACCCCAACAACCTTCCCAATTAAAAAAAAGTCTAGGAGCTAAGGCTGGCCCTAAGGGTGGGGGTGGAGGGTAGATATAGTAGTGAAACCTACAAGTCTAGGTCAGGGCACCCCATGGGGAGGAGAGATGGGGGGTACACTACCCCAGGGGATCAAGCAGGGGAGGGCTGAACTAGGGTGGTTCCCATCCTCAGAGTCCAGGGCAGGCTTGTTTGGGGGCTGGTGCCAAGAGGAATGATCACCTTGGACACTCACTCCCTAGGCTCTGTGATCTTGGGCAAAGCTCGACCTCTCTGGAGGTTCCTTATCTATAAAATGAAGCATCTATTCCCCACTAGGTGATGGTTGGTCCATTCAGACAGGAGCTCATTAGTAACCACATTGGGGTACAGGGCTCCCTGGGGCCCAAATACCCTCTCCCTGCCTTTCCTCTCTTAAAGTATGTGGGGTATTAAATAACAGAACCCGGGGTCACAAAGCCCAACAGCATTCTAGGATTTCCTGACTCCAAGCCAGCCGGGTGTCCAATCCACCACCTATGTAAAGGTGCTTTACAGTCTCAAAACCCCTTATAAAGAAAGCTGGTGAGCCTACAGAGGCAGGGGGCTGGGGGTGGAGAAATTAGATGGGACCAGGAGACAAAGTACAGGAAACTGACCCCAGGGGGGAACAGAAGCAGAAATTGTTCCGAGGCTAGATAAGCCCTGGCTTCAGGGGGAGGAGGGGCAGCAGCCCTTTGAAAAGGTAGTTCTGCCTGGGTGGGGCTCCCAGCACACCACCCCCACCCCAGGGAGCTTCTCCCCCAGGACCAGCAGCCCTAGCACCAGCTGCCCCCTGGAGGGGGGGGGGGGGCAGGCGGTTTTTAGTCTATAAAATGGGAGGCAAAAGAAAGATTCTGTCAAGAGCAGCATCAAAATGTTCAAGAAGGAACCAAAACAACCTCGGGCAGAGCTACTACAGATAAGGAAAGTTAAGGTCATCTGAAGCTGGACGGGTACTAAGACTTTAGCAACTGTCTGCATAGCCAGGGAGCAGAATTCAAATCCTGCTGGTGCCCCCAATTCCCAACCCACTGAGTACTTTCTGCACTGCTCTCAGACCTTGAAGATGAATGAAGAGTCTTGTCCTCAGGGAGCTACTGTTCCCCAGAGGACACCAGTTAAGTCAACACAAACTCACCGGAGACGGAAAGATCACCACCAGGCAAGGGCTGCTCTGAGGGAGGCAGCACCCAAGCTGAGCTCTGAAGGAAGTCAAGGATACAGGACGGCAGGGGAGGGGAGGTGAGCAATCAGAATGGAGTGGAAAGTTTGTGAGGTAAGATAATGGGAAATCAGTATGAAAAGGCAGGGAGAGCCCAGAGGGGGAACATGATCCTTAGGGCAATGGGGAGCCCTTTCTATTCTAGAATGGGAATGGAAAAAATCACCAGGGGCAGACCAAGTCCCAGGTGGCAACAATGGCTATGGGGGGGGGGGGGGCTGCAAAATCAAGCCGGTTAAAAAATAAACAAAATATTTACATTTTTAAAGCCCCTTCCCAGGGCTTGATTAGCCCCTAACACCAGTTAATTCCAGTTTCTCCGGCTCCCTGCATGTGGGTCGCTGCTGAGCCTTGGTAGCAGGATATGAACTCGGTTCTCCTGACTAGAGCATACACACTAAGGCCCCATGGCACGTGAAGAATGAAAGACGCAGCTGGCCTGACACACTCAGGAGTCTCATGGAGGTGAGAGGCCTGAGTTGACCTCCAAGGGTGGGCTGGGTGGAGAGGGGAGGCATTCCAGGCAAACACTAGAGAGAGGATCAAGCCTGGAGTCTGTCTTGGTGTCACTGGCCCCTCTGGCAGAGCCCTGAAGCCCATGGACTCCTTATCAGAAAAAAGTTTTTAGACTGATACTATACTAACAGTAGAGACTGGGGGAAAGGGGGAGGTGGCTAGGCGGCACAGCACTGACCCTGGAGTCAGGAGGACCGGAGTTCAAATCTGACATCGGACACTTCACACAAAAAAAACTAGCTGTGTGACCTTGGGCAAGTCACTTAACCCAAAATGGCCTGCCCTCCCTGCTCCAAAAAGACAAAAAAACATGTAACAGTAGAGGTTACTTTGGGGTGTAAGATCACAAATCTTAGGCTTTGGGGGTCGAACGACCTGGTCACAGGGGTCACCTAAGACCATTGGAAAACAAATATTTCTGCACATGCAGACACGCCCACGTACGAGAGTATTAAAGGGCCAGGCATTAGGAAGGTTGAGAACCACTGTTCTAAAGATTCGGAGAGATGCTCAATCTGTGATTTACCAGTGGCCCAGCAGAGAGAGTGCCTGGAGTCAAGAAGACTCAGCCCCTGAGTTCAAATGTTGGCTAGCTGTGTGACCCTGGATAAGTCACTTTACCCTGTTTACCTCAGTTTCCTCATCTGTAAAAACGGGCTGGCAGAAGGAAATGGAAAATTACTCCAAGATCTTTCCCAAGGAAACCCCAAATGGGGTCATGAAGAATCCAACACAACAGAACAATGAATAGTACCTATCTCCAGACTACTTCTAACCCACAGTGCTGAGCTAATAACAGATTCCCTCATCTGTAAAATGGAGATAATACCTGGGCTGTTGTAAGGCTCAAATAAGTTAATTGTAGAAATGTTGGCTCTGATTAAGTAGCTCTTAACCCTCGGGCCCCGCCCCAATCATTCTTGTTCCTTCATGAAGGACACCTAGGCAGTCTTCCTCCAGGACTCACAGTACTGCGGGGACCGACACAGCACCCACCATCCTCCCTTCCACCCCTCCTTTTCTTCCAGGCACACAAGCACTTAATGATGTTTCCTTTACCTCATTTTTCAGTCCTTGACAATAAGCCTAAAACCAGGCTAAGCCCTTGGGATCACTTACAAATCTGATTCTTTGAGATGATCATCTTTTTGAGATGAGCTTAAGTTTGTACAATCTTCCAAGCTTCCCAAAGCCCTTTCTTCACCTCTCCCAGGGAATTAAGTAATGGAGCATTAGTGTCTCTGTTTTCAGATGTAGGAAATGGGGCACAGAGACTTTAAATGACTCCTCCCAGATCAGAGAGCTCTTAGTAGCCAGAGGCAGGATTCAGGATCTGGTGGCTGGTCTCCTGCCTCTGGGCCCAATGATCTCTCTATGAGCAGCAGCCAAGATGGCGGCCTCAATGGCATGATCTGATATCCTCGAAGCTCCAAGGTTTACATTTATCAAGCTCCTGCTTCCCTCCCACCCATCCACCCCCCACAGTGGCCAATAATATTATTTTGTGGCTTTTTGGAGGAGGAAAGGCAGGGTAATTGGGGTTAAGTGACTTGCCCAAGGTCATACAGCTAGTCAGTGTTAAGTATCTGAGATGGAATTTGAGCTCAGGTCCTCATGACTTCGGGGCTGGTGCTCTATTCATTGCCCCACCTAGTTGCCCCTAGTGGCCAATAATATTGATGGCAGCGTACACACACATTTGGTGCTGAAGACACCTTCTGAAAAAAATTTTTTTTTTGTTAAGTATTGCAAAGGTGATCAGTACAACACAGTGCAGGGTTCTGTACTGAAGCCCCAGAATCACAGGAGTCCAATCATACCTGAGAATCATTGCCTGAGAATCCCTTCTACCACCCCTGACATCAGCCTTGGTCTCCAACGCTTGACCAGAGCCATGACATCCATCTGTAAGTCTTCGCTCCCTCCTCCTCCACCCTCAGCTTCTCCAACTTTCTTCACAGGACACACTCTGAAGGCCTTTCAACAACTCATTTAGAGCTAGATCTGCGAGCCCATCAGTCTAATTTCTTCATTTTACAGATGAGGAAACTGAGACCCATGGAGGTTTAGGGCAAGCCACACACCCTTTCATGTGCCAGGCCCTGTGCTGAGCACTGGAGACACAGAAAAAAGCAAAAGAAGATCCCTGCCCTCAAGAAGCTTGGATGGAGTCTAATGGGTTCATAAGTCAATCTTCCAACTTTCTACTATACATTATAACTATACCCAAAGGCAGGAAAAACATGGCAGGTAAAAATGGAACCAATTAGCTTTGCAGCATGTGGTCAGTGGGGGCAGAACCCACATCTGGTAGAATTCCAAAGAGCAATTTTAGGGGCCATTCCCCATAAATACCTATAGTTGTGAAAATGCAACAGGGCAAAATCCAAAACGGCCACAAGATGGAGATGTTATTTCATCAAAGTCAATCCTCCCTATAAAAGGTTACTATAAACATCCTATGGGGACTTAAAGACATATAGGTATATATATGTGCCATAGTGGACAGTATTCAGCTACAGTGTAAACTACTTTTCAGAACAGGTCATGGGCTGGGTGTGGGGGTTATACAGGAGCTCTTGGGCTCACACAGCCCTGCCTTCAAGGAGGTTACAGTTTAGTCAAAGGAACTATCACATAGAAAAGGCAGCAGACCCATGCATAAACCATGGAATCCTAATTAATCTAATTCTGCCCAAGCCCAGCTGCTGCTGCTGTTCCTGCAAAGCATTTAGAGAGCAGCCTGGTGGAGGGAGGGTGGAGGGGCTGCCCTAGTGGGCCTCAGCAGCTTAGCCCATCCAGGCCTTTCTGAAGAGGCCTTGCAGACAGGCCTGGTGAATGGACTTCTTTGAGATCTGTGAGGCATCATTCAGGCACGTCCCCAGGAGCAATCAGGGTCTGACCTCCCTGCTGATTCCTTGATCCTGTTTGGCAACCTTGCTGCTTCACTGATGAAAAACAACCCCAGCCCCCAAAAGGAAGGGCCTGGAGGGAGGGGGGAGCATGGAGCTTCCTGGAATGAGTACGTTGTACAGAAACAACTGGGATCGATGGTTTAAATCATACTGGGAGAAGAATGGGGTGGCATTCTGGGTAAGGTACTGTCTCCACTCAAATTAATTCCTTACGGAATGGGAAATGAAAAAGGCAAATGAACCTGGAGAAGGTTATTGGTTGAGGTTCCCACTACAGAGAGGATGCACCTCACCCGTCCCTCCCTTGCTTGGAGCAATGTCCCGGATCCGGAAGGAAAACTGAATAATACAGTAAACCAGAATTCCCTGACTATATTCTAGAGCCTCTGCCCCTGGAGCACGGGTGACTACCACGTGGGATAGTGGGACAGATGCAGGCTCTGTTGAAAGAGAACCTAGGTTTGAACACCAGGTGAGTGACCCTGGGAAGTCGGCCTTTTAAATGAGGGTATCTATCCACCCTGGAAGTGGAGAGCAGGAGGCACCCTAAATGCCACATACAATCTCAGACTTGGCAGCCAGTCAGTTCTCACTAACTCGTTTTCTTTGTTATAAGAAAAATCTCATTTGGTAAGGGGGGGGGGGGGAACGGCTACACTCAGAAATTACTGTGACGTAAAAACAATAAAGTACCAATTAACCTGGGGGGTTTGGGGGGTTAGTTTTTTTACCAAAACAAAAACCAAGAGTAAAACAAAATGACCTTCAACGCCCCCTCCTATAGCATCCTTATAACCCAGGTAATAGCAGAGAAGCAGCAGCCCATCTGGGGAGTCCCAAAGCTCTGCAGGAAATGAGTCGTAGGAAGTAGGCTTTAAGAGATCTCTGGAATGCTGGTGTCAAAGGGGAGCACTGGAGGACAGTAGGCCTCGTGCTCTGCCCCACTCTCCCCATTACACCCCCATTTCCCCATCCTCTCCCTCCCCCAAGACACACCCACATGCAAATGCACCTTTTTCACCCCCCTAAACAACCAACCAACTGGAATTGGTCCCAAATCTGAAACATGGTGCCTCTGATGGGCCCTGCCCTTGGTAACTCAAGGCTACTTTCTCTCCCAAAGAACAGGGGCCCCCCAGAGTCCCAAAAGGACATCCCACATCCTTCTCCAAAGGCAAATCACAACATGAAACAGTATGTTTAAGTGTTCTCAGACTGGAAGGCATGAATGTAACTTCTCTTAAAAGATAAATCAAGAGTTAATTTATTTAATGATGATCATATGAACACCTTCTCCTTTGCTGACAGGGATAAGGTGACTTTCAAGTCTGGATTTCTGGTGGCTTTTAAAAGTAGAAATACACAACACCAGCCCTGAGGGTCAGGAGGATGTGAGTTCAAATCCAGCCCCGGACATCAGCCGGGTGACCCAGAGATTGCCTACCCAGAGCAGAAACAGAACACACAGCACTTGGACACAAGAGATGTGGTTTCAAATCCCACCTCTGACCACGTGCAAGTCATTTAACTTCTCTGCCTCAGTTGTTTTGCCCATAAACTGGGGATAATATTAGCACCAACCTCACATGGTTGTTGATCAAATGAAAATGTATGTAAAGTCCTTTGTAAACCTTACTATGTGTTATATAAATGTTACATACAGAGATATGTACATGCTCTAGCTCATTACACATAAACTATGTAAATGCTAACCGCCATCATCATTCTAAACTTTGAGTGTCTTGTCATTCTATTGATACAGGATAGAAAGAAACCGAGAGTTCATCTAATATGATCCCCTTATTTAGCAGACAAGAAGGTTCAAATGACTTGGCCAATTCCCCAATGAGTGCTGGTTAAAACTGGTTAAGATATGAGGCAACAATTCTCAAAAAAAAGTACAAACTACTCACCGTATAAAACTGCTCCAATCACTAATACCCACCCTCAAAAAAAAAAAATCCAAACAATTCTAAGGTTTTCATAGCGAGCAAACTGGCAACCATGACAAAAGACAGGATACTCTGAACTGGAAGGATTATGGTGAGACAGGCACTGTGGGTGGAGCTGTGAACTGGTCCACCTAATCCAGAAAACATACTTTGTAAAAAAGGCAACATACATCTCCTCTGATGCACGGATCTCACTTCCAGGCACAAACCAAGGAGAACATTAACAAAAAGAAAGGCTCCAAAAAGGTTTCCAGAAGGTTTATTTTTTGTGGTGACAAAATACTTGAAACAAAGCAGATCCGACCAATCGTTTGGGAAGTGGCTGAACCAACTGCTGCACGTAAATGTAATGGGAGACAACCATGCTATAAGAAATGAGGAACACTATGAATACAGAGAAGCATGGGAAAAGTTATATGAACTGATGCAAAGTGAAACAAACAGAACCAGGAAACCATTATTTATAGAGATTACAACAAGTAAACAGAATGGAAACAAAACAAAAAACCCTCTTTAATTCATGATCAATCTTGCCCCTGAAGAAAAGCTGAGTGAATGAACCTTCCTCTCTTCCTTGCAGAGGTGGGAGACTACAGCAGTGGAACACAGCACATACTGTTGGTAGATAAGTGGGTGAGCTTTGCTGACACTACCTTTCTTTCCTCACCTCCCCCCTTCAAATTCTTTATTCTAAAAGTAGATTCTCTGGGAGGGGAAGGAGATAGGGACATTTTGGGAAATGAAGATGTAGAAATAAAAAGGAAGGAAGAGAAGGAGGGAGGAAAGGACTAAGGGCTCAAAGGATGAGGATGGGGATGACCTGCATCATGTTCTCTACAAAGCACCTTCAGTAAGAGAGAAGAAGGCCTGAGTTATAATCAGAAGAGACCAGGTTTGAATCCCAGTTCTACTAACTACTTTCAGGGTTGACTCTGAGCCTCAGTATTCTCATCTGTAAAATAAGGGTCAGGATTATACAGGATGTCCTCGGAGATGCCCCAGTCCTAGATCCTAAAGTGAATTCTACCCTGATGCTGCTGAGGGGCAGGGGCTGCACCAAAGCATCCTGGATATTATTCACAATAAGGACTAATATGTTCATTAAGCCATCCAGTGCTGGCTTTTGAACCACAAAGTCCTGTTCCCATCTTGCCTCTGACAACTCTTGGTAAGTCAATGAAATTCTCTGGGCTATCCTCTATGAGGCCAAGGTACAGAGAAGGTGTCAGCCAACCCTAAGGGGGGCAGCTGCTCTTCTTATCCCTCCAGAGGAGTAGGGAAAAGCACGCCACCCCTCTGGAGGGCCTTCAGAGTGAAACGCGTATTCATAATCACAGCTGGAATCTACAATGCCCTACAGTTTTTTAGAGGGTTCAATCGATTTAATTTGGACCTCATCACAACCCTGTGGTCCAAGGCAGTATTAAAGGTATAATCATCCCTATTTGGGGCAGTCAGGTGGCAGTGAATGTAGTGGCCTGGAGTCAGGAGGACCTGAGTTCCAGTTTAGCCTCAGACATTTATTAGCTGTGTGACCCTAGGCGAGTCACTGTGCACTGTTTGCCTGTTTCCCTAACTGTAAAATGAGCTGGAGAAGGAAATGGCAAAACCACTCCAGCGTCTCTGCCAAGAAAACCCAAAGTGGGCTCACAGAGAAAAGGATACAACTAATATAACTGAACATCCCTACTTTACAGGTGTGGAAACTGAGGGCTTAAGCCTTTGCCATGGAGTCAGGGCAGGGAAGGCAGGGTTTGATTCTGAGTCTGTCTCCCACCCACCAGGCCTCGATGACGTATCTACTTTCACCAGTGGCAGAAGATGGGGACACATATTTTTAAAAGCCTGTTTTAGGAAGAGACAGAGGAACAAGGACACTAATGAACTCCACACCAAGGGGGGGTGGGGGGAAATGAATCTTCAATCTCTCACAACCAGCAATATTTTAAGAAATTCACTTAGGTCGCCTGGGACTCAGTTTCCCCATTTGAAAAATGAAGTGAACTGGACCAGAGACTCCTCCAGTTCTAAATGCCATGATACCTGGCCACATTTGTTCCCTGCCAAGTTTTGTCTGTCAGGGGATTTTCCCTATTGGAACCCGCCTTCAACATCAAGAAGTCAAGAGAAAATAAGCTTTCTGAATTTCTCTAGTCTGCGAAGGCTTCCTTGGGCCGAGTTGTATTCACGGCTCTTATCACCCATGCAGGATGCTGTGCCCAGTCCTGGCTGTACCCACCTTCATTTCAGTCACTCTCCAAACCTCTACAACTGAGTCATTTTAAGACAGAACAAAATCTTCCCCTGTGTGTGTTTGGGCAGGGTGGGATACATGCTGTTATTTTAATCTCCATCCTGAAAACTGCCCAAGTGGCTCTTACCACGGTCACTCTCTCCTCACTCCAGACCTTCCCATGGCTCCCTACTGGCCCCAAGAGTGAATCAAATCTTCTCCTGGCCTTCTACTTTCTGCTCTTCCTCTCCCTCCCCCATCTCCAACCTGCAGAACCAAGAAGACAGACACTCAGCCACCCCTAGTCAAATCCCACCAACCTCCCGACTCAGGTTGTTCCTGGGGGGAGGGGAGAATATTTTCTCTATGTCCAGCTTGAGTAGCCTGAAGACAGAGAGCTTGGCCCTAGTCCTACACTAAGCTCTCCCTCCTCCCGTGTCCCCCCCCAAATCCCCAGGACTTAGTGTCATTCTGGGCACACAGTAGGCACTAAATTAATGCTTGATGCTGTTGTTCTGTTTCTACTGTTTCGTAATCTGGATGGCTAATTTTCCCCTGCAATGTTATCTTGCCAACAAAATTTTATAAAAGCAAGAACCCCGTGTCTGCCATTTCTCCCCATTGCTCCTTGCAAAGTATTGCCCTTTCTTGGACCTCTTGGGCACACCCCCAGTTCTGTCTCTCCAGAGGCTGCCTGGCCTCCTCCCTACACTGCCCCCTTTTCCATCTTCACCTCCTCCCTTGGAAATCCCTAGCTCCTCTGAAGCCTCTGCTCAATGACTAGAACTCTCCTTCCCTCTCCAGCTCCCCCTCCTTTCCTCTCTCTCTTAGCTGGAGCCCAAATTTTAGATCTAGACCTGAAAGAAATGGACCTCCAGAGCTAACGTGTTTAACCCTCTCAGTTTATGGCAGGGGAAACTGAGGCATGAAGAAAGTCCAGTGACTGCTAGGGTCACAGAGCTAGTTAGCATCGGGGGTAGGACTTGAAATCAGGTTCTTCCAGGCTCCAGGAAGGCCAGGGTGGGTCGTGTGTCATTCCCCCCACCCCCAACTACTATATCCTAGCTGCATCTTTGAATTGCTTTAAGAGACTAAAAGGAGGAGGGAGGAGGCGATGGCACTAAAGAAGAATATGGGACAGCTAACTTATCCCCCCCAACCACAGGTAGAAGAAGGGAGATCTCTAGGTTCCTTGCATCTGATGGAACTGGGCTTCCATTTGCCTTTGGATGGCCCAGTTAATTTCTCTGGGTTTTTTTTTTAATTCTTTAATTTATTTATTTACTTTTAGCTTACAATATTCAGTTCCACAATCCCTTGAGTTCCAAATTTTCTCACCCTCCCTTTTTTAAAAATAACTTCCCAGTCTTTACTTGTCCCTGTGACTGTTGATTTCCTAAACCAGACAAGGAGAGAATGATCCGGTCCCAGCTTTCTGCACCACCAGCCTAATGGGCAACCACCCCCATTTTCCAACTCTTCAATTCTCTTTACTAAGACAAGAGAAGGACCAGATAAGCCAGAGCAAGGATAATTCTAACAGCTCTGCGTTTGGCCTGGGCCAGGCCATTTCAGAGAGGACTCAGCTCTCCACCGGCTGGATGGGCCACATAGGAAGGGTGGGGGCCACCCAGTCCAACACCATCCATCTATACAAATTGTGAGCATCGGCACCGGAATCTGAACCCAGGTCTTCTGACTTTAACACAATAACTAAACCTGATAAGAAAATTCCCCCCATCTCCATTCGCTTCCCTTTCTCCTTGAACTCCCCCTCCCCACCTCCTCCAAGGGGATCTGAACCAGCAAATACAAATTCCTGGCAACATTTCCCCCAGGAACATTCGGGGCGGGGGACAGGCCATTATCTGTTCCCACAGTCCTAAAAACAGGAAGCAAAGGGCAAGGTTTTGTTTGTTTTGTTTTTTAAGGAGGTAACTTTAAAAAATAAAAACAAGCCCCAAACCAGGCAAGCTGCAACCTCTGATTAATAAAAAATCTCCCAGAATGCTCCTCCAGGAGGGGGTGGGGCATCCTGATCAATGCAACATGTGAGGAGAGCAGCAGAAGGTCAAAAGGAAATGATTAATCCCACACAGCAAATGGCAGGAAGGACCCAGGCACTGTGCAGGCCAGAAGACCCTCCTGGGAGAGCCCAGTGCGCCCAACAGGAGGCTGGTGAGCCATCTTTTCCCACTGGGGGTTCAATTTGCTTTTAAACGGAGCCAATGCTAAACACAAAACTCAGGCTTCCAGAGGCCTTCCTGCTTTTCTTTCTTTTTAAGCCTTTTTAATTGAGAACCGCTCTCTGATCACTTCCAGGTGCAGCTCTTGCCACACCAGGAGAGGAAGCTGTCACAGAGAAGGTCCTCCCCCACAATGGGAAAGCAGGAGGCGGCCAGGAGCCATCAGGAGCCCTCCATCCCCTTGAAAGGATGGGAGAATGTAAGCTCTCTGAGGGCCAGTGCAGGTTCTCCTTTAGAGCTTGTATAAAGCAGGTTTGTTAAGCACCTACTTTGGGTACATATAGAACGGTCTCTCCCCTCAAGCAGTTTCAACTGAATTAGACTCAATGGCTAGCTAGGAAAGCAAACCTTCTCCCCATCTGTGGGCCTCAGTCTTCTCATCTGTAAAATGAGAAGGTTGGGACAAAGGTTCTGAAGAAGAGATAATGAAACAGCAAGGGGGGAGGGGGCACCTACCAGGGCAGAACACGGTGTACACTGTCAGACAAGGCTCTGGACAGCTGGGGGGAGGGGGTGATCTGGAAGAGAGGTAGGAGAGGAAAGTGACCGTGATCAATAAAGACAAAAGATAGCAATGAGACCTTGGGACATTGGTGAGCACACACACACACACACCCCAGTATCTGACGCAGACTGCCCAGAATGCCGGCTGGGCTTTGGTGAGCTCTTCTACGAAAACCGCCCCCGGCTGGCATCAACATTCTGGGCTCTTGATGCAAAGGGAGAGACACGAGGAGGCTTTTAAAACATATCAAAATCAAAGACAAGAGATAAAAGGTGAAGGGAAAGAGAAAGACAGCGAGGGGGGGGGAAGGGGGGGAAGGGAGAAAGAGAGGGAGAGAGAGAAGGAGAAAGGAGGGAGAGAAGGAGAAAGGAGGGAGCGAGAGAGGGAGGGGGGAAGGAGGGAAAAGGAGACAGAGAAGGACAGAGAGACAGAAAGGAGAGAGACAGAATGAGGAAGAGGAGAGGGACACAGAGGGAAGGGAGAACAGGAGAGGAAGGAAGAGAGAGAGAGAGAGAGAGAGCAAGCAAACAATGGAGGGAGTGACCACCTTTAAGATGAAACCATAAAAAGAGGCCAGAACCCCAGTAAGGAGGAAAAAGAACAATGGTGACCCACCGATGCTGAGGAAGAAGAGATGTGTCTAAGGTCACCAGGTCCTATGGACACCATTTAATCCTTTTTGCTTCCGTTCTAACGTGTGAGCTCTCTCCCCCTCTCATCTCTCTCTGTCTCTCTCTCCCTCCCCCCCTTCCTTCTCTCTCTCTCTTTCTCACATGTCTAGTCACAAGAGCAGACCAACTTGAGTACATCTTTCCAAGGAGAGAAGCCCCATCCAACCTCACTGCCCCACTTGCCTGCTACCCCACCCCCCAGAAGATGGCAAAACAGCTCATCGCCCTCCCTCTGGGGCCACCCTCCCCTCTTCCCTCTCTCTGGGTCAATCTCCCCCATATTCTGGTGTTAAAACTTCCCCTTCTAGGAGGGTCTGTCACTCTTCACACTTACATACGGTGATGTAAGCCAAGGGCTTTCCTCTTTGAGGCTGTTAGCAGCAGTACCCCTTTTAAAAACTAAACTTTCATCCAAAGAGGGAAAACAGCCAGTGACCAAGCCCTTGTTCCTGAAATGGAGCGTCCTAATACGTTTTCTTCAATCCATGCTTTCCATTGGCCTCTTACAATCCAGCCTGAAGCCTGCCCCATCTCTCCTGTCCATCCTTCCCTTCACTGGCCCCTTTCCAGTTCTCTTCCTCCCTCAGGCCACCCATTCATCCTGCCACCTTCTTCGCTCCTGGCCTTCACAGCCGCCCACCCCCCAGTGTACTGCTCTCTGGTCGTGCCAACCCACATCACTGCCCCTCAGACTATATAAAGTGATTTCAAATCGTATCCTGTTTTCCAAAAGGCAAGGCCCTGAGCCCTTCTAATCTGCCTCTTCCCTGCAGCCTGCCCAGCCCTCCCTCCTTTCCTTTCTCTTTTCCTCCCTCCCCACCTGCCTCAGCCTGATAAAGAGGACTTTAGGTAACTAAATCCCAGAATTCTCCAGTCCAGCTTGTGAAACTGAGAGGAACCTTTATCTCTCTGGTCTCGCCCTCAAGGAATCCCCCCAAAAGAACCTTCTTGTAACTACAGAAAGGGAAAGAAGGAGGTTTCAGATGAGAACAAGGAAGCCCACCCACAGTTTCAAAGTCTTTAGCAAGCTTCAGAGGCAAACCAATGAATGGAGCCGGTTTCCCAGGGCAATTGCAAGAGAAAGAGCAGGGAAAAGATAGGACTTTTACTCTGGTCACTTTGGGTTGGTCCATAACAGGCCCCAGAGCTATGCCACCTCAATCTAGTCTTTGTCCTGCTCCAACCAAGGGGACCCCAGCCCCATGATGGGTTGAGGGGAGTCCGGCCCCCAATGGCCCATTCTCTACACCAAAATTAAGGCATTTACCAAAGTGCCATCTTCTGGAGAGTTCTAATGAGGAACCAAGACTTGAAATGCCATGTTTTGGGAAATCCCATTTCAAAAATGACTGTATGAAGAATTTTAAAATACGATCCAACAACCCTGACCTCACCATGCTATTCTTGGACTAACTAATGCAAAGGCACTGGGGTGTCAATATTTTTCCTAAGTATGAGAGAATATACAATCCAATAAATGATGTCATTCTGACATTACCTCCTCTCCTTTCTTTGTAGGGGTGAGGGGCTATGGGTGTAGAATCATTGCATATACCCTGTCATAAGACTTGTTTCTGTTCATCTGCCTTTTGGATGACTGGATGGGGAGGGGTGGTTTGTGGGATGTATGAAGGGGACATAAAAATATAAAAACAGAGAGTGTCACTTTCTTAAAATTCAAAAACAGCATTGATTTTAAAGTTAGTTATTCTTCGATTTCCAGCAAGAAAAGACAAGAAGCAGGTAAATTTGAAAAGGAATGGAAAAAGAGAAGCATAGAAGTCCCCCAACCGCGAAGGAAAGGCAAGGCCCTGGGTGGTTCTAATCTCTATCCTTATTGTCCAGAGGCCAGGACAGGTGGCACCAGCTCGCCAGATGACCCGGCTCCTGGCCCCAGGTTACAGAGCCTGGGCTGGTGAGAGTGAAACCACCCAGAGTGGTGGACAGGGGGCACCAACCTCCTCCGCTCCCCACCGTTTTCCAGGGCTAATCATGGGGCCACAGTGATAACATAGGGATGGCCTGGAGGCCAGCCAGGGCGGCCCAGGACTTTGGTCACTGACTAGCCTTGGACGAGCAGCCTCCCTCACCTTTGTCTCTTACCTCCAGCTCAGTATGATGCGCTACCTGCACCCCACGTTCTCAGGAGTCAGTCAAAAGGAAGTCCTCCAAAGTGGGACAGACGGAGGGGTCAGCAAATTGCAAGAATCTTCCAGGACATTGAGTCGGGTCTTGGTGATAGATTCAAGTCTCAAAATGTAGGAACTGGAGGCCAAGGCTGAATCAGCCATGATGTTTCTCACTCATAAAAGTCAAGAAGTCAGGGAGACTTACCCTGCCCTCCCTGAAGCAGAGAAGGGGGAGGCAGCGAACAGGCTCCTTCCAAGAAGGTGGCACTAAGCACCTCTGGCTTTTCCCTTTCTCCTACCTCACTTCTTTCTTAGACAGGATCTCTCTCCTCTTCCAAGACCCTACCATCTTTAAATCTCCGGTACCATCATCCTCCCAGACGGGCCACTTCCCCACTCTGAAGAGAATCTAGACAGGCTAACTCAAGGGATCACCTTGAGTTTATTGCCAATTCTGATGATTTCAGCCCATCCCTCTAGAGAACACTTATGCTTCCCAGAAACTTATTTAGGAGTTTACCCCTATTGAGAGAAATGAAATTGCAAAGGTAATTTCGAGCCCACGGCTGAACTAGAAGCTGAAAATACACAGACCGTGGGCCAAACTTATTATCCAGTTAGGCTTGTCTGCCGAAGGCGGTGGAGGAATTTCCCCCATATCTCGCCCCTCTCAGAAGCACAGGACAGATAGAGAGATAAGAGACAGAGTAACAAATGAATGGCTAGCTGCACAGCCGGACAGATAGCTAGGCAGGTCAGATAGGTAGATATGAGGGGTGGCTGACCGACCCTGACTGGCTGCAGAAAACAGCCAAGTAAATAAGCCAGGGCCCACTGTGCACACAAAGTGGCCATCCCAGGGGCGCCAACCCTCAATTACTTTAGTGACAGGCCTTGGTGTTTCTTTGTGCTGAAAATCTGGACTTGAGTCATCAGGTCCCAGGCAGGCAGATAAATGACCCAGTCGCCACTACCCTCCTCTTCCCTCAGCCCCCAAACCCAATATCCAAATCAAGATCGAAACCAGCCAACAGTATCCACCCTCCACCCACTCACCACCTCAGCCATGAGGGCCTAGGAATGAAGAGGAGCTCTTAATGGAGAGCAGCTGCCTCGTTCTGGGGGTGACTGGGTGAGGCAGCTTCTACAGACACTGCCAACGCCCCATGCTGGAAACTGAGTCTTGAGGGGGTTGAAGGGATGCCCGGATAGTAGGGGACAGGGGGCATCAGCTTTGGGTTCCCACCAAGGCTACCACCCTCCCGTGGCTCCAGATGATCCAGGGCAGGGGCTCAAAACAGGTTATTTGAAGAAACAGTAAAGACCCCACACCTGACACACAATTCTTCACTCTGAGCTACACCAGGATTTGATTCCACAAACACGGGCAATGAACCAACCTGTCCTCGCCACTGAAGACAAAAAAACAATCTCTTCCCAATCATGGACCATCACAACAGACCTTGTGAACTCCAAGTATACTGCCCTCCCCCCAACCTATCTCCTCTACAGCTCTGCCTTCATTGACAAGCTGTGAAGATCTAAGAGGGACCTTTTACTCACACTCACACACACACACACACACACACACACACTCTTTCCCTGTCTCTCCCTCCTCTCTCTCCCTTCCTCCATCTCTCCCTCTCTTCAGAAGCTGCCAGTTTACTGGTGGGAGGGGGAAGTAACAATATGTATCCACAGAAATACGGAAAATGTATCCAAAGCTCAGCAAAGACTGAAGCTGTGGGAATGCCAGGCTGGAAGACTCGAATTCAAGTTTCGCCTGTGCTACATCCCGGTCGTGTGAAACCTGGCAAGTTCCTCCACCTGCTGGGGGCCCCAGGGAAGGCAAAGGAGGGAGAGATGGGAAGTTGAGGTCAGATGGTGCCTGCTACACTTACTAGTGGTGTGACCCTGGAGAGATCAGTCAACTTACCTACAAAATGATTGGGGGGAGGGGGGCCCAGGGCGGTCCCTACAAAAGTTACAAAATCACAGGTTCTGGTCGTGGAAATAAGGGGCAGGGGTGCCCAGGGAGCACCAGGCAGCAATGTGGCACTAAGCCAGACTTGGCAACCAGAAGATGAATTCCTACACGAGCCAAATCTGTTGATGCCTCAGTTTTCCAATCTGCAACATGAGGACTCCATGATGTCCAAGGTTCCCAAATCTGCGCTCTTATGACTCCTCCCCCCCCCCAACAAGCCTTTACTATGGTATCCATTCAAAGACCAAAAAGACCCCAACCCTGCCCTCAGGAGACAGTAAGCATATGTACTTCTCAGCCAGTGTTCAGAAGGAAGCCAGAGCTTCTGGGAGGTAGGAGAAAAGGACAGGAAAACATTCTAGAAAGGCGGAAGAGAGAATGCTAGCCCAGGAACAGCAAGCTGGCCAGTTTGGTGGGAACATGCGAACAGTATGCAAAGGGATCCGTTTGGACTAAGACCAGAAAGGTAGATGAGGTCGGCCCAACCCAAACACCCCTGTGGCCTGGAGACAGGCGCCAGTCACTGACATCATGTCCAAGACAAGCCCCCACTGGAAGCAGATCAGGCCAAGCCAACAAGGACGTCTTCTCCCAAACCACTGTGTGTAAGGAGGAAAAAGACAGGGAAAAACACAATGAAACAACGGGCTGGCTGAATCCTTCCCCTGGTAAAGGAGACCAAAGATGGTCCCCAATCATGGACCATCACAACAGACCTTGTGAACTCCAAGTATACTGCCCTCCCCCCAACCTATCTCCTCTACAGCTCTGCCTTCATTGACAAGCTGTGAAGATCTAAGAGGGACCTTTTACTCACACTCACTCACACACACACACACACACACACACTCTTTCCCTGTCTCTCCCTCCTCTCTCTCCCTTCCTCCATCTCTCCCTCTCTCCTCCATCTCTCTCTGTCTCTCCCTCTCTCTCCACCTCCCTCCTCTCTCCCTTCTTCCATCTCTCCCTCTCTCCTCTCTCTCCATCTCCCTCCTCTCTCTCTCTCCCTCTCTCCCTCCTCTGTCTGTCTGTCTCTCTCTCTCTTCCTCCCTCCCTCCTTTCTCCCTCTCTCCCTCTCCCCCTACCAAGGCAAAACAACAAACCAACACAACCATAAGTGAATTTAAAAACCAAAGTAAAACTGGTTTTCTTTTAAGTTGATGTAAAAACTGGTTTTCTCTAAGTCGGGTGTAGACCATTTCCAGACTGTAGTAGCTTGCTCCGTCCACAGTCTGGGTAGGTACATGAAGCTGGATTTCGATCATCATTTCCACTGACTCAGCAGACTAAAGCCTGAGAAACACGCAGGTTATCCCTTATGCACACAACTGAGTCCAGAGGGAGTGGTACAGACCCAGCTTGAGGATCCCTGGGCCCCAGCTCCCAGCAGCCAGCCAGGCAGCCAGGTCTAAAGGCTCATTGCCCAAGAGAGACAGGTACCTGGAAAGGGGCCAGATGGCTCTAGTTCAACTCCATTTGGATAGATGGGATGCCAACTGGCACAAAGACAGAATCTGAAGGCCTGGCAAGGAATGCGACCTCACCCTCGACAGCTGTGTAGGCACAGGGAATGTGCCTCCGACTCCACAGACTCTCTCAGTCCCAGGGCAGCTAACCTAGTTCCAACCTCCTTTGTCTAAGGTGGTGACAAAAAAAAAAAAAAACAAGTGAACACACACTTGTTTTTACATGCTTTGGTGGGTCACCCAGTCTCTTAACAGTCAATAGAATCATCCTTACATAAACTTCAACTGCTCCATCCAAATTAGATGTTCATGGAGATGTTCCAGTCTGGTACCACCAACCCCTGGCATCCCTCTGAAAGTAGGGCACGGGAGGACAAGCTGCCTCCTTTGGAGGCCTATGTCTGCCACCTACTTCTAAGGTGACACAAGCTTACGAGAAATGGGAGTTAAGCTTGGTTAAGAGATTTCTGGGGACGGATGAGTCAACATGAATAAATGGAAGGGTTACATCTCCCCCTCACCTCCTACAGATCTTAAATTCAGTAACAAGAGATACTAAGACCAGTTTGGGGCCGGAACTCAAGAAAGGCAATGGGAAAGAGTCAGAGAACAGGGGTCCCAATCCCACTTAGCGCCCAACAGAGGGCACGCCTCTCATCTGTAAAATGCAAGGAGCAGGCTAGATACAAGGGAGCGAGTGGGTGCAGTGGAGCACCAGGTCTGGAATCAGAAATTATCCTGGGCAAGTCACTTCACCCTGTTGGCCTCAGTTTCTTCACCTGTAGAATGAGCTGGAGAAGGAAATGGAAAATCACACCAGTATTTCTGCCAAGAAAACCCCAAATGGGGTCAGTGAGACGCGACTGAACAACGAAAGCCTGTTGATATGCCCTGAAGACCCTCTCTACCTTCTATCTATGACTCCTAGTGTGAGGGGAAGGGCATGAGGAAGAAATCAGAGAGGAAACTTTTCCTGATGGCTCCGGATTCATCTGAAATGCTATACAGTTGAGTGGGAATCCAAACACCAGCTCCCACCCACTCCATTTAGTGCCTGTGGCTGGCGGCCCTCTGCCTCTCTGCCCCTCAGTCTGACCAACAAAGCAGAGCTGGACTAGGGAGATCAATCATCCAACTTCCCAAGCCTTAACTGCCTCTGCTGTAAAAGGGAGCTAATATGACCCCCTACCTCATAGTTACCATAAGCTCAAATGAGAACGTGATTAGATAAAATGCTCCATAAACCCTAAAAGGCACAGCAGTCACAAGATGAAATGGAGCTGCCCAGCCCACCCCCTCATCTTAGAAAAAGGGACATGCCCAAGGTCACACAACTAGCATGGGGTAAAGAAAGTCTTCGGCAGTTCTCTGCTACAAAACCTGGTATGTCTGGGATTTTAATGGAAATTCTGGCCAAGTGGGGGGGGGGGGGAGGAAGGGAGATGAGGGGAAAAGGGGGGAGGGGAAGAGGGGAGCAGAGATGGGGAGGGAGGGGAAGAGAGACAGGGAAAGGAAGGAGAGGAAGGAAGGAAGGCTTAATGTTTTGCCAGAACACTAAAGCATCTCTTGAGATGTACCAGAGGAAGCGGGTTAATCTCCCCTTCTTTCCCTCCAGGTTTTATGGGCATCTGTGAGCCTGTCCTTACCTTAGCCCCTAATGATCATAAATGACCCTCTCAGAGGGCAGGGGCCAGGGCTAGGAAATAGGCTTCACACACTAACACATGAAATTAGGTGCTTAATACATGCTTTTTGATGCAGAGGGAGCCCATGGCCCTGGGTGGGTGGGGGGGGGGGGAATTCCCCTGGGTTTAAAGGGTCAGTTGCTTACAAAGAAGGGAGGGGAGGAAAAGAAAGTAAAGAATGAACAAACACTTTTAGTTCCTACTATGTGCTAGGGGCTGTCCTGAGCACTTTACAAATATTAGCTCATTTGGATCCTCCAAACAGCCCTAAGAGGTAGGTGCTCCTATTAGCTCCATTTTATAGTTAAGGAAACTAAGACAGGCAGAGATTCAGTGACTTGCCCAGGGTCATACGGCAACAGCTGCTGGCTACATTTGAACTCAGGTCTTCCTGATTCTAGCCCTAGCACTCTCCACTCACTATGGCCACTGGGCCTCAAATTCTAGCTAGAGAGGCAGTGTTCTACAGTGAATAGAGCTAGAGCTGGTCTTGGCATCAGGGAGACCTAGGCAAGGCAGTCGGTCATCTCTGAGCCTGTTTCCTCATCTGTAAAATAGGGGCATACACAGCACAGGCCTTGTAGGGTCATAGCAAGGATCCAATAAGATTTCCTTTGTAAAGGGTCTATAAGCGTTAGCTCTTCATCACCCTGAGGGCAAAAGGTTTTTGTGAGGGGCAGACATTTGGCTCCTTCCCAGACCCAGAATCCACCAGCCCTTATAGAAAGGCCTGAAGGGAAGGGAGTTTGGGGGAGCTCCCTCCCTACCACTGGGCCATTAGGGAAGCCCCTCCCTAGGAATGTTCCTTGTCCTCCACTGGGTTGGAACTGGCCCAAAAAACCCTGCCTTTCTGATTCCTAAGCAGGCTTCTGGCCCAGTCCTTCAGCAAGTGAAGAAGGGAATGAGTTTTACAAGACCAGGGAAAAGTCAGAGAAAGGAGAAGGTCCAGTCAGATGGATGGGTGGGTACAAGATCAGGTTCCCCTCTCAGCTTTTCTGCCCCCCAAAGTGCATGATACAGCAACCACAGCCCATCACCAGTCATCTGACAAGTGACAGACACCCCAGAAGTGGTGCCCTTTAACATGAAGCCCAATGCAGTGTGTCACCCTCCTGTAGTTGGGCCAAATCACCGCCTTTCTGATTACTTTCTCTACTGCTGCAAACAGAGCTCTCTAAAGTAAGCCCCCCAATATGCCCCTGGTTCAGATCTGCTCTTCCAGGGTCTGCCGGGGGCAAGGAAAGAAAACTTGGGGAGGGCTTGGCTGCTAGTGTGGAGAGGGGGCTGGAGAACCTAAACTCCATCAAGAGCCGCGTCCCATTCAGGTGGCCAGGCTTCTGTGAGGCTTCAGTGGTGTCCGACCCTGTCTGGAGTTTTATTGGCAAGATTCTGGAGTGGTTTGCTGTTTCCTTCCCCAGCTCATTTTTACAGACTAGGAAACTCAGGAAAACAGGATGAATAGATTTCCAGGGTCACACAGCTAGGAAATGTCTGAAGCCAAATTCGAACTCAGGAAGACGAGTCTCCCTGACTCCAAGCCCAAGGAACCTAAGCATTATGGCGCCCCCTAGCTGTAAGCTGAGCAAGTATTTATGAAGCACCCATTCATTGCCAAGACACAAAAGTCCGTGCTCTCAGTACTGACCCCTTCCTAGCTCTGCCCCTGGGCTGTTCCAGACCTGTTGTCTCCCTCTGTCTACTGATCCTAGGGTCATACGCTTGGAATCAAGCAAGCAAGCAACAGGCACTGTACCTAAAGAGACAGAAATAAAATAATCCTTGTTCTCAAGGAACTTACATTCTAACAGGGAAAACAACATAAATCCACCAGCCCTCAGAGCTGGAAGGGCCCTCAATGGCCATCTAGGTTCAATCCCTTTCATTTTAAGATGAGGAAACTGAGGCGGAGCTTCTATGGTCCGCTTACCATCTCAAAGATAATGAAATAGATAGGATTTGAACCCAAACCTGCGGACTCTAAATGCTTCCTCCAATTCAAAATCCATGATCCTTTGGGAAAGAAGAGATTCAGGTCTCTCTGCTCCCTCTGGGGTTCAATGGCCACATCAACCACGCCAAAGGAGACTCCCTATGCCCAAGGGCAGGCCACACCCCAACTCCTTTCCCTGCTCACTCCCATTTCTCCCTCCCACAGAGGCAGCTGAGCCTCGTCCCAGGTAATAATCAACCTCATTTCAAATCAGTAAGACTGTATGAGAATCAAGGAAAATGAAGGAAAAGGGGGAAAGCCCCCACAGCCCCCTTTTGTCAGCAAACAGGACAATTTCCTGATACACCAATAATCCTCTCTGCCCGGAGGTCTGGGTTTCTAGAGTGCTGAATCATTACCTCCTCTTTCTTTGCAATCCCCGGGATCTCCCCCACCCCATTCCTGTATATTCTCTAGGAAGATCGACACCCTCCCCCACCCCGGAGAGGGCCATGGCTCCCTCTGCATCAAAAAGCATTTATTAAGCACCTAATTGCATGTGTTAGTGTGTGAAGCGAATTTCCTAGCCCTGGCCCCTGCCCTCTGAGAGGGTCATTTATGATCATTAGGGGCTAAGGTAAGGACAGGCTCACAGATGCCCATAAAAACCCGGAGGGAAGGAAGTAGAGATTAGCCGCTTCCTCGGGCACATCTCAAGAGATGGTTTAATGTGCTGGTAGACACCGACGAATTTCAGGCTCTCTGGGGCCCCAAGCAGGGCTAAGGCAGGCTCCCAAAAGGCACTTGGGACCTGCATTTTTTGTTGTTGTTGTTTTTACAACTCAATGCTGCCCAGACTCTTAAATTTTCACGATGTTTCCACGAGGGGTTAGGGGCAAGAAAGAGCAAACCTCATATAAAGATAGGGGAACTCCAGCCCAGTAACTCAAGTAATAAGACACACAAAGGATTCTGGGACCAAATCCACCCAAGTCAACAATTAACTATGGAATTCTTCTGCATGCTTGCACCCAGTTTTGTTCATGGGTCTGGATGAGTTGAGTTCAACAGATCAGGAGACTGCTGGGCTTCCCTAATTTTCACAATCCTTCATTTCCCTGTTTTATATAATATACACAACACTCCTCCAAACTCTGAGATGGGAGAGCTCTAATATTTTCCCCAATGTAAACGAGAAATCGTCTCTAGTCTAAGCCTAACATTAGCAGTGTGAGTAGAAACAAGTCTTATTTCCCCCCTTCTTTGGGGCTTTTATTAGTAAAGTGAAAATCCCTCCTGAAACCCAGGCCCGAGCAACAATGGTCCCTTTTGGCCCAGGAGGCAGCAAAGAAAACCTAGATCCCCAGAGATTCCCTGACATCTGCCCGGGGCCCAGCGGGGGCTCGGCCACCCATTTGAATGCTCACCATGAGGCTTTTAAAATTAAAAAGAAGACCCTACAGACATTCTCTTCCCAGTGGCAGCGCAAGACCAGCAGTAAGCCTCAGGAAGCAGTGCTTTGGTCAACAAATTACAGGCAGGGGGCAATTTCCCAGCCCCCACTTCTGGCCAGCCTAGATCGAAGACAGAAGGGCCAGGCCACTCTCCTCCAGCTCACCCAGCCCCAAGCAATTCACCCCTCCTGGGGCAGGGAGAGGGATTCCTGTTAATTACAGTGGTCACTAGGCTCAGACCAAGGCTGCTTTCCCCCCCACCCCCACCCCCGCACCCCACCCCCCAAGCTAACAAAGGGCTCTCTAGGTTAGTTTGGAGATCTCATGGTATTTGAAAGGAGGGGAAGGACGGGGGAGGGGAAGCGACTGTCCATCAGAAAGGGATTTTGCCCCCTTTCTGGTCAGAGATGAGTCCAATAGGCCCTCCCATCCTGCTTGGTAAGATAATCCTTCTCCTCCTCCCTTCTCTTCCATCTGAACCTATTAGGTATCCACACTGAAAAGGCTGGCGGCTGGGACATTTAACTGTGTCTATTGTGAGCAGCTGGACCCCGTACATGGAACTGTCCTTGAAAACATTTGGTGACTATGGCCCTTCCCTCCCATTTCACTCATAGTGAGGGAGGGCAAATCAAAATGTGCTGGTTTCTGTTGGGGGGGAGGGAAGGGGAGAAGGTCACATGCTTCAGGTGTTGAATTACATCCTTCATTTCCTTGTAAATAAGGATTTGCCCTCTTTATGAGGGAAAAAAATAGTTCGAACTTCTAATCACCTCCAACCTTAGGAAAATGCGGTAAAACATTTCCATAAATGTAGAGGGCACTTGTGGAAGAATTTGCATAACTGAACAAATTGAGCTGCTGTGAAAATAACCGGGAATGGTTATTACATAACTGTGGAGGCCAGAGGTCTCTCTATAGCCCAGGGTCCGCTGCTATGCTGGGAGGCAGGAAGCCCCGGAGTCCTGCTCGCTTTTGGAGGCTCAGAAAGGACCTTTCCAGCCCAAGTGAAATTCACACAGTTTATGACAGCAAGAAATTAACAGGGCGAGGATTCCCCAGCAGCCTTGCTTGCAACTGACTGTAAATGCTGGTGGGGCTGGGGCCCGGCTAAAGGCTTTTATTATTTATTTAGACTTGTGTTTTTAATTACGGAGGCACTGGGAGGAGAGGCAGTAGGGGAGGGATTTTGAATTTTTTTGTGCCCCCCTTTTCAAATTAAATGCTTTAAATTCGCCAGCGTTTTAAAGGTTCTTCCCAGTGTCCACACTACGATTATACCATTTACCCACTTCATCTGAAAGCTTTTCTATTAATTTGGGAGGGGGGAGCATATCGGGCAGGCTCCCTCCCCAGCCCCCCAACACCCAGGGGCCGGTTACAGTATACAGGAAGATGAGATTTCAATGCTCCTCTTGGCCGGTGGGTCAGGCCTACAATAGGTTTAAAGGTCACCGCCTCGGCCGGAGCAGAAACAGATAAACATTCCTGAGAGATGCTTCATTCATGACCACAGGGGTGTTTAACAAGGCACTCCAGGAATGAATTCCGGCGAGGGAGCGAGGGAGCTGAGAGCCAACCGGAGCCAGCCAGCAGCAGCAGGCTCGGTGGCGGCTTCCCCTGAATGAGCTGAGCAGGCCATGCAAAATGGGGCTAGAAAAAAATGCTGCCACAAAGAGAGAGGGGTCTTTGAAGTGTAGCAGAAAGAGAATCGGGGCAGAGTTAGGCAGAAAGAATGCTCTTAATACAGAAAAGGAGACTTTGGAAAGAACACTGAAGGTGGGGGGGGGAGGGTGTCTGTGTGGGTTTTAAAGCAAACTGTCCCCAAGATTTTCACTTCCTTACTTCTCCTTTGCCACTTAACAGCACAGAAGTCATAAAACTGCTAAGCCGCCCACCCTTCAGACTCTCACAGGGAATGAATTCATTTAACCCATGAAATTCAGATCGGAGAATTAAAAAAAAAAATCATTAAACCGTCAAATCTGGAGATGTTATGGAAGTTTCTTAAAAATGCACTAAGAAATGCTGAGTAGGAAGCTCATAAACTGCAGACAAAACCACAGCCATCCTCGTTCTTAATAATTAACCTTCTCTTGTGGCTTGTCTTTTTATTCCTGGATGTGCTATATAAAACGGGAATGGTTATTACATAAATTAAGTTTATTACATGCTTCCCCCCCCCCCCACTGGCTTCTCCAATATAGTGAAGGCAGCAAGCCTTTTATTGTTCACTAAAAGCTTGGTGGTGGTGGTTTTGTTTTAAGAGAATTAATAAATTATTAAAAGGAGGCCCAGCAGAGGCTGCTTCTGGACCATCACAGCAGGTTTAAGGATGGTCCAGGTGGCTCCAGGGACTGGCATTCTGAGAAACAGCAAGGGAGGCTTGTCAAGTCTGAATATGGAGCATGCTGGTCATGGCACATGGGGTCCTTATGATCATAAACTCCACCACCCCAAATTTCAATCCCTCTTTGTTTTTGCAAAGCATTTGTCCTGCAAACACCAAGAGAAGCTGTTATTGTATGAACTCCGTTTTGCAGATGGAGCAACTGAGGCTCAGGGAGGTTAAGTGACCTTCAGGTACTGGGCTAGTTATACATGGGGGTGAGATTCCAACCCAGGTCTCCTGACTCCACCCCCAGGGCTCTGTCCTCCACACCCCGCTGCCTCTGATTTATTTCCATCAGATAGAATCAGGAAGCATTTCATATTTGCACGGAAGCTGCCACAAGTCTGCATGATTGATTTAGCATTTCACTGATGGGAGTGGGGGTGGGGATGGGGGTGGGGGTGGGGTTGAGTGGGGGTGGGAAGGCTGCAGTGGAGACTTCCTGTACAGACTTCACAATGGAGGCAGAGGTATGTTAAAAACTAAGGCAGAAGGAAGGTCCAGGAATGGGTTTCCCAGCAGTCTGCCAGGTAAAGGTGCTTCCCATGGGTAGATCAGCCTTCCAAGACCTAACAACCACTTTCTCTTCCTGGGTCTTGTGTTCTCCCTCAAAACTCACTAAGTCACTCATTCCTTCAAACGGGAAACAGGTTCTGAGATTAAGGGATCTACATCTAATCAGCTCGTTAAACCTTTGGAGCGAGGTTCCAGCCCAGTAGGCACCGGACCGTCCACCAAGCCAACACCAGCCACCTCTCTCCAGGAGATGTTACTTACTCATTGTTAATTATGTCTGATTATCTGAATGGGACTCAGGCCTGGAGAGGATGAGGCCAGAGCTTCCTTTAGTCCCGAAGAGATCAGATGCTAGCTGAACTGCCCACACACTGCAGAAGACGAGACTTCCATGTTTTGTATCTTTAGAGCTTTCTTGCTGTCTGTAAAGATGAGTCTGTGGAAATTCTATCAGTACTGATTATAGCACATTTGACAAATATTGTGACCAACTGCTCCGGAAATTTCAGACTTTATCATGTTGTCTGGATTTGTTCCCATTGCTGTGGTTGAGCAAATAAAGGCTCCCTCCAAATCAGGGGTGTATTTAAGGTTTAATATTGTATTTGGGATCCAAAGTATTTGCTTTAATTATAAATAAAAATTTATATTTACACACACACACACACACACACACACACACACACACACACGCCCAGAAAGGGCCTGGATCCTGCATCTAAGAAGTGAGCCAAAACCAGGTCTATCAATCATTTACCCAACAGTATCACCAAAGGAATGGGAACCAACATAGTAAGAGAAGGAAAGGGAGGGGAGGGAGAAGGGGAGACAGAAGGAGAGGGGAAAGAGGGGGGAGGGGAAAGATCATTTAGAGAGCTCACATTAGGCTCAAGAAATAAAATCAAAATGAAAACACAAGTTCCTAAGCTAAATATCGTATACTTTACCATGCCGGGTTAGTTTCAAAAAAAAAAAATGTCAAAAATATTCACACAGTAGAGCACCTTCTCTAAAGCATTTTAAAACACAAAACAGGAAAAATAATTTCAACTTCCTTCTCTCTCCTCAAATCCCAACTCCCTTTCCTTCAGCATCATTTGGTCAGCTCACTTCTCTCCCACGCTAAAGCTCTGTACCCAGTGTTTCAGGTCACTGCCAATCTGGAGAACCCTACCTTCCCAGAATCCTCTCACATTCTCTCCCAATATGTCATTACTGGGTGCCCTATTGTGACCAATGAGCACAAAGACAATCCTTGCCTTCAAGAAGACTGCATTGTATCGGAAGGTAAACTAGAGGTAAACTAGACTATCAACCAAGCTCACCCATCAGTTCCCAACTTCCTACCTGTGCAGTCTCCTACCCCAATGGTGAATTCATCCTCAACCCAATTCAAAGAAATACACCGTTACTTCATAAAAGCCACCCCACTACCACCATCATCACCAACTCAAGCAGCAGCTTTTATTAAGCACCCATTATTCGTCTGGCACTGGGCCCACTGTGCTAAGTGCCAGGGAATCCAAAAAAAGACAAAAATCCTCAATGGCCCCCCTTCAAGGAGCTCAATATAATGGGAAAGACGTCATACAAACAACTCTAACATCCAAAGATCTACCCGGTGCAAGTGGGAGGTGAGCTCCGCTGGAAACACTCGCTGGTTCCCGTTCCAACTCCTGTACTTTTTTATATTCGTTATTGGAGTCAAACTCCCTAAAGGACCCTCATTCCATACAGGAAAAAAGTAGCGCTGCCTCTGGGGTAAAATAATCCGGATTCAAATCCCACTTCTGAGGCACATGACCTGTGTCTCCTAGGGCAAGTCCAACCTCTTTGAGTCTCTGTTTCCTTATCTGCAAAAGAGGGGGGCGGCCGCTGAGCTCCCTGCCAGCTGGAGATCTATAAATTCAAGGAACATTATCTCAAACTTCACTCCTTGATCAGAGGACTGTTTGTGGAATTCACCTATGGGGCAGTTTTCATTTCACCCTTTCCTCATAATAACCAAGTGAGGTGGGCAATGAAAGGATATTCTTTTCCCCCTTATATAAAAGAAGCAGAGGCCCAGGAGCTGAGTGGTTTGCTCAGGGGAGAAGGGGGTTACACAGAGTAAGGTCCTTCTAGCTTTCTTTCTAACAATCTACCACTCTCCTCCTCCTTGTATTGGGGAAATAGACTGAAACTGTAACCCGTGGTTATCCAACAAACTTTGGCGTGAGGCCAATTTAACTTTAACCCAAAGCCCAAGTACTCACCTACCAGAGCCTGCCTACCTGCCCCTCTGTCTGTCTGTCTCCCTCTCCTCTCTCTCTCCTCTGTTTCTCTCTCCCTCTCGCCTGTCTCCTCTCTCCATCTCTCTCCTCTATCTTTATCCTGTCTCCCTCTCTCCATCTCTCTCCTGTTTCTCTCTCCCTCCTGTCTCCTCTCTCCATCTCTCTCCTCTATCTTTATCCTGTCTCCCTCTCTCCATCTCTCTCCTCTGTTTCTCTCCTGTCTCCCTCTCCCCTTACCCTCCCTCCCTCTCTCTCTCTCTGCCCCCCCATAAATGTATAGTTTACACCCAAATGGGAAGTTTCATTTGATGCCAGGTTGTTAGTACAAGTCACACACAGGATCTGAACAGCAGCCCACAGTAGGCAGAAGGGGAGAATGCCCAGTAATATTACTAGGATAGTCCTCGGGGTTTACAATTTATGTTATAAACTTCCCCAGCACCTCCAAAAATAAGCAATCCACTTCCCCAAGTGGCACCAGCTCATTATTTAAAGGTGCCCAATGGCAGCCATAATCCCCAAGTAATTTCTTGCTTTGTTCCCTGAAGAAGGACTTTCTGGGGGCTATTCACTCCCAAGCCACTTGAAGGGCTCTCCGCCAGCCACCCAGCCCTCTGTAGGAAAACAAACAATACAGATTTTCTCCAACACTGTAAGGAAGTCCAGTGGCCCCATAAAAGGACTCAGCTCTTCTGTGAAATTGAGGAGGATTCCCGTCAGCTTCAGCACTGTTGCTGCCTGCCCTCCCTTCAGTGTTTCCCAGAATGTCAGATGTTAGGTGTCACGTGGTTTTAAAAGCAAAGACCCATCCCAAACCCCCAGTGGTGGGCTCGACAGTGAGGAAGGCCTCCACCAGCGATTCTGAACAGCCAAAATAGGAGATCTCCAAAGTCTCGGGTCAGCTTTAAGCTACTAGCTTCAAGCTTTAAGAGCTCACAAATGAACCAACACTTTGGGGACATCCCCACCAGAGATCAAGTGCCCCCCCCCCCCCCACACACACAACACAGCTAGTCAGTCTTCATTTAAATGAGCACATCTGCAGGGAATCCTGCTCCTTTATGAATGCCTGTCAAACAATTAAAGGGAGTTTTACCATTATAGATCACCACCGGACGGATGGCCATGGACCTTTGAAGCTCTCATGCCATTGTGAACAGATAGGAAATGGGGTGTAATAAACAGAGAAGCAAACAACCAGTCAGGCAGACCTGAGATAGGTGAGTTAGAACTCATCCATCCTCCCCTCAGACCCTCACACATCCCAGGCCCTGAAGACTAGAAGCTTCCCTAAACAGGGTTCCACTCTTACCAAATGAATTAAAACAGGATCAGCATTAACTGAGTAGATTCTAGATTCATTAAGGTTCTTCAAATGGAATGTAAGTTCAGATGCTGTTCCCTGCTTAGTCCCAATATACTAATACCCAAGAACTTGAAAATACAAGAATGTGGTTTTAGCCAGAAAAATTAAAATTCCAAAGTTTTCGATCTAGAAATCTCATAAAGTTCTGCTTTCAGATGTAGCTTGATCTACCTAAACGCCTGAAACGGCATTCATAAAACAAAAACTTCTAGTATAAAATGAAGTATTTTTAACTGGCAATTTGGGGGAGGAAGCCACACAAAAGGCTGGTTCTCAAAGTACACTTGTCCTGCCCCCTCCCCTCCCCCCAGGCCTTGAGGCACTCCCCCCTTCCCCCATCTTAACTAGGTATTTGGTTTTCTAGAACTTGTTGTAATTAAAGAAAGCTAATTTTGACTATTTGGCCAATTTTTCATGGTTCTACTTATCTCACTCTTCAGATTTCCAATGATTAAAGGGGAGCAGAACTTAGCATGAAATTCTGTGAACAGCCCAAGTGTGGCCCCCCATTCTCATATGCCAAAGTCTGCTCAAATTAGAAATGCAATTGAGATAAAGCTGCCTAGATTTCTGCCCACCCCTAACACCTCCCTGTTATTTCAATCATTCAGGGGAAAATAATCAGTAACACTGGAGAATTATAAGAAACCAAGCTCTGACCTACAAAAAAAGGGATGTGAACACACACACCTCATGGCCCTTCCTTACAGAGTGGGGAACTGAGCAGGGCAGACAGGCAGATCCAATGAAGTCCATATATCCTCCTGTGGGGAAAAGACGGCGGGATACCCCGAAATGAAGGTGATATGCCTGCCCAAAGGCATCAATGAAATAAACACCAATCACACTGGGCATGCCTCACTGAGAAGATTCCCAGGCCACTTGAGGACAAGTTGGTTTTTTTGGCCTTTCTCCACACCTCTAGCAGTTGGGCTGACTTTGTTCAGCTAAAATGGGAACTATGAGAAATTTCTAAAAAGGGTCTTCGGAAGGAATGGGCAGGTACCACAGTTGTGGCAACCCACGGTCGCTCAAGTAGGGCAGATGTTCATGGCTTTGAAAAAAACTCCCATTTCTGTTCATTTCTTGTTTTAACATCTTATATTTTTCAGTCTAATGGGCCATCCTGGGCAATGAAGAGTTTTAAAGAGAGGGGGAAGGCAGTTCCAACTGGGTCTGAAAGCTATGCAGTGTCTGCACAGCCTTGCCGCCTCCCTCCCACTCCCTGGACTTCAGGGAGGGAGGTGCCCTTTCTAGGCTCTTTCAGGCTACACTAAGTTGTTATAATTAATGCTCAATTTCCCTTTTCCATCTCCATCGCACTTAAGGTGGCTCATTATTTCAGTGGTCACTTTTCATCAATTCCCATATTTGCCAAATTCACAGAGAGAGAAAAGACAGTCCAGAAGGGTGGGTGACCTGTGCCTAGTCTGGCTACCTCTGGGATGGCCCTCTCCAGTCCCTGCCTCCTCTCAGGCCTCTTTCCCTAGCCACAGTAACCATAAGTCATCTTAAGCCACCCTTCATTTCAAGGCAAATAAATGATGTTCAACAGATCCAGGTCTCTGCCACCAAGACTCACTCATATCTGTTGCACAACCGAGTCAAGACGCCAAGAAGAACATGATGAAATTCAGAACTGTTGTGACATGTTCAGCAAACACACGGCATTCACTACTGCCCCCAACTACTGGGAGAGCAGGACAAATCCCAGCACAAGCTAAGCTCCTTCTCCACAAGGCTAAACACCTTTACAGGAAACACCAACAGAAAACAAAGACTCCGTCCTGGTCCACCGAGTCAGGCCACGCTCCCTTTATGGTGGTGGGCAGGACCAATGGTGGCAGCAGAGAGGCAGCAAGTGAGGGGACCGAGCCTGAGGATCCCCTCAGATTCCTGTCCTCCCACCAGGATTACTGGTCAGCCCAGAGCTGCTCAGGAAGGGAAGGGGTCAGTCCCGCCCTCCCCGAGCTTTCTGCAAAAGAGCTCTTTGTTGAAGGAATCTTGGGAGAATTAAGTCCCCAAAGAACCACCAGGCACTCTCTGATTCTGCCAGAACTGAACCCCCCCCCCCCCCACAAATTCCAAAAGGAATCTTACTACCTACATCATTAGGAGTCAACAGTAAAAGACTGAAACAAGGGGCAGCGGGCTGGGTGACAAAGCCTTGTCTTCCCTCCTCCCTCATTCGAGGAAGTCTCTGCCAATAATCACCTACTTTATACTTAGGATCATGGCTGGAGAGTTGGCTTGGACCTCAGGGGCAACTGAGACCACCAACCCGCTCACTGTACAGGTGAAGACACTGAGGCCCAGGGATCTGAAAAGAAACGGGTGGTAAGCGGCAAAGCTAGAATTCCAACCAACCCAGGGCTTGCTGTGCACTTCAAAGGACTGCAGGTGCCCAGACCAGAGGAGACCTCCCGGGAGGTAGAATAGCCTTCTACAGCCTGAAGCTAAGGTCAATTTCCCCCCCTTTTTTACATCCATTGACAGGGCTGCCCTTCAAGACCCCAGTGGCTGTAACAGCAATGTAGGATGGGTCCAAACTGCACCAACAGCCCAGCCCCCACCCTGGGATCCTGATGACTCCACCTAACCCTGGCCACAGGCCAGCCCCTCCCAGGCCACTGTCCAGCTCCAGTTTTCTCTTGGAGATAAGTTTCACAGAAAACTAAAAATAAGTCCCACACTTACTAATACAAACAGCCCTGTCCGCAGGTACCAAGGCCATCCAGCCATAAGCCAGTCCACCCTTTAAATATCACAGAAGGAGGCCTTCCCCATCCCCACCCCCAACCCCACCCCTGTTTGGCCTCTCTCTGAGAAAGGGAAACCCAGTAACTCACCCAGTGTGATTTTCCTCCAGGGTGCCAGCTCTGCCAACAGCCCAGGGAATGGAGTCCTCCATTGAAGGGGTCCGCCTTGAAGGATCCTCCACTGCCCCTTCTCCCTTCCACTCCCAAGTCCAGTTAGAGGCAAAGTCGTACAGTAAAGGAGAAGCAAAAACGTTAAGAACTAGGCCTTAACCTACCTGCCTCATCTCATCCCAGAGGCAAGCAGTCCCAGTTTCTAGACGATAAAACAGAGGCTCAGAGGCAGCGACCTGCCCAAGGCCACACCACCAGAGATTGAATTCAAACCCAGGCCTGATACTCACACCATCTCCAGAAGTAAGCCCAGCAGCTCCGGCCACAAGCTTTAAGACCACAGGCCAAGCCCAACGTTTTTGGGAACAAATTATCAACCAGAAATCAGTATGGATGTTCCCATCCACAAATCCCTTTTTTTTGCTTTTTTGGAAGGCAATTGGGGTTAAGTGACTTGCCCAAGGTCACATGGCTAGTCTTTGTGTTAAGTGTCTGAGGCTGAATTTGAACCCAGGTCCTCCTGACTCCAGAGCTAGTGCTCTAGTCACTGTGACACAGATCACTTTCTTAAGAAGACTACTGTATCTGAAACCATTTATTACAAGTAACTATAAAATATGTATTTCTTGGCCTGCTGCTCTCCTCCATGTACTGTTTAAATGTCTCACTGACCAGTTTTTTTTCTTATCACCAAAGAAAAGCCCTCTTTTGCAACAAGAATATCACATTCCATTTTTTATGTATTTAAAAATAAAAGCAAGGTCTCCCTAAATTCTCCAGCCATGTGTACATCCCCCTCCTTCTGGACACTTCCACTCTCAACACCCGGGTAAAGCCCCCTGCCTGCCCCTTTCTCCCTCATCTCTGCCTTATGGTTCCCAGCTTTCCTTCCAGTCCCAGCTAAAATCTTGACTTCTCAGAAAGTTGTTCCCAAGCTCCCTTTATGTTTCTCCTGCATACAATAGGCATTTAATGTTTACTACCAAGCTGATTCAGTTGTACAGAGAAGTGGTAATGACTTTATTTGCTCTTTTATTCGCTTTTTTAAAAATATTCACAAGAAAAAAAGTCTAATCAAGCAAACAAATTTGTACTGTTTTGGGTCGGGTCAGAAGACAGTTCCTCCTACAATGAATGCCCCATTGAGCTCCCCAAAAGGTGGAAGTTTGACTCCCAGAGCCATGATAGGCCATGGAAGAAGGAAGTTATTTTCCTGCCTGCGGTGGCCACCTCAGGTAAATCCTCCTGGTTCTGCACTCTCTACTCTGAATCAGTTATGTCCAAGGCTTCCCAGGAGTCTCCTAAAGCCTTCCTTCTCATCATGTCTCACTGTGCCAATTCATTCGATGACATGCATTCCCCCGTTCTCAGCTAATCCCCAACTGAAGGACACCCCCCGAGTGCTTTCCAGTTCCTAAAGTGATGCCCTCGGTATTTCCGCACAGCTGGGCTTCTTCTCAGTCTTTCGGCTCTTTGGTGTAGACGACTAGTAGGATATTTCAGGGTCAAAGAATACACACGATTTAGTGAAATCACTTTACATGAGGGAAGCAGAAGGCAGGACAGAATCCCAAATCTGGGGAGCATTCTGCCTGCCATTCTAAGGACACCTCCTCTTTGCTTCCATCCATCCCCCCCCCAGACGAACAGTCAAATAACGAAGACATAACAGTTTGGGGGTTTTTGGAGGGGGGCTATTGGCGGGAAAAGACAATGGTAGAGAGATTGGTAAAAGGCGGTAGAAGCAAAACCCTCACACAGAAGAGCAGCCAAAGGAAAGGCCAAAGGCAGTACAGGCATGGTGTGAGGAGGGAGACAGCCAGGGATGCCCTGAGTCTAGAAGACATGAAGCTGGAGAATTTCTGGAGAGCTCAGAGCCCACACTTTAAAATAATCATCAGAGGCAAAAAATTCTATTTCATAGCTCTCTGTATTATGGACAGAGCTGTTGTTTACTGATGTTAAGTCAAAAAGTCTTTTTTTTTTATACTAAAATTTGGAAAATATCCAATTAACGAGCCAGGTTAAATCTGGGCACTAGCATTAGCAGGAAAAGCAGCAGCATCAGAGTGCCCGGCCTGGAGTCAGGAAAACTTTCCAAGTTCAAATCTAGCCTCATACACTTACTGTGTGACCTTGGGCAAGTCACTTAACTCCAACTGCCCTGCCTCCCCCCCTCCAAAAAAAATAATGAGATGGCAGAAGGCCCTGGGCTCTTATCTCCCCTCATTTGTTCCTGAATACCTCCTGCAAATCTAATCTATTAAACCAAAGCAGGGAGTCCCTAATTGTTCCTTCTAAATGTTTCTCCCAAAAATATCGCTTTCCTTTAGGAATTCCTATATCCCTGTGTGTCCATCCTATCGAGCTCAAATCTTTGGTCCTGGTTTCTGTGGCTTGTCTACACATAAGCCTGGAGCTAGGAACTCAACTCAACTCAACTCAACACACACACACACACACACACACACACACACATACACGAGTTCCCAATGTAATGGAGGAATAGGACGTACAAAATATATCATGGGGGCAGCTAGGTGGTGCAGTGAATAGAGAGAGCACTGGCTCTGGAGTCTAGAGGACCTGAGTTCAAATCTGACCTCAGACACATAACACAAAAACTAGCCATGTGACCTTGGCCAAGTCACCTAACCCCAATTGCCCTACCTCCCCACTTCAAAAAGTAAAAAGTAAAATAAAATAAAATAAAATAAAAATATCGTGTAAAATACAATACAAGATAAACGGAAGAGCGCAAAAATAGGCAGTTCCTGCCAGGCAGGAGATGGCGGTCCAGCCTGACTGAATGCAGGGCACAAACGGCGAGAAAATGTTCACACTGGGCTAAAAAAAAATGAAAAGGAGACAGATCACAAAGGGCCTTTGATGCCAGGTTCAAGAAGCTGCTATGCTTGATCAGGGAGCCAGCGGAGAGTGGGAGAGAGGGAGGAAAAAGAAGAAGGAAAGGGGGAGGGAGAAATGAAGCAAACATTGATCAAGCCTCTACTGTGTGCTCAGCACTTACTAAGCCCCTGCATGCTCAGCATTGTGCTAAGTGCTTTTTACACATATTATCTTATTAGAATCTCAGCAGGGAAGTGACTTGCCCAGGGTCACACAGCAAGGAAGTGTCTGTAGCCAGATCTGAACTCAGGTCTTCCTAACTCCCAGCCCAGCGTTCCATCCACCATGGCACCAGCTGCCACTGTTGTGAAGTGAGTCTGACTGGACACCAAAAACCAGCCAGGGGCACCTGTGCCCACTGACTGGTGGGAACACCAGGCAGAAGCCAGAGTGCTCCTTGACATATGCACTGGTGCTTCTCTGGGGCGTGTCTGCCCTGCCATGTGGGTGAGATAGGCAGGATCTAGGCCTGGACTAAACACAGGGAACAACACAGAAGGGCAATAGATGATTCCAAGTCAATCAGTCTTTGTTAACCTTTATTAAGCACCTACTGTATGCCTGGCTCACTGTGCTGAGTAATACTAAAGAATCTTTTAAGATTTGTTTTTGAGGGTCTCAGAGTGTCCACTTCTCCTCGGGGAACACTTTTATTCCAAATGACTGGGAGCAGGGTATGGGTGGAAAGGGATGGGTTCTATTCCTGGCCAAATGAATCACTGTTTGCTTGTCTGTAAAATGGGGCCAAGTACCCATCCCAGAGTTCTGTGAGCTCAAATGAGAAAATGTCCCAATACCCCCATAGGGACCCCAGTTCTGGGATCTGAATGGCACAGGGAATGCCCTTTAACAAATAAGGAGTCTCAGAGCATGGGTGATATATGGAACCTCGAAACCCACATGGGAGTTTCATATGCTATTTCAGGTATCTGAAAGCACTCAAATGGTTAACACCTGATGTGAACAGCTTGGTGTGAGGGCACAGCAGGGGAACGGGACACTACCATGCCATCAGAAATGTTAACCAAGGATTAGAAAGTCCAGAGAGTGTTTCCATGATACTTTAGAAGCAATGCTATATAATAATAGCTAGTGTTTATAAAGCCCTTTAAGGTGGTGTGTGTGTGTGTGTGTGTGTATGTGTGTGTGTGTGTGTGTATGTGTGTGTGTGTGTAAATTTGACCCTCAAAACAACCCTGGGAGCTAAGTGTCATTGTTATCCTCCATTTTACAGATGGGGAAACTGAGGCTGGGGAGTTAAGTGAATAAAGCTAGCGAGTAACAGGATAGCACGGCAGTGAGAAGAGCTGAGAGGAAAGGTATTTGAACCCAGGTCCTTTGATCCTCGGGGCTGCTAGGTGATTTAGTGGATAGAATACTGTGCCTGGAGTCATGAAGACTCATCTTTCCAAGGTCAAATCTGGCCTCAGACACTAAGTATGACCCTGGACAAGTCACTTCACCCTGTTTGCCTCAGCTTCCTCATCTGTAAAATGAGTTAGAGAAGGAAATGGCAAAAACCATTCTAGCATCTCTGCCAAGAAAACCCCCAATAGGTCATGGAGAATCGGACACGACTGAAACGCCTGAGCAACCACCTGATTCTCATTCCAGCATTCTTTGGGACACTTCTCACTGCTTGACCACTTGTGTCTTCTTTGATAAAATAAGGGTGCTACCTGTCGCAGCTCGCCCCAGGTCTGCCGCGAGGCTCCAAGGACACCTAAGAGAGTTTGTAAAGCATTTTGTAGATGGGATGGCCCCAAAGTCTCAGCGTGTCTTAAACTTTAATACCTTCAGAACTTAAAATTCTACACACTTAGAAAAACTCACACAGAAAGGTTTTTAAATTCTGATGGTAGGGACGTAACAGAAACACGAGATTAAGAGATGGTTTCTCATCAAAGTTTAACCTAAGCACCACCTTCTGCTATACATGGATCTAGTCAACTGAGTCTGGACATCTCAGCACAAGGCCTGGTGCACTTAGTAAAAGCTTGTTCCCCCGTCTCCTTCTGAACTCCATGACAACCTGCTCAGTGAAAAGACTGAGGCTGTGAACTTCACTTGAAAGTGGCTCATCTAAAGAATGAGCGGTTTTGATGCATCCATGACAGTACTGATGATGCAGCCCCTAGCAAAACAGCTGGCAGTGGAGAGGGCTGGGTGACTAAGATGGCCAAGCAGGAAGATGGCATCCTATACCACCTTACTAATCCTCAAGGCATGCCAAATGCACAGAGGTGGCATGGCCAATCTTGTTCAAATTAAAAACTGTTCATTCAAAATTCATGTAACTAAATAAATGTAAAGTCAATCTGAATAACCTTCCAAATCATTTTTTATAGTTTGTGGCATTTATACTTCCGAATTTATCAAAGCTTAAAATTGTACTAAGACATGGAGGATTCTCTTTATAATTTAATAATTGCTCTAAACAGCTGAAATGTAACAGACATTTCACTGAATCGTGAGCCTGAGCATTACTCCCATTTCACAGATGACAAAACTGAGGGTATGAGCAAAACTGACTTACATCCACAGCCCGTTCTTCTCTTCACTCCACTCTATGTCCCTGAACCAGAAACCTTTGTACTGAGTAATGCTAAAAGAAGAACACGGAACATAAAACCATCTATGCATGCTGCCTCCCACAGTCTAAAAAGATCACACTCATACACACACACACACACACAGACATGGATGATCAAAGCAAAGAACAGGGTAGAGATAGCAGAAACAGGTCAGCCATTACAGATCATCTCTGTGCAGAAACACAATTTTTCAGTCTAAAGAGCAAAGTACTTTTTGGTGCTGGTTTTTTTAAATAAAGACTGTTGATGTATTTTACCTTACACACATTCCCAGACAGCTCTCATCTCATGAGAGATCTCTTGCAACAAAGTAAACCCAGGCAGCAAAGCTAACCCCTCCCCACCCACACCCATTTTTATTTTAAATTAACAGAAATCTATTTTCTCTCCCTCCCACCCAACCCCACTGGGGGAGGAAAAGAAACAAATTTCTTTGACAAATACGAACCATCAAGCAAAACAAATCCCCTTGATGGCTATAAAAAAAATATGTACAGCTTGTTTTGCCCCTAAACCCAGCCCTTCTCCCCATAAGGGGGCTCATGCTCATGTATCACTGCTGTCATGCCTCTGGAATCACGAATGGCCATTGCCTGGACCACAGTTCTTAAAGCATTTGAAGCTGTCTGCTTCTACAGTATTAGGCATAAATCCTTCTCCTGGTCCAGCTTATTTCATTCATCATCCATTTATGGTCCATTTTTATAGCACAGGTGGAACACAGCATCAACCATCCTGGTTCTGGCTCACTTCCTTCTGTATCAGTTCATGCAAGTCTTTCTGCGTCTTTCCAGCATCAATCAATTTCCTCATTTCTTGCACCATAAGCGGATTCCATCACATTCAGAGACCGTAACTTATGCAGCCCCTGATCCATTGATGGGTATCCCACAAAAAGGGCTGCTATATTTTTCTACACATTAAACCTGCTGAACCTGCTCTTCTTTCTTGGATCTCTGTGGGTCTACCAGGGGTATACAGATATATATACAGACACACGTCTTATTATTTCAAATTGTCAGAAGCCTATTCATGATTCTCCACTAAGTCTGCATACAGAAGTATGAGGAATTGTAGCCAATACACCTGAACGCATTCACCATGGGCCATCTGAGTGCCATACTTACTACCTTTCCCATCTGCTAACCACTGCAACCAAGCCACGCTGAGAGACAGACATTTAGACTCCAGCCAACATAAAACTCACTGCATCCTACCACAAACTACTTTCCTAGTGAGAGACCTCTTCTGCAAACACACATTTTAGTATCATTGGTGTTGCAGAAAGAACATGGGACCTCGGAGTGAACCAAGGCTAACCCTGCCTCTGACACAGCCAAGTGTGGGATGTTAAACAACTCAAACCCTCTGTTGCGTTGGTTTTCCTCATCTGTAAAATGGGGCCTATGACAGAAATGAGGAAAACCAGGTGACGACCCTCACAGGCAGCGGTTCTCAACCCGTGGGTCACAACCCTTTCACAGGGGTTGGCTGAGACCATCAGGAAACATTTCTGATGGTCTTAGGAACTGAGATGCGGCTCTTCTTTGACTCTCCTGGCGGTCCACCCATATACAGATACACCCACATATGAGTATATTAAAGGGTCGAGGAGGAAGGTTGAGAACCACTGCTCAAGGGGGAGAAAAAGGAGACTTCGGTTTCCTTTTCATAACCCCCAAGTCCAAACCAAACTTACCTGACCCCAGCTCACTGGGCCCTACTCCAGGGGGAACCTGTGAAGTGTGTGAGGGCCATTCCTCTAAGTGCCCAAACTGTCTGCCTCCCACTCCATGGCTAAAAGTCACACCCTCACTACAGGCAATTCTCTTTCCCTACGGCCATTTGTTCTCTGTGTCACACCTCTTCCCCGTTAAAAACAAAAGCTTGTAACAAATACACAAGAGTCAAGGAAACCAGATTCCCACAACTGGTCGTGTTCAAAATATCCCCACACACCTCATTTGGCAGGTGAGGAGTAGCAAAGCTCATCATGGATCCGCCTCCAAGGCCCGAAGCTTCTCCACCCTGGATCTAAGTCTCCTTCTGTGCTTCAAAGCTGCTGTCATTCAATATAAATTGCTGTGGTTCTATTCACCTCACTCGTCTATCTATAGGGACACAAGTCTTTCCCAACTTCTTCAGGCACAACAGCACTCCCCGCCGTATTCGCACACCATAATTTGTCTGGCCAGTCTCCAAGTGCTGGAGATTCCCTTCAGCGTCAGGCCTTTGGCAGAACAAGAACAGACGCTGCTTCTTACTGTCCGCGTTCCTGGGTCCTTTCTGAGCTCTCAGGGGCACAAGCCTGGTAGTGATCTAACACACAGCTCTGTGGCTTTGGGGGCACATCCCCAAATTACAGCAAGCTGTGTTCTACCCAGAAATAAGCCCAGTCCTGACTGATCAGCTATAATTGGGCTACACTGGCAAATGGCTTCTCTGGCCTTTCTGGCAGGAGTTCTTTCCTGAGAACAGCTGACTTAGTCCAACAATCAATTTCATTACTTATCAAGTGCCCCAATAGAAACTCCTTTCTATTTTCAGGCAGGTTTCTCTCTTACCTACTTGGTAGAAGCAGTCCTACCCCCTCATTAGCCACTCCAACCAACCCCCCCACCCCCATACACACTTTGGTCACTTCTATTTGAAATCCCTATTTAAATAAAAGTCCTCCTCCTTCTTAATTAGCAACGGCAAAAGTGTATTTCAAATAAAGTTTGAGGAAAAGGGAGGAGAACAGAGAGCGATGTTCCTGGCCCAAATCCCTAAGTCTGTAGGCTGGGATGTTGAAGTCTGATGCTTCTCAAGTGCAGTGTGGTGCCTGGGAAATCCAAGGCCCTGGATTTGAATTCTGATCGCTATTTATTACTTATATGATACTGCCTAAGTCCCTCGGCCTCAGTTCCCTCAAAGTAAAAAATAAAAGGTTAGCCTAGATGGCTTCCAAGAACCTTTCCTAGCTCTCGCTCTTGGATCCAATGATCACAGCGACATTCAGATGCCCATCTCTGAAATGTGAGCAGAGTCAAGGCCAGTTAAGAGCATGTCTTTCTTCTCTCTTCGGATACACACAAAGGCCTGCCTTCTAAATTCCAAGGCCTGTCCCTGGCTCTATCTTCCCAAGGAAGGCTCACATTTCTCTAGGGCTTTTAAGGTTTACAGAGGGCTTTCCTCACCAGCACCCCTGTGTGGGAGGTAGATTCCTATCATTGTCCCCATTTCCCAGATAAAGGGACGCCAGAATTTAAGTGACTTTTCCAGGGCCCCACAGCTAATTGTCTAAGGGAAATCTGAACCCGTTTCATGAGTTCCCAGCTCCTTCCAAACACCCTGTGTTTCCAGAGTCACCAAGATCCAAGGACTTCTCAGTTAGAAGCAACTGATCAAAGGCCTAAAACCCAGCAGGCCCCAGCGTTCCAAAAGCAACGGGAGGAATTCGAATTCTGCCTACCAAGAGCCACAGACTCGATTTCTTCTGGGCACTTTTGCAGGGGTTACCCCTTGACCTAATGAACTTTGGCTTGGCCCCCATCATCTCCCATTCCCCCCATTTGAGTAACAGCTTCTGAAGGGCAAGCCCCATCTTTGGATGACCACTGTGCCTAGCATGGTGCCTGGCCAGTGGCAAGCACTTCATAAATCTGTGGTGCCTTGTCTTTAATCTCTGGTCTGGAGCTTCAAGGCTTATCAGATTATTTACAAATGAAAAAAATTGAGGCCAGAAGGACCACCAGCCCAAGGCCACATGGAAGGAAAACAGTGGAGCCAGACATGAACAAAGGCTGGAAGAGCAACTGGCCTCCCCACAACCACCCCAGATTTTAGAAGAATCTCTCAGATTACCCCCATGACCATGGGTAATGGAAAGGAACCATTGTCTTAGATGCTTCTGGCCCCCAAACAGATGCATACATGCTTAGAAGAATAGAACTTTCAAGCTAAAGGAACTTTAGGGACCAGCTGTTCAACAATCCTCATGTTACAGATGGAGAAAATGAAGGCTAGAGGGCCAGAAGTGAGAACCTCTGCCCTAAGGTGAGACAGCTGCCGGCTCAGAACAGGGTCTGGCCACATCTCAGATCTCCCAATTCCCGGCCTAGCCCAGGGATCTCTGTACCACCAGATACCTTACCCATGGTACACAGCTCTTCTCCCCAGCACCTGACATCCCAAAACACCAGGTGAGCCACCTGGGATGGGGAGAAGAACAAGCCCATTGATGGGAGAAAACAACTTTTCACCCAGATTCCAGGCAATGATTTTGTGAAAACATACAAAAATTAAGACTGATCTAACACAGAATAAATCTGGTGCAAAGAAAGGTTCTGGGATCCAGATTAACTCTTGGTTACCTGGGCCTCTGTCTCATCTATACAACAGGTCTAATAACACTCATAATGACTCGGAACAAAACAAGATCTGTCCAGTAAGTCCTGGGAAGGACAGACGGCCAAATTCAACCCAACACATGGTCTTGCTTATCCAGGTACAGGGCACTGTAAGGTCCTTCCAATTTTGAGGGGAAGGTCCCCTAGCAGCATGTTAGTGACACAGAGTAGAATGTAATTTGTGGAAGCGACAAAGGAACTTGGTTCAACTCTTGGCTTTGGCTGGCTGGATCAAGGTCTGACAACGACCAGCTACGGGATTTGGCTGCCAATCCGCTTAAATGAACTGAATCATCTTCCTATGGAAAGACTTTTCCCAATGGATCTGAATTCAAATTCAGCCTCAGACACTTAGGCTGTATGTGATCCTGGACAAGTCCCTTCATTGGTCTGTCACAAGCTTGTAGTGAGGAATAATGAGATAAACTTTTCTAAAGCTCTTTGCAGCCCTTAATATGCTATAAAAGCTGGCAATTATAATCCTAATTATGCCCTAATTATGCCAAGGAATACTGGCTAATGACCAGAAGAAACCTCTGATTCCCACCCCTTTCACCAGAGAAAGTGACATTTCCCCTCCTCTCCAAAACGATCCTTCGAACTGCTCAAAGAAAACCATTCTATCATTTCTAAAAAATATTCAAAGCTTTCAAAATAAAAATATTCCAATCTTTGGAGAAGAGAATATGAACCTTGTCACTTACCCACCTCCCCCAACCCAGCACCTTGCACCACCCTCAGTGAATGCTGAATTTATGAATGTAATCTCTTTGTAAACCAGATGAGTAACCAAGATTAAGAAAAACTTTTATCTAGAAATTGACTGCGAAATTCCAGCCCCCGAGTCAATCTTTGTGCCTAATCTGAGGAATCCAGAAACAGAAGCAAAGACCAGGGGTCTGTAGCTACAGTGGCCATATTCTTCAAGCCAAAAATCGGGACGAACGACTGACAAACTGTATTCCTTTCCCACAGCTTCCTTCACTACACACTTTGTCTCCAAATCAGGACAGTGCCAGGAAATGCCAGGCAAACAGTCCTGGTACTGATAGACATAAGATCCTCTTCATTATATATCTTATTAATTATCTTGGCTAGCAATAAATTCTATCAGGCCACTATAAGATCATAGCTACTGGCAGAGGGCATGGAGCAAGGGGGCCTCATCTGAAGAGAGAGAACCCCCCAACATGTAGTCTGACAAGAGCCCCCAAATACCAATCAGACCTAGGACCCAATGGTCTCCTGGTTCCACTCAAATCCAAAGCAAGGTCAAGCAGCTACAGGGAAAACAGAAAGGAACCAGGAAACTTTCTGAGCAGCATCTCTCTCTCCCAGGAAGATGGGGTGCTCCTGTCCAGCTAATCCAAACCAGGTCCTGAGCCCCAATTTCCAGGTCTACAACAGTCATTAGAGGCTTTGAATGGAGACAAGTAGGACCAGGGTTCAACAAGATATATCTTTCCAAGTCAAATGCTATTATTACAGTCTCTCCCTGCCTCCCCCCCCAACCCCCCAAGTTTTATTTTATTAGCCAGTTCATCCAAACAAACCAGTTTGTCTATCAAGATGGTCGGTTAGCAAGTGCTGGCTTCCATTGATCCAAAGAGTCAATCCAGTGCCTGAGGGGGTATAGACAGAGCTACAAAGGGAGAGGAATTATGGAATACTGAGCATTCTCTCAGAGATAACCTAATTAAAAGAATCTTTGGACAAAGATTTCAGAAACACTGAGGATACCTGGTGAAAGAGTGTACACTGTGGACTCGGTTCCTTTCTTATCATCTGGGTATCTACCTGGTTTATTTTTTTGCAAGAGACCTGTAGGTGTAAACAACTCCAGGTGAGGAAGCTTCCTTCAGCTTGTTAGATGATTGCCCGCCACCCACTTCACACTCTGAAGGGGCTGTCCAAGGCACTAGACTAAGAGGAAAAAGGATCCACATGGACCAAACGATGTTTCTTTCCTGGCTGGGTTTCAGATTCTTAAGTGTATATACAGTTCTCACAACCCACCATCCCCTGCAACATCAGATCATCACCCTGAGAGCTGCTAAGGGCTTAGGAGCACAGGCCAGTCCAGCCTTTGCTGTGACAACATATTCCAAATGGCCCTGCATCCCCTGCCAGGACCCAAAAGTTAAAAACCCTAGCACAATGGCCAAAGGTAGAGTTAAGTGCCCTAAGAATGACAAAGCCATACCTGCCCAGGTCTTTGGGGAAGGAAGTAAATTATTTGAAAATTCAGGGGAACAGAGCCCTTCCCCAATGCCCACCCTGGGAAACCACTTTGCTTGGGGGTACAGGGGGAAGAGACCCATAGCTTTCTATTCATTTTTATGGCTAACACCGCATATCAAATTCTAATGAGGCTTTTTTATGTAAAGAAAAAAAATACCAATCTTAACAGCTTATTAAGCTCAAAGCATCTTGTTACTTAGTAAGTAGACTAAAGACCTGCCTTTTAATTTAAAAGGCTTTTTCTTTTATTCCTAATTAATTTTATTGTTTCTTTTTTTTTTAAAGCTAACTTCAAGGTATTATGTGACTCACTGGTCATCTCCAAGGCCAGGCACAACTTCTTCCATCAAAGTTTCCATCCTATTTGGCAATTCAAAATACAGATTACAAATTAGCTGTGTTTTGAGGGAAATGTTTTCCAAAGTGCATGCTTTCCAAAGTGTCCCTAACTCAGAGTAACCCATATGTGAGAGGAAGAGCCAAATAAATTGTATTCAGGAATGCAATAAAAGATTACTGCATATCAAGAAAACATCTTGTAGATGTAGAGAAGTCTAGGAAGATGTACATGAACTGATGCAAAATAAAGGACAATGAAGAAAATAAGACTATAAATTAAGGACTACCACCATGTGAAGGGAAATAATAAAAGACAATTAGATACAGTGTAAGTAAGTTTAGCCCCAGGGAAAAACTACAGGCAACTCCCTCTCCTTCCCAGAGAGACTAGGGCTATGGAATACTACATACATGGTTACAGAAAGTGGCTGTGTTTAACTTTGTTGAACAATTAACAAAAAAATTTCTTAGTTATGAGAAAAAAGTAGAGGCTGGCATTGGCATATTCAGAAATAAAAGCAATGTAAAAACAAGATGTTACAAAAATTAGCTGACAAAACACAAGGTAGCTTGTATATCTAATTCAGCAACACAGAAATGATAACACACAGAGAAGCAGGGAAAAAAAGGAAATAATGTGGTTACCCATTGATTAGAAAAAGGTGGGAAAAAAACTGAGGTACAAAAAGGGGGAACTTATTATTTTACCATAGGAAACAAAAAGGCTGAGGCATTCAGAGGAATTCCTATGAAGTAATGGCCAAAGGAAGGCAGTTGAATGGAAGAAGCACCCAGGCTGACTCCAGGAAAATGAAATCAAAATCTAGGTTGTTTGTAATTGGAACTGAGATGGAGAGGGAGAAATGAAGGAAGAATGTCACAGACCCTAACTGATGAGATGGCTTTACCAAAACGGTTTGTCTTTGTTATATAGAAGACGGCTCCTTTTCAGGAGGGATAATTATCTAAAAACGAATGTTATAAAGTAAAATAAATAAGTAAAACTTATTTTAAAAACAGAGGACTAGACAGGACATATATGTGGGGTAGTAACCATTTTCCCCTTAAAGTAACCTCTTGGCAATTTCTATTAAAAAAAACCTCAATACCAAAAACCACTATAATATTGGACTGTATGCACAAAGCAATTAATTTTGAACCCCATAAACCTCGCTGTTTTCAGGAGGTTGGATTGATGGAGGCAGGGGGTCTATGAACCTGATTTGTAAATATTTGGATAACTATTTCAACATAACTGGTTTCCTTCGTAATCTTATGTATGTTTAGATGCATTTAAAACATAGCCCTGAGGAAGCTTCAACAGACTGCCAGTGGGGTCTATGGTTCAAGATAACCTGGTCTCTAAATTAGGCAGGTCCCCATTCCAGGTTGAGATCAGAGCCTAAAGACTAGAGAGGTTATTCGAATGGATTTTACTGCTCTCCTTTGAACAAAAAAAACTGAGGTAGCCACAAAAGGCTGGACCATTTAAAGCTGATCCCTGCCCCCACCCCATCTGCCTTACCATGCTCATACCTACTAACCCATGGAAAACAGTGGCCCCCCTCCGAAGCCCCCTGGGTTGTGGGAGGCCTACGTCTGTCATCTTACTAGGGCCCAATGAGTTCACCCAACAAACAGGTGGGGGACCTTCTTAGCTGAGGAGTAACTATTTAGTACAAGCTCACCACAAGTCCAACATCTTAACAGCAAAACGACGTCAGCTCCCTAGAACGAACTTTCCTCCCTCCCCAGTATCCAAGTTAGGGTTGTCTAGTTTTGAACCCTGTAAACGATACTTTTACAGGTAACCATCCAGAAACCACGGGCCGGTCACTGAGGGTCACAACTGTTCTGTAACAGGGAGGGGCAATGAGACAGGCCCACCCAGGCTCACTCCATTTCAGCTATAGGCCCCGGATGGCAGCAAAATGGTTTCTCCAACCTGGCACTCAGATGGCCCCAAAAGGGCGCTTTGAGAACAGCCTGTACGCTTGACCATTACTAACTAAATGGAAGTGATGTGAGTATCCATTGATTGGAAAATGGCAGCCCACTTGCCCATCAGGCCCCAATCATGCCATCGGAGTACACAGCAGCCAGAATCTGCCTCCATTCTCCAAATGTATCAAAGAAAACAGAATTACAAAGAAAACCCATTACACTTGAAATACTTATCAAAACTTCAGGGAAAAGCCAGGCCCGGTTCATGGCCCCAGGTTAAGAACCCGGCATGGATACAATGCCCTTCTCTCTGTAACTCAGGGTTATACAGTAATAACTGGCCTTGCCGTCCTGGTGTGTGACCTCCAACAAGTCAACTCCATTTCTCCTTCTCCCGGCTCAGTTCCCTCATTCCAGTGCCTAGGAGATGATTCATAAATGTGTCTCAAATTAAATCTGGAAAACAAGGGAGATGGCCCTAGTGATCTCTCAAGTCCTTTCTGGCTTTAAAATCTATGGTCCTGCATGACATGTGTTAATGGTGATAGCACACAGGAATAATACAGTGCTGTTTGGAATCCCAGGGCCTGTGTTCAAATCCTGCCTTAAAGTCATTTAACCTTCTTATCTGTAAAATGGGGGTAGGGAGTTGGACTAGATGCCTTCATAGCACTGTCCACTTCAGGCAGAGGTTCCAAAGATTTCCAAAGGTGCAAGAACATTTCTACTACTTAAGCCCAAAGGTTGGGTGGTAGGGGGAAGGGCGAAAATCCCGCTTGAAAACCCAACTGTAGGCGATGCCAAGTGCGACCATCTTGGAGACCAGAATTTGTGAACTTCCCAGGGAACTATGCGCTTGGCGTTTGCATTTCTGGAAAGGTATTTATTCTTAAAGAGCAAGCCCAACCCCAACTGGGCCTTTTCCAGAAACATTTCCCCTGGCTCCGTGCGCCTAAGGGGGAGCAAGATTATAATTCTTTGCAGTTCAGTGGAAGAGAAAGATCACCCTCTCTCCCCAATCTGGTGCCAAGCCTGGCTACAATGTATCTCCAGACCAAGCTAGTAGGTCTTAAAAACAATGAGCTCCCCCCAATAAGGGAGCAGCTCCCAGGGCTCGCTCGCGCTCTCTCTCGCGCTCTCTCTCTCTCTCTCTCGCGCTCTCTCTCTCTCTCTCTCTCTCTCTCTCTCTCTCTCTCTCTCTCGCTCTCTCTCGCTCTGTCCCCCTCACTCATTCACTCCCTCCCTCCCTCCCTCCAAAGGCAGAGCTGGCTACCCTGCCCAGGATCCGCTGCCTCCAAAATAATCACCAGGACACAGGACACATTCAGATTGTGGGGAGGGGGGGGGACTGGGAAACAAGGCAGGAAAGCCTCGGCCTCCCCCCACCCCACAAAATGCTGATCCACCTCGATTATCATTCATTAACCTGCCTCATTTCTTCCCCAGCTGTAAAGGACTTTTATTTGCCAGGGGCCAGGGCCACTAGGGTAGCCAACAGTCAGGCCCCATAAAAAGGGCAGGAAGGGGAGCAAAGTTTGGTACCCCAAGTTCCAAAAACTTTATGTCGGAATGACAAAAACAGAATTTCCCAGGAGAGGCACCATTGCTCTGACTGAGGCTGGCCAGCTAAATGGCTGGGAGCCCGTGAGTAGAGGGAGAGCCCTGGGTCCTCTCTCTCCCAGACCAAGGAAAAAACTTTGTTTCAAGTCTCTTGTGCAATAGACCTTCCCTCTGCTCTCCCAACTGACCCAGGAAATTCAATGTATTTCTTTCAGGTGCTTCAGATAAGTCTTCCTGCAACACCCAGTCTGCTACATTATCCAAACTTGACTCTAACCCCTTCGGAATTTAAAAAAAAAAAAGGCTTGGACTAGGGACTGGCCCTGAGATTTCACTGCTTAGAGAAAAAATCCAGGACAAGCAAACCACCCCTTCTTAGTAATGCAGGTATTCTGGCCATACAAAGTCTGACTTAAAGAGGCGTAGGACAGTGGAGAGTGACTTGTCCCAGGTCACAAAGCCCCAGATAGGACTGGGTTTGAACCCAAAATTTACTGGTACTCAGGCCAGCCTCTTTATTCCTCATAGCAGAATGCCTCATATTTTTCTTAAATCAAGACAAAATTATTTGGGAGGTTTCAGGAATCCGTTTTTCCAAAATTGAGCCAAGTCCTCATTCATTTTGTAAATTCTTCCAGGAAGATCGGAAAATATCTTGGCGTGACCCATAGGGAAAGGGTTTTTTGAATGGGGAAAAGGTCCAGAAACATTAAGCGAGACAAATTTTTACTAGGCTAATTCAAGTTTTCTCCATTTGGTGGCAAAGCATTTGAGAAAGCCTGAATAAACCCACCCAAATCAGATACACATGCTTGAACTGTCTGTCAGTCACCATAAAATAAACAAGAGGGCCCTGAAGTATCTAATGAATTATTTTGAGACCTGGGAAGACTGCAGCGGCAGGTCATCTTTCTATACAAGAAGGTATTAAGAGAAGAGAAATTGAAATGATCACAATCTTTGAAAGGAAGAAATGGACTGACCTCTTTCCTCGGGGACACCTAGAGGAGCTAAACCTTCCCCCTACCACTACATACATTTTAAAAATGAAAAACAAATTAGTCTTCTATATACAGTGATTTTCAGTCTGCTACCCCTAAAAATCTTTTTGAAGTAACTCCATAAATAAAAAGTAAACTCCTGGAACAATTTTTTTTCACATTTAAAAAGAGCAAGATTTCATTACAAAAAGTGGTGGGGCTGAGGAAGCCACAAATAAAATGCCAAGTCATAGAAAACATTGCTGTTAGTAACTCCAAATGGTTATGGTTCTGAGAACCGATTATTTCACACACTATTTTCAATGTGGATGGGTTACCACCATCCTTTAGCCTACAATTCATTTGCTATTCTTAACTGGAAAAAAAATAAATCAATTAGTCCCCACCCAATCCAATCCAACAAAATAAAATAAAACTCCCCAGGGGAAAAATACCCACTACCCAAGTAACTAGTTATTCAGGTGAAGGATCAACAAATGCCATTTCCCAAGAGAGACCCACACAGGCACAAGGTGCCAGGCATTTTCTTTACATACACACCCCTAAATCCCAAGCTTTAAGAATTTAAAAATAATTTATGTTTCCAGCTTGTCAATTTTCTCCAAGTTCCACCAGAAGTCCTTCCCGAGGAAGGGAATGGCTGGCATAATTTAATGAAATCCTCATCCTTTTCTCCAAACAGAAAAAATAAGCCACTCAGTGGGAAAACCATGTGGGATTCTACACGGTCACTCTTCCATTTCTAGTGGGGAGGAATACTCACTTGTTCAATTCTTAAAGGGAAAGGCTGAACAAGCGGGCTGGAATTTCAACTCTTTGTCCACAGAATTAAACAGAGGGATAAATCCAAGTTCCCCACCCCTCCCCCCATCAGAAAGAACTAGTAAATGTGGCAACCCAAAGCCCAAGCCCCAGTTTGTCTTTTTCCAAACTGCCCACTGGTTACCACAGCTCAATATTCGACTCATCATAAAATTCACTTTAATTTAACCAGGCAGATCACCAGAAGTAAACTTGTAACTAAAGTAATCTCTCTTTCTTTCTCTGTCTAGACCTTTATGCACGTTTTAATTCTGGCATATTAACAAATTTATTTTCTTTGCTGACCCTCAAACTGCATTTCAGCCACCGTCCAAAAGTTAAGGTTAAGCGAAGAAGCCCCAGGTTATTCCATGAGGACTACCAAAGTGTGTGGGGGGTGGCCCAGGCAAGAAAACTGTCTCAACAACAAATGCATCTTCCCCCCACCCCCGACACCCTCCTGCGCCTCCAACGGTGCCCCCCGGGTCCCAAGTAACAAGAAAAATACTTGAGGAACCAAGTAGACCGGGGGAAGAGGGGCTGGAGACCTAACCAGGCACCGCTGTTCTCCAAGATAAGTCCCAAATCGAGGCAAACGTGGACAGCTCCACGTGTGCACGGGGAAACTGTGCCCTTCTTAGTCAGATTAAGGCCCCAGGAGGGGGAGACGGAGCCAGCGTGGGTGGGTGTTGAGGGCAATGCAGGATGGAGAAGCTCGTAGCTTGCTCAAACTTGGCGAGTTTGGGGCTTTTTGTGGGGAGAGGGCAATTGCATTAACAGAAAAGATTAAAAAAACACAGGCCCTTTGCCGCTTTCTACGCCCAGTGCCCCTCAAGATGAAATGTTAAAAAGCCAATGGGGCATTATGGTGCCGTCTCAGCAATGCTCCAGGCCTCGGCTCCCTCTCTGGCCCTATTTTTCCAGAGCATGGATGCCTGCACACGCACACTCATATACAATCCCGAACCATCAGACATTAGCTAATACACCGCAGAAAACCCCTCTTTACAGGCGAGGAAACTGAGGTCTGAAAAGGATAGCTGACTTGCCCAAGGTCATCCCACTACAACACGGCCGTGATTAAGTTCATTCAACAAGCCACCAAGTAGTGTTCCAAAGATACAACGACTGGGCACCTGGACCCTCCAAACGTGGCGGTCTCCTCGGACGCTCCACACGGCTCCGTGGAGCTCAGTTTCCTCGCCTGTAACGGAGAGCGTCGGCCCAGCAGCTGCAGAGCCATGTCCGGGGGTCGCCGCCGCAGCTCACGGACGCCACTACCCTGTCCCCGGCGGAGCCGAGCGCCGGCCCCGCTCCCTGCCCTCCCACCCGCTCACCTCGTCTTCGTGCTGCTGGCAGTAACTGACCCGCTCGGGGAACACCGAGAGGATGGAGAAGGGCGAGCCGGGGAAGGTCTGGCTGAGCGCGAGCTGCGCCGCCGCCGCCGCCGCCGCCGTGCTGTTGGCCGCGGCGGCGGCGGCGGCTGCGGCGGCGGCGGCGGCGGGGCTGCCGAAGCGCTCGATGTAGTGGTCCTTGGTGAGGCGCACCCGCTGGTGCGCGCGGACGCAGTTGTCGCACAGGTGCTCCTGGCAGTCGAGGCAGCGCGAGCTGGCCGGGTTGCCCTCGTCGCACGAGCTGCAGCGCGCCTCGCTCTGGCTGTGCGGCCGCCGGAGCATCAGCGACGAAGACGACGGGGACGACGACAAGGACGGGGCGGACGGGGCACGCTGCGCGTGCGGGTGCGGGTGTTCGCGGTGCGGGAGCTCCCGGTGCTGGTGCTGGTGCTGGGCCGCCGCCGCCGCCGGCTGCTGCTGCTGCTGCTGGGAGGAGGAGGAGGAGGAGGAGGAGGAGGAAGGCGGCGGCTGCGGCTGCTGCGAGGAGGAAGAGGAGGAGGAAGAAGAGGAGGAGGAAGAGGAGGGCGGCGGCTGCGGCGGCTGCAGCGGGGAGCCGGCCGTGGGCGGCGGCTGCGGCGGCTGCTGCGGCGGGGGCGCACGGGGGTGGTGATGGTGATGGTGATGGTGGTGATGGCGGTTGTTGCTGCTCCCGCCGCCGCCGCCTCCGCCGCCGTTGCCTCCGCCGCCGCCCACCACCACCACCCCGCGGCCGTTGTTCTTGGGCGGCGGCGTCTCCTCAGCCGCCACCACTACGTCCAGCAGGTTGCTCAGGAGGAAGTTGGAGGAGGGCAGCGCGTCCATGCCCGCCGAGTCGGAGAGCACCACTTTCTGGTCGCAGATGGGGCAGCGCAAGTGGAGGGGCTCCCCGGGCGGCCCGCCCGCCGCCGCCGGGTGTCTCTGCGCCTCCAGACACAGGCGGCAGAAGGCGTGGAGACAGGGCAGGACGTGCAGCCTCCGAGAGGACGAGGAGGAGCAGGAGGAGGAGGAGGAGGAGGACGCAGAGGCCGGGCCGCCCCCGCCCCCAGCCCCGCCCCCGGCCGAGTTGGAGGTCTGCGAGGACCGAGGCGACGTGGATGAGTTGGAGGAGACAGGAACCCGCGAACCGCACATCTTACACTGGGGGCAGAGCTGGAAATCCGGGTCGGGATACGAAGCCATTTGCAACCAAAATGAGAGGAGAGGAGAGGAGGAGGAAGTTCTGGGGGATGGGATGGGGTGGGGTGGGATGGAATGGGATGGGATGGGATGGGATGGGATGGGATGGGATAGGAAGGAATGGGAAGGGAAGGGAAGGGAAGGGGGGGTGGGATGGAGTGGGGGGACCAAAGCAACCAACTCACCCAGAAAAATGCTTCCTTTAGTCGTTCAATTGAGAACCAAGTCCTTCCTCCGGGCACCTGGGAGATGTCCGGGCTTTGCAAGTTTTTTTCTCCCCCTCTTCCCTACCTATAGTTAACCTTAACGCTGTTTACATTAAATAATAATATCGATTTCCCGGAGCAATCAATAACCGACACAGATTCTCCTCTTTTCCCCCGGGTTAGCAGCTGACAACGTGGTTAGTGTCTTTTCTGGAACACAGGCGCCTAGACAAGCCTGACCCAGGCTGGGGGTAGGGGTCAGAGCAAAGAAAGGGGGTCAGGGGAACCTCCACTCGGAAGCCTAAGGCCTGCTGTGGCTGGGCTAGTAGTTTACACCCTAACGGGAAAATGTACGGGGGGGCGGTGATTCTCCTCCCGGGAGCCGAAGCCCAATCCCTCCCTCCCCACCCCCCGCCCGCGCGAGAATCCTGGGTGGTTTTGTTTGGGGGTCAGGCTCGCCTAGTTGGTTGCTTGGTTTTCACCTGGGCCTCGTCTTAGGAGACGAAAGCAACCTCCAAACAGTGCAAGGGCTTAGCCGAGCCGATGCCACCACAAGTCTGGAGCACGGGAGGGTGGCTTGGTAGAGGGGCCCCGCAGGAGCTCCTGGGTGCTTTCCGGCTCACGCTCGGCCTTGCGGAGTTCTCTCCGGCGGGTTCGGGCCACGCGGCAGTGGGTGCAGCTGCACGGGGCACCACGCGTGCCCCCCCCAGGCTAGGAGGCGGGTGACTTTGGGGGGCGTGGGACCACGGCGACGGCACGCGGCCCAGCCTGGGGGCCCTGGAGCCGGCGGTGGCCCTGGTAGTGTGGCGACTGATAGCGACGCGCACCCACCTCGCCTCCCTCCGGCGGGCGGGCTGGCGGGGATGGGCTCGCGCGTGCTCTCCGCGCGGGGCCGCTGGTCCCCGCGGGCCGCCTTGAATTATTCATCCCTAGGAAGATATTATATGTACCCTTTCGCTGGTTCTAGCGGTCGTGCAATGCTATCCGACCTTCACGCACCCCCATCCCCCTCTCTCCTTTCAATCTCTCTTTTCTCCCCTCTCTCGGACTCCAACCTTTGCTGCGAGGGGGGATCACATTTCCTTTGTCATCTTTGTATTTCGTATTTTCTTCTCACTCCCTCCTAACCCCCCGCCCCAGTTAAATGCCCATTCCAGAACAGAGCCCCGGGCCTGGTGTGAATTCGGAGCAGCCGGCCGTGCACGCGTGGGCCTGGGCCGCGGCGAGGAGGGGGCTGGCATCCTAACCTAGTCCAGGAGGAGGGCCCGGCTCGGGGGTGCGCCGAGCCTCGGAGGACCTGACCCAACTCCACCACTTACAGGCTGTATGTGCTAAACGTACGTGTGTATGTGTATGTGTATGTGTGCGTGTATGTATGTGTGGTGTCTGCGCGCGCGCGTGCTTCCCCGAGCCCCTTTTTTCTCCGGCTGCTTTCCCATCTACACGTTCTCTTCCTCCTCCCAGGACACCGCGCGTTGAAACCGATCGGAATTTAGAATTCTTTTAATCTCCAAAGGAGCGAACGAACTCACTTCCGCTGGAGCGAGGAGTTGGGCTGGGGGAGACTTTAGGGAGGGTCGGGAGGAAGGGGAGGGTGGGGGGTCTGCGAGGCAAACAGGAAACATTAGCCTTCTTACTACTGCTGGCTGGCTTTTGTATACACACTCCCCGTCTTCCTCCCACCTTTCCACACCGAGGGATGAGTTCCTGGGCGAGCTCAAATATTATTTGTAAGGCCACTGGCAAAGATTGGGGCCGAGCGGCCTCGGGCCTTTACCGCTTCAGCTAAAAGGAAGGGTTGATTTGGAAAATCTCTTGCTCCTTCCCGAGCTACTCCCGAAATCAAATGCCAATCCCCTCTTGGTTTACTCCAGTGTTGGGATCGAGGTGTGTGGAGAAAGGCCGACTTTCTTGTAGCTTTCAGATCGACAGACCACACAAGGATCTCGTACCCACTTAGGACTTGTCCACAAACATCTCTGAGCTAGCCCTCCAGATTCTCAATCTGAGCTAGGGCAGTTACTTCTTCCCTCAGGAAAGATTTGAATAAGCAATCTTTTTAATATCCGGGATTCTAATCATGGGAAGAGACAGGGAATTTTTAGAATTCAGCAGTTCTTGGGAACCTCAGTGAGGCAGGCTGAGTTAACTGGCAATGGCTTGTGGGCGGAGGGATTCGCCGACTCTTAGATTGAGGTAACAAAAGTAAAGGCCATGGAGGTGGGAGAAGGAGTTAAGGCAAAGCTGAGTCTCCGAAGCATCTTCATGGTCTTAATGGGTTTGTTTTTGTTTTTGTTTTTGTTTTTTTATGTTACTCTTGTTTAGTGAAATCATGCTTTTTTTTTTAAAAAAAAGTTCCTGTTTCCAAAATTTTACAGAACTCCCAGGTTGTTTCAGGGCTACCTACCACATGGCTTATCTTATTTATTCCAGAAGGAAGTGTCCTCCTCATCTAAGCCTGGGAGTCTGGAACCTTTAGGAGAGGTGTTTAAAAGTCACCACATTTTCATCCCTGAGGTCGGCCTGGAAGCAGCCTTTAAATTAAACCAGCTGGATCTATGTGTTGATGGCCCACAGGAAGTAGAGAGACTCAGTTCCCTGAGCACTAAGGACAGCACCACCAGTGTCCCCAGAAGCAAAAAAGGTTTCCCAAGCCAAGAATTCAAGTAGGTCCAAGGTGTCCCAAAGACCCCCAGCTTACCCTTCATGGCCATGAAAACTCCTCCAAATAGCTATGATGGTGCCCCGGAAAATGGAAATCCTCAATACTTTTGGATAACAATGAGAAAGTGAACTGAACGTGGGACTCCCATTAACAAGGAGTGCAAATATTTTTCCATTGATTCAACAATCTTAATTCCAGTGCTTTCTTCCCTTACTTATTTCCTGTTTGACCCCATGTAGCTTGCTTTGTAGCTATCCATATGGTTTCCTGGCATTAGACTGTGATCTTGAGATCGGGGGTTGCCTTTTGCCTTTTTTTGCATCCCTGGTGTTAGCATTGTGGCTGACCTACGGTAAACACGGTAGAATGAGATAATGACAAGCAGCCATGAAAATCAAACACTAACTATTATCAGGTGCTGAGAATTCAAAGACAAGAACAATCTCATCTCAAAAAACTTTGGGGATAAACAACATGTACATGCCTAGATGATAAATAAATCCCAAGTTATTGGAGATGAAGGGGCCTCTTAAGGACTTGGGATTGACTAAAGCTAACCCAAAGCTCCTCCTTTACTTGATTTGGAAATAACACTAACCTAAACCCCCCCAATCCATGTCAGGTATTCTACTAAAAACTACTGAGGTTGAGCAAACTCCGTGTGTCCCCCACCTTGTGTTGCCAGGGCCACTTAAGGGGTCCCAGCTCCAGAGTCAATCAGTGGGGAAGGATTTTCCCCTCTTAAACAAAACCAACGAGAAAGCAGATGGCAAAAAAGATTGGCCAAAGGAAAAGGGCAGCTGGCCAGAACAGCGTTTGGAAGGACCTGCTGTCTAATTGGGCTTTGGGCTCTTAACCTCTATATCAAGATTTACTAATAGGGGAATCAGACGATAAGCAAAAAAACCCCAAACTTAAGTACTCAAAAGACAAGTTTTAGAGGAGATGTCAAAGGGTAGAAGCATTTTCGTTTGGTAAGTTTGTTTAGTAAGTCATGAAGGAGAAAGAGGACGGTGTTCTGTGAATTTATGTTTTCTCAGGAACAGGACTTTGACAGTTTCTCTTCCTCAGAGGCTTCTTTGGGGGGAGATAGGATGAAAAAAGCCTTGTCCTTGTGCTGTGGAGATCCAAGTCCAGGTCCTGGCTTAACTATTTCATGCTTGTAATTTTGGGCACTACTCGTAACTTCAAGCTTCAGCTTGCTCACCTGAACAAAGCAAATGACAGTCCTTAAACTTCACAAGGTCATAAGAAAGTAAAAGGGCCAAGGCATGCTGATGGTAGCAGAGGATGACCACCACAATGACAACTGAATGAAAGTTCCTGGGGAGCCTTGCTTCAAATAGGAAGGAAACCAAGAACGCTGTAATACAACTTACCTCTATGACTAGTAAAGAACAATAAATGAGATACGAATTGGACTCATCTCAAATGAAACATGACCTAGGCATGGCTTGTTTTCATTATGAAGTTTTAGTTTATTGGTTGATTCAGAACCCACAGCTATTAATGTTTTAATTAATTTAAAATCCAGTGACAAGTAGGAGTCTTCCCATATAGAAATCAGAGTACAAAAAGAAAATAAGAATTGGGAACATATATGAGGAAACAAAAACAAATTTCCTCCCCGTCCGGGTTAGAAAGATTGTTCATAGGCTTATAAAAAAATTAATCTTTTTCCCCATTACACTCACCATCATTGAACAAAACTTTAAAAAATAAACCTGAAAAACAAAGCTCTTGATACACAGTTGCACAGTCAAGAAAATGAAAAATATCTGCATATCGACCGTGTCAAAAAACTATGCTCTTTCTGTAACTTAAATTCATCACCTCTGCCAAGACGTGGGTGGCATTTTCATCTCCATTCTTTTGGACTCAATGTATCCGTTGGGATGATTAGAGGTCTGATGCCATTCAAAGTTGTTTTTTTTCCATAATTTATCATTGTATAAATTGTTCCCCTAGGGCTCAACTTACACAGGTTCCCAAAGGTCTCCCCAGTCTCCTCTGAAATGAACCATCTCATGATTTCTTATGGCACAATAATTCTGTGACATTCACGTATCAAAATTTGTTTAGATATTCCCCAACAGGACACCCCCTTAGTTTCCATTTTTTAACTACCATGATAAAGAGCTGCTATAAATATTTTTATATAACAACTTGCATTTATTTAGTGATTTATTAGCTTGTTAAAGCACATTATTATCAACTTTTAGCCTCCCACCAACACTGGGAGGTAAGCAGTATTAGGATCCCCATTTTACAGATAAGGAAACAAGCAGGGGTTCAGTGACTTGCCCAGGGTCACACAGATAATGAGTCTAATCTAAGACAAGATTTGAACTCAGGGTCTACAAATAGATCTTTTTCCTTTTTCTTTTATCTCTTTGGTGTATAGAGCTAGTAGTGATATTGGTGGGTTAAAAGACTTGCGTACATTTTAATAATTTCCTGGGCATAGTTCCAAATTGCTGGACCAATTCAAAACTCCTACCCACAGTGCTCTAATGTGCCTGTTTTCTTACAGCCCCACCAACATTTATCATTTTCCTCTTCTGTCACTCTGTGAGGTACAACCTCAAGGAAGTCCAAATTTGCATTTTTCCAACTATTAGTGATTTAGAACATTTTTTTTTCATTTGGCTATTGATAGGTTGGGTTTCTTCCACCAAAAAACTGCCTGTTCATATCTTTTGACCATTTATCTATTCAGGAATGTCTTAGGGCTGTAAATTTAAATCCAATCCTTCCTTATCTTGAATCTGAGACCTTTATTAAAGGAACATTGCAAAGATTGTATTTTTTTCATCATTTCTCCTCTAAACTGCATTGGTTGTGCAAAAACCCTTTAAATTTTCTATAATCAAAATTAACCATTTTTATCTTCTTCCCCAATCATAGGTCTCAAATGGAGTTTCTTGCTCCTCTAATGTGTCCCTTCAGTTACATTCAACTAATAAATATAACCAAAAGTCTTTTTTTATTAGCAAAACAAACAAATAGATTTGATCTATCCTTCCCTAACTGTGCAACTGTGACATAGCCTAAACTTCACTCTTCATAGGCAAAATAACTTCATCCTCAGCTTCTTGGGTTTAATTCTTAATTAGCATGAAAAACATTTTGGACGTTTGCAACCAGTAAAATTCAAATTTACCTTTTTTAGGGACTGGGGAAAATGTGTGAAGGTCCAAGGTCACTGTAATGCTGTTATGAACTTGATTAAATTTCCATTTTCAAGCTCATTCTGGCTAATGAACATTTTCTGTGTGTGTTTGCAGGGAATAACCCTTTCAGTTGTTTCTTATAGTTACAGCAGGTGAGGAGAATATTTACTGTATCGTTAGTACCTTATAAATCCATCTTTCATTTTAGTAAATGCTTATTTTAAGGACAAATAGTTTTATGATGACCTCTTCTAGTTGTACATAAATAGGTAATTAACTTTCTATCATCTTTAAAACAATTTTTTTTTCCCTAAAAGAGGCTCAATTTTTCCCTTGCTCAACTTCTCAGGTAACAGCAGCTCCATTACTGAAAATTTGCATCTGCTTTTCTGTGCAATCCTTTAATTAAATATTCTTTTTTAAATTTTGATTCTGAAATTCACCTTTCACCATTGGTCCTCAGATTAGATCACATTTTTTAAAAACTTATTTATTCTCATCAAATTTCATTTTATTATATGCAGCCCAACTGTCAAGATGTGTTTGGATCCTGATTCAGTTGCCCAATCTTATTAATTGTATTTTTTTTTAACTTTTTGGAGGGGCAATTGGGGTTAAGTGACTTGCCCAAGGTCATACAGCTACTGTTAAGTGTCTGAGGTTGAATTTGAACTCAGGTCTTCTTAACTCCAGGGCTGGTGCTCTATTCACTGGGCCACCTAGACACCCCCAGATCACATAACTTTTGAACCCATAAATCACCTGAGTATTCTTTTTCAACATAAAACAAACTTTATTTCATAATTGCTACTTTGAATCAATTAGGATGCCAGTTCAAGGCCTGCTGGTTACTGAATCATCTCTGTCAGAACAGGGTTGTCTGGGACTTTCAAAAGCAGAGCCACCTGGGGGAAATACTTGGCCTCCCCCCTCCCCCCCCCCATTAGCCTTAGAATTCAGCACAGAAAGATTTCACTAACCTGGAGCAAATCAATCCACCTTGCTGGGCCTCAGCTTGTCTGTAAAATAAAGGAATCAGAGGAGGCAGAATCTAAGGCCCCTTCCAGCTCCAAATATTTGTTTTCAAGGTTCAATCTTCTCACAACAGGAAGCTAACTTGTGACACAATAAAAATCAGATCACCTAGGACTCCATAACCAAAGGAAAGACACAAAAAGAAACATCTCCCTCCATACTTTAATAGGTGATAAAGTACCTACTATGGACCAGGCACTGTGCCAAATGCAGGGGCTAAACAGCCAGAAGACAACCCCAGTCTCAAGGTTCTCACAGTCTAATTAGGGAGACTAGAAACAAACATGAGATAAATAGGAGATCATGAAGAGAAGAAAGTGGGCAGCTTGCAGAGGAATTGGAAAGGCTTCAGGTAGAGGTAAGCAGAATCAGGAGACTGCCTTGAAAGATCAGTCATGACTTGAGAACACTCATGAGGAAGCATTTGGCAGTAAACAAGGCCAGCAATGAAATACCCATTTTTAGAGGGGACCCTGTGTTTTGTTAGACTGTATCTCTTTGTTATAAGAGGATTCAACAGAAGGCAGGGTAGCTGAGTGGAACTGAAAACGTCATATGTAAAAACTAAAAAGTATCCATCAAACTTTTTTTTTCAAATATTAATAAGCAGTTCCACTGAGTCTGTTAATCGAGCAAGATTTTATTTTTTTAATTTTCTTTTGTTTATTTTTAGTTTGCATCATTCATTTCCACAAGATTTTGAATCACAAATTTTCTCCCTGTCTTTCCCCTATCTACCACCCTAAAAACAGTGATCCCATTGTATACCCCTTCCCCCAATATGCTCTCTCCTATATCTTTCCCTATCACCCCTCTGACTTCCCTGTATGGCAAGATGGATCTCTCTACCCCAGTGCCTATATATCTTATTTCTCAGTTGCATGTAAGTAATAATTATATATGTGTGTGTGTGTGTACACACACATACATACATACATATATATATATATATATATATATATACACACACATTTTTTTTTAACATTTGATTTTAGAACTTTAAATTCTAGATTCTTTCACTTCCTCCCTGATCACCCACCCCCGCTGGAAAAACAAACAATTCAATACAGGCCATACATGTGTAGTTACACAGAACATCTCCACAATGGACACGTTATGAAAAACTGACTATATTTCTCTCTTTCCTATCCCGCACCCCACTTGTTCTGTTCTCTGTTTTGTCCCTGTCCCTTCACAGAAGTGTGTGCTTCTAACAACCCTCCTCACCAACTTGCCCTCCCCTCCATCTTTCCCCCTCATTCCCTTCCCCCCTACTCTCCTGAAGGGCAAGATACCCAATTTAGAGTGTATGTCATTCCTTCCATAAGCCAAATACAATGAGAGTAAGGTTGACCCATTCCCTTTTGCCTTCCTGTTCTTTTCTTCCATTGTAACAGTTATCTCTTACCTCTACTATATGAGATGATTAACCCCATTCTGGCTCTCCCTGTCTCCTCTCATTCTATTCCTCTCCCACCTCTCAATTTCACCTTTTAAAATATCATCCCTTCCTATTCAATTGATCCTGTGCCCTCTATGTACACATATATACAGACACTCACAAATGTATTCCTACACATATATACCCTCCCATATAGACATATGTGTATGTATACATATATATATATTTATATTTATATATATTTATATTTCCTTCACCTATCCTCATACTGAGAAAAGTTTCATAAGTTACAATTATTGTTTTTTCATGTTGGCATGTAAATAGTTCAACTTGGATAAGTTCCTTATGATTTCTTTTCCATGTTTACCTTCTCATGCTTCTTGTATTTGAATGTCAAATTTTCTATTCAGTTCTGTTTTTTTCATCAAGAATGCTTGGAAGTCCTCCACCTCATTGAATGATCATATTTTCCCCTGGAACATTATACTCAATTTTGCTGGGTAGGTGATTCTTGGTTTTAATCCTAGCTC
>CM053597.1:16967738-16989078 GCA_028646575.1 Pseudocheirus occidentalis | reverse complement strand
GGTTGTCCTGATTGTGTTTCCACAGTATTCAAATTGTTTCTTCTTGGCAGCCTGTAATATTTGCTCCTTGATCTGGGAACTCCAAAAGCTGGCTATAACATTCCTAGGAGTTTCCTTTTGGGGATCTTTTTCAAGAGGTGATAGGTAAATTCTTTCAAGTTCTATTTTGCCCTCTGGTTCTAAAAACTCAGGGCAATTTTCCTTGAGAATTTCTTGAAGGTTGATTTTTTTTTGTCATGGCTTTCAGGTAGTCCAATAATTTTTAAATTGTCTCTCCTGGATCTATTTTCCAGGTCAGTGTTTTTTTCAAGGAGATATTTCACATTGCCTTCTGTTTTTTCATTTGTTTGGATCTGTTTAATAGTATCTTGATTTCTCATAAAGTCATTTGCTTCCATTTGCTCAACTCTAATTCTGAAGGAATTATTCTCCTCAGTGAGCTTTTGAGAGTCTTTTTCCATCTGGCAGATTCAACTTTTTAAGGCTTTCTTCTCCTCATTGGCTTTTTGGGATTCTTTTGCCATTTGAGTTCATTTTTTTTAAGGTGTTATTTTCTTCAGTCAGGTTGTTGACACTCTTTTCATGATTTTCTTGCATCATCCTCATTTGTCTTCCCAATTTTTCCTTCACTTATTTGGTTTTCAAAATCCTTCTTAAGCTCCTCTATGGCTTGTAACCAATCTACATTTTTCTTGGAAGCTTTTGGTGTGAGAGTTCTTAACTGTGTTGTCTTCCTCCCATTCCATGCTTTGATCCTTCTTGTCCCCAAAAAAGGAATCTGAAGTTGGATTGCGGTTCTTGATTTGCTTCCTTTGCCTGCTCATGTTGCCAGTCAATTACTTGACTTTTGGGCTCTGTAGAACTCTGCTTTCAGAGGAGAACTTTGTCCCAAATTGCTGGAGTTTTCACAGCTGCTGGAGCTATTAGGAGGTTGCTGTCTCTGCAGTCCCCTCCAGCTTTGGCTCACTGGTCATGCACCTTATGACCACCACCCAAGACCATGATCCTGATCCAGGAAGGTTAAGGCAAGAGCACTTAGCCTCTGAATGATCACTTGGCCCCCCTGAAATCTGCAGTCAGGAAGCTCTGACGTGGAGGCAGACTGTTTTCCTGCCCTGGGAGCAGATAGCAGACCTGCTTCTTTCCCCCAAATTTAGCCGAGTTCAATTGACCTTTCACTTTGTCCTTGGCTCTTATGGGTTAATAATTCTGGAAACTGCCACAGCTGCCAGTGATCCACTCTCCCAAGTGCTCCAGCCAGAGCTTGTCCTGGCCACTCTGGGGCTGAAACCGTGGTGGGGCTGTTCTCTACTCCCAGAGCTGGGATGGACCCTTCCTGTCCACCTGCCAGGCTGCCTTCAGCGGGAGCTTTGTTTCTTTCTCATTTTTATGAGTTCTGGAGTTCTAAAATTTGTTTAGAGTCATATTTTATAGGTATTTGAGGTGGTTATGGGGGGAGCTTATGGAGTTCTCCTACTGTGTGACATCTTGACTCCACCCCCTGCCACTTGATCGAGCAAGATTTTCAAGCAAAGTCTTTCCTTTGTATTTCCAGGTTACTGACTCTGTGCCTCCTCCAATGCCTCTCATCATTTAACTATATCCTCTTAATTACTAGAATGATCTTCCTGGACCAACCCGTGGTGTTGCTCATTCCCTCCACATCCCAAATGGCTCCCTACTACCTCTCCTTTAGAGTTAAACTTTGCCAGATGTTTGGTTATTGGTTCCATTACCACTTCCTCTAGCTTCTTTTCATTTCTTAGTGGTTTCAGTTGTATCTGACTCTTCTACATGCTCCCCTTTAGGATTCAGGTGGCAGATACTGGAGTGGTTTGTACTTGACTTCTCCAGCTCATTTTACAGATGAGGAAACTGAGGCAAACAAGGTTGTGACTTGCCCAGGGTCACACAGCTAGTAAGTGTCTGAGGTTAGATTTGAACTCAGAAAGATGAGTCTTCCTGACTCCAGGCTAGGCACTCGCTCCAATGCAGACTATCCATTGACCATTGACCTGAGTTAGATGCCCCTAACTCAGCTATGGTCAATAGGATTTTGACAACCAATGACCCTTGGTCATTTCCATACTCACAGTATTGTTGTTCAGTTGAGTATCATAGATGAGGATGGGAGTCCTCAGAGACTGGACTGGACAGCTCTGGCATAGAGTATTCAACCAGCTGGTGTCTGACTGGCTTGAAGGAGGTTTTACCGCAGAAGCTGGTTGTTTGTGATTGTGTCCTGTTATGGCTAGATTTTTGGCTTTGGGGTGGTTTTTTTAAGTCTTTATTTTGCCCACTCTTCCCTGGGATGGGACAGAGTCGATTGTGAGTGAGGGATTGTTAGAGGCCAAGAGAAAGAAGTCCTCACCTAGCTGGCTTCAGAATCTCAAAGGCATTGCTCTCATTAGGAGCCCTCAGTCCTAAGTAGATAGCAGTCATAACCACCCTAACCTGCTCCCATTCTCTCAGTGTGACTTGTTGGAAGCTGCTACATGAATAGACTTCATGTCCATAGAGAGCTGATAGCATTCTACCCAGGTCAGCCCTCTTCTGCGGTACTGTGTTGTTTTAGGATGATCAGCAGCAAGCAGGACCTGAGCTCAACTTGGGACAATATTCACCAATGAACAATGAACATGGTGAAAGACCAGAAGGGCTGTCAGGCAAGGATCGCAAGATTGGATGAAAGAAAATGGAATATTCTGGGGTTGCCAGGTGGCTCAGTGAATAGAGCACCATCCCTGGAATCAGGAGGACCTGAGTTCAAATTTTACCTCAGACTTGTGACCTTGGGCAAGTCACTTAACCCCAACTGCCCTACCTTCCCCCCTCCAAAAAGCAAAAAGAGAGAAGAAAAAGAGTTTTCAGCCTAGAGAAGACTTAAGGGGAAGCATGACAGCTGCCTTTGAATATTTGATGGGATATCCTTATCTAGTGGAAAAGGAAAGTGATTTGCTTGACCCCCAAGGGCTGGACTGTGGCCGGTGGATGAGTCAGATTTTGGCTGAATATGAGGAAAAATTTCCAAAATATTCCAGCTATCCAGAAGTGAAATGGGCTAATTTGGGTGACAATGACCCTTCTCCCTTCACCGAAGGTCATCAAGCAAGGGCCAGATAACCAGTTGATAGTTGGGAGGCAGAGGACCTTGGAGTAGTTAGGTGTTGGACAAGACAGCCTCCATAGGCTATTCCATCTGTCACACTCTATGATCCTAGGATGACCTCCTCTGAATTTAGCTTATCCAGTCACTCAGCCTAGAATGGCCTTTTCTCTTAGCCTTGCAAAATGATTTCACTCATCTCTTTCGAATTTTTCAATCACTTCTGCCCCCAGGAAGCCTTCCATTTTAGACTATTGCTTTTGTTCGTTTGCCCCAGTGGCTAGACTACTAGACTAGGAGTCGGAAGGAGCTGCCCTCACAGAGTTCCCAGATTAATAGGGGAGACAATAGGCAAATGAACTGTGTCCCTGTAAGACACATACAGGGGGGAGGTGAAATAATCCCAGAAGGAAAGAATTCACATTCAGGAAGATTAAATAAAGCTTTCTTTCTTTCTTTCCTTCTTTCTTTCTTTCTTTCTTTCTTTCTTTCTTTCTTTCTTTCTTTCTTTCTTTCTTTCTTTCTTTCTCCCTTTCTTTCTTTCTTTCTTTCTTCCTTCCTTCCTTCCTTCCTTCCTTTCTTTCTTTCTTTGCTTTTTAGAGGACGGAAGGTAGGGCAATTGGAGTTAAGTGACTTGCCCAAGGTCACACAGCTAGTTTTGTATTAAGTATCTGAGGCCAGATTTGAACTCAGATCCTCCTAGCTCCAGGGCTGGTGCTCTATTCATTGAGCCACCTAGCTGCCCCCAAATTGATTTCTTACAGAAGGTGGGGTTTCAGCCGGGGAAGCTGGGGGGCCCAGGTAATGAGGGAGCGCATCCCAGGTATGGGGGATGCCAGTGAATATGCATGAAGTTTGGAGAGGGGCCTTTTGTGTGAGGAAGGGGTGTCACAGGATTGCAGGGTATGTGAAGGGTTGGGGGGACCTGGAAAGGTAGGTGGGACTTTAAAAAACAAATGGAAAACTTGGTCGTTGATACCAGAAGTGACAGGGAACTGCTGGAGTTTACTGAGTATGGGAGTGACCTGGTCAGACCTGTGTTTTGGAAAGACCACTGACAGCTGAGTGAAGGGTAGACTAGAGAGGGGACAGGATAGAAGCCAGAGCCAACAATATCCAGGCATGAGGTTATGGGGGCCTGCACTGAAACGGGGCATGGAAAGTGGAAAAAAAAAACCCATGGGATTGGGAGTCCCAGGATTTGAAGTCGAGCTCTTTTTATCTCTCCATGGATAACTAGGGGCAAGTGACTTGACCTCTGTCGGCCTCCATGTCTTCATTTGTAAGATGAAGGGATTGGACTCAGTGGCCTCTGAGGTCCTCTTCAATCCCAGATGTATGGTCCTACCTACTTTCTCCAATTTGGTCTTCACCACAGCCCTGGGACAGAGGAGAATATCTGTGATTCTTCCCCTTTCATCCATGAGAAAATTCGAGCCCAGAGGGAGTGATCTGCCCAAGGTCACCGAGGTAGACCCTCCTACACGCCTTTTGACTCTTCCTACCACACAGTAAATGTTACTGAGCAACAGTCACACTTGGGCATTTTAACTGTTTTGCATTTTTAAAAATCACTTAACTTTATAAATCCACACACATACTTTTCTCTTTTGCACAGTTACCAAGTTCCCCTCAATTACAGACCAATGGGAGAGTCTATCCAGGGCCTTGTAAAACACTAAATAAACTAGCTGTACCAGTTCCACTTGGATAACTATCTTGTTAAAACGCTTAGGAAAACTTAACTAGTCTTTTACTCAGGACTTTTACAAAAGCCAGACTCTTCTTATTCCATTATTCTGTTCTCTTCAAAGGGCTTTATTTGGTGTTTAATGATTTTTCACAAACACTTTCATGCTATTAAAACCCAATGAATTGAATTTTAATTCAACAAGCTTACCTTTTAAAAAACAATATTGACTATTCAACTATTGGGGTAGGGATTCCCCTAAGTAATGCAAGGCATTTTTTAGCTTCATTAGAACTTAGAAAAAAGTAGAAATGAAATATCATTCATTCTTTGTCTGAGTTGGACTAGGTCCCTTCCAGTCCTCAAATTCTGTGATTCTGATTCATTCACCATTTATTAAATACCTACTAAGTGCTGGGTATGCAAACACAAACAAGAAACTATCTATCCCTAGGACTTCACATTCTACTAAGGTGAAATACTCAATCAACAGATGAGAAAGACTCTCCAATCTGAGGACTGGAAGAGTCAGAGAAGGCCTTGAGTAGGACTCATGTATTTGTACTGAACCTTGCGTGAAGTTAGGGATTCTAAATTCTAGTCTAATTCCTTCATCTTTGGGAAGAGAATCTTTAGAAAGTCTCTCCTTTTCCTTATCAGTGAACAAAAATTTATCTGAGGGGAACCATCAATTTTTTTTTCTGTTAGTCAATTAGTGGATTTACAGTCCAAATTTGCCCTTTCCTCAGCAAAGAACTTCAGAGGGGCCACACTTACTTCAAATCCCAAAACTTCATTCTCTAGATTTACATAGGTTTATCTACCCACTCCAATAAATCCAGACATCTGAGTCTTGTTCAGGCCACTAGCTGCTAGCGCCTTCCCTTCTAATGTAACCTATTATCCCCTCTGAATATTTCTCATATCTAGCTATGTGCCTATTGTCTCTGCCCCCCCCCCCTTTAGAATATAAGCTTCTTGAGGGCAGGTCCTATTTTTGCTTTTTTTTTTTTTAATCACCAGGTTTTTAGCACAATTTCTGACACATAGCAAGAGTTTATTGATTGATTCATTGATATAGCAGGCCAGATCTTGAACCCTCACATATCTATTTAAACGTCTAAACAAATTCCTTATAGTTAAGGACTGTTTTGTTTTTGTCTCTATCTCCAGCACCAAAGACAGTTCCTGACAAGGAGTAGGAATGTCAAGTTTATTGATTTGTTGGAATGGGTCATTTTCTTTTTACTTTTTTTAAAAATTATTTAATTTGTTTATTTTTCATTACAAATTTTCTCCCCATATTTCCCCTACCCCCCACCCCTAAACAGCAAGCCTACTGAATACCCTTCCCCCAATCTGCTCTCTTATATTCTCCTCCATACCCCTCTGACTTTCCTGTAGATGGATTTCCCTACCCCAGTGCCTGTGTATCTTATTTCCCAGCTGCATGTAGTAATAATAATAATAATAATAATAATAAATTTTTTAAACATTTGATTTCAAAACTTTGATTTCCAGATTCCCTGCTTCCCTCTTCACCCACCCCTACTGGGAGGAAAAGTGATTCAGTATAGGCTGTACATGTGTAGTTACACAAAACAGTTCCATAGTAGATGCATTGTGAAAGACTGACGCCATTTCCATCCATGCTCTCCTGCCCCCCACTTATTAGATCCTCTCTTTTGACCCTGTCCCTTTTCAAAAAATGTTTGCTTCTAACTACCCTCTCTCCTAATCTTCCCTCCCATCTGTCGTAGTCCTTTCTTAGCCCTTTCCCCCCTACTTTCCTGTAGGGTAAGATGCCCAATTGAGTGTGTATGTTATTCCCTCCTTGAGCCAAATTCAATAAGAATAAGGTTGGCCCAGAATAGGTCATTTTCTTAAATTGATGGCATCTGTTTCAGAGGGAGAATAGGGTTCTGGATTTGACTTCTGGGTCACCTGAGTTCAAATCTCACCTCAGACACTTGATCTTTGTCTAACCTTGGGCAAGTCACATACTAACTGTAATGTGGGGATAATCATAACAGGACCAATAGGTTCATATCTGCAGTGGACTTAGCAAGCATTCAGTCTTCCTGGGGACCTGGGAATTCACCTGTGCTCTTTTTGGTGAGGTGTTCTCTTCAACAGCCAAGATACAACTTGTCTAAGGCTTCTCATCTTAGAAAGCTGTTCTTTCATGATGCTGATGCACCCCACCCTTCTGGGGGCCCTTTTTCTAGTTCTGTTGATAATGGATCCCAGTGAGGGGAAGACAGAGAGAAGAGAGACACACACACACACATACAGAAAGACAGATAGAGAGATACAGAGACACAGAGACAGAGGCAGACAGAGAGTGAAAGAGAGAGAGAGAAAGAGAGAGAGAGAGAGAGGAAATAGAAAATAGTTTAGCTAGATAAAAGATATTAAAGGAGAGATAAATATAAAAGAATGGGTAGAAAGATTTTTGTTGTTCAGTTGTGTCCAACTCTTCTTGACCCCATTTGGGGTTTTCTTGGCAGAGATATCGAAGTGGTTTTCCATTTCCTTCTCTAGCTCATTTTACAGATGAGGAAACTAAGGCAAACAGGGTTGGTTGAATGACTTGCCCAGGGTCACACAAATAATACGTTTCTGAGGTCAGATTTGAACTCAGGTTTTCCTGACTCAAGGTCCAGTGTTCTATCCACTGAGCCACCTGGCTGCCCCCAAGGCAGAGAGATAGTTATAAACAGACAAAAGACAGTAATTCATCAATAAATATGTATTAATTCAGGATGGAAGGAGATGTCTACATTCAGAGAAAGAGCCAGAAAGACCAGAGTTTAAAAGGAGACTGAAGCAATGCATGCTATCACTCTTTTCTATGTTTGGCTTTTGTTTCTCTTTTCTCATCGTTCACTCCATTGGCTATAACACCTATACAACCAGACTATTGTACAATGTGAAAGAGTTTGCAGATCCTATACATGATTGTATGTCACCATGGCGGGGGCGGGGGAGAAAAATCTGAAACTCAAGTGACTCTGGAACTGAATCTTGTAAACTAAAAGTAAACAAACAAGTCAATTAAAAAAGGAAGAAAAAATCAAAAATAAATATGTATTAAGTGCCTACTATGTGCCCGACACTGTGCTAAATACTAAGGAGGCAAAAGGAGGAAAAACACAGTAGGTAGCAGCAAAAGAACTCTTCAAGGAGTTCATAATCTAACCAGGGAAACAACAAATAAACAAATATATAAAAACAAGCTACTTACAGGAAATAAGAGAGGGAAGGCTCTAGGATTAAGAGGGGTTGGGAAAGTCTTCCTATAATTGGGAGAGAGAGAGGGAGAGACAGAGAGACAGACAGAGACAGATAGAAACAGAGAGAGACAGAGAGAGAGAGAGAGAGAGAGAAGATTGACTGGTTGGCTGTTGTCCTTCATAATGGAAGATGACCAAAATGACATCACTATATCAAGGTCAAGGCATAGTGTGTCCCACTGTGATTATCAGGCCAATACAAGCTCAGCACAGAAGGCTCTGCCACCAGCCAGCTACATTTGGGACGGAGTAGAAAGAAGACAGATAAATATAGAAGAGAGGTAGACAGATAACTATAGATAGAAGCTGGAGAGAGATGGAGAGCTGGATAGACCAGTAGGTCCAGCATTTGTTAAGTACTTCTTAAGCACTTGCTGCAGGACTGGGTGATGGGCATGTAAAGGAGAGAGGAGGTGGGGAGGTCTAGAGAGTGGTGCCACAAGCTGCCCATCACTTCACCCTCCCCCTCTCCTCAGGTGCCCTTCCCACCTTCCACTTCACTACTGCCACACAGGACCAGGAATCAGAGGACGTGGCTGTGTGACCCTGGGCAAGTAGTGAGGCTCTCCCCATCAGTTTCCCCATCTGTAAAAATGAAGGCAGCTAGGTAGTGAATAGAACACCAGGCCTGGAATCAGGAAGACCTGACTTCAAATTCCAATCACGGACACTTACTAGCTGTGTGACCCTGAACAAGTCACTTAACCCTGCTGGCCTCAGTTTCCTCATCTGGAAAATGAACTAGAGAAGGAAATAACAAACCACTCTAGTACCTTTGCCAAGAAAACCCCAATTGGGGTCACAGAGATTCAAACATGATGGAACAACAACAAAAATGAAGGAATTTATAAATCATTAAAAGTCCTTTTCAGTTAAAAAAAAGTCCATGAATTTTAGAGGATTTAGAACTAGAATTCAATTTGATTGAAGAAATATTTCTTAAAACCTGTTAGCTGCCCAGGATGATGGAGACAGGAAGGAAATATCCCTTGCCTTCTAATTGGGGCAGGAGGGCTTGGAGCACGGGGGGAAGCAGATCTGTAATTTCATTAGGAGAGAGACTTCCCAAGAAGGTTAGTTACTTCCACCCATCCAGCCCTGCATCAGGCACTTAGAAGCCTTAAACAACTGCATCGGACACTGAGAGCTGCCCAGAATCATGGAGCCAGTAAGGGAAAGGGGCAGAACTTGAACCCAGCTGTGCCTGACTCCAAGGACAGTGCTATCTACCACACTCCAATACTTCTCACTGTGGGGACAAAACAGTCTATGAAAGTTCCTTGAAGCCAGGACTGTTTCCTCTGAGTGGGATCATCCATCTGGTCCCACCCCCTTCAATTTTACAGCTAAAGAAACTGAGGCCCGAAGAGGGGGAGGGCACATAGCAAATAAACCATAGAATCAGAGAATCAGAGCCCTCCAGCCAGAAGAGATCTCAGAGGCCATCCCCTACCCCTCCATTTTACATTTGAAGAAACAGGCTCAGGAAGTGGCTTTCCCAAGGTGGAAGAGGCAGCAAGGAAAATGGAAGGTCATGTCTTCTGAGCCAGATCCAAAGTTCTCTCCACTATATCACGAAGCCTCCCAACAAGGTGGCTCTCCCTTTCCAACTATGCATTAAGGCCATCTTCTGGTTCACAGTAACTAAGGCTTCTGGTCTGTAAATGGACAGGACAAGGCAAAGGCAAGAGTCCTGATGACTAGAGATAGGAGGTCATGTAGTCTGACTCCCCCCTCCTCCATTTTACAGTTAAAGAAACTTGGACCTAGAGAAATGAAGTGAATTGTCCAAGGCCCTATGAGTAAGAAGAAGCAAAGCTGAGATTCTCTCCCCCAGGGCTTTGCCCTGTCCATTGCACCATACTGCCTCCCTGCAGGAGTCTAGGACCCCAAGTTCTGCTCATTATGCTAGCTGGGGCTAATCTTCCAGGAGGAAGCCGAGATTCTGGCTGGAAGCTTTAAACCTTGGGGAGTCAAACAACAAGTCTGGGTTTTCCCTCTGCTTAGCCTGGCAGGCTGAGAATTGCTCTTACGAAGAACCTCCTTGAGAAATCAGAAGCCCCAGACCAAAGTGGAACTTCCCTTGGCCTGATGTTTCTGTTCCCCACAGCAGAGGCTACCTTTGGGAATTTGACTCCTAACTGAAAGTCTAGGTCTGTCAGGGGGCTTATCCTGAGAAGGGAAAACAGAAGCGGGCTCAGGACCCCACGAGCATCCCCAGCAAGGCCCGGGGGCTGCAGTGCATGCCTCAGATTCTGTCCAGTGGCAGAAGCTGACATGTCCATACAGCTCCAAGGGTCTGCCAAGCCCTGACCTCACAGGACCCACACACCAACCCCAGGAGGTGGGTACTGCAGGCATCAGTGTATCCATTTGACAGATGGCTAGGGCCTCAGAGCCATAACTGGGAATCCCAGTACCTGGGCAAACTCATTTTGGGCCAGGGCAGGGGGCAGGAAGAGATAGAGACCACCCCTCCCCCTCCCCCCATATTAGTACATACTGCCATTGCTTCTGATCCCAGAGTGGGACTGGGGAGTTTGTAGGCATTGCTGTCTGGTGCTTGCAGCAGGTAAGGGGTGGGAGAAATGGGTCTCAGGAGAGGTGTTACTGTGACAGATCCATGGGGGAGGCACAGTGAATAGAGTGGAGCCCCAGAATCAAGAGGACCTGAGTTCAAATACAACCTCAGACATTTAACACTTGCTAGCTGTTTGACCTTGGGCAAGCCACTTAACCCCAATTGCCCTGCCTTCCCCCCTCTAAAAGGCATTAAAAAAAAAAAAGATCCACGAAGGAGAGAAGAGTTGGCAGCCTGGCCTAGGTTATTAAGGGAAGGGCATCACCCTATGGAGAAGGGGGCAGGACTCCATGTTAGCACCCTGTGGCAAAGGGCCCTGGCTAAATCTCTGCCTACAGGGACAGGGTCTGTGGGAAGTATTAGAAAGCAAAAAGAGAAAGCCTCCCAGAAGAACATCACTGACATTGTCCTCTCTTGACTGGTAAGAGTGTCGTGGCATGATTCATGACTGCGCAGGGTTAGTGGGACCAGAGAACCAGCCTGTGCTTTAGAAGCTCACTTTTCCCAAGGAGCTAGGGAGGACGTGATTCTTGCCCCAGCATGTCTGTTGGCATTTCTGACTCTGGAGTCATGAGTCACTGGGGACCGAGAAGGTGAAAATCCAAGTTGGAGGCTTGAGGGACCACGGGAACAGCCTTGGGCCAAACTGTACTGAAGCACTTGCCAGCCCTAGAGCAGAGGCCGTGTTCCATATCCCAGCCTGCTCTCTGCCCATCCGCTCTGTGCATATAGCTATGCCTCACCCACCTTCACCCCTACCCCAGTTTGGAAACTACACTTTCATCCAAGTCTTGAAAAAACAAAACAAAACATCTTGAACAGCCTGGGATTTCAGGGCCTTTTGTCACAGGGAGCTGATACGGGTGATGGGAGTTCCGCCCACTTCTTCCCTCAATAACCTAGCCCAGGCTGCCGACTCTGCTCTCCTCCATGGATCTGTCACAGTCCTGAGACCCCCTTCTCCCCTCCTGTTCGATCAGCTGATCAGTGAGATCATCCAGCTTCTCCACTAGAGACCTCCCCTCAAGCGGGCATTTATCCACTTGTTCAGACATGCCCAAGTCTAACTCCATCTTCTCATCCATACCTCTCCCTCTTATTCCCAAGTACATCATGAGAGAGTGAGATGCCTTTCTATCTACTCTCTTGTATGGACCTGGTTATTTACATGTCTCCCCCATTAGATTCTAAGTGTCCTGAGAGCAAGGATAGTTTCTGTATTTCGAGAGAAAGCAAAATACTTAGTGCACGGTGAACATTTAATAAATGTTTGTTGACTGACTGGTAAAATCCAAATGAACACACACATACATGTATGTGTATATGCACACATATGTGTGTGCATTGTAGATACACATTTACACATACACACAAGTCCACCTCATTTCTCCTCTCCAATCCACTCATTGAGTTGTTTTGTCTAACAAGGAAATGTGGTTAATCTGGCATGTTCTGTCCTGTTCTGGATGAAGCCTCACTGGCGTTCTATGACCACTACCTCACCTTTCTAGTGTTCACATGCCATACCTTAATACCTTAATCATTTAGAATTTTGCCAGGAATAGAAGTCTAAGTCAGCCATCCAGAGTTCACAGAATGAGGATTCTCTTCCCTTTTCTGAAAGTTGAGGCATCACTGTCCTGGGCTGCCTCTCCTATTCTCTACCACTTATTGAAAATCACCCCAGTGGCTCAGCAATCAGACCTGGCAATTCTTTAAATATTTTAGGATATAGTTTACCTGGATTTGATGAGACAGTTCTCACTTTCTGCAGGTCCATAGTTTACCTGGATTTGATGAGACAGTTCTCACTTTCTGCAGGTCCTCCAACAGGGTCTCACTCCCCAATTATTCCACCCCACCCGAAACTAGTACTCTTGTCTATCTCACTTCCTCCCAGACACCATCCCCCATGGGTAAGCTTTTTGCCTTATTAAGCTGACTTTCTATCTTTGCTGACCATACCCTCATGGGTATCCCTCCTTCACTTCCCAGCATCCCTTTCTGTGTCATTTTCGCCCATTAAAATGTAAGCTTTTTGAGGGCAGAGACTTTCTGGCTGGCTTTTATTTGTACCTCCAGTGCATGGTCGATGCTTTTCTCTGTCCCCTTCCTGGGGGGTTTCCCTCCAGATAACCATTATCATTCCATTGCCTCAAATTTGAACATATATTTTCTTTGGAAGACAAAAGAAGAGCTGAGTAATTTAGCCTCCTTGCTCTGGTTCATTATAATCCAATTTCCTTAGTCCTCCTTTGATCTTGTGCTTTGAATATAGCCAAAAACAACAATCACAAATCCTTTTTGTTGTGCTTAGCCTTCACTGCCAGCCTCATCCCTTTCTAGGCTTTGGAGCTGTGGACACAGTGATTACAGGGACCTGTGATTCATCCTCGGTTATTTGCTTGTGTTTCTAACTTCTTTTCAAAATCTGAGTTTGTCCTGGTGTGTGGTAGACCAGAAAAACCACTGGTTTCCTGAGCGGAGTCTTTCCTGCCTATGGCTGTTTCTGCTCTGGAGATGCCCTCTCCTCTTGCCTGATACCCTCCCCTTCCCCTTCTGGGGAGCCCTCTTCATACCCTTCCCCCTCCCCCCACCTCTTCTTGACTTAAAACATTGCAAGCTTCCCAATTCAAAACTCCTTCCTCTGACCTCAGAAATGAGGAAGCAATAAGTATTTGAATATTCTTTCCAATTAAACCCTGACCCTCTTGTATATAACTTGGCATGTAGTAAGACTTTAATAAATGCTTTTTTCATTCATTCATCCATCTATCCATTCATCTATCACTGAGACAATTCATTCTATTTTTTAATAGTAGAGTCATTTGGAAATTTCAACCACAGTAAGTTACAGGGTCTGAGGATTGTAGTTCTAAGCTTGGAAGGGCATGTCAAGGCCATCTAGTTCAGCCCCATTATTTTATAGATGAGGAGACTGAGGGCCAGAGAGTTGGAGAGATCCAAGGTCATATAAGTTGAAAATGATAGCAACGGGATTTGAACCCAAGACTTTTCACACCAAGTTGAGTTGTAGTTTTTTTTACTGTACCATGCTGCTTCTAGCCTTAAACCAGAATTTACACTTAACAATGTGGGTAGAAGTGGCTGTATTTGTGGGCATCCACTTCTGATTGCTTCTCAGAAATGCTGCAGAAGGAATCTATTGCATTGGGATTTATAACTCTCTTGTAGGTAGCTAGGTGCTGCAGTGGTTAGACTCTGACCATTAAAGTATGATACGTATTTGGTCACCCCAAATCCCAAGTAGAGCTTGGCTCTTCAGGATGACAGAGAAGCCAATGCACCAGCAATGACTAACTTTCTGCTGGAGTTTCCCAAGTGAGTCTCCAGTGGGCAGCATGAATACAGCCAGAGCCAGGGAGTACCAGCCTCCTTATTGGAGAGCAGGAGACTCTTCCACCTACTCCCAGGCCCTCTCCCCAACATCCCCGGCTTGCTCCTGCCCTTCCCTGGGAGCCTGGTCCCGTTAGGCAGTCAGTGCATAGGGCTGTTTTTTGCCATGTTCACTCCAGCAGCTCCTGCTGGGTTTTCACAAGGCACTGGGTCAGTGGAAAGTGTCCAGTTACAACTGCCTATGGCTGGAACCACGTGTGTGTTCCTTACTGAGGAAGAACAGAGAACAGTTTTTTTTTAATTACCTATTCCGTGGTTGAGCTCTTCAACTGAATGAGCCCAGCTGTGTGACCATGGGTGAATCACTGGCCCTCTCTGGGCCTAAGTGCCTGGTCTGTAAAATAATGGGGTTGGACTCAGCAATCTCTAGGTCTCTTCTTGTTCCCCATTTACAATCTTATGAACATGACACCTTGGAAACCTTTGAGGCAGGACTCTGGGTTCTTAGCCAACACAGCAACAGCAGTAAAAGCCAACACCGATGATCTCATTCGCAGGAAATTAAGAGAATTACCAAGGGTCACACAGCTAAGAGCTATCTCAGCCATAGGCTGGGCAGACTCTTAAGAAGCCTCGGTATCTGTGATGCTTATACTGGACGAGCAGCATTAGGCCCCTTTCAGGAGCTTTAGACCTCCGCCCTTGCTCATGAACTTTTTCCCTCCCTTGCTTTGGCGTTTCCCAAATAAGGCCTTGGATGATACCTTGGTTCCCTGGTCCCACCTCCCTGCCAGTAGGAGATAGTGGTGGGCTTCCTTGTTATCCACCCCTGGGTTAGATTTCACACCGAGACTGAGAGCCCACCCCTCAGACAATGGGAGAAGGGACAGTGGGGAGGGAGCTTGACTACATTAGGGTATAAATTCTTGTTCTGTCTTTTGTAACGCACCTTCTCTCCTTGATCCCGAAATGGAAACGACAACCCTCTTCCTTTGGGGAAGAGATTACAATTTCCCACTCTTTCCTCAAGATACCTCTGACTTTTGACTTTTCTTGGGTAGCGGATTTTTGGTCTCCATACTCCACACAAGCTTAACCTAGATGTCTCAGAGATAAAACACAGACATGCTAGGGCCACAACCAAAGAAAGGGTGACCAGGGTATAAGAAAAGGATGAATTGAAAGGTATTGGCTGTTTAACCCAGAGTAGAAAAAGGCTACAGGCTAAGATCATGAGCTTAGGAGCATAGGAAGGCCAACAGACAAGGGCAGCTAGGTGTAGCATAGATAGATCAAAGAGCCTGGAGTCAGAAGGACCCGAGTTCAAATCTGGCCTCAGACACTTACTAGCTGTGGCTGTGTGACCCTGCACAAGTCATTTGACCCTGTTTGCCTCAGTTTCCTCATCTGTGAAATCAGCTAGAGAAGAAAATGGAAAACCCCTCCAGTATCTTTGCCAAGAAAACCCCTAGTAGAATCATGGAGAGCAGGACAGGACTGAAATTACTAAGCAAGAGAAACAGGGAATAATGAGTGAGCACTTCTATGGCACTTTAAGGATCACAAAGTATCTGATATATCCGAGGTTAACATATCTCATTTGGTCCTCACCACCCCCTGGGAGCTGGGTGCTCTTATTATCCCCATTTCACCGAGGGAATTAGGAGAATTGCCCAGAGGCACTCATCTAGTACATGCCTGAGGCAGGATTTGAACTCAGATCTTTAGAGACTCCAAATTGAAACCCAAAAAGGATTAGACTGGTGCTGCTTGGGCCCTGAGGGAAGGCTAGTAAGCTGGAGTAGAAGCCATAGAAAGATCAGACCAAGTGGATGGAAGAGGTGAGTTCCCCAAAGTATTTGAAGTCTTTGAGATGAGCCTGGATGTTCTTTTGTCTGATTTTTATAGAGGGAAGGGCTTCCTGTGCCAAGTGGGGGGAAAGGCGGGAGAGGGAGGGCTGAACCTCTGAGGACTCCATGTGATTCTGCCATTCTGGAGTGCCATCCCAGACTAGAAACTAGGGCTGTGCCAGCCTGGACGAGTTACTATAACATTCTGTTTTCTTCCCAGCCACACCCCTGCCCCTCCCTGCCCAGCCTCCTCTTCTGGCCCCAGGATTTTGTTAGAGAGAAAGTAGGCTCCTAGGTGAGCCTGGGGCAGCTCCCATCCCAATAATTAGGGAGGTATTAGAGATCATTCAGTCTAACACTTTCTTTCAAAAAAAGTTTTATTAATCCCATTAATTTTTTTACATTATAACCGAATCTAGAAATACTATCCCCAGCTCTACCCACCCAGGGAGCCTCCCTTCATAATGACAACAAATAGAGCAAAACCAATTGGCCCCATGGCTGTGGCGTATGTGACATTCTGCACCTGTGGTCCCCCACTCCAAAGAAGGGAGGGACAGGAATTTCCTCATCTCTCCTCTAGAGCCAAGAATGGCCATAAGAATCCCACAATATTCCAACCCTGTTATCTTATATGGATGATGAAAAGGAGGAAAACCACTGTGGGGAAGTGATCTGCCCATGGCTTTGTGGAGATCAGAGTTAGGATTGGAACCCAGGTCTCCTGACTCCCAGGCTGGCCCTCTTTCCTCCTTATGAGAGGGAATAGCTTGGCACAGGATTCAGCAGACATCTGGCACGTGAGGGATGGAAGGGATGTCTGGCCATCTACTGGAGTCTGGGCCAGAAAGGATCCCCACTGTAACATACCCAACAAGGAATTGTCCAGGTGGGCCAGCGCCCCCGTCTGGGATGGGCTCTGCACCCTCTAGCTGCCAGGGAGCCTTTTTAGGACTCTACAGCCCAGCTGGGGGGTTGGCACTTGGACACATCTCCTCAGTTATCTGGGATGTTTGTTAAGCCCCCAGGCGTCTCTGACAATCACCATTGGGCTTCCTGGGCAACCTGGCCCATGGTCTCTTGGAACAAAAGAGGTTAGTAGCAAAAGCTCCAAAATTAGAGTCAGGAAACCTGGTTTGAGTGTGAATCCTGATTGCAACAGTGTAACTGAGTTGGTCCCAAGCTCCGCGCGCGCGCGCGCGCGCGCGCACACACACACACACACACACACACACACACACACACAGAGCTAGGTGGAGCCCTAAGGCATATAGAGTGCTGGGCCTGGAGTCAGGAAGACTCCTGTTCCTGAGTTCAAATCCAGTCTCATACACTTACTAGCCCTGGGTAAGTCATTTCACTCTGCTTGCCTCAGTTTCCTCATCTGTCAAATGAGCTGGAGGAGGAAATGGCAAACCATTCCAGGATCTTTGCCAAGAAAATCTCAAATGAGGTCACAGAAAGTTGGATTCAACTGAAAAATGACAACATACATGCACCACTTTGCCTCTCTTAAGACTCCCTTTTCTCATCTACAAGATGGGGATAATAATGTTTTATATTCAGATTTATCATACTTTTAGTTCTAGATTCACCCCCCCCCCCACATACACACACATACATCTTCTATCCTTACCCATTGAGAAGACAATAAATACAAAATCCCAGATGGGGACAATAATCTTGGCACTACCCAGCTCACAGGATTGATTCAAGGAAAGCTTTGTAACTTCAACGCCTTCCAGAAAAGAAAGTGAGCGGTAATTAGCTCAGACCCTACTGGATGAGTGACCCTGGGCCATTCATGTAATCTCTTGGGCTTTAGTATTGGCCTCAGTGAAAGGGGATAACAATAGCACCCACTCCCAGGGGGTGGGGAGGGCCAAACATACATCAGATACTTTGTGATCCTTAAGGTGCCGTAGAAGTGCTCACTCATTACATGATTCCCTGTTTCTGTTGTTCAGTCCTGTCAGTTCTGTCCTGCTCTCCATGATTCTATTTGGGGTTGTCTTGGCAAAGATAGTAGAGGAGTTTTCCATTTTCTTCTCTAGCTGATTTTACAGATGAGGAAACTGAGGCAAAAAGGGTCAAATGGCTTGTCCAAGGTCACACAGCCACAGCTAGTAAGTGTCTGAGGCCAGATTTGAACTTGGGTCCTTCTGACTCCAGGCTCTGTGATAGCTGCCCTTGTTTGTTTATGACTGCCTTCCAACACTCCTAAGCTCATGATCTTAGTCTGTAGCCTTTTTCTGCTCTGGGTTAAACAGCCCAACACCTTTCAATTCATCCTTTTTGATGCCCTGGTCCCAGCATGTCTGCGTTCTTCCGAGATGTGGTTCTCAGAACTAAAGCGAGTGCTCCACATAGAATCCAACCAGGCAGAATATGGTGGGACCCTCATTCCTGTATTGGTTCAGCTTCTCCCCCCAGGAAGCCAGAATCACACCATGGGAGCCATCCGTCTACAGCTCAACCTTTCATTTTGCCTCATTTCCAATTTGAAGGTGAAAAGGTGAAGAACAAGGTGGGACCACGAGGCAAAGATGCCAATTTCTAAACCAACAGGCTAGGACTTCCCCATGTGAAGGAACACTGTCCATCAACACAGTCACCCTGGGGCACCACCCATCTCGCCAGCCTGACTTCCATCACTCTGAACACTCTAAGCTCTTCTCCTGCTCATCACTCAAGGCTTCCAAACACGGAAATCCCCCTGACTGGGGTTCCAAGACTAGGCTATAGTGGGAAGAACACCGGACTTGGATACAGGAGACCTGAGTTCAGATCCTGACCTTGATTTTACCAGCCCTATATATATACCAGCCTTCCTGAGCTATATTATGAGCATTCACCTATCTCAAAGAGTTATTGTAAGGAAAGTTCTTTGTGTATCTCAAGACACTATAGAAATTTTAGGGGCTCTTATTAACTCTTGGGCAACTAGGTGGTGCCATAGTGCATAGAGCGCAGGACCTGGAGTCAGGAAGACCTGAGTTCAAATCTAGTCTTAGACATTTACTACCTGTGTGATCCTGGGCAAGTCACTTCACCCAGTTTGCCTCAGTTTCCTTATCTATAAAATGAGCTGGAGAAGGCAGTGGCAAACCCCTCCAGTATCTCTGGCAAGAAAACACCAAATGGGGTCATGGAAGGTCAGACACGAATAGATAACAGCAACAAGAACTCTTATTGTAAATAAGATCTCCATTCAGATTCTGGTTCTGCCCATTCCTAGATGCGTGATCTTGGGTGAGAAGAGCTGGAAGCTTGGGAATGAGATTAGATGCTTATAAGGGGAGGGGCTGAAACCAAGCAGTTTGGGCCAGTTAATTTTTACCTCTAAGACAATTTCCTTATCTGTAAAGAATCAGTGAGATGAATGACCCTGCCCACCTATAAAGACCATCCATGAGAATAGCTTTTGTGCCACACCTTAAAAGCCTGCATCCTTCCCTGAAGTTGGGAAGAATGTTAATATCCCCATTTTAACAGGTGATAAAACTGAGGCACAGAGAGTTAAAGCCATTTATTGTTGTTGAGTTGTGTGCATCCTACCTGACTCTTCTTTGACCCCATTTGGGGTCTTCTTGGCAGAAATACTGGAGGGGTTGGCCATTTCTTTCTCCAGCTCATTTTACAGATGAGGAAACTGAGGCAAACAGAGTGAAGTGACTTGCCCAGGGCCACACAACTAGCAAGTGTCTGAGGCTGGATTAGAATTTATGAAGATGAGTCTTCCTGACTCCAAGCCCTGTTACTAGGCTCACTAAGGCACCCAAGCAATTTATCCACAGTCAAACAGCTAGTATCTGATGTAATTTCGAACCCTCTAAATTCTCTGTCTCCCCTCATGCACTTACTAGCTGTGTGACCCTGGGCAAGTCATTTAACCCTGTTTGCTTCAGTTTCTTCATCTGCAAAAATGAGCTGGATAAGGGAACGACAAATCCCTCCAATATCTCGGCCAAGAAAACCCCAAGTGGGGTCAATGATGATGGGGCCAATAGCTTCATCACCATCACCACAGTCATCATGAGAAGAGGAAACTTCAAGAAGACCTGAAGTTCTCTGTGTGTGTATGAATACATGTGAGTATGTGTATGAGTGTGTGTGTGTGTGTGTGCATGTGAGAGGGAGTGTGTGTGTGCGTGTGTGTGTACATGCGAGAGTGTGTTTGTGAGTGTGTGTGTCTGTGTGTGTGTGTGTTTGCATGTGTTGGAGGCAGGGGGCATGGCGAAGGTGATTTAGGAGGTGGGACAGTGGCCGGCACCCTCATCCCCATCCTCAGACCTTGTGATGACTCCTCCTGAGCAGGGCAGGCTCCTCCTCCTCCAAGAAGGATTAAATTCCTGGGGACAGGAAAGAAGGGAAGAAGCCTTTCTGTAATACCTAGTGTGTGCTGGGCACTTCACAAATATGACTTCATCTAATCCTCACAACAGCCATGAAGAGGAAACTGAAGCAGTGAGAGGTGAAGTGACTTGCCCAGGGTCACACAGCTAGTAACTATCTGAGATCAGATATGAACTCAGGTCCTCCAGACTGCAGGCCCAGAACTCTAACCACTGTGCCCCATATGCCAATGGTAAAAACATGCTCTACTATGGAACAAAGCTTTCAAAAACCTTCCTATTCCCTACCTAATGGAGGATGCCTTTGGTGTGTATGCAGAAGATTATTTTTAATAATTTGACATTGTTTGTATAGCAGGTATATATTTTCGCCATCACTTTTTCCTGGTATTAACGAGGTCCAAGATTTTTTCTCTCCCTGTTCAGATATTTCCCTTTGGATACTTTGTGAAAATTTCTCTGTGCCCTCACAATAGGGTGACTTACAGGATGGATGTCTCCTACGTCCACTCACTTCAATCTGGCTGTTTTTCCCATCCTTGTTCTCTCTAGGGCCCTTCCCTCCTCCACAAAAATATCTGGAACCAAGACATTGAAGTCTAAGTGTGGTGACTCTAGTGCTCTTGGGGGTGAAGACAGTTTCTTGTTAAAAAAAAAAAACATTTGCAGGTCTTTTCCATTTTTCTTTTCTTAGTTGCCTACCTTTCGTTTTTTTATCCTTATATACCCTTGGAATAAATTTTTTCTTAATTGGGTCACACACAAATTTTCTTCAAATTGGTTTCATTTCCTACTACTTTTGTTTTAAGAGGCAGCATGCTCATAATTATGTGCCATCTTCATAAGATTTTTAAAGATGAGTTCACACTCTCGATTGCTGTTGTCCGTAGCTGTCCTATTATTCCATTTGACAAGTAAATTAAGGGTTTATTGACTAAGATCTTTTTAGCTTCTTCCTTCCTTATTTCTTCCTTCCTTCCTTCCTTCCTTCCTTCCTTCCTTCCTTCCTTCCTTCCTTCCTTCCTTCCTTCCTTCCTTCCTTCCTACCTTCCTTCCTTCCTTCCTACCTTCCTTCCTTCTTTCTTCCTTCCTTCCTTCCTTCCTT
>CM053597.1:16953585-16967638 GCA_028646575.1 Pseudocheirus occidentalis | reverse complement strand
TATATCATAGGCAGCAAAGGTGGTACAATGGATAAAGCCTGGAATCAGGAAGACCTGAGTTTAAATGTGACCTCAGATATTTATTAGCTATAACATCCTGGGCAAATCACTTAACCTCTGTCTCCCTCAGTTTCCTCATCTGTAAAGTAGGAAAATAATAACACCTACTTTACAAATATTGATTCATTATATAGATATACTACATAATAATTATATAAATTGATTCATTACATAAAATAAAAATAAATAAGTTATATAATTCATTCTATAAATATAATTTGTATAAATTATTACTATGATTATAGCAGTTAAATTTCTGCATGAAATCATTGTGCTCTGGTCTGTGTCTGGATCATCTTTTTCCTCCCATATTCCATTTTTCACCTTTTATAATTAGTTGAAATAGGTTGCAATGGAGTTGTTTAATTGAACCCCATATCTTTTTCTCGTTTTTTTTGTTCTTGCTTTGTACTGACTTTGAGCTTTGTCTTAACAAGTTGGTGTTTAGATCTGACTCTACAGAGATATCTGATTCAGGAACGACTCCCACATCAGAAACAAGTCACTTCCTCTCTGTTCAAATGCAATCAATTTCATTCATAATGAGGTTATTGGAAGTTTTCCATGTCTAATGCAGACCAATTCTTTACTTGAAGACATTGTTAATGATCTCACTCTTCATTCCCTATCCATTATTCTCCTTGACACCCTCCCTATTCCAACCAAATTGGTTTCCTTACCATTCACTGCTTTCCATCTCCCACCTCCATTCCTTTGCTTAGTCTGTCTCCCATGCCTGACATGCATTCTCTGTCTCTTCACCTCCACCTCTTAGAACTCCTTGTTTCTTTTTAAGGTTGGTTCAAGTGTTTTTTTGTACAGAAGGCTCTTTCCTGATTCCTCTTAGAAACTAGTGTCCTTGCCTTGGAAATTACTTTGTGTATTTAATTTTCCATGTGTGTGAAAAAAAAAAAAAGAATACAAGCTTGCTGAAGGCAGGAACTATTTTCTGTCTTTGTATCCCCAATTCCTAGCACAGAGTCTGGCATGAAGTAAGTGCTTAATAAATTCATGATGAATTTTAAAATGTAACTGAGTTACATTATTATTATAAATTGATTGAATTCGTTAATGTCTTCAAGTGAATTGTACCATATGAACGGGCTGGTTTTACTGACCCTGCTTTGCAAAGCATTTAAAAAATCATAGAACTGTGTGACCCTGGGCAAGTCACTTAAGCCCCAAATGCCTCAGAGCCTTGGGTTCAAATCCTGCCTTAGTCACTTACTAGCAGCATAACCTTGAGTTAGCTACTTGAGTCATTGAACCTCAGTTTTTACACATTTGCAAAACAAATCAATCAACAAGCATTTCCCACATGCCTACTATGTTCTCTGCAGGGGCTGTGCTCAGTGCTGGAGATGCAGATTCAAAAGGGACAGTTCCTTCTGAACCTTAAGTTCCACTAAGCCAGGGAAGCAACTCTTCTCAGAGAAGTATAGATTGTTTACCAGCTTTAAAATACACAGTGACTATTCAATAAAGGAACTAATAAGAGGCTGGATTTCCACAACAGGATTGCTGGGGAGAGCAAATGAGATTAACATGTGTATATAGCAAGTGTAAACTTTTCAGAAAGAGCCAAGTTGAAATGATTATTATTAAAATCTTAGAAAAAGTTGATACTGGAGCAATTTGCCATTTCCTTCTCCAGCTCATTTTATAGATGAGGAAACTGAGGCAAACAGGGTGAAGTGACCTGCCCAAGGTCACACAACTAGCAAGTACCTGAGGCCGGATTTGAACTCAGGTCTTCCTGACTCCAGACAAAGAGTTCTATCTTTCCGCAGGACCCGGCATGTTGGTATTTTGGGGTCTCAGTCAGCCCTAACGCTCTTTGGGCAACCTCTTCATAACCACTGTGCCACCTTTTAAAATAGACAAACCGTTCCTGAAAAAGGCCTAAAATATGGAAATGTGAGATTTGGTGTTAAGGGCTCTCCAAAAATCTTTTCCAGAACTTAGCACCCAACAGCAAAGAGGACCAAAGTTGGAAGGCTGGCTTTCTTTTCTGCGTGGATTCACCCCCCTTCTTTTTCTCTCCAAGGTTTGTATCTGTCTTGTTTTCCCCTTGCTCTTGTTGGGACTTGAAGCTGGAAGTAGGAGAAATGCTGGTGTTGGCCTTTTCTTCCTTAGAGTTTTCAAGGCAACACAATTCACTTGTCTTTGAAAGCAGGAGGCTTTCCTAAGACCTGCTTTGTGACAAATGAATGAGGCAAGGGTCTAGCAGTCTTAGGAGCTAAGAAGTCCTGTAGCATCCCTACTAGGTGCCAGCCACGAGCTCACAGAAGAACAGAAGCCAAGTCACAAGGTTTCCTGGGCTGGGTTGGGTCTCATCAATCCAAGTCCAGGGTCCCAGTAAATCTGCCGGTCTTTGGCTTCAATACTCACTCATCCTTGCCTCCTTCCTCCGCCCCTTGGTTAATTAGTGACCAGTTTTGGTCTTTCTGTCTCTAGCCTGTCTCTCCCATCCCACCCCTCTCTACACTCACTCATCCTGGCCCAGGCCCCCATCTCCTCTCCCACCAATGGCCTTACTGCATCTCCTTGCCCCAGTCTCTCCTCTCCCTTATCCATCCTCCATAAGGCTGCCAAGATGATATGGTCAGAGTCCAGCCTCCCATCCCTGCTCAGGAAGCCCTAGGGGCTTCCTAGTGCCTCCAGGATCAAGCATAACCCCCTCTGGCTGGCATTTAAAGCCTTCACAATTGTCTCCAGCCTACTTCTCCAGACTTATTGCCCATTCTCCACAGTCGAGTCAAACCATCTTTCTTGGTATTCTTAATTTTTGTAAGGCAATTGGGAGTTAAGTGACTTGCCCAAGGTCACACAGCTAATAAGTATCTGAGGCCACATTTGAACTCAAGTCTTCCTGGTGCTCTATCCACTTTTCTACCTGGTTGCCCCTTTGCAATTCTTTGTACCTGGCATTGCATCATCCATCTCTGGGCCCCAAATGGACCTGATCCTGACCTCTTCCTCTTACATTCTCCAGCTCTCTTCATAGCCATCCCACCCTTATTATCCTCCCCCCCATTTATCTTGTTTATCTATCTTATTAGTACATAGTTTGCAACTCCCCTATTGTCTCCCCCTTAGATTGGAAGCTTCTTGAGGGCAGGGACTATTTTTACTTTTCTTTGTATCCTGAGAATTTAGCACAGTGCCTGGGCTAATTGATGGTGATAATTAGCATCATTACAACAATACCTAACATTTGTATAATTCCTACTGTGTGCCAAGTCCAGTGCTAAGCTCTTTACAAGCATTACCTCATTGGATCCTCTTAACAACCCTGGGAAACAGGTACTGTTATGAACCCATTTTATAGATGAGGAAACTGAGGCAGGCTGAGGTGAAGTGACTTGTCCAAGGTCACACAGCTAGTAAGTGTTAAGTGTCATATTTAACCTCATGTCCTCCTGACTCCAGGACTGGTACTCTATTCACTGTGCCACCTAGCCGCCCCGAGAAGGAAGATTAAGGAATTGCAATGGAAAGAAAAAGGTTCTTTGAGGCACCTTTTCCTTATTAGTAGCTGTATTACAATTACAATTTGTATGTATGATCTTGGATACAGAGCAGCTACCTGAACAAGGGAAGGGCTGTTCTTCCTATGGGAGCAATCTCATAGATTTAACTCTTACCTGACAAGAGCCATTGTCCCCTGTGAAGCTTGGGATCCTCTATGAGGATGGGCCCTGTTTTTCCCTTTCTCATGTCCACAGTGTTTAGCACAGTGCCTGGCAGGCACATAGTAGGTATTTAATAAACACTGACTGGAAAACCTGGAGGTCTGAAGGCAGAGCATTCTCTAAATACAATTATTTTAATCAGTTTAATTGGAAACTCATCCCCAGCTGCTCCCAGAGGAGGCAATCCTGACTGATGTCAAAGATCTGCTTGCAGCAGTTTGTAGTAGGTCCTAAGGCAGGGAATCATTTTGTTAGAATTGGGACCAACACCCAGCCTGGTGAACAAAGTCATAAGTGAGGTTCCATCCACATTTGAATTCAGATAACTGGATTCAAAGTCCAGAGTCCTAACCATGGCACCATGGGACCAACTGGCTTGGGGGTCATGGGGTGTAAGCGGTATTTAGGGAGGACCGGCACGCTGGTGAGGGCTTGGTTAGCCCTTTTCAGGGCTGCTCAGTCACCTTTGGCATTCACCTGGTTCACCCAGCTCTCACCGTGGCTCCAAGAATTCGTGGCTTGCTTGGCAGCCACATCCCAGGAAACCCTCTCAGCAGATGGGTTAAACCAGTTTGAGGGTAACTGATGGTCATAAACCTGCCTGTGAGTTACAAGGTGTCTGCCCCTAGCATGGGAAGACTTCCACTGATGGAATGGATAGATGAAAATAGTTTGTGCCAGTGGCCATGAAGGAGGCTACAGCAGGTGCTGTGGAGCGCTTAGAGCTTGGCCAGGCATGAAAGCCTCCAAGGCCTTCCGCTGCATCCTGGGCCATGGCCAGCCGTCCTGACTTTTCTCTTGCCACTGGACTTTGGGTAACTCTGCCTCACTTAAATCCAATTCATAGGCAAGTCGTGACATCACCTGTGATGTCATTGGTCCTCTTTGAAAATGGAGGATCACCAACCCAACACAACTGAAGTCATAACTAGCAATTTTGAAAAGCAGAGCAAACTTCACAAAACCATGGCCAAGTTAAGTAGAATAAAATTCTCTTTGCAATCAACTTTGAATACAATTTAAGCAGAATGGGAGGGGAAGAAAAAGGGTTCTGGGACAGTAAATGTGCCATCTGGAAGCTTCCTATTTTAACTAATTAGTTTTAGCTAATCAGATCCTGTTGCTATCTTGCTAAAGGTGTGTAAGTGCTGTTAGGACCCTCTAAACTTTGGTGCCCTGGACAAAGCCCCCATTGCCTCACCTTAGATATTGACCCTGACTCTATCTTTGAGTTAGAAGGAACCCAGTACATTTCTTTGTTACTGTCTGAAAAATCCAAGACAATCTAGTGCTTTTTATGAGTTCTGTGATGGTTGTACAGTTCCAACAAAAACACTTTGCTTCCCTTCTCCACCCCACCCCTCCCTTAGCATATTGGAGAAAAGTCCTGAAGGCAAGAAATGTGGCAAGCTTTGTCATTTTTCTCTTTGAGCAACTTTCTTAAGATGATGAAGAGGGCTCACCTGTCCAAGTGCTTGTGCGTGTGCATGTGTGCATGTGTGTGTGTGTTTGTGTGTAGGGTTGCATTCTCTACCAATTTAACTTCTTGTCTTTGGAACAGGCAGAGGAGCACTCACATCCTAGCCAGCCTACTTGGGGGACCGACAAGACAAGGAGGGAGAAGCAGTCGTGGTTTCCCCCACTACTCCTAGACTTTGTTCTGCCTTGATTCCATAGGACTGAAGGGTTGGGCTGGCTGGAAAACATCTCTGCCCGAATTCTGACAAAATCAGCTTGGCTTGATTGAGACTTGGACCACTGGTGGCTTGTCCTTCTCTTCCCTAAAAGTGTCAAAGTCATGTGGACTCCTCTATGACCTGGGAATGGGCACGGCTCATGGCTTTCTTGGGACTGACTGCCTGTAACCAACTGGTCACTTCACACCTGATTCAGAGAATTGTAGCCAGAACGCAACGAGTGGTTAATGTCCACATTAGCCTGTGGGGGAACTCCTTTCACTTGGCTGCTGGGGACCAACTTTATTGATCATTTAGGCTACAAGGGGCTCCAGTTCATTAGCTTTTTATTAGCGTGCCCTGTGGAGCCTGAGGCTTCTGGAGAGAAGAGGAAAGAAAATTAAAGAAAGAATAAGCCCTCCCCTGGCATTTTCTCTTACAGCAGATCCAAGAGTGACTGTAATGCCAATCTCACTATTTCTACTTTGAGACTGAGGGTCAGAGAGATTGAGGTTAAGTAATTGGGGGGGAAGGAAACAGCCACTTATTAAAACTCACTGTGTGCCAAGGGCTTTTTGCTCTTGTTCAGCCACTCCTCGTGTTTCCATTTGGGGGTTTCTTGGTGAAGATACTGGCTCGTTTCCCCATTTGCCAAGCATGTTACAGATTCCTTACTCAATCCTCACGTGAGGTAGGTGCTGTTATCACCCCCACTTGACAGTTGAAGAGACTGAGGCAAAGGGGAAATTACTTGCCCAGGGCCACACAAACTATTTTCTGAGGCTGGTTTGAACTTGGGTCCAGACACTTGTTGCCTAGGTCTTCTGACTCCAAGAGTTAGTGGATCTTCTAGTCCAGTGGTTCTCAATCTTCCTAATTGCGTGACCCTTTAATACAGTTTCTCATGTTGTGAGAACCATAAAATGATTTTCGTTGCTACTTCATACCTGTAATTTTGCTACTGTCATGAATCATAACGTAAATATCTGATATGCAGGATGCATTTTCATTGTTACAAACCGAACATAACCCACAGGTTGAAAACCGCTGATCTAGTCCAACCCCCTGATTTTACAGAGGAGGAAGCTGAGGCTCAGGGGGGCAAAGGGGCTTGTCTAAGGTCACAAGGTAGTAAAAGACAGACCTCCTAACTCTGCCTCCCTTTTCTCCTCCCCAGGGGCTCCCTTTCCAGAATGAGCCATTGCTTCTGTCTGCCCTTAAATTGGGCCACTGCCACTGCCATCCTGGAGACTTCACTTATGAAAGCAGGGAAGCCATAAGGAGGTATAGCTGTCCATGCAGTGGACATCGGACTGTGCTTTCACCCAACTTCATGACCCTGTTCAATTGTAAAGTGGATGAGGAAGAATGAAAAGCTCCTGAAGCCGTCTCAAAAGTGGAGTGCTTCTGAGTTTGGTATGATGGAGCCAGAGCCAGGGCTTGGTGCTTGGGGCCTGCGGAAAGGCAGGCTGGTGAGTGAGGCCTACAAACTCCTCAGAATCACCCTCTTTAAATGCACAAAATAAAATAGGTTGGATTGCAAAGGAAATGAATTATATCAAAGTACTATTGTCAAAATGTATTTTAAAGCCACCAGATTCAGACTCCAGAACTGGTCGAACAGCTGGAGAGTCCTGGCTTTGGGTTTGGAAGACCTGCTGCTGCTCTTGGCTGCATGGCCAATGACTTACCTTCTCTGTGCCTCAGTGTCTAGATCTGTAAAATAAGCCAGTTGGATTAGAAACATTCTAAAAGTGCTTCCATTGAATGAATCAGTGGTGATTCCCAATGAGAATTTTCTCACAAGTAAAGTTAAAAGGGCAGGTTTGAAATAGAACCCATGAAAGCTTAAGCCAATTAATACTCTGGCGGACAAGGAGAGCTCTAAATCTTAGATGAGGGCGCCCCTCACTGGCTACCTAGGGATTGTATTACAGGAGAAGGAGGAGGAAGAGGAAGAGGAGGAGGAGGGGGAAGGGTAGGAGGAGAGAGAGGAGAAAGGGGGACAGGAAGGGGGAGGGGGGGAGGAGGAGGAGGAGGAGGGGGAGGGAACGACCAAGAATTAGAACCTCTCACCTAAAAACACCTCCAGTCAGAGAGCTGTAATCAGCACAGCTTGTTGACACCATTCCCAGGCATGGGACAATAGGCTCTCAGATCTTGGAAGGTTCTACCCCTTCACTTTACATATGAGGACACTGAGGCCAGGGACATAAAGTGACTTCATCACAGCTGGAGCTGGAGCTGGAAGGGCCTGAAAGGCCATCTAGTCCAACTAGTCCATCTAGTCCATCTAGTCCATCTAGTCCATTTTACAGATGTGGAAACTGAGGCCCAGGGACATCAAGGTTCCATACATGGGAGATAGGATTAGAACTCAAGTCCTTCGAAATGAGGGTCAGACTGTTTTCCTCTGAGATGGGACAAACCAGAAAGAAAAGCCCATCATAAGCTCTGTTCCTAACTCAGCAGGCCATCTCTGGCATCCCTCCTCCATTGTCACCTCAAATCCCCCTCTTCATAGGGCTCACCTTGTGTGCCACCTCTTCTGAGAAGCAGAACCCTCCCATGATCCCCCAGGTGCCTGATGCTCTGCCCCTTCTAATGGACCTTTCATTTGCTCACCTCAGTACCTGTATAATGATGGTCTGATCTCCCCACCCCACCACAATGGAAAGCTGGCTAGACCTGGGACTCTGAAGACCTCCATGCCCAATTTCAAATCCAGACTTTGCTCCTTCCTACCTGTGTGAGGTGGGGAAAGCTGGGTGGCAAAGTGCATACATGGGGTACCAGGCTTTGAGTCCAGATCTGGGTTCAAATATGACCTCAGACACTTAGTAGCTGTGAGACCCTGGGCAAACCTCTTAACCCCTATTTGCCTCAGTTCCTCATCTGTTAAATGAGAACACCATGGAGAAGGGAATGGAACCACTCCAGTGTCTTCACCAAGAAACCCCCACCAGAGAAAGGCCAGGACAGAGCTCCGACTGAATAATAATGACACCCTGGGTGACCCTCGCAGGGGATTCACTTCTCTGGGTCTCAGTTCCTTCACCTGCAAAGTGAGGGGATTCTACTCAATGGCCTCCACATCCCCTTCCTGATCCTCCCAGGAAAACGAGACCACCTTGAGGAGGGGGTTATATTTGTTACTGTCTGTGTGTCCTCAGGACCCAGCAGCCTGGCACACCCTGCACACTTAATCAAGGCTTCTTGGAATGAATTCTATGAGGGCACTGAGCCAGCCTCAGATGAAAAGAAGCCTATGCCAAAAGAGGCTCAGAGGGCCAGTGAACACACCTCCCCATTCTGGTGAATCAAATACGTCCAGCAAGCATTAATAATCAAGGATCCTTGCTAAGCGGCAGGCGCACCAAGATGAACCGAGGAAACAGTCTGGGTTAAGACATTTTCCTGGGGAATCAAGGTGGTCTTTTTGGAGGTAGAGGTTCTTTTTTTAAATACCTCCCTGGACAGTTTCTCTTCTTGTCTCTCTGTAAGTTAGAGGCTTACAAAGGTGGTACAGTGGATGGAATGCTGGGCTTAGAGACCTGAGTTCAAATCCTCTTCAGACACTTGCTAGCTTCAGCATTCTGGGCAAATCACTTACCCTGTCCACCTCAGTACCCTGCTCTGTAAAAACAGGTGTGATAAAAGCACCTAATTCTCAGGGTTGTGATGGTCAAACGACCTACTATTTGTAAACCTTCATGTGCCATGCAGAAGCTAGCTCTTCCTATTCATTCTTAGACACTCTACTGGAGGAATGGAGGAAGCCAGGGTCCTCTCCTCTTGCCCACCTCCCTTGAATCCTCGTCCTAGAGAAGGACTGGGCTGCGTAGGTCCAGGTTTACAAAGTGCTTTCCACAGAGCAAAGCTGAGAAATATGTCATCCCTGTTCCGCGGGTGAGGACAGTGAAGCTATGAAGGGTTAAATGTATGCTAGGGAACATCCCTCCTCTCCACTAAAACGTGTAGCCTCTCTTTTTGAAGATGTTGGGGATAGCTATTCAACCTTGATTACAATGTTTCTTCTGTGGTGATGGATAGAAGATACTATATGTCAGGTTTTAAAAATCATGGAGGTCCAGGAAGATGCTGGCACCTCCTCTTCATTTGCCCAGCGCAATGGCGACACCTGGTGTTCAGCAAACCCATGAGATGCTGTTTCGCTGACTTCCCACTGACTTTGGAAGGGATGGTGTCACATCCCACAGTCTGAGAGTCAAGGGGAGTTGTAGGATCCTGAGAAACTGAGGTTAAGTGACTTTCCCAAGGTCACAGAGATGAGATTGGAATCCAGGTACTGTTTGATTTTTTTTTTTTAGATTTTTTTTCTTTTTGCTTTTTGGAGGGGAGAGGGCAGGGCAATTGGGGTTAAGTGACTTGCCCAAGGTCACACGGCTAGTTTTGTGTTAAGTGTCGGAGGTTGGATTTGAACTCAGGTCCTCCTGACTCCAGAGCTGGTGCTCTATTCACTGTGCCACCTAGCCACTGCTCCAGGTACTATTTGAAACTAGAACATGGGATCATGGAATTTTAGAATCAGAAGTTTTAGTCTTTTGGTCCAAATCTCCTCTCAGCTCCTTGATAAGGGATCATCATGTCCCTGCTTGAACACCTCAAATCAGGTGATGGGAGAGGTAGTAGAGAGTGAGCACTGGTCTTGGGGTTAGAAGACTGACCAGCTGTGTAACCCTGGACAACCTGTCTAACCTTTCTGGGACTCAGTATTTTCATCTGTAAAATGGAGACATAATTCTTCTCCATCTACCTCCCAAGGTTGTTATAGGGAATGTGCTTTGTAAACCTCAAAGGCCTATGAAAATGTTACATTGTCAAATATAATATGATCCACATAATTATTTTAAAAGATGGCTTTTTCTCAAGAAAGTGTGTTTGGCGTAGTGGGGAAAGGGCTTGCTTTTATATCAGTAGAGTCCTGGTTTTAAAGTCTGACCAACCTAGAAGGTAGACCCCACCATGGGAAGAAATGGTCTAGAATCTCACAGGATTGGCAGGTATGGATGGGTTGCAATCTGCATCACTGGAGGGATTGCCATCACGAGCAATTATGGGAAAGTCACTCCACTGCTCCTTGGTGGAACCTTGAGGAGAACTCCAGGATCTCCTCCTCCTTCTCTGGACAACACAGCATGCAAGGAGTTTAGTGAAGGTTTTATCTTATTCATTTAATTGCACTTAGTGTCTGATTCTTAGACTCTCCAACCATGCAGATGAAGACTATGCTGGGTTTCCTTGACACCTATCATTGTAGTAACATTTCAAAATCCTTCTATGAAAAATCTGTTTGGTTAAATCTGTTCATTTGTGTGGGGGGGGGGGAGGAGGGGGTTAGAGACCCTCTGCAGCAGAGGAAAACCTGAGGGCATGGGCAGAGGAGGAGGGAAGGGGAGAATGACTTGGAAGGCAGGAAGTGTCCTCCTGTAGCCTCCTCTGGGTGACTTCTCCAACTTGCACTGGCCATGCAATGACAACAATCACTGCTTTCCCTCACGGAGAGTAGATCTCGAGTACCACATTGTCTCCTTAAAGTGGGTGGATAGGGGAAATCTGGGAGGGATTCACAGAGTTTGTGGCTTTTGAACTGGGCCTTGAAGGAAGAGGAGGATTCTGAAATGGGGATGGTCACTTTTTAAAAGCCAGAGTAACCCTTATCCCTGGTGCTTCCTTGACCCACTCCCTATCTCTCTTTCTCCTATTTCCCACCTCAGGCTGATGGAGACTTACAGGTAAGAGAGGAGCAGGAGGTTTCCCTATTCACCCATGGTAAAGACTCATTCATTTGGGTTAGGAATTGTGGGAAACTGGACAGAGCTTGGACTCCAGGTCAACTTTGGAATGTCTAGAAAAGTGCTGGCTGAGCAAATTAACAGAGGATACTAACAGCTGCCATCCTAGTGAAGTAGAAAGAAGGAATGATTTCAAGTTGGAGGACCTAGATTCAGACCCTCACCATTATTTTTTAATCTTGGGGCAGTCCTGTAACTTCTCCAGAGTTCCATTTCTTCATCTTTGTAGAGAGTGTAGAAGGACTAGATGTCTCCAAGATTCCTTCCAGTTCTGAAGCTTATAGTCCTCTGATGCTTTAGAACCAAATATTTGTAAGCAAACAACTGATAGGCCAAACACCCATTATTTGCCATTATTGATTTGTAGGTTCTTTGGCTCACACCCCACATTTAGGCCGAGGTGACATCCCAGTCAACTTACATAAGCTTGGGGAAGGCTTGCTCTCCAACATACATGATAGAGCAGCGGTTCTCAACCTTCCTAATGCCTCGACCCTTTAATACTTGTATGTGGGCAGACCCACCTGGAGACGGATAGAGGAGCAGTGTCTCAGTTCCTAAGACCATTGGAAATATGTTTTTTCTGATGGTCTCAGGCAACCCTGTACCACCCCAAAAGGGGTTACAACCCACAGGTTGAGAACTGCTGTGATAGAGGGTCCCTTTCATCTTCTCCCTCCACAAACTTCATTAAAAATATTTGTAGCAATATTAATTAGGCAAATTAGTCTATAGTTCTTTTTCTTCTTGGTTTAGGTATCAAAACCATATTTGTGTCATAAAAGAAATTTAGTGAGACTCCTTTACCAATTTTTTCAAATAGTTTATGTAGTATTGGAATTGTTATTTTTGTTTTTTTTTTTTTAATATTTAGTACAATTAACTTGTAAATCTACCTGGTCCTGGGGTTTTTTCCTTAGGGAGTCACTTATGACTTGTTCAATTTTTTCCCCCCTTAGATAGAGTTAAGTGTTCTATTTTCTTTTGTTAATTTGAACAAATTATAATATATAAATATTTATATAAATTAAAATAAATATTTTGATAAGTATTCATCCTATTGCCATATACTTGGGCAAAATGGCTCCTAATAATTGCTTTAATTTCAGCTTCATTAGTCATATATTCACTTTTCATTTTTGATAGTGGTAATTTGTTTTTCTTCTTTTTTAATCGAATTAACCAGTGTTTTATCTATTTTATTGGTTTAAAAAAAAACCCAGCTCCTAGTATATCGATAGTTTTTTTCTTTCAATTTTATAAATCTTTCCTTTAATTTTCAAGATTTCTATTTTGGTGTTTAATTGGAGATTTTTAATTTGTGTGTGTGTTGTTTTTTTTTTTTTAGTTGCAATTCATTGATTTGTTCTTTCTCTTTTAGTGATGAAAATGTGTTAAGATATAAAATTTCCCTTAGTACTGTTTTGGCTGCATCCCACAAATTTTGATATGTTGTCACATTGTTTTCATTATTTTTAAACAAAATTATTGCTTCTATAATTCATTCTTTGACCTACTCATTCTTAAGGGTTTGATTTTTTAGTTTCCAATTAATTTTTAATATGTAAGGCCCTTAATTGAATGTAATTTACATTTTATTATGGTCCCAAAAGGGCACATTTAATATTTCTGCTTTTTCTGCATTTGTTTGTGATGTTTTTGTGTCCTAATACTTGGTCTGTTTTTGTGAAGGTGCCATATACAGCTGAGTAAAGGGTGTACTCCTTTTTATTTCCATTTAATATCCTCCAGAGGTCTATCATATCTAACTTTTAAAAATTCTGTTAATCTTTTTAACTTCTTTCCTATTTATCTTATGGTTAGATTTATCTCAGTCTGAGAGGGATAAATCGAGGCCCCCCACTAGTTTGGTTCTATTATGTATTTCCTCCTGTCATTTAACTTTTCCTTCAAGAATCTGAATATCATACCATTTGGTGCACATATGTTAAGAATTGATAGTGTTTCATTTTCTACAGTACCTTTTAGCAAAATGCAGTTTCCTTGATGATCTCTTTTAATTAGGACTCATTTTTTTTGCTTTTGCTTTGTCTAAGACTATGATTATTACTCTTGCCTTTTTTTTAACTTCAATTGTAGCTTAATGGATTCTGCTCCAGCTCCGTATTTTAACTCTGTGTGTCTTTGTTTTAAGTATGTCTCTTGTAAACAACATATTGTTAGAGTCCAGAAAGACATGGTTAGATGCCACAGTGCAGATGGTATGGATAAAATTGTCCACAAACCAGAATCAGAACCTAAACCTCAAAATCATAACCCAGACCCAATACCATAAATTCAGAAACCAAAAATACCATAAATTCAGGAATCAATGAAGGTTTATTGCATTTGCCATTGAAGGAGCCCCACTCACACAGGCAGACTCCCTCAAAGAACAAAAGGACAAAACTCATATAGGCTTTGGTTTAGGCCAGAGGTAGATTGGGTTTGGCAAACCTAAGGATTGGACAAGGGATGTTTCTGGGGGTTTGTAGGGTAGGAATAGAGGAGACAGGATCCTTTGATTGGACAGGGCTAGTAATCAGGAAGGCTTCTTCAGGTTGGCCATTTCTCCTCATCCTGCCCTAATAGAGAGAACTCTCCTTGCCCTTTCAGTCTTAAGGAAGCTGGTGGTGGTAGTGGTGATGGTGATGAGGTGTAGACTCTAGAACCCCCCTCCCCCCCCACCCTTTTTTGAGCTCTCCTTGATTCTTTGAGGTACAGGCTCTGGGAAAGTAAACCTTCCCAGGGAAGACATTTGCCTGAGGTCATGAGCCTTAAGTTGTGGCTCTGCCCAAGTCTTTAG
>CM053597.1:16937809-16953085 GCA_028646575.1 Pseudocheirus occidentalis | reverse complement strand
AGTCCTTTCTAAGCTTTATGAAGAAGGTTCTAACAAACGCCTCTTTAATGTCGATCGCCACGTTGGGATGGCAGTAGCAGGTTTGCTAGCAGATGCTCGCTCTTTAGCAGACATAGCTAGAGAAGAAGCCTCCAACTTCAGATCTAACTATGGCTATAATATTCCACTAAAGCACCTCGCAGACAGAGTGGCCATGTACATGCACGCTTACACACTCTACAATGCCGTTAGGCCTTTTGGTTGCAGTTTCATGTTAGGGTCTTATGGTGCGAATGATGGAGCACAGCTCTATATGATTGACCCATCGGGTGTTTCTTATGGTTATTGGGGATGTGCCATTGGTAAAGCCAGGCAAGAAGCAAAAACAGAGATAGAGAAACTTCAGATGAAAGAAATGACTTGTCGCGATGTTAAAGAAGTTGCAAAAATAATCTATATAGTACATGACGAAGTTAAGGACAAAGCTTTTGATCTGGAGCTCAGTTGGGTTGGAGAAGTAACCAAAGGAAGGCATGAAATTGTTGCGAAAGATATAAGAGAAGAAGCAGAGAAATATGCCAAGGAATCTTTGAAAGAAGATGATGAATCAGATGATGACAGTATGTAACACTGAGTGCTACACCTTTTTTAAAGAAATGTTTTACATGTAAACTATGTAGAAGTAGTGTCCTGTGGATTATTAGTCCAGTGACAGATTACCAATTTATTAAAAATTTATCTTGTATCCACAAGTTCATTTGTTCTCCACAACAAAATCTCTACTTTGGAGGGGTTTTAAGGACTTTGCCCATTTGTATCACTATTAATATGAGGCAGTCTACTTGAATCTCTGGCAGATTGACTCTCAAGGGTCCAATTAAAGATGAAATAAAATCTAAAAAAATGTAAATAGCATTTTTCATCTAAGAATCCTCTATTTTACAATTATATCCTTGTTCTGATGCTCATTTTTGGGAAATCAAATAGCACAGAATAAAAATAATTTTTAAGAGATTAGTTATGTCTTCTAGAACAGTGTTCAGTAATACCAGTTACTGTATTGATTCTTGTAACAATGCAAACACTTTTAATTTGCCAATTAAATATATCAGTATGTTTGATGTAGATAAAATTCTATTAGTAAAAGAATCCAATAATCCCCGAAGATTTCCACCTTCCTTTAACTAAAAAGTGAGACTTCTTTTATAATCTCTCTCATATCTCCTCTTCCTTTCTGTTTCTCTTGCCAGTTTAGCTCTAGTTCCTATCAACTCATGACTGGAATATTGCCAGAGTCCCCTAACTTCTCTGCCTGCCTCTAGTCTCTTCCCAATCCAACCCATTGAAGACAATTCTTCCAGATTACTTTTTGCCAAAGTCTTTGACATAATTCCATTCTACTTCATTCTCAAAATCAATGGATTCTCATTGGTTACCTGATAAAGTTCAAACTTTTTAGCTTGCCACTTGTACAAATTCCAGTCTGAGTGACAGACTGACTTCCTTCCAAACACACTTTACGTGTTTTCTCTCCTGTAACCTTTTCTTCTCATAGTTCTTTTCCATTTGCATTTATTAATTCACTGATTCATTCATTTGACAAGTATTTATTGAGTGTTCACTGTGTGGTACTATGGATACAAAACCAAAAAGGGACACAATTTCTGCTTACATTCTGTTTGGAAGAAGGGGATGTCCAAATGATGTAATCTCATTTCTGACTCTGTCATCCATAGCCAATCAGAAGAACAGTCACCTAGGTTACTCGAGATTTTGCTCTGTCATTTTGCTAATTGTTATAGAAGACTCTGTTAACCTTCACTCAAGGTTATCAAGAGAGGTCACTGGCACAATTTATTGGTTACTTCTTGTCTAAGTAATCATTTTATCATGCTTGGAATCTGCACCTCAGTTTACCTTAATTTCACCATAACAGGGGTGGGAGAAAAGCAACACATACATAAACTATAAAAATTTAAACTGTAAAAATATATAAGTAATGTTTGGGAGATGGTAGGGGAGTGGATGGATGGGGTGGTGCAGGTGTTCTTGAGGAGGGCACTTTAACTGAGCATTGAAGAAAGCTAGAGATACAATAAGGCAGATGAGGAAGGAGTGCATGCTGGGCATGGGAAATAGCCTGTGCAGAAGCAGAGAGGCTGAATGTGGAATGTTGTGCCAAGAATGGTATACAGGTTAGCTTGAATGGAACACAGAGCACATGAGGGAGAGTGGTGTATATCATTGAGTTGTTTTAGTCATGTCCAACTCTTCATGAACCCATTTTTTTTGGCAAAAATATTGGAGTGGTCTGCCATTTTTCCTCATCTGTAAAATGAACTAGAGAGGGAACTGAGGCAAGCAAAGTCAAGTGACTTGCCCGGGGTTACACAGTTAGTAGTATTTAAGACTGGATGAGGATTCAGGTCTTCCTGACTCCAGGTCCAGCCCTCTATCCACCAAATCATGTGGGTGCCCCAGGCCACCTGCATATTAAGGTCAGAGAAGCCATCCGGAGTCAGATTTTGAAAGACTTTAGAGACTAAACAGAAAAATTTGTATTTTATCATACAGGCCAAAGGAATCTCCTGTAGCTTCCTGAGGCAGAAGGGTGTGCTTTAGGAATAACGATTCAGTAGCTAAGAGGAGAGGAGAGTCATGGGGGACATTATAGCATCTGTGCATGTTTGTAGATATTTTTGGAAATCTATATAAAGTATATACACATATATATACACAAATAATATTAATTATACTACAAATGTACATAGAAATATATGTGCATATTTAATATATATGTATATTTGTATATGTGTGTGTATATATGTGCATATGTGTGTGTATATATATATATATATATATATATATATATATATATATATAGTCACATATATATGGTCATTCATGGACCCCAGGTTAAGAACCCCTAGAATAGATGGAAAGTAATACTGGAGAAGGGAGAATCAGAAAAGAGGAGGGGCAGAGCAGGGCCCTTTAACAGAAAGTGGGGTTAGAGCTGAGGTTTGTTTTTCCTTTTTGGAGGGGGGAAAGCAGGGCAATTGGGATTAAGTGACTTGCCCAAGGTCACACAGCTAGTTATGTGTTAAGTGTCTGAGGCCGGATTTGAACTCAGGTCCTCCTGACTCCAGGGCCAGTGCTCTCTATTCACTGCTCCACCTAACCGCCCCTAGAGCTGAGTTTTGAAGGAAGTTTAGGAAACTAAAGAGGTAGAAGCAAAAAAAGAGAATGCCATAGTTTAATTCTTTTGCTTCTCTTTTCATTGTGGAAAGCCCTGCCTTTAAAATTACAGCACTGATGACCACCTCTGCTTCACTGGACATGTGGTAGATCCATTTCAGTTTCCCCATTAGAGACCATGTCTCAGGCCGGTATTTGTGATACTCCCAAGGTCCTGGATAATCCGTGCCTATTGGGAGAAAAGAAGAGGAGGAAATACTGACAATAATAAACTGTGGTGGTTTTATTCATTCTCTCCAAATGACTTTTTTTTTCTCTTGTGAATAAGAACACCACATCGCCACCGGTAAAAGACCCATTTTATTTGTAATTAGCAGTATTTAATTAATGTATTAGCTGGGCTGGTGCTCAGCGCCAGACTCAGATTTTCAGCAGAAAGTTTTAATCTGAGATTACTAACGAACCTTAAGAAAACGTGGTCTGATCTAAGCTAAAAAGCTAGCGAGTATGTTTCATGGTTATTGCTAAGCAAAAGCTGGAGTTTCAGCTAAATATAGTATTTATCATAGAGTAGCAAAGCTTCCTTAAAATTTTATGGCCTAAACAGGATGCGCACAAACCGCATTAGTATTTGAATTGCATGTTGACTGTGGAAAACCTTGGCAAAGTTTCTGTTTCAATTTCTGATCGCTCTAGTTCAGCTGCTACCAGCCTTAATAACCACCTCAAATCTCTTTAATCCCTTTACTATTAGAACTGTAAGCATTCTTGCTGAGGTAAGCAAAAACTTAAGTGGTTATTGGCCCTCTGGACACATGACCCTATGAAAACTATATGCAGAGCCTTTCTATAAGATGATATAATAGGTTTATTGGCCTTGCTTTTTATGAAATTAAATTAAATGCTTTTCCAGAGGCTCCGTTTCACTTAGGAGTCATGTGTTTGTCTTCAGGTCTATGTTGTCATCAATCTGAGACATCTTTAGAGACCAAGGGGTCGGTCACCCTGAAAATGAGAACACCAGAGCCAGGGTACCCTTGGTGCTCATCTGCAATTCAGACTCTCCAAGTCTGCATGCGTTTTTCTTCTTTCAGCAAAACTTGATTCCCTTTGGTGGGGATTTTAGCTTGCTCCGGCTATAACAGAAAACAGTGGTAGAGAATCCATTTATTTTTCCTTATGCTCATCCTTCATTTTGGATAAAACCAAAATAAACAATTTGATGAAAGATAGAGTCCAGCAACTGGAGAGAGTTGGACAAGATTGGGTTAGAGAATAGTTTCCATGAAAAAAAGGACATCTCTTAGAAAAATAATTTGAAAAAAACCAATGGAAAATTATATTCTTAACAGACTCTCAACATCCCTTGGTGGTGGTGAGCAGTAACATATTTTTACTTGTTAGCAGGGGGACTAGGCTCTAGTTCTTGTGTGTAACTGGACCTGGTTTTGTCCTCTTAATAAAGAAAAAAACATGACTTTTGACCGGTTAGAGAAATTATAAGTGTTATTGTATGTAGTATATATGGCTTTGGGTAAACTAGACAGAACTTTCTTTTTTTTTTTCTCCCTGTTCCATGATTTGGTGGTGAGGGAGATGTCATGCTGAGCCTAGGTCTCCCTAGGTAGCTGTCTTCCGTACTACAGCCAGAGACTGGGGATTTGAAATCAAGTCAACAAACCAGATAGTTAAATATTTATGGAGCATCTACTCTCTGTCCTAAACGTTTAAAAACATTTGTTGATTTGTTTTTCAGCCAAAGTAGAACAAAGTTTATTAAAGATTTGCCATATAGGGTAAACTCTTAAAGAACCTCACCATTGGCTACACTCTTAAGGAATCTGAACCCCTTCATGGAGGCAAAGATGGATCTTATCTCCAGAAAGATTGTGGGCAGGGTCTAGGCATGACTAGAGGAGGGTTTGGGGGAGGGTAACACTTGTTGATTTTTAAGAACTAGCAAGACAGGGAGGACAGAGAATTTCAGAATCAGGAAGATCAAGGTTCAAATCATGTCTCTGAGATGCATGATTTAGTTGAAGTTGAACATTGCATAGACCTCAGTGCCTCAGGCAACTCTTAAAGACAATACTGGGGGCAGTTTTCTCACCTAGAGTGCCCTGTTCAAGCAAAGTCACAGGTCTGGTTAAAACAACAAGAGTAGCAACAGCAACAAAAGCAAAAAACATTATGCAGTCTTCTAGTTTTCTTGGTCCTGTCCTAATTAAGGTCCTGCCCCAATTAATTGATGACTGGAAATATCTTTGAAATAATGACAAAAAGACAATCTCTGTTAGGATTTGGTGATCAAGGATTCCCTAATGACCTTTGCCTGCCAGTCTAACCAGGTATAATGTTAATGGGATTCCAGATCTTCCCCGCCTGTTAATAGGCCTTACATGTAGCCCATTAAGGGAAGCTTGCTTGGGGGACGCTTGCTTATAGGAAGGCTTTAACACCTTCTGCTAGTTTCTAATTAGGCATTGAGTCATGGGGTTGTGATGCCTTCTGGCTCTGAAGTGCACGTGTGTGTATGTGTGTGTGTGTACTGTGAGTTGGTATTTTGCTTTGGGATATTTCTGCTTATGAGAAGGATCTTGTGATTCCTTGTTTGAGATTCTGAGAGGTGGTAAGTTCAGAGCTCTCTGCCTGCTCAGATGTAAGGGCTCTCTTGATCCAGGGATATATGTAAAATGCCTAGCAATATTGCTTTGATCCAGGCAGAGCCCTGTCTGTTGGTCTGTATTTCTCTGCTTGTATTTTCTCTGAAATTCAGGGTATTGACTTTTCCCCTGAGCTAGTGAAAGATTGTTGACCCCTTGAACAGTTCTCTTTCCTCATGAAGCAAATCTAAGTACCTGTGCTAGCAGCCATCCTGTGTATGCCAGTGTGGTTGCTACTACACCAGGGTCTTTTGAAACTGAGTGATTATCAGCAGTGTAATACTGGGTAAGTCACTTAATCCCTCAGCCTCAGTTTCCTTATCTTTAAAATGGGAATTTTAAGCCTATATCATAGAGTTGTTTCCAGGCTCAAATGAGATGATACTTATGAAGTATTTTACAATCCTTAAAGTCTGAGGTATAAATACCAGCTATTATTATTAATAATAACTCATACACCTATCTCTTATGTTTAGAAACAAAAGCTATTGTAAATCATAAAACTAGAATGTGTGTGGAATTTTGGAGAAATAACTAGGTCAATATAAATGTGTAAATGTAGCTATAAATAACTGCATTTATATGATCGTTTCTGCAGCCCTGACAAGGTTGAAGATGCAACTAGGGCTGTCAGACACGCACCTGGAGGAGGTTCTATGGGTTTCGCAAACTAGTTTAGTTTTGAAATTGTCTCACAACTACAGAATTACTCTTGTGTGAACACAGCTGGGAGTTTGTCTAAGTTGCAAGTCAAACACAGAGTGTGCAAGACACCTGGTTGAGTAGATCTCGTCTCATCACAACTTTTCCTGCACCTCCAGAGAATAGAACAGCAAGAAAAAGAAGGTTCTGCCTGGCTTAGCCATAGCTGTACCTGAACCTTTCCCTGCCTTGGGGTGCATTTAGGTCAGTCTCTGTCTCTGTCTTTCTCTGTCTCTCTCTGTCTCTGTCTCTTTTTGTGTCTCTGTCAGTCTCTGTCTCTGTCTGTCTCGGTTTCTGTCTCTCTATCTCTGTCTCTGTCTCTCAGTCTCCCCACTCCATAGTAATCTCCACTCTCTTCTCCTTAAATAAACAAAGTTGTTTCCATATCTTGGGAAACCAGCACAAAGAACTTTAGCTGCTCTTCATGATTTTAATGTCAGATCTGCTGGATACTAATAGTATGCACACAGACCCACCTACCCATGCTTCTGCAAAGAGGATGGAATTAGATCACATATGTGCTTATATATGTATACATATTCACATACTTTTATATATTTAAAAGGCAGTGTATAGTACATAGGTTGTAGTAATCTTGGAGTCAGAAAGATCTGGGTTCAAAATCTGAAAATCATTTGACCTCTCAATACTCCAGGGGATACTCTAAGACTGTAAGTGGCAGAACAGTTCCTGATCTAGTGAAAGCATGGGTCTGGAATATATACACACATATGTGCATATATTTAATATAGTGTATGCATATACACACATCTATCTGTCCGTCCATCCATCCATCCATCCATCCATCCATCCATCCATCCATCTATCATCTATCTTTCTAGTTATCTATATCCTATACATATAGCATATACCAAAAGTTTAAGTGCAGTTTTAAACTACTAATGCTTAAAGCTGTGTTAAAACTTTGGGAACAGAGTGTGTCTGTGTGTGCCTGTGTGTCTGTGTCTGTGTCTGTGTCTGTGTCTGTGTGAGCATGCATGAGTGCATCACCCAGATCCTGCCAGGCTTGTTTGTTGCATGGTGTCACACAGCCTCATAGTTTTGTTGAGACAAATACAAAAACATGAGAATGAAAGTAAAATGGAAAATGAAAAGGAAGAAGAGAGACCAGATATGGAACAAGAGGACTTAAATGTGTGCATGTGTATGCTTCTCTTCTTATTTGTATTGTTCTTTTGATTCTTTGGTTTAGCGTAATGAGGTAATTCCCTTCACCTATGCAAATGCATTATGTATGTGTGTCTGCATATTTATTTACACATACATTTACATCATATGTATATGAGAACTAAGAGGAGGAATCAGAGACAGAAAGACAAAGAAAGAGAGATACAGAGAAAAAGAGATGAAGCTGTGCCCTCATGGGGCTTAGAGTCTAATATGAAGAAATGGCATAGAGGCAGATACCACCAACCCTGCTTCCAACCACAAGTGAGCAAATGCTGCAGCTACTGATTGCTCATCAATAACAGCTAATGAGGTAAGACAGTTTTTACCGCCAAAATGTTTGGAGGTGTTAAATGGCTCAGATCAGAAACTCATATAGTTTTGTTCATGGAAACCACAACAAAGAAGAGACATTATCTTGCTTTACTCAAAGGATGATGAGTCTTTTTCATATGACTTGCAGATAAAATCTCCTATATGTGTTGTTTCTACCCTCATTAGGATGTGAGTTATATAACTGCTAGCTGCTGAGGAGTGAATTAATAATTAATGTTTTATGAATTGAATTCTTTGAATGGGTTTGGGTCAGATGACCCATACATGGGATTTAGTCAAGGAGAATGCTCATTAGGGTGTTTCACTGGAGACATCCAGAGAAGCAATGCCCATCTTCTCTGGTACATGGAAGGAGGAAGTCACTTAGCAGGTGCATGCTGTTAGCACTGGACAGGAACCATGGGGAGCCTGATTGCAAAGAGCCCAATACCTCATAGCTGATTAGTTTAGAAGGCCTGTAGATTCTACCTTGTTGATTCAGACAGTGAATTTGAATGGACAGAAGGGTCAAGTGCAGGTTGTTAAAGGGAGAGATGTGAGTGTAGTTGTATCTATTTGTAAGTGTATTTGTGACTGGTAAAGTCAGTAGGTAGTTTCTGTAGTTAATACAGGGTCTACCGTGCATGATATTTGCCTCTAACTCCTACTTGCATGAGGTCCTTTGCTTTTGCTTTGGTGGTCTGAGATATCTTGAGATAAGAGCTAAGAAAAACTGGGTAAATATTTCAGGTACATGTGTTTCTTGAAATCAGATTTCAAAGGGTTTTGAAATGAGTGAGAGGAGGAGAAGTAGAGGCAAGAAATCGTTTTTTCCCCTATGACTGTGAAAAGAAGAAGAGATATAGGACTATAGCATGAGGGGATGGAGAGTCTGAGGGTTCTACTGTCCACTGTAGTCTATCACAATGGACCTAAATAACTGCCTTTCCTTAATACAGTATCACTGTCACCTCCTGCTTAAAAATGAAAACCAGAACCATTCTTGCTTCTTCACTCTTGCTATAGGAAGAATCAGGAAAGAAGGAAGGGGAATAATGGTTTCACTGGCGTGTCTTCATCCTTGGGCTCCAAACTTTGAACTAGTACCTCAGTGAGGGTATTTTTCATTCTGAGTAAATAGAATACCCAGAAAAAGGAAAAAATGAAAATAATAATGGTTGTGATGTTTCATCAAGTTCCAGGCTTCTTTATAGCATCATACTTTAAGAGGTATAGAGAGGCAGGTGTAATGCACGGAGAACTGACTTGGAGTGTCAGATAACAGTCTGAATGTGAATGTTGTCTCAGGCATTAACTAGCTCTGTGACCCAGGACAAGTTGCTTAATTTCCCTCAAGCTTCAGTATTCTCATTTGTAAATGAGGATAATAATAAGACCTATGTCCCAGGATTGTTGTGAGCGTATGAGAATATACATATACATATGTATATGTGTGCATCATATATATGCATATACATATATGTATGATGTAAGGTGTGGAATTACCCTAACTGGGGAACCCTGTATCTTCCCCAAACCATGGGGGTGAGTTTCATACTAAAGAAAGAGGTCAAGGAGCTCCAGACTGATTATAGGAGTTCAATCTATCATTATGAATAAATATTTATAAATGGGAGGCAATCTGGGGCTGCCAGATGATTCACTGGGTTCCTGCAAAGACACCCCCCCATAATCCCCATGGTAATTATAGAAATTGAATGAAGGGAGGAGGAATCATAGAGTACTTTACTTTGGATTGGTGAATATTTTGGAATTTTTTTGCTTTGTAAAGAATTAGTTTCTGAACTTGGGTGTTAAACCAACATTATTGGGTAAAATGCCCAAACACAGGTTTGTGTATTAATTATGGGCATGTTATAAATGTGTCACTATCTAAGTTATGACTCAAGTGTCCAAATTATGATTCTTAACAGATGGTTGTGTCTTGGCTTCCACCTTTCACAGTGTTTAGGTTTAAGGTTTTCTTTTCTTACTGTGTTTAATGGTCTTTTCCCAATTCAGAGTCCCCTATATGTGTATATGTATATATATATATATATATATATATATGCACATATATATTTGTTAATTTTATATGCTATGTAAATGCTTGTTATAATTATTATATCTTTTGAGCTGAAAGACACCTTGGACGTCATCCAATAAAACCCCCTTTTTACAGATGAGAAAACTGTGGTCTAGAGAGGTTAAGTTACTTGTCCAGAATCACACAGCTCACTTGGGATTTGTGGAGTAGTGTTGGCAGATTTGAACCCTGGTCTCCTGTTCTCTGATTCCAATGCTGTATTTGTTATACAATGTTGTCTCTCCTCAAAGTGAACTAAATTCATATGGTTTGCCTTTGCTTCTTCTTGGACTCTCTAGGGCAGCAACTCATACCTTTCTACTCCTGTTCTCTGAAGGATTTTAAATTCTAGAAGCCCTGGCAGTGACCTTTGAGGCATTTGTCTTTATACAGAATGAATATTTGGGTTTGAGACATTAAACATAGCCACAGCCTCTATTTCCAGAAGCACCTCTTTCTTGCTGGACACCTTATGTCTATAGCATCCTTTTTCAGCCAGTAAGTGAAGAGTTTCATCAGCCTTTACCACACCATCCCAAATTTTCAATAAAAGTTTACTGCCTCTAAGAAACAAAGAAGGGCCTTAAACTCCTCCTGGTGAACAATCCAGGTCTGTCTGGCTCATCTGTGTGCTCAATCCGTTCATTTGAAACCCATATGATCCAAGCACAAATCCCATGGAGTTGACCTGGACCTGGTGGAAAACATTTCTCAGGTTTACTACGTAAATCATGGCAGAATGGTCTGGTAAGGACTTAAAGAAAATTTGGGTTGTGTTCTTGTTTGCCCAGGGGGAAAAAATGGAATGTTGTTTAAGCAGACTGTGACATGCTTACTCAGAAGATCCAGTAACACTTTGTTAATGAAATACTAGAAGGTTGCAGGTGTGTTAGTCCACTCAGAGGGCCAGGTACTCCTAATATCTGATTTGTCTCCCAGAAATTGTCTTCCCAGTTGTCCTGGGGAATGTTGTAAGAAGGTTATAGGCTGCTATAAATCCAGCTTGCTGCACTCCTTGATCCCTAGACCTGGGGTGGGGAACCTACAGTCTTGAGGTCACATGTGGCCTTCTAGGTCCTTGGTGTGGGCTTTAACAGAATCTAAGTTCTACAGAACAAATCCTTTTATTATGGGGGTTTGTTCTGTGAAGTTTGGATTCAGTCAAAGAGCCACACTTGATGACCTACAGGGCTACATGTGGTCTCAAGGTCACAGGCTCCCCACCCTTGCCCTAGATTGTTTGAAATCAGTATTAATTATTTGTAGTTGTGGATGATGAGCTTCTTCAGGCTTTGGCAGTCAATTGAGATATTCAATAAAAAAGGGTACAACTTGCTTTTCTGATTGGGGACAAGAACAATAAAAGTGATGGGAAAGCCCAAATCGCCTTCCTTTGGACACTGGCTTGAACCAGTTTTCTAAAGGCTTATGTCTATTATTAAATTTATGATCAAATTCCATAACACAGAAGGACATCCTCGTTAGGAGTCTAGCAAGATATTCTCAATCCCAATAGAGAGGCAACTCGTAAACTAGCTTCTTTTCTAAGACTAAGTAGCAAGACTAATGATCTCAAGACAGCTAGTGAGCCTGCTAGTGAGACTAACTAGGGAGACTGACAGTCTTCAAGTCCTGGAACTCATGTATAAGATTCAAACTTGGCACAAGAAAATAGGAAGACTGTCTATCAGACTTTATGCAGACCAGCTTGATCGTGCCTGAAATGAGCTACATTTCGACTGCCATTATGGGAACACATGGGTGACATCCACCCAGGGATCAAAAGTGGAGGACAAATGGAGTTTTTTTGTTGGTGATTTTAAGGTCACCATTTCTCTAGAGCAGTGGTTCTCAACCTTCTTAATGGTATGATCCTTTAATATTTGTATGTGGGAGTACCTGCATATGGATGGACCTGCCTGGAGACAGATAGAGGAGCGGCATCTCGGTTCCTAAGACCATCAGAAATATGTGTTTTCTGATGCTCTTAGGCGACCCCTGTTACCCCTGAGAAAGGGTCGTTTGACCCCCAAAGGGGTCGCGACCCACGGGTTGAGAACCACTCATCTAGAGCCTTGTCTTTTCTACTACATTGAGAAGGTAACTCAGACCTGGTGAACTCCTGGAGTTTGGGGAAGAGTATGGTCATATTTAGGAGTTTCTCCTGAGATTTTTCTTGTAGTTTCCTTGTAGAGGTGGTGCAGTGCATAGAGCACTGGGCCCCAGGGACCAAAATGACCCAAGTCCAACTCCACCCTCCAGCACTTACTAGTTGTGTGACCTTGGGTGAATCATCTAACCTATTTTTCAATCAGTTTCTTACACTGGAAAGTGGGAATCATGATAGCATCTACCTTCCAGGGTTTTTGAGAATAAAATGAGACAGTATTTATAATACACTTAGCACAGTTCTTGGCACATGGTTTATTTTACACATAATTTTACACATAATACCTCACACTCTTTTTTGTTGTTCAGTTGTTTCAGTCATGCTTGACTCTTTGCAACCCCATTTGAGGTTTTCTTGGCAAAGATACTGGAGTGATTTGCTGTTTTCTTTTCCAGTTTACTTTACAGATGAGGAAAGTGAGGCAAACAGGGTTAAGTGACTTTCCCAGGGTCACACAGTTAGTCAATGTCTGATGCCAGATTTGAACTCATGAAAATGAGTCTTTCTGTTTCCAAGCCTAATGGTCTGTCCACTATGCCACCTAACTGTAACCCCTCCCCCCCATATCTTTACAAGCACTCCAAGTGGCAAAACTTATGTTGGGAAGCAAAAGAAAATTGGATTCAGAGTCAGAGAATCTGGGTTCAAATCCTACCTCTGCTACTTACTAGATGTGTGATTGTGGCAAGTCATTTACTTTCTCTAGGACTGAATATCTTTCTTTGTAAAACAGAAGGATTGTCTTAGATGAACCCCAAAGTTCCATCCGTTTTTAAAGCCTAAGATCCCCAAACTGTCAAACTTAGGGTTGCCAGAGCATCAAACTTGAGGCAGGCCAAGGATTCTTCTTCATTTGATAGAAATCTGGGATTGGAATGTCCAGGATTTTCCTCTCCCTCCCCAAACCAACCCAGAAGCCCAATGTTCACAAGGTTTTAACACTTGTCCAGATATTTCTCTTCTCCTCAGCTGAAATCTCTTTGGCTAAAATATTATGAAAATGCTTCAGTATCTTTGCCAAGAAAGTCCCAAATGAGATCACCAAGGGTAGGACACGTCTCACATGACTGAACAGCAACAGCAAAAGATGCGCTACTGCCCCTTCAAGGCTGGGGTCAGACATTTTGTGTTCTTGGGGGTGGTGGTAACTCTCTGACATTATGGTGAGTTCCATTTTATCTTAGGGAACACGCTTCATGGTTGTTAGAGATTTTTTTATATTGAGTATCTACAACTTTTATTCATTTATTTTCGTTCTGCTAGGGTTTGGCTTAGTTTTCAATGAGAGAAAAAAAGTAGGATGGAAAGAAAAAAAGTTTGAAATTTGAAGTTATTTTTTCTTTTTTAATCTATGCTTATTAAAATTCCCATAGATTGACCATATCAAAAAAATTGTCTCATTCTGCAACCTGAGTCCATAATCTCTTTGTTGGGAGATATGTAGCAGGGTTCTTCATCAGTCCTCTGGAATTGTGGTTTGTCATTGTACTGATTCAAGTTCTCAAGTCTTTTAAAATTATTTGTCTTTATAGTGTTACTATTGTATAAATTATTCTTCTAAATTCTCCTGAAAATGTTTTGGAATACAGTATAGACTTTAACTTAGACTATCATTTATAAAAAGTTGTATTAATAAGCAGCATTTCATGCCGGAGTGTTACAAAGGTAATAAATCCAATTACTCCTACTCAATTGTTTTCTGTTTTATTTAGTTTGTACCTATTTATTTTCTTATTGCCTCCACCCATTAGACTGTGAACCTTGAGGGTATGCATACAGTAGACACTTAATAAATGGTTATTGACCAACTGACTGGTTCTGCTTGTTTTCATTCTGCATCAGTTTATACATTGGTGTTGTTAGTTTTTTTAAAAATTGTCCTTTTCATCACTTCTTATATCACAGAAACTTTTCATTAATTCACATATATTTGTTCAGTCATTCCCTGTTGATGAATGCTCCTTCATTTTCTTATTCTTTGCTGCAAAAATATCTGCCATAAACATTTTTTGTACATATGGGTCTTTTTACTATTTCTTTGATCTTTTGGGGGGTAGATATATTATTATTACTATTATTATTATTATTGTTATTATTATTATTATTAGTAGTAGTAGTAGTACTAGTAGTAGTATCACTGGGTCAAAGGGTATGAACAGTTTGGTTACTTTTGGGGACAAATTTCTAAATTGCTTTCCAGAATGGCCAGACCAATTCACAGGTCTACCAATAATGCATTAATATGCCTATTTTCTATGGCCCTTCTAATATTTGTCACTTTTTTTGGTCAGCCTTGCCTATCTGATGAATGTGATGTAGCTCCTCAGAAATGTTTTAATTTTATTTCTCTAACCATTAGTGATTTGGGGCATCTTTTCTTATAGCTGTTGATGATCTGGATCTCTCTCTTTTTCAAAAGGTCCTGAAACAATTACATCTGTGACTGGTGTTGGCAAGGCCCTAGTGTAATGCAGACTTTAGTATGATTTCTCTGGAGGCTATATATATGACAATTGCATAACTAATACTGGGTTATGGAATGAAAATATAGTACCTTCTCTGGGCCACCTTCCCAACTTGGAACTCAGGGGTTTGAAGGTGTAATCATCAGGAAGACAGAGACTCCCTGGGGTTCTAGGGATAAGAACTTACCTTTAATAGTCAGTCAGTAGATACAATTAGATGAAAGCAAAAGAATTTACCAAGATGGTGCAGTAAGGACACTAATTGCAAAATATTCCCCCCATAAGCCTGGAGTGCCTTTACAAGTGCGCTGGCAAACACATAACAATTGGCTCTTATCAAATACAAGAAGCATGAGAAGGTAAACATGGAAAAGAAATCATAAGGAACTTATCAAAGTTGAACTATTTACATGCCAATATAGAAAAACGATAATAGTAACTTATGAAACTTTTCTCAGTATGAGGATAGGTGAAGGGAATACAAATGTGTATATATATATATATATATAT
>CM053597.1:16838218-16937709 GCA_028646575.1 Pseudocheirus occidentalis | reverse complement strand
TTTTTCTTCCTTCTCCCCCAACTTTGGGGAAGGAGAGAAGCCAGTAATAGGCGTATAAAAAAAAGAAAAAGATTAAGCATAAAAAAAAAATGCCCAGAATAGAACAGAAGGCTAGAAAAGTAAACATAGATGAGGACAGTTTTGAAAGTTACATGATGAATTGATCACATACTTAAAAGGAAAAATAAACTACATATGACAGACAGGAACAGTTTCATGCATAATCCTCTTTTTTTGCTCTATTTTGTATTTGGAAATGTTTGTTTTTATTTGGAGTTTGTTAAGAAATTGTTTTTCTTAACAAGAAAGAAGATGAATGCTCTGAGAAGGAATCAGCTCCTTTCCCCTGAAAGAATGGTAAGAGCCACATGTACATCAGGATGACAGACCATCTAGTAAGAATCACGGGAAGAAGCGGCATGATTTCCTGCTGAGCCAAAGCCCTAATTGGGAATCTGAACATTGCTCCCCTTCATGGACACTGGCTACACTGGTCTTTCTGCTGCTTCCTGTATAAAATATTCCATCTCCTGGCTCCATTCCTCTGGAGATTTTACAGTCCCTTCCAGCTTCAAACCAAGTATCTGAAGAATAGATAGATTTGGTGGCTGATTATAACACCACCACATAGTTTTGAGGGCATGGCATAAGGTTGAGACGTGTAGGAATCATCTCTGAGCTGAACGCTAAGATAAGAGGCAAATCAAACAAATTTAAGCCTGACTGATCGGTGGCAATTTTCCTTCCTAATATGGCAAAGTACAGCCAACTTCCCAGCTCCCCTGAGAGACCATAAAGAGATGTGGACAAATGGGGTGCCAGCTCACAATCCCTTCTCTTTAAAAGACAAGATACTCTTTCTGGGACTCAGGTTTAAATTGGATCAAGAGAGTCTCTGTTATAAGACAAGGAACCAGAGACGCACAACCAATCAGTGGCCCAGGTTGAGCCAAACAAAGTGACTATATAAACCCCCTCTCACGCTGAATCCCGGTTAACCCTAGAATAGGGAGCTGAAAGTGTGTGGGCTAGGAGTAAGCCTCTAGGGGTGTGAGCAAAGTGTCTGAGAGACTGTGGAAATATGAATTGTTTGTGGCTATGGTTGCTGTGATCACTATGCCACCCAAGCTCGGCTCTTCCACTGTGACTTGTGCAGCTATTCTGGACACCCTATAGCATTCCCTGATCCCACCACTCCTTTGGATCCCTAATGGCCCCTTCTGTTAGATACTGAATTTGCTGTATGTTTCATAGGATCTTTGGTCTAGACCTGTAATCCAGAGCTGGGGTGCAGATCTAGTCTTATCCCCTCATTTTACAGATGAGGAAACTGAGGCACAGAGCCATTAAGTGAGGGGCCCAAGATCATGCAAGGAGGAAATGGTGAAGCTACATTTGAATTCAGAGTCCCCTGCTTCAGAATCTAGGGCCCTCTATGTTGTGCTAAGCTGGCAGAGTCTTTTGTTTCTCCTCTGTCTTCCACGGTGCCCAGCATGGGGCTCAGCACGTAACAGAGGCTCAAGAAACACAGAGTGAATTTATTCTTTCTTGAGGAAAAGGCCACTGATGTGACCTTCTAAAATGAACAGGAGCCCAAGGAAATGCAGGCTGGTGGTTCTTGGGGCACTGTGGCCTTTGCATGGTATTTACTTGCCCTCATGCCCTACAAGAGCATTTTTCGCCCTAACTCCCGATGAATTCCTTGTTTAGAGAAGCACTTTTTGTGTGTGCCCTTTATGGTTTTTTTTTAACAAGTTCACTTAAAGTCACAGAGTGGCATGCCTAGGGCATGTCAGGCACAGGGGCCAGAGATCACTGGGCTCAGATTGGCCTCATCTGGCCTCAGGCACAGTGGAAGCAAACCTGCCTGGGCTCCAATCTCAGCCTGACCATGCTACCTGTCTGATCAGGGAGCAATAGGAGGCTTGGACTATGTGAGCTCATGGTGCTTCCAGCTCTGAAGTTGGAATCCTGTAGAGGATACATAGTAATAACGTAATAGTTACATTATATATAATTGTATATAATATATTACATGTAATATATTATATATAATATACATAGTAATACACATTACAGTATATATAATATAATTTATATATGCATACATATACATTATATATATATATATAATATACATAGTAATAACAGCGGCATTTATTTTTCAAAGTCCTTTACATAAATGAACTTATTTGATCCTCCCTACCCAAGGAGGTAAGTACTGTTATCTCTATTTTACAGATGAGGAAACAGTCTGCAAGAGGGTAAATGACTTGTTCAAGGTCATGAAGCAGCTGGGAAGAGTCTGAGGCAGGTTTTGAAGCTGGGTCTTCCTGACTTCAAGCCCCACAAGCTCTCCCCTGTGCCACCTAATTCTTATTTTTTTTCTTCAGAATGATTTTTGACATTTTGAAGGAATTGCCTTAGTCTAAGCTCCCTGAAGGAGGGGATTTTGCTTTTTATTTTGTATTTTCATCCTCAGCACCTTGTGAATGGGACAATAGCAGGGAAAACAATGTTTTTACATTCACATATAACTTTAGAAAGATCTTTTCTTACTAGAACCTGGTAAGGTCAATAGTGAAAGAATTATCCCTTTCCCCATCTTACAGATGAGGAAACAGGCTCATAGAGGTTTCTCAGCTCCAAGTCCAGTGTTCTGGAAAGGTGTACACATTAATTAGCTTTACCCATCATTTGTAGAGAGCCTCTTTGACACTCCTCCTTCCCCCTACTCTGCCAAAAGCAAGAGGGGTTTAGGAAGAAAAGCCCAATCAATTATCCAGGCTTATGGAAAGAGGTACTTTCCTTCATGTCTGTAGCAGCAACCAGACAGCATCCCCAGGATGGCTGCCAGCATAGGTTCTTAGATCTGCCTTACCAGGAGTTAACAATCTTTTTTAATCACATTCACTAATTTAGGGGAAAAGTCAGCACCCTGAACTTCGGAGAAAATATAAGCAGAGAAATAAAGACCAACAGACAGGGCTCTGACTGCCTGAATCAAAGCAATCCTGCTGTACACTTTACATACATCCCTGGACTGAGAGAGCCTTTACGTCTGAGCAGCTGGGGAGCTCTGAACACGGGGCCCCTCAGAATCCTGACAAGGGAATCATAAGATCCTTCTCATAAGCCAGCTCCCAAAGCAAAAGGCCAACTCAGAGTATATATACACTTCTCAGAGCCAGAAGGCATCACAACCCTCTCAACTCAGTGCCCAATTAGAAATTAGCAAATGGTGTGAAAGCCTTCCTACAAGCAAGCCTCCCCTAAGCAAGCTTCCCTTCATGGGCTCTGGGAAGGTCTGAAATCCCATTAACATTACAATGTCAAATACTCAATTTTGTTGAAGGTGTTTACATGAATAATTGGATAAAAGATAGAAAGACTTCATGCTCCACTCATTGGGCATTTGTCAGGAAAATGGGAGAGTGGTGTCATCCCTTAATTGGCAGATGAATCAAGCACGTAAGATATGTCAAGGAAACAGAGAGGAGACGCTTGGTTTTTCTGTTTCAGTCTTCAGTCTCATATTTCTTTATGCCTCACGCTTTCAGCTATTACATGTTTCTCTGTTTCTGTTTCTTTCTGCCTCTGTCTCCCTCTATCTCTGCCTCTCTGTCTCTCTCTGTTTCTGCCTTTCTCTCTGTATGTCTCTGTCTCTCCTTTGTCTTTCTGTATCTCCATTTGTTTCTCTGTCTCTGAATCTCTGCCTTGTGCTCTCTTTCTTTCCCTCCTTCTTTCTTTTGAAATTTTCTCGCCCATTTCCTCCCTACTGTGAGGTTCTAGGGAATCCCCTTAAATAGAGAAATCTGCCAATGTTATACTGGTGATAAAGACTAATTTTAAAAAGGGGCATTCACTGCTGACACTGTTTCATATAATTGCCCACATTTATCTCCAAAGATTTTCCCCATGACTTATTGGAAAATTTTTAAAATTATAAATGCCTTTTCTATCAATAAGAATAATCCAAACACAATAAATACAATATTTAAAATGATCTCTGAAAAGAGAATTGGCTTGTTTATGCTTTTAAAGACCACCAGGGGTCGCCCTATCACTCCATCCAATTGATGGAGAGACTTTGCCCTAACATCTCCTAAAAGGATTGTGAATTACTTTGCACATTTCTTTAGGTTGGCAGGTCCAAGTCCGAAGGGGGCAAATCATGCCTTTATAAGGGAGCATTTGGCCTACTCCTAGTTTCATACTTTGTTCATTCTTCCATCAGGTCACTTAGGGTGTGGGTTACTCAAGGTTCCATGTCCCTTACAGTGTGGAGATATAACTACCCATGGTCTGAGGGGAGCAAAAGCTCCCTCCCCAACCGTCTTTGTAAATTCATCAACCATTTCTGATCAACTAGCCTTTACCCCCAATTAATAAAAATACTGAGAATTTACATAGCACATTATGTTTTGAAAATAGGGAGTTAGGTGGCATGATGGATAGAACGCTGGGCCTGGAGTCAGGAAGACTCATCTTTCTGAGTTCAGATCTGGTCTCAAACACATCCCAGCTGTGTGAACCTGGAAAGTCACTTAACCCTGTTTGCCTCAGTTTCCTCATCTGTAAAATAAGCTGGAGAAAGAAATGGCCAATCCCTTCAGCGTCTCTGCCAAGAAAACCCTACATCGGTTCACAAAGAGTTGGACCCAACTGAAAGTGACTGAACTCACACATCACAGTTTGCAAAGAGCTTCAGAAGTGGGATCTCATTCTGTCTTCGCTAAGTCTAGGAAGTGAGTGCTATTATGATCCCCATTTCACAGATGAGGAGACTGAGGCAGAGGTTAGGAACTTGCCCAGACTCACACAGTTGGTAAGTATCAGAGGCTGGATTTGAACTCATCTTCCTGATTCTAAATCGGTCTAGCATTCTACCTGCTGTACCATCTATCTGCCAAATCACTGTTCTTATAGTGCTTCAATCAGTGGAAAATCTACTGAATTGTATGGGAAAAAGCATCATTTATAAAAGAAGATTCCAAAGTGACTATTGGGATGACAACTGGAGGCCCAGGAAACCGCACCCCTCCAGGGAACTCTGCCCAGGGCCAAGCTTGCCTCTGATGACATCTCAGACATATTTGCCTGCACCCTGTAATTCAATTGGATAGATGTTTATCAGTACTTCTGGCGTGGTCACTAAAGGGGTTGGATGCTGATAGAGAAAAGAAATATAAGCTCTGATCCTTACCCTAGAGGAGGCATCAATTTATCTGGAGAGACTATTTAAATACATAGAAAAAAGGGAGAAATCTAATATGAGAAATCTAACAACCAATGCTAGAATGAGAGGTATAGATAATGGATTGTACATATCAGAGAACAAAGACGAGGAAGTGGGCTGGGATAGTCTAGGACCACTATGTAGGAGATGGGAGCTTAAGCATGGGAAGGATTTAGACGGACAGAAGGAAGGTCATTCCAAGCAATAATATTGGCAAAGGCTCAGATCCAGGAATGATCATGGTGTATGTGGGGGGGGGGGCGGGAAAGGAAAGCCAAGTAGAGTGACAGATGAGGACAGGAGGGTATTTAAAGTGATCATCTAGCCCACCCTATTCACTTTACAGAAGAGGAAGCTTAGATCTAGAGAAATTAAACAACTTACATAAGGTAAGTAGCAAGAGATGTGATTTGAACCCAGGTCCTAACTGTACATCAGAGTGTTCTTTCAACTTTCCTGGGTCTACATGTGTAGTTATTATGGTGGGTTCAAATTATAGAAAGCCTTAGAATCATAGAATGAATTAGATATTTTAATTTCAAAAGTTTCGCTGCCCTCTGTCTTTACATCACTTATATTTTCTGATATGTCCCTTCCAGTTTTCTCTCCCAGAGAGCCACTGCTTCTAACTAAGAGAGAAAGAAATAGTTAGGTCAAACTAATTAGCACAACCACCAGGACTGTTACTTGCAGGGATCCATGCTCATAATACTCTACCTCCTGTCTCTTCCTTGAGACCAAGTTTTATCATTATAATTTCATCGCATCCGACTTCAGTTATTTCATAGCCATCATTTCCATTTCCATTGCTGTAATCACTTAGAAAATTTTTCTACTTATTTCTACTTATTCTAAGGTTCTACTTATTTCACTTTGCCTTAATTTAAATAAATCTTCTCATCAAATTTTCTTAGGTGGTAGTGATATTCCAACCCATTTATGTACCACAATGTGATTCAACTGATGGGCATGTATTTGGTTTCTAGTTCTTTGCTGTTATAAAAATGCTGCTCTAAATATTTTTGTATATATGAGACATATGTTTCTTTTTATCACTGACCTCACATTTTAGTTGCCAAAGCTCCAATTCTTTTGTGTTACAGAGGAGGAGACGGGGACCCAGAGAGATTATGTGACTTGTCCAGGTCTTGTGACTCCTGGTTTCTCTTTCTATTGGATCTCACTGCCTTCTTAGGGTTGAGGACTTGGGACTTGATGCTTCAAGCCAATGAATGGTCTCTGAGCTGGGGACAGGACTGCCTGGAATGCTGTGTTCTGATTCCCATAGGATATTATGGCCTGACCTCAAAAAGCCCACGATTAACTAATTGGAAGGTGGGAAGATGGGTCACATCCCAGTAGTGGAGCTTACATCTGCACATTCTGTTGTGTAAGCTACAGACTTCTCTCTTTTTAAGAAGCATTGACCCCTTAGGGTATTCTACTACTACCCTTCAGGTTACTCAGTGGCAACTACAGATGCCCCTGGAGGGTAGACAATGATGTGTGAGCAATGCCTCCCCTTTCCTTTGGGATGGGACAATCACTCATGGGTGAATTGTGACAAGTCACAGATCTTATGACAAGATCTAATCTGCCAAACCCCCTTCTCTTCCCTCCAGGACTATGGCAATGGTGTCCTGCTTGGTCTCTTGGTCTCAAGTCGCTGTCCATTGCGATCCTGCCTCCGTCCAGCTGCCAAAGTGATTTTCCTAAAGCTCAAATCTCATTGTGTCATCTTCCTACTCAAGAAATCCCAGGGACTTCTTATCAACTCTGGGGCCCAATACTATTGAATCTTCCTCATGCTTTTGAGATTTCTCTTTTTTGCAAGAGTTTTATAATGTACTGAATTAATAGTACAGTAATTAAAAAAGGAAATATTTGCAAGCATGCTTTTTAAAAAAACCCTACCAATAAAAGAAATATGACTGAAAAAGTTTAGAGACCATGGCTTTAGGCAACAGAGAATTTTTTGAGCCAAGGGAGAGACATAATTAAAGGGCTCAAGGGAGATTTATCTGGTGGAGGTGTTCAGGTTACAAGATAGATTTCATTTTATTTTTTACTATTACCTTCATCTTCAGACTGCTCTGGGTTATTTACAGATGGGAAGCCCTGTTTGTGCAGACTCTACTTTGAACATGTCTAGGTATGAGACAAAAGAGAGATTCCTCTGGGTGAAAAGTTTGTTCAGAATTTGACGACACCTTCCTTTCTTCCAGTCACGTTTCTAGGAGACAATACAAAGGATGCTGCATTATGCCAAGAGACACTCATGCCAAGGGCATCCCCATCCCTGCTAAGTGAACCGTACTTGCTTTGAGGACTGTTAGCGGGTCCCCATGGTCCGTAATGGGTAACTGAAAACAATATATGGCAAGATGTTCGTTCACTAGAGCCAGCGCTACCTCCCAAGGACCATTCAATTCATTTTTAATCCAAGAGATCTGGCTGAAGCTTCAGGACACTAATGTCACCTTCAAATGTGCTGGCATAAAACAAGATCGTCTTGGCACATCCCACCCTGGATGATAAAACGTTATTTACCTCAATAAATCAGGACAAACTATTCCTCTGGTTTGTTGTCTTTTTTTTTTTTTTTCCAAAAGAAACAGGCTCTGCCTGTAAAGCAGCTCTCCTACAGGGACAGGAGGCAGACATGTGAGCTCACTGGGATGGGGGTGGGAAGTGGAGGAAGAGAAAAAGCATTCATTTAGTACCACTGTGTGTCAGTCACTGAGCTAAGCACTTTACAAATATAATCTCATTGATCCTTACAGTAACTCAATTTTACAATTGAGGAAACTGAGATAAAGGGAGGTGACTTGCCCAGGGTCATACAACCAGCACAAGTATGTCAGTGGCAGGACTTGACAGTCCAATCTTCTTGGCTTTCTAACCCTCAGGCCAGACTGCTTCTCGTGAATTATTTAAAATGATTTCTTTTACAACTATATATTTGTATATATAATTGTACAAATAGCTTTGTATAAATCCATAAAGGAGAGGAATAACAGCACAGATGAAATCCAGATTACCAGACTTAGGTCCAGATTAACTACTTTGCAGCAAAAACCTTAAAAAGCCGCATCAAGGTGCTGAGGGTAGAGAACAGAAGTTTCGGCATCAGTTGGTGAAATGTGTGGCCAGGATAAGAATAATGAAGGACTAAAGAACAGGCATTTAGTAAGCTCCTACTGGGTACCAGGTGCTGTGCTAAACACTTTACAATGATCTCATTTTGGGGTGAGAATGAATGACCCCAAGTACAGAATCAGGGAAGTGTGAGATATTTCTAACATGGTATGGCCCCCTCGAGTCCTGTAGGTTTGAATATTATGAAACCTGAAGATCATCAAGTCTGAATACTTTCCCACCTCATCATGATGGAGTGATGGTGGATTTGTGAAGATGGACCAGTTTAGTGCAGGTGATGGCAGGTTCTTTCATGCTGGAGACTTTTGAATATGGACTTGAGGACAAGACCATGTCTCCTTGTGGAAGATCAACCTAAATACTGGTTTATCAGTAGGTTGGCTCCTACCTGATAATTTTTTGGCCAGGAAAAACTTGACCCACTGTGAAAACCATTATGCTGTTTATATAAAATTTTTAAAAATACACTTAAAATCTGTTTTCTCTCTCTCCCACATTCCTTTCACACATGCACCCCTCCTCCTAATTGGGTGAAAAATCCCCTCATAAGAAATATAAAAAGTAAAGCAAGACAAATTGGCCTCACTGGCCATATAAAAAAAAAACTACACTCTGAGTCAGTGACCTCAGAAGGTGGTTAGTATGTTTCAAAATGAGAACTGGAATTGTGGTTGGTAAATTGCTGATTTGCATTCTCAGATCTTTCAAAGTTACTTGTCTTTATAATGTTGTTATTATATAAATTATTCTTCTGGTTCTGCTCATCTCACTTTGTATCAGTTTGTACAAATCTTCTCAGGATTCTCTGAAACTATTCCCTGCACCATTTCTTTTTTTTTTTTGCTTTTTGGAGGGCAGTTGGGGTTAAGTGACTTGCCCAAGGTCACACGGCTAGTTTTTTGTGTTAAGTGTCTGAGGCCGGATTTGAACTAACTCAGGTACTCCTGACTTCAGGGCCGGTGCTCTATACACTGCGCCACCTAGCTGCCCCTAGTTTTTCTTTTTTTCTTTTTTTTTTTTTTTTTGCTGCACTATTTCTTATAGCACAATAATGTCCCATTATATTTTCTATAACTTGCTCGGCTGTTTTCCCACTGATGGGAGACTCCTCAGTTTCCAGTTCTTTGCCACCATAAAAAGAGCTGCTGTAAATATTTTTGTACTTTTGAATCTTTTTCCTTTTTTAAAAATTTTATTTCTTTGGCGTATAGACCCATTGGTGGCATGCAGCTGGGTCAGAGGGCATGCATAGTTTAATATCTCTGTGGATGTAGTGCCAAACTTCTTTCCAGAACGGCTGGACCAATTCACAGCTCTGAGAGTTACTGAATCAATATGCCTGTTTTCCTGCAGCCTTTCCAGCGCGTCATTTTCCTTTTCCTTCCTTTTTTTTTTTTGTGCCAACTTTGCTAATCTGATCTGTAGGAGGTGGGATCTTAGAGATATTTTAATTTACGTTTATCTAATTATGCAGAACATTTTTTAATATGGGTACCTTGGATTTTTTGTCTGAAAACTGCTTTATCAATTATATAAACTTATCAATTGAGTCTTACAAATCTGAATAAACTCCCTATATATCTTAGAAATGAGACCTTTATCAGAGAAGTTTGCTGCAAAGATCTTCCCTATTTCCCTGATTCCCTCCGAATTTTAGCTGCACTGGTTTTGTTTGTGGACTTTTAAATTTCATCTACCCCTCATCACTTCTTCTAAAATAACAGTATTCAATTAATGCTCTTATACCATCATTTGTCCAGCTATTCTTCAATGGATTGGCACTCCAAATATATTAATTTATAACCTACTGCCACGTTAACAAGCTAAGTTCTGGACTTAGACTCAGGAAATGTTATTTTTTGGTCTACTACTCATGTTCCTTTGCTTTTTGCAGTAAAATATATGAGGGCACAGATTACTTAATTTTTATATTTGTACCCCAGCACAGTGCAAACACAGAGTAAATTACACATAGCAAACACTTGATAAATCCTTGATGACTCGAGTTGAAATTAATTGAATTTCTAAACGGGGAACAGGTAAAGAACAAGGCAGGACCAGATAACACACTTTCTGGGCTGCGTAAAGTACATACATAAGTCTTCCTGTGCCTATAAACATGACCCTCATGCATGAAAAAGGGCTGGACCGTTGGAGTCAGGAGAGAGAGCTATGCATCGGCTGTGGAAATTCACTTGTGGGAGTCCTTTAACTTCTCCATGTTAAAAAAAAAATCACTGTCTTCACCTCTGAGTCTCAGTCTCTTCACCTGTAAAATGGATAACCATGCTGGCCATACATATTGCGAAGGTTTGTGAGGACAGGGCTTGGTGAACCTTCAAGTTCTGTGTTGCATGCACTGTGATGATAAAGCAAGGGGTGGGAGGAGAGGCAGAGAGAAGCCAACCTCTTTCCCAGAAGTCAAGTGGGGAGTTAAAAGGTCCTCAGTTTCATCGTGTTTGCAGGATGCCTTTGGGCAGGTTGTATAATCACACCTGTGACAACTATGATATCTTCTGTGGTTCTACATGGAAACAGCACCAAACTCAAATGGGTGTGTGTCTAAGTACACACCTGAGTGTGGGCATGTCATTAAATTGTCACACATCTTGGGCTTTTGTTCTGGGGAAGCCCCAGTCAGAAGAGATTCTACAATAGCATCAGGGGCCCCATCCTTTGAATGAGAGGGCCTGGAGCACAAAGGGTCCTTCCCTGCCCCCTGCTCTCCCTCTAACCTGCCCTATCTGACCTCTGTGGGGACTAAGAGGCCAAGCAGGAGGGAAGGCTGCTGGGAGGGAGGCTTCTGGAGCCAGAGGGAGAAATTGTAGGCCTAGAGAAGGCGGTGCATGGATGTCAGAGCTGGGCCTAGAGCTTAGGGCTCATGTTCTGTCCTGGTTACCATAATGCTGTTTTTCTTTCCCCTCCTTGCAATCAGGGAAGGTTTTCCCGGGAACTTGAGGGAGAATCAAACTTATGGGTGTTTTGGATGATTTTTAAAAAACAGAAAAAAACCCAAAAACCAGAACGGAACAAATTGGCTATGATGCAGTGCAGTGAATGTGCTAGCGTCTGGTCCCTGCCGGCTTGTGGCTCATCACTGTTCAATGGGAGCGTGTGAAAAGGCTGGGTTAAAATGGGCTCTGTGTCAGGGAGATGAGGCTGAGGGGGCCTTTCCTCACAGCCACCCTGGCAGGGCACTGTGCTGGGATTATTGTCCCTGGACCCTGACTCTTTCCACACTGCCACGCTGACTCACCGACACCGTGCCCTAAGCACGTGTTTGCCGTCCTTCATGGAAGCTCATCCTGCTTCTCTGAGAAATGGGAGGCCAGGATCAAGCTTTCTTGGCCCCCTTCCCACCCCAGTAACTGGCTTGGTGCAGACTCAGTACTCGCTGGGTAGGCATGTGGCCAATAAAGGAAGCATCTTTCCTTTCCAATGAATAGAAAACAGTTTTGTTACTAACAAACCTGTAAGGAAGATCTCTGGGTGGTTGATACAGATCATATTTATTGTATAACAGCTATTAGTTCTTAGAGGCAAAATCCAGTTCAAAACACACTCCTGGAAATGACATTTTGTTAATCTTACAAAGGGGATAATTTAATTCTATTTTGTTCATTGAAAAATTACTGAGAAGATGGCAGTTTTGGGCTTCTCTGTAGGTTTGGTCAAACATTCTGAGGCAGCAGACAGCCATTCTAAAAGACAGAGAAGATTCTCTGTAGCATTTATGCAGAGATTAAAAGGACAATGTTTGCATCCACAGACACTAACCACACAAATCAACACTTTTTTTTGAATCCAGAATTACTTTCAAATTTTTGTTTGAGTTGTTAAATTATGACTTTTGAATCTAGGTTTCAGATGAGCTTAAATTTGACCCAATTTCTCCAAATGTCCTCAGTCTAACAACACACACTAAAAATAGGCATTTTCAGGGATGCCCAGCAGTGCCCAGGGAATCTGCCTTCCTGTTAGGGAGTCTGTGGATGGATCAGTGGATCAGTCACAGAGAATAGGCCCCCTTCTCAATACTCTGGGAAGAGATCCTGGGTAAGGCAGAACATCCTAGAGAACACTTGACTATATGAAGAGCAGTCAACGGTTATGCTACAGGCTACTTGAGGGGGACACGGCACTGGTGACCTGAAGAGAAGCCCTGAAGTCTGAGAGCAGCAGGAACCCAGAGGTGACTGTCACAGCATCAGGCAAGCCGAGCATCTGACATCTGAAGAAAGACTGGGGAACCTGGGCGGACAAGGCCTGGCATGGGCCCATGGGGGCTGGATTCAAGTGACCCTTGACCATGACCCTTCACTGGGGTCTTGGGCCTCTAGCTACCTCTAGGGCTGTCGCCAGATTCTTCCTAAGAGTAATTTCTGATGGGAAAACAGGTCCTTTGACTCGTCCAATTCTTAAAATCACAAAATGCTACAATCAGTCACTTACCTCTTAAATTGGCAGGAAACCCTCAATAATCTAAAAACCAAATTCTCTAGCCACAAGAGTGGGTAATACTGTGACAAAAATATTGGCCCCAAACAGCTTATAAAAAGTCACAGGGACATCATATGTGAAATCTACACAGCCTTTCATAATTCTAGACTCTTTTTCTGAATCAAAATGGATAATTAATTTTTGCTTCCTTAGAAATCACCCTCTTTGGATAATACCAGCTGTCCACCATTAGTGACAAAACACATAGGTATAAGGTGTAACAAGAAAGAAAGGGGAGAAATGGGACTTCAAGTCGATAAACGCTGATTAAGCACCCACAATGTACAGGGCACTGTAGGAGGTGCTTGTAGGAAGGAGGCTCACTTCTCCGCTCCTCATTATGTATCTGTTCCTTTCTTGGGCCTTTCCAGCTTCCACCCCAACAGCTGAGCATATAAAAATAGATCATTTTTCTTTTGTGGAACTCTTGTTTCATTTAAAAGCATCTTTTGTGAACTACTAAAAATATATATGGCCTCTTTCATTCCAGTACCTCTAAGTCAGACGTGTATGTAATTTTGGAAACCATGGAAGGTGGAGATGAGAACTGGAAACACACCAACAAAAGCTTTCCTGCTTGTAACCACAAGCTCCGCTTTCAAAGCAGCAGTTAGGAGTCCCACTCTGGCAAGAGGTATGACAAGACTGTTGTACAAAAACGTATGCTTAAATAAGTTACGCCTAAAATGGGTTTTTCTCGGTGACCTCTTACAAGGCAGTTCCTCAGCTCTTCCAATTCCAGGGAATACAAAGGTCGCCGTCTTGTAGAACAGAATAAAAGTGTGAGACGCAGACGTGCATCCCTCGCAGGGAGGGCAGGGACTGTTCAAGGAGTCTCTTACAACAGTCGATCATCTGGGCACTTGTAACGCTGGGCTCCTTGTACAACTTTTTCAGAGAAAATTTCTTAATTGAAGCATTGATCAATTCATTTTCAATTACCTTTAGCCTGAGATAATAATGAAAAAGTCATCAGGAGTTATGAAAGTGATGAAATACCACAGAAAACATACGAGAGGAAGCTGGGAAGGATCCCTGGATCATCCACTTGGGGCATGGGACTAGCCTAAGGCCACAGAGTCTCCTGGAATCAAACCCAGGCCCTGCCACCTCAGAACACAGGGAAGAAGTCCCACAGGTCATGGGAGCAGCCATTTCTCCACTGACTTGGGGATTTAATAAAAAGAGTGAGGCTGTTATCCATCTGTTCGGTTTCATGCAAACACACATTGATTAAGCACCTGCTGAATATGAGGTGTGATGCTTGGCACTGGAGAGCTCTAAATGAGCTCAGAGCCGGAGGGCCTCCCCCTTCCCCATCTCTAACATTCTTAAGCAAGTGGTGGACATCCGGCCTTAGGGAAGGCCCCTACCTCACCTAGGGAAGAGATGTTTGGAACATCTCTAAAGGCCAGAAAGTGTGTCCTCAGGCCTCAGAGAGAAGTTGTCCTCCAGCTAAGTGCCCCCATGGCTCCCAATCCTGCCTTAGCCACCTCAGCTCAGAATGGGCCAGGGAGGGACAGAGGACACTGTCAGCCTCCCGGGGCCAAAGGGCTAGTCTAAACTTTTTTGAGGTCTGAAGCACCCCTAATATCAAGAAGGAGCAGAGGCAGAGGAGCCACCCACCAGACTGTGCCCAGGGTCTTGGCCCCTCAGCAGAGCCTGGGGCCCTCCCACTGGCAAGGATCTTGGAGGCCTCTTCTGGGTTTCAATCACTGTGTGCAGGCCTTGGGGTTGACCAGGTGAACTGCAAATGTTAAAAAGCCGGGCTGAACAATGGATGCCCTTTTACGGGGGAAGACAAATACTTACTCGTCCTTTCTTTTCATATTTTCTCTGGCTTGCGCTGCTTTGGTGAAAATAAACCACTGGAGGGACACGGGGTCACACAGTGCTGGGATGCTGAAGTAACCAAGCTCGTGCAGGCTGGGAGAGTATCTATCGCTGGAGGGAAACGGAAATGAAAGCCAGCACCGCCTTTTTTCTCAGAGCCTTTTAGACACCGTCATGGCTACCTGAGGAGGAACGAGCCTCAGAAGACTCCACGTCAGGCCTACAAGCCTCCTCTCAAGCCCTGTCTGCCTGACCAGGCCCTCAGAACAGCTGGACTGAGACCTTGGCGACTGAGCTACCACCTGACCAGTGACAAGGTCCTTCAGCCTCTCACTGCCGGCCAGAACGGCTGTACCCTCAAAGAGTCCAGCAGAGACACCAAAGGCTCACCTGTCCAGGATCATCTGCAGGCCCCGCAGACTGCGAGGGTGGAAAGGGAGCCTGCTCTTCAGAAGCCGGTTGTAGAAGCTGTCCAGGAGAGAGTAGTATTCCTCGATGGTCAGCGCCGGCTGCAGCTCCTCCACGTAGACCACCTGGATGCCGCCCAGCAGGTAGCTGATCTGGTCTTCTAAAAGCACCAGCTTCCTCTGGAGCACGAAATAACTGGGCAACCTTTCAAAGAGCTGTGGCCCAAAGAGGGGAGAAGTGAGCTGACTCCATTGGGCAGCTGAGAGCTGCGATCACATGCAATGAAGACGTGTGAGAACAGAAAAACGGTACCATCTGCTTGAAAGGGGGGCCTAGAAGGCAGAAGCAGCCATCAGGGGGATCTTTGGACTAGAGCAGACAGGCCAGAGAGGAGACAGAGCTGAGCTTCCGGGGAGCTGAGCCTTAGGAATCGGGACACGGTAAAATGGGCTCAGGATGATTGAAAATGGGGACAAAGGGGGCGGCTAGGTGGCGCAGTGAATAGAGCACTGACCCTGAAGTCAGGAGGACGGGAGTTCAAATCTGGCCTCAGACACTTGAAACAAAAACTAGCCCTGTGACTTTGGGCAAGTCACTTAACCCCAACTGCCCTCCAAAAAAAGCAAAAAAAAAAAAAATGGGGACAAAGGCTGGGGCGGCTAGGTGGAGCACCAGTATAGAGCACCAGTCTTGGAGTCAGGAGGACCTGAGTTCAAATCACTTACTTGCAGTGTGACCTTGGGCAAGTCACTTAACCCCAACTGCCCTGCCCCCCGCCCCCCCAGCAACGAATAAATAAATAAATAAGTGGGGACAAAGGTCATGGGAAAGAGCCTGGGTTTGAGCGCTCATCTTTTCAACTGATCTACTTCAGTAAAAGTGACTTGGAGAAAAATCTGTTGCAGTGACAGCCTTAGCAATAGCTGCTTTGTGGCTGCTGTTCAGCCGTCAGTCGCCTCTGACTCTCCACAGCCCATTTGGGGTGTTCTTGGCACAGATCCTGGACGGGTTTGCTGTTGCCTCCTGTAGTCCATTTTACAGATGAGAAAGCCGAGGCAAACAGGGTTAAGTGACTCACCCAGGGTCATGCAACTAGGAAGTGTCTAGGAGTCCTCCTGACTCCAGGCCAGCCTCTGTACACTCTGGCACTCCCTGGCTGCCCCACAGCTACTTATCTGGTCTCCAATAATCTGTCTGGGGAAAAAAAAAATCTTTGTTTTTTTCTAATCTAATCTGATTCGGGCCATTCATGTGTGTTGGTGCTTACACTCTCAAGAGGGACGACCTACTTCTAGTCCATTTTAATGCCCGATCTTGTATCTGCAAGCCCAGAAAGGCTGGCAGGGGTCTTCCTGAAGCCCTCGCCTTTCTCCACTCTTTCCTGTGTGCGTCTCGCTTGCATACGGCCCCCCTCATTTGTACCCCAAATGCTTAGAACAGAGCCTACCTAGTAGATACTCGATGAAAACTGACAACTTGAATTATAACACACTATTACTTGTTTTTCTAATTTAATTTTTTTAAAGTAGGAAATTATTATTATTATTATTTTTTCTTTTGCTTTTTGGAGGAGGGAAGGCAGGGAAATTGGGGTTATGTGACTTGCCCAAGGTCACATGGCTAGTTTTTGTGTTAAGTGTCTGAGGCTGGATTTGAACTCGAGTCCCCCTGGACTCCAGGGCTGATGCTCTATTCCTGCGCCACCTAGCAGCCCCTTACTCATTTTATTTTTACCAAAAGCCTGACCCTGTCCTGAAAATCATGCACTATTGCTGTTATTGTGTACGACGTTCTCCTGGTTCTGCTCACTTCACTCAGCATCAGTTCCTACAAGTCTTTCCACGTTTTTCTGAAATTTGCCTGTTTCTCCTTTCTTATGGAACAATAGTATTCCATCCCAGCCACAGACAACAACTTGTTCAGCCATTCCTCGAATGATGGGTATCTCCTCGGTTTCCAAATCTTTGCCACCAGAAAAGAGCTGCCCTGAATGTCTTTCTACACACGAGTCCTTTTCCTTTCTGCTTTCTGCCTCTCTGAGACACAGCCCCGGCAGTGGTGCTGCTGGTAAAGGGCGTGCGTGATTCTGTGGCCCTGTGCCTGACAATGTCTTTAGGCTGTCACGTTTTGCTTCTCTTTTCTTCCAGTGCTAAACTTCTAGAAAGACACATTTACTGTGCTTTGTCCAATTACCAACTAAGTGGTAAACTATGTCCCTTCGCATTTTAACTGAGGCTCCTGCAATAAGGGGGCTAGAAACTCCTTAAACCATCACATGCTTTATTTCCTGGCAGGTGGAAAGGGAGACATGGTGAGGGAGTCTGAGTCCTCAGCAGTGACAATCAGCAGACGGTGGCCCTGAGAGCACTTGGATGAAGCTGGGGCAGGGACCACAGACAGGCGTGAGACGGGACAGACTGAAGGCCTGTTTCATTGCTGAGGGCCACAGAGGGAGTCATCGGGGTTGACCTCCAATGCCTTTGTACTGGGTGTGAGCTACTAGGAAGGAGGGACATGCTGCCCTTCTGAAGGCAACCCACCCACCATGACCTGATGATAAGCTGGGCCTTGGGGACAGCAAGATGAAAACTTTACTGTCAGAGAGCTTTCAGCCTGGCTCTAAGCACACACAAGAAATGCTTCAGGGAGGGAGAACAGTCAGGGAGAAACAGCAAAGGCTTCCTGGAGAAGGGAGGAAGAGATGAGAGACTGATGTGGACATGATGCAGAAGACCCCAGCACCTCCATGCTTCCTTTCCTATGTCTTTGAAATAGGTTTGAGAGTGGTCTGTGTATGTATCACTAAAGGAAATGGGAGAACAGACCAGCCTTGGGGTATAAAGAGGAAAACCTACGCAGATCCAGGGACAGACTGCGCCATAGACCATGCAGATGCATCCTGATCTCACTGACCAATCCATATGCTGGACAGGCACACTGTGGAGAGAACAGGAGCTGGTCTCAGACCTGAATGGGATGAGCAGAGCAGGCTGCTTTGCTTTGGTGAATCTATAAAATACAGCAAAAACGACAGCAGGGAAGGTAGGTGGATCATGTAATGGGACCAAACGACAGCACGTGGTCAGAGGATGTTCAAGGATCATAAGGATGGCCCCTCGGCCTGCCGGTGGATTTCAGAAAAGCTGTGGACAAGGACAGCACAGAACGAGATGGCAAGTGGGGGGCCAAGGTAACATTGCACTGAGGAGCCCACAAGCTAAGGACATGAGTGTGTATCAGAACATCTACTGACTGCATCCAAACAGGCATCTTGTATGCAAACAGACACAAGGTGCTTTGTGGGAACGAGGAGATCCTCACCATTATCCAGAAAGCACAGATTGTCTGTTGTTTTAAACAATTTTTTTTGTTTTAAATTTTTTTGATTTAAACAATCCAATCATGGAAAAGCAAGAGCATGGAATGGAAAATTTCCACATCAAGCAATAGGGGGAAACTAACTTAAACACATTTTGAGTTGATGGCAAGAGACTGGCTATTGTAGTCACTAAGGGCCCTTGCTGGAGCAGGTGACCAGCTCCTGACATAGTAATTATGTAAAATACCACCAAATAAGTCTATCAGAATGCATGGAGTAATTGAGAGCGAGGAAATATTAAATGTACAAGAAATAAAAAGAACTATTGGGGAGATGAATCTTGCCATTCATCACTTGGACAAAAGGAGATGGAATGATGAAAAATCATGCTGTGGCAAAGAAAACTGAAGAAGGAGAATCTGATAAAAAAAAAACAAAACAGAAGGAAGGCTCTCAGGCTGCATCTGCAAAATGGTAAAAATTTAAAAATAACAAGTCGGAAAAAAAATCCAAGTCGTTCTTTCAGTTATCCTACTTACCTGAGACCCCAAATCTGGATATTTTGATACAGTAAATTTTTATCCATATGTTAGACAATGATAGGATGATGGTGCTGCAAAAGTTGCCACTGGGGGCTAAAATATTGATCTAAACATTTTGCATTTATGAAGACAGTATTTTAGACAAACATTATATAGATACCTTTGCTTTTGGGTTTTCCTTACTTTTGTCCAGTGGTGATGAACATCCATGGTTCCTAGCATGACATGACCCAAAGCACTCATGCCTGACCGGTCTGTAAATACCACTGTACAACCTGAAAACAAAACCAGAGATCCTTTATCATACACAGAGAAGTCTGCACGGTGCTTGGGATCCTTAAGCTTGCTACCTTGTCTGGCATCAAGATGTGGATGTTACTTAGCTCTTATTTCATTGTAAAGCTCCCATTCTGTGATTCCCCTGCGCAAACACAGTCACACCTACGCCAACTTTTAGGCACAGCTGGTCCTTTTTTTTTTTTATAGACATATACATACAAATACTTTCTCAAACCTTTTCTACTCCTGATCTGTGTTTTTATGAATGTGCATACCTCTTGCTTCCTATCCCTCCTGCCTCCTCCTATACCTTACTTTCCCCCACTACCTTGCCCTCCTACGACTTGCTTCACAGAAGAGATCTCAAAAACGCACCTTTAGCATTCCGAAGGGCTTCCAGGTTTTGCTGAGCTAAGCGACCTAGGCTATGCAGCTGGCTACAGCGGTGAGCTATCCCCCAGCTCCGCTGCCACCTGCACAAAGAGAGCACAGAGACAATGTCACCAACACATTTGGGGGGAACCGTAGGAGACGGTGATGGCTTGCCAAAGTTGCAAAGTGCAGTCCTTTGGCGGCACGTAGGCAACTGGACCTGACCTGACGTGTATCTCTATACCAGCTCCATCAGGAGCCTTTGAGAAAGCAACCAAAGAAAAAACCATGGAATTGGGTCTGCTTTCCTGACCTGAGAGGGTAGCTGGGTTGAAGAAATTATAAATTTGAAAAACAAATAAACAAACTGAATTTTTAAAGCTTATAATGGAAGTTTATAAAGCAAGGGAGAAAAAGTATTAAAAATATGACCTGCTTTGTCAAGACTGCAAGGTAGTGAGAGGCAACAGAGAGAGAGGCAGCCTCAGAGCTGGGAATACCTGCATTCTACGGCCCCTGACCCAGATTGGCTGTGTGACCCTGGATTAGTCACCTGACCTCTCAGAGCTCCAGGCAGCTCTCTTGGATGAGAAGCTACAAAACAGGCATTGACCTGCATTGGTACTATTCTCATCTGAAATGGCCAGTCTCTCTTTTCTGTCAAGATTAGAAAATGATTCTTTTTCTTTTTCTTCCTTTCATTTCCCTAAAAATCCCTAGCAAACTTCTCATGCCACATTCTAAAAACCTGACCTTACAGAAATGCATTTTTGATGCAGAAAGTCATCTTCATGTACATTATAGGCTACATTAGTCCAAATAAAGGCTAAGCTTTTCCCCAAATCTGAACTGCATAAAATAAATTCTGCTTGTGGTCTACAGCTTTGATTTTTTTTATCTGTGCATTTCTTTCAGAGAGAGAGAGAGATTATTTATGATTTTAAAGATACACGGTCTCATATCCCATGATTTTCCATATTGAGGCCAATAAAATGATTTGGATTTTAACATGTATTTGGAATAGTTTTCAAAATTTAGAGGAAAAATTAAATATGATGTTCATGTACTTTTGACATGAATTAAATGCCCATTTACCATGTTCTTAGTTCTTTTTTTTTTTTTTGCTTTTTGGAGGGCAATCGGGGGTTAAGTGACTTGCCCAAGGTCACTTGGTTAGTTTTTGTGTTAAGTGTCTGAGGTCAAATTTGAACTCAGGACCTCCTGACTCCAGGGTCGGTGCTCTATTCACTGCACCACCTAGCTGCCCCCTTAGTTCTTTCTTTTAACCAAAAGAGAAGATTGTAATTTATTACTTCCACCCTCCTCTTCAATAAGGAAAAGCACTCAGAAAACACTTTGGGTGTTATCAGTTTTCTGTTTTAATGCTGGTAATTTAATATTGTAAATACGCAGCTTCAAGAGTGGGGAAGCCCTGGGTCCAAGCTCGATCATGGCCATACACTGATGGCATGACTCTACATAAACCTCTTCGATCCCTGCTCCGACTCTAAACTGTCAAATTATTGATGAATCTGTCATTTGCGTGGGTGAAGGGAACACCCACACTAGGAATTCCTGACACCACAGAAGCCCCAGGTGTGGCCCAGGCCAGTTTAATGTCCCATTTACAAACGAGAAAGTTGTTAACTGCTGTTGTCCTCAAATTAATGATGCTTTCAGGTTGGCTGGATTTGAACTTGAGTCTTCCTGACTCCAGGCCCAGCTCCATAGCCTCTACAGCCTTTGGACAGATGGCTCACTGACACACTGCTTTCAGAGAACTGGGGTACAAAGTATCAAACATACAAATAACAACACTGTGGCGAGCCTGCTAATGTATGAGGCTGACACGGCCTCCCTGCCTTCTCCAGGAGAAGTGGGGGAAGCACAGCCACCACCCACAAGCCAACTCCTAAGCGTGGGGGTTCTGATCGGCTCCATCTGATGTCTTTAGAGTGGGAATGAAATGCCTTTCCCCACAGTGGCCTCAAAGAGCTGTGGGGTGGCCCTGCCCAGAGCCACCCAGCATGACAAACTTGGGCCTCTCCGGCATCACTGGTTGGAGCACAGCCTTTGTATTACTATGATGTTGAATGGTTTGCCTTGGATTCGAATAGATATTCTTCTGCCATTTCTGAGATTCTAGCTCAGTACTACTTTTCTTACCCTTTTATTGACTATAAGGCTACTCTATTTCTTCTCAGAGACTCTTGCCCCAAAATAGCAGAAAACAGTAACAGAATGGGAAAGACAAGAGATCTCTTCAAGAAGATCAGAGATACCAAGGGAACATTTCATGCAGAAGTGGTGGGGACTTAAGAAAAGTAGAGGAGATGAAGAAGAGGAGGCAGGAATACACAGGAGACCTATACAAGAAGGATCCCAACATCCCTGATGACCAGAATGCTGTGGTTCCTGATCCAGAGCCTGACATCCTGGAGAGGGAGAGTGAAATCAAGCGGGCCTTAGGAAACCTTGTTAACAATAAGGCTAATGGAGGTGATAGAATTCCAGCTGAACTATTTAAAATCCTAAAAGATGATGCTGTTAAAGTGCTACACTCAATATGGCAGCCAATTTGGAAAACTCAGCAGTGGTCACCATATTAGAAAAGATCCATTTGTGTTCTAGTCCTAAAGAAGGGCAATGCCAAGGAATGTTCAAATGACCAAACGACGACACTCGTTTCGCACTCCAGTAAGGGTATGCTTAAGAAGCTGCAAGCTTGGTTTCAACAATGTGTACAATGAGCACTACCAGAGGAGCAGGCTGGTTTTCAAAAAGGCAAAAAACCAGAGACCAAATTGCCAACGTCCCCTGGATTATGAAGAAAGTAAAGGGGTTTCAGAAAAAAAAAACCAACTCTCCTGCTTCACAGACTACACTAAAGCCTCTGAATGTGTGGATCACAACCAAACGTGGCAAGCCCACAACAAGATGAGAGGATCAGATCACTCTGCTTGTCTCTTGAGGAACTTGTATGTGCGTCATAGAAGCCACAGTTAGAACTGAACATGGAATACTGATTGCTTTAAGACTGGAAAAGGAGCACAACAAGGCTGTATATTGTCATCTTGTTTATTTAACTTACATACAAGAGTACATCATGTGAAATGCCAGGCTGGATGAATCAAAAGCCAGAATTTAGGTTGCTGGGAGAAACACCAACAGTCTCATATATGCAGATGATACTATTCTGATGGCAAAAAATTAAGAGGAATTAAGAAATCTCTTGAGGAGGGTGAAAGGGGAGAGTGTAAAAAGGGGCTTGAAGCTTAACATCAACAAACAAAGATCCTGGCAACTGGCCCTATAACTTCTTGGCAAATGGAGGGAGAAAAAAACGGAAGCGGTATCAGATTTTACATTCTTGGGCTCAAAGATCACTGCAGATAGCGACTACAGCCATGAAATTAAAAGACACTTACTCCTTGGAAGGAAACTTATGGCAAATCTGTACAGTGTACTAAAAAGCAGAGATACCACCTTGCTGACTAAGGTCCGTATAGTCAAAGTTATGGTTTTTCCAGCAGCAATGTGTGGCTGTGCTGGTTGGACTACAACGAAAGCTGAGTGCCACAGACTTGATGCTTTCAAATTGTGATGCTGGAGAAGACTTCTGAGAGTCCCTTAGATAGCAAAGAGGTCAAATGAGTCAATACTTTTTTTTTCTCATTTTGGAGGGGGAAGGGTAGGGCAACTGGGGTTAAGTGATCTGTCCAAGGTCACATGGCTAGTTTTTGTGTTGTGTCTGAGGCCGAATTTGAACTTAGGTCCTTCTGACTCCAGGGCCAGTGCTCTATTCACTGTGCCACTTAGCTGCCCCAAATCAGTCAATACTTAAAGAAACTAATTCAGACTGTTCACTGGAAGGTCAAATACTGAAGCTAAAGTTTAAATACTTTGACTACATAATGAGAAGACAGGATTCACTGGAAAAGACCCTGATGTTTGGAAAGGAGACCTTTAAAATGAAATAGGAGAAGGGGATGGCAGAGGATGAGATGGATGGTAGTGTCATAGAAGGAAGGAACATGAACTTGGATAGACTTTGAGAGATAGCGGAAGACAGAAGGGCCTAGTGTGCTGCAGTCCATGTTGTCATGAAGAGTTGGCGATGACTGAACAAGTGAACAACAACAAAGGCACTTCATATGTCCTTGTTTTCTTTCTTCCTTTCTCTCTCCCTCCCTCTTTCCTTTATTCCTTCCTTCTCTTCCTCTCTCTCTCTCTCTCCCTCCTTCCTTCCCTTTTCCTCTCTTTCTCCTTCTGCTACACCCAGATCATGGTCTGGGCTCCCTGAGTGGTTGTGGGGCAGAGTTGAATATTCATGGAGCTTCCCAGAGAACATCTTGGCTTCACAGGTGGATGAAATGGAGAAGCAATGGGAAAGCAGTAAAGGAGGTCCTGAACCAAACAGGGGAGTTCCTGGACCATGTCAAGTCCCTAGCCCAAGTGGGCATGTAAGCTAAATAGAAGCAAATAAGAGCATTGTAATGTTGAGCACTAAACCGGGACCTTATCTTTAAAGGACCATGTAGACTATATAGCGGACTTTACATGCTGGCAGTGATGGGGCTCACTTATTGATAACAAGATATTTCTACTTTGCAAGGAGGGGGAACCCACCGAGGACAGAAGATTAAATCTGGAGGATTGGTGGGGCTCTTTGGAAGGAAGAGTAGAGTACTTTTCGCCAATTCTGGGGCAGTGACACAAGGCTAAGAACTTTTCCAGGATGTTATAGTGGGGACGCTTTATGTAAGGGTTGGATTAGAAAGGCACTGAGGTCCCTTCCACTGCTCAAATTCTTTGATTCTATGACTTTGTAAGTGCCTAGAAAAGTGGAGCAGCAGCAGAGAGGGAAAGAATGCTGTCCTGGCTGTCTATGGCCTCTGTATTGAATGACCTACTGCTTGCCCTATATTTAATGTATTATTAGCCTGTGTGCTTGCATGGGAGCTGAGGATCTTTTTCCTTTGGTTGGGGAGTCAAACAGTGATGTTTCCTGGCAAACTATGTATGCAGTGCTGAGCTAAAGAGCTATATTATATGAGTAGCCTTTAAGATAGAATCCACTGTGGAAAACTAGAACCGCTGGTTTTAAGGGGCAGGTCACAAGTTTTTTGTAGCAGATAATATGGAAGAGTTTAAAGAAATCTGGGTTTGAATCCTAATGGAGACCAAATTGTATAACTCTAGGCAAGTCTTATTACCTCTTTAAGCCCTCTCCCCCCTTTCCAAGATATAAAATGAAGACAAAAATGCCCACAGTCCTTGATGTGCAGGACTGCAGTGTGTGCTGAATGTAGTTACTTACCCTTCATTTAGAGACTGTGTAGCTCAATGGTTAGAGTCTAGCCTTGGAGTCAGAGGAACTGAGTTTGAAACCCACCTGTGCCCTTTAGCACCTGGATGGTCCTAGGACCCCTCCTTATACATCTACAAAAGGAAGCTAAGTGAGATTGTCCTTAAGGACCCCTCCTCTAGCTCTAAAACTATGATCCTACACGGCTCTCTGAAGAACACTACGAAGACATTTAAGTGCTACCAATGTATATGTCCAGTTATTACCCATGAAGTAAACTGGAGGAACACTGAAGACAAACAGAATAAAGTTAAAGATGCACCTCTTAGCTGAAGGGAAGGAACCTGGGCCAGGAGGTAGTGCATGCTCAGTTTGACTTCTGTATCATTACCTGATGTCTGAGAGCAGAAGCTGACGAGACAGTTCGTTTTTTAAACGGTCTAGTTCCTCTCTTAGTGGCAAACTACTGGTCAGCTTTTTAATGGCACTTTTTTCATTACTATCTAACCAGGACCTAGAAAGAGAAAGAGAGATGTAACCAATGGAATTGTCCATTTATTCCCATAGAACAGAAAGTTAAGCTCCAATTTAAAAAAATTCATTTTCAAAGGTCTCATTTCTCAAATATATAGAGAACCAAGTCAAGTTTATAAGAATACAAGTCACTCCCCAATTGTTAAATGGTCAAAGGGCATGAACAGGCAGTTTTCAGATGAAGAAATTAAAGTTATCTATAGTCATACGAAAAAATGCTCTAAATCACTACTGATTAGAGAAATGTAAATTAAAACAACATCACACCTATCACATTGGCTAATATGATAAAACATAAAAATGATAAATGTTGGAGATGTGGGAAAATTGGAACTCTCATGGACCAGTGGTGGAGTTGTGTATCCAACCACTCTGGAGAGCAATTTGGAACTATGCCCAAAGAGCTACAAAACCGTGTATACCCTTTGATCCAGCAATGCCACCACTAGGTCTCTTTCCCAAAGAGATCATACAAATGGGAAAAGGACTTATATGTATAAAATATCTATAACAGTCCTTTTCTGTGGTGGTCAAGAATTGGAAATTGAGGGGAATGGCTGAACAAGTTGTGGTACATGAACGTGATAGAATATTACTGTTCCATTAAGAAATGATGAACAGGTAGGTTTCAGAAAAACTTGGAAAGACTTACATGAACTGATAATGGGTGAACTGAGCAGAACCAGGAGAACATTGTATACAGTAACAACAACACTGTATACCATAACAACAACGTTGTGCCATGACCAACTTTAATAAACTTAGTTCTCCGCAATGCAAGGATCTAAGACAATTCCAAAAGAGTTATGAGGGAAAATGCTATCCACATCCAGAGAAAGAGCTGGGGAGTCTGAATGCAGATTAAAGCAGACTATTTCTTTTCTTTCTTGTGGTTTTTCCCTTTTGTTCTGATTCTTCTTTCACAACATGACCAATGTGGAAATATGTTTAATATGATTTTACATGTATAGCCTATATCAGATTGTTTGCTGTCTTGGGGAGGGGGGAGGGAAGTGAGGGGGAAATTTTAGAACTTGAAATCTTATAAAAGTTGATGCTGAAAACTAAAATAAATTTTTAAAAATACATTTCATTTTTCTCTATATACATGTTAAAACAATTCTAAATTTTTTAAAGTTTTGAGTTCCAAATTCTGCCCCTCTCCCCCACCCTCAGATGACAAGCCATTTGATATAGATTATATATATGTGCAATCATGTAAATTAGTCATTTTGTGCAAGGAGACTAGAACAACAACAAACAAAAGAATGAAAGTGAAAAAAGAGTACGCTTCACTCTGTATTCAGACAACATGAGTTCTTTCTCTGGAGGCAGACAGCATGTTTCATCAAGAGTCCTTTGGGACTGTCCTGGATCATTGTACTGCTGAGAAGAGCCACATCATTCACAGTTCTTTGTCATACAGTATTGTTGCTGTGTAAAATGTTCTTCTGGTTCTGCTCACTTCACTTTGCATCCGTTCATGAGTCTTTCCAGGTTTTTCTGAAAGCATCCTGCTTGTGATTTCTTATAGATATTCCATGCCAATCACATACCACAGCTTGTTCAGCCATTCCCCAACTGATGGGCATTCCAATTCTTAGTCACCACAAAAAGAGCCACTATAAATGTTTTTGTACAAATAGGTCCTTTTCCCTTTTTCAGATCTCTTTGGGATACAGACCCAGTAGTGGTATTGCTAGATCAAATGGCATAGCCCTTAGGAATAGCTCCAAATTGTTCTCCAGAATGGCCAGATTAGTTCACAAGTCCACCAACAGTGTATTAATGCTCCACATCCCCACAAGTTTATAATTTTCCTATTTTTGTCGTATTAATCAATCTAATAGGTGTGAGGCAGTACCTCTGAGTTGTAAAACTCCTTTTGTTAGAAGACATATGTGATTGGAGAATTAAAAGCAGTCTCAATCAAATCAAACCTTGGTAAATACTTTCAAATTTCTATTAAGACCACCAGACTTTTATCCTTCTATATTATCATTTGAGTTTTTTGGATGTTCCAAATTTCTCACATAGCCTTTCCTCTGGTCCAAGAAGTAGTTACACTCCTCAAATACTCCCATGGATTCGCATTCTCCTCCCTCCTGAGGGTACTGCCCATTAATCCAGATTATGGCAGCTCAATCACTCAGGATAAAATAATCACTTCTATTTAAAAAGCTGCTATCACTGCTTAAGAAGCTTGGAGAGAAGAAAATCTTTGCTAATAAAACGTTCTTAAAAAATGCCAATGCTATGATCCCAATGGGCAGCGCAACTTTTAGAGAAAAGTGAACTCTCAGGTTTTCCAGCTGCTGATTTTTTTGGTCTTGCTCCCTCATCTTGTTCCTTGTGGACAGGCAGTTTGTGCTGGGCACAAAGTACACAAAATCAATACTCTAGAAGCATATAAGGCAGGAAAGGCTGGATGATGCAGACACACAGAGGAACACCTTTCTTAATTTGTCTTGTGTTGTCTTTGGCCCTTATGTAGAATTCAAAGCTCCTTATTAACTCCACTATCGTTCTCGAGCTAGTGTCCCTCCAAAGCCCCATCATGCCACTGTGCCTTGCCCTCAAGAGGCCAGGTAGCCCCTAAGACCATGAGAGTCTATGATTCCCATATCAGAGCAGCCCAAGGATTCCCAATCCCTACCCCAAAATTGCTGGCAGATGGCCTTAGATAGAAGGAAAAAAATTTAAGAAATCATCATTTAAACATTTTTTTAGCCACGCTGATCACAACTATTAGAAACCATTAAACATCAAATCTTATAACTTTAACCAATAACTTATGGATAAGCTGAACATCTTTTAATTCAATATGTGATCAATTTTCCAATAAAAAACCTGAAACAAAATTGGAAACCAGCCACGGGTCATTCCCACCCAGCTGTCAGAAGCTGATGCCAAGGATCTCAGAAATCACTAAGCTGCCATTTAGTTTTATGCAGATACACATCTAGTAAGCAAAACCACAGACAGCTCCCTATAAACTGTGAAACAATCTTACTGATTGGGGGGGGGTGGTAAAGAGGAGAAGGAAGAAGGAGAGGTGAACTCAGAGACAAAAGATTGCATTTATTCCATAAAGAACAATAACAAACCACTCAGAATTAAGAAAACAAAAATAAAAAAACAACTAATTTTTTAAATGGGCAAATGTTTTTAGAATTAAGCATATAAAATGTTTGAATTTTTACCTAATTTTTGTAAGCACAGGCATTCACAAAATTCTCGTCCCCATTTGCAATGGAGACAAAGTTTAACCTCCTGCCCTGGATAAAAGAAGGACATCTCGTTTTTAACACTGTGCGATCTGCTTTCATGGGGAAAACATCACTATGCATACACATTTTGTGATTTGCATAGTAGATGTCTATTTTTTGTGCCTCTTTGTTAAAGGGCATTTTTTTCCTGTGTTGCATTTTCACAACTATAAGCCCACATGGCAACATACTCGTTGCTGCTCCCACTAATCAGGTCGTTAAGATTCCAGAGTCTTAGTGAACAGGAGAAAACAGATGTCCAATGAAGTAGGGAAGGTGGGGGAAGTCAGAAGAAATGCTTTTTTTTATAAGCAACTTTTTGAAAAGGGAAAATGAAATTTAATAATTTCACAGTGATTTTGAACTTATCTATTGTGCTTTAGGGAAGCTAGGGGGAGCCAGAGTGCGTGGAGTCAGGGTGACTCATTTTCCTGAGTTCAAATCTAGCTTCAGACACTTTCTAGCTGTGTGACCCTGAGCAAGGCACTTCATGCTGTCTGCCTCCATTTCCTCATCTGTAAAGTGAACTGTAGAAGGAAATGACAAACCCCTCCAGTATCTTTGCCAAGAAAACCCCAAATGGGGTCATGAAGAGTTGGTCAGGATTAAAAATGACTCTATACTTCCAAGGATAATGGTGGAGGGAGCTGGACTGCTCTTTGACTGTAGAACCTGGTTTGGCTGTATCAGTGGTTTAATCCACCTGGTGCATGCCATTTCCTGTCTTTCCCTCAGGGTGTCTTGCTGCCTTAGCTGGGCTGGCTTGCTGACCCCAAGGGATCAAAAAGGAATTGAGCTATATTCAAGGTTGTAGCAGCAACCATACTGCCTTACCCAGGATGGCTGCTAGCACAGGCTCTTAGATATGCTTTACTAGGAAAGAGCTGTTCAATGGGTCAACAGTTTTTTTTCAATTACATTCATTAGTTCAGGGGAAAAGTCAGCACCTTGAACTTCAGAGAAAATCCAAAGAAAATAGAGAAAATACAAGCAGAGAAATAAAGACCAACAGACAGGGCTTCTAAATGTCTGAGAAATTAGCACAGATCAACAGACAGATCCAATTGTCTAACCAAGACAAAAATACATAATTACCAGAGAGCAGCACCAACATCTGGGTTTTTCAAAGCCAGGAGGCTCCTTAACAGCTATTCAGAGTTTCATCTGGTTAAATCACAAGAACACTCTTCCACTGAGTGAGTCCCAAAGCAAAACACTAACCTCAGAGTATACATACACTTCTTCAGTGTCAGAGGGCATCATAACCCTCATGACCCACTGCCCAATTACAAAGTAACAAAAGGTGTCAAAGTCTTCCTACAAGCAAGCCTCCCTTGAGCAAGCTTCCCTTATTGGGCTCCACTGTGAGGCCTATTAATGCATGGGGAAAATATTAAATCCCATTAACACCACAAAGGTCTATGCCTTCTGAGCCATAGTCCAGCTCTGTGCCCAATCCTGACAAGTCTCAGTGATGCTATGAAGTCAGGTGCATTGGTATCTCTTCGTTATTCTAACTTGGCACACTCAAATAGACACCTGAGGATAGTTTTCTTCTCAGAGACAGTCTCCTGGGAGCTGGTCTTCTTTGCCTGTTTTTCTTCCTATATTAAAGCTAATGGTGGGTGCATATGAGGGGGCAGTCTTCTTCTTCTTCTTCTTCTTTTAAACTTTTGGGCAGTCTTCTTAAAGACTTTTTTATCAACACTGTGAAACTGGGCTAATATATTTTTACTGGTTTCTCATTAAGTAGATTCCATATTTCAATCTGTGGTCCCCAAATCAACCCCTATATTATTATGGAGAGACTGTAGGGCTGACTTTGGAATCAAGAAGAGCTCAATCAGTAGCACCTCACAAGCATCAAGGATGTTCCGCAGGTCCCAGGCACCTCTTGAAGACGACTCCGGATTAGCTGTTGATTTGCACTGGAGGAGGAGTTCTGCTTCCCCAGAATTGCACAGATGGATCCTCATGAGAATTGTAGCTCTGACCACAAACCCTCAATCTTCACTTGTATCAGAGGCTGCTCAGCTGTGTGTCCTCTCTCTCCCTGACCTTATGTTAATGTTTTGTGAGTACTAGCTCTAGGAGGCTCCCTCAGATGACTTCAGAGAAGCACTTGGGATCTCTCTTTTTCATCTTCTCAATGATCCCCCAGGCAGCCCACTGGAACACACAAGAGACCCTGTGGATGTCCCTCATTCCCTTTCTTCTCAGGCCTGAGCTGATTTAACTCACAACATACAGTAGTAACTTGTTAGTTCTCAAACAGCCTTTTGCTAGGTTGCCCCAGAAATGATTTCAAATATTCTTCCAGGATCAAGGCTTCTAAGGATGACAAATGCAAATTCATTTTGACCACTACTATGTGCAAAGCACAATGGCACTTAAAGAACACAGGCATTAACTTTTATCACATACTACATTATGATAATTAATAGACAGGAAGCAATTTTTTTTTTGGCCTGGATACAGCAGTTTACTTTCTGGGCATTAACTAAATAAATGGTACCCTCCTGTTCTATCACTCCTGGTATTCTAAAAAAATGAAAATGCCAATCATGGACCGGAGCCTACTGGGGGAGTGAACTGAGGCCTCCCTTCATTTATCTGACAACAGAATGAAGGCCTCCTGCTGAAACGCTGAAAGTCTGGGAAGCTGAAGAATGGTAAGACACAACGGGGCTGAAGATTTTCATGATTTCAGTTCCGAGCTAATAAAAAACCCCCAACCATCAGTGTGAATCCTGTTTAATCTCCAATACAGAGAAGAAGAGAGGTGGTCAGAATCCAAGTTACATGAAGCTGCAACAACAGAAACATGAGAATCTTCAACCTCCGACTGTCTGGAAGGTAACAGGGCCTCAAGATTACTGATGCAGCTCAGTTCTCACCTTGACACTGCTAAAGTCACATGTGTCTTTCAGTCATATCTGACTACTTGTGACCCCATTTGGGGCTTTCTTAGCAAAGATACTGGAAGGTTTGCTATTTCCTTCTCCAGCTCATTTTACAGATGCAGAAACTGAGGCCAGCAGGGTTCAGTGACTTGACCAGGGTCACACAGCCACTATGTGTCTGGGAACAAGGAAATATGTTATGTGATATTGCCAAACAGCTTTTGGAAGAAGCTGTTACTGCGGCAATAGTCCAAGATTTTACCTTCAGCATCATTATTATATTATCATTACAACTGAGTCAGTGACCAAACTATACATGGAGAATGGAGCTGTGGCTCTGACGGCACATGGATGAAGAGAAGGGAGTGTGACCTTCTGGAAGCTCACTTCAATCCTGGGGAAAAGGATGGACCTTCTTCCTTGGTGGGCATAGTGCTGTTTCCAGGTGTTGCACTGAATGGGCACCATTGGTATAGTCTGGACCCGTTATGGGACTCCAGTGCACATGGTGCCTGATTATTGAATGGCACTGGATTACTGGCCAAGGATGTGTGCATCGATGACATCCACCATACACCAATTTCTCAGCTTTCTTGGGGCCAAAGAGGAAGAAAAGTTCCACACCTCCAGGAAAAGAAGCCCACTAATACTGTGGACAGAAAAAGGAGCTGGCGAGGACGTGCGACACCCACGGGCACATCTCTCCCCTTTTTTTCTCTTCCTCCTGTTAACATGGGAGGGTGAGGGCTGTACAGAGAGTTCCTGGACTGGAACTGAGATGGTGGACTTGGCAGGCTGGGCTTTACAGCCTTCCGAGGTCATCTTGATCTCTTAATTAGGCATTAGCAATGTGGCGCAAGTCTGTTAGAGCAGCACTAGAAAATGTCAGCAGCACACCAGGTAAAACTCCAAGGCAGGCAACCACTGGTCTCTAGTTCCCACTCACCTCCTCTGTCTCTTCTCCTTCGCCCTCTCTACTTTCAGCTACCCTGAGCCAAGGCCATCCTCTGCCTGTCTACTGTGCCTCAGACACAAGCTTTCCCAAAACTGCGCTCGTTTCTCTCCTGTCTCAATCAAAATTTCCTGAGCATTGATTACCTGATTAAAGCACTACATCCTACTAAGTAACCACGCTCAACAGCATTAGCTGCTCTACACGAATCTCTGATTTGTAAAACTTTCCAAGGAGATGGATATCTTGTCTTTTTTTTCCAGCCTTAGCTCACTCTTGTCTCGTCTTCTGCTCTGCGGTTTGCCTCTGAGCCTATTCTAAGCCTGCTCTTTTCCCTTTTCTTCCGCTTTCTCCTGGTTCCCTTTCCCCAGGCTTTGTCTCTCACACACAATTACTTGTGTTTATGCCTTTTCTGACCCACTGGAGAGATCCGGCTCTTAAGGCACTCCCAACTTTGGATCTCTCTGCCTTGCTCAGAGTGGGCACTTTAAAAATGCTGAATTCCATTGAATGCAGAGACCCTTCTAATGCTGCCACCAGACTGCCCCTCCCATCTGCCAGAGAGAACAAAAGCATCATAGTCTCCATCTTCTTCATCTTCACCAAAGGGTGAAGAGCAGACAACTCGGCAAGCCTTTTGCATCACATACTTAAGAGTGGAAAATAAGGCATTTTTCATCTCATTAGCCTCAAACTGTGTATGCACTTTGGACGGGTAGGTCTTTCTGGTCTCGCGCTAGGTAGAGGGCCAACAAAGTCCAAGAGTCCTTAGCACCTGGAGGATGAAACAGAGACTCCTAGGGCATTTCAAGCCCTTCCAAAGCTGGCTCCCCCCTTCTCCTTCCTTTCAGACACACCATGGTTCAGTCAGACTGGCCTTCCTCTCATATGAAGCTCTGTCTCCCACCCTGGGACCTTTGTAAGGCCTGTTGGTTCCATGTCCGGGATGCTCTTCCTTGTCATCTCATCTCCTTCAAGGCTGAGCAGCTGAACTCAAAGCTGCCTGCTTCATGAGGCCTTTCCAGAGTACCCCTCTCTTCTGTCTCAAAATGACTTCCTAGTTAGCCTCCCACCCCACTGAGACACACCTCAGCCATGTCCTTTCCCCTGGACAGCAGAGACTGTTTCACTTCTGGCTTTCAAGTCACTTGCCCCCAGTTCAGGTGGTGAGACCTGTGGAGCCTGGTGCCCAATAAAAGCATTATTATCTGACTGAAACAGTCAATGATCCAAGTGTCTGCTGAGAGACAGTTGCCTAGAAATTGGCTAATGTTTAATAATTAGCAAATGGGCCTATGTTTCTGCCAAATGTTTAGGTGTCAAGTTCGTGATCAATTTAATTAATGGGTGACTGTTTTCTTCACAGCTTGGACCTGGACCTGGATACCGCCTGCCCAGGCAACTCTCCAGAGGAAATTCCCTTTAACAATGCAAGTCCTGACATTCCTCTGGCACACAGAGTGAGGTGACTTGCCCAGGGTCACGTGGATGTGTAGGAGAGTGAGGTATCATCTTTAACCTCCAAATGACATTTGTTGGATCTACAGGTATTGCTACCAAATAAATAGCTCTTGTTTAAAACAGGAAGGGAACCTTTGTAGAAATGAGGAGTTAGGGTAGACAAGTGGATATGTGTCAGATTTATAGGATGTCCTAAAAGTATTAGAGCATCCTGAACCCTTATCATCACCCTAGGACTTTTGGGACACCTGGCATTTCTTGCTACAAGAACATTTTTCAGCAAATACGAAACTTACAAAGATACTGTCAAGGAGAAGATTTTTAATCTTTTGTGCTGGTCACACCAGATGCTGCCACCCTCTGCAGACCCAAACCTTGGGAGGATCGTCAGTCCCAGAGACACTGTTACTATACTCCAATACACCCCAGTGGGTCATCAGACTTCTGCCTGCTTAGCTAGCCATTCCATGTACAAATTCTACCATGAACTAAGGAATTCTGGGGGAAACACAAACTTCAGAGGTCAATGATACGCTGGATGAAACAATTCTGATGTTTCCTCCCTAGCCTTGTGCTTGAGGGCACTAAGTTCTCACCTGCTGGTCTCCAGTTCAAACGTCTAAGCCTGGGTCAAAATGGTGGATCTCTAAAGTTTAACAACTTTCTTCTTGGGCATCTCACCTTTGGGCCGATTCCATCAGAAATCCTGTTCTAGTTTTCAGACTGACTCGCTTTTCATTCTGACACAGGGGCCTTTGAGCTCACCATCAGAGAGCTCCTACTGTCACAGCCCCCCATGGGAGGCCTTGCACTTTCCTGTTGGGGCCAGCTCTTTGAAGGTTGGTCCCTGGCCCCATTCCCCATCATGCCTTTCTTCACCCTTCTTCTCTGTAGCTCTGCTGACTGTCAATTAACTCCATGTCCATCACTAGCTTCCTATACCATGACCCACATCTTCCTCCACAGGCTTAATACAATTTTGTCCACAGCAGAAAGTTGGTGCACTTATAGTCCACATGACGGGGGACCAGGGATTTTCATGGCAGCCATGCTTGTAGATTTACACAATTATGAATCTAATCCAAAAGGCAGAATGGGAAAAACACAACAAGGAATTGGGAACATCTGGATTCCAATCCAGTCTCTAAGACTTCCCAGTTAAGGGACCTTGGCCAAGTCACTTAACCTCTGCCTGCCTCAATTATAAGATGGAGATAATTATAACACCTGCCTTCCAGGACTGATGTGAGAATCAAATGAAAGGATATCTTTAAAGTGCTTACTACAGTAGTCTGGCATACAGTAGGAGCTTAATAAATGCTAATGTCTCTTCCCTCCTCTCCCCTCAATAGCCTTATCCACTTCTTGGCTCGATATTACTCTTGGTCACAAACAGAATCAAGTACTGCCCACAGTATTCCTGTTACAAGATGGAATTCAAAGAATATTCCAGGGAGATTTCTTTATTCCAGATACCAAGACTGATGCCCTGCAGCAGAGTATTTGGCTCTGTGTCACTGATTAGTTCCAAAAGTAATTTACTCCAACATTACCAGTGGTTTCTAACGACTGCCAAGGTAAAAACTGGTACGATTTCTTATTTCATTAAAGAGGCAGATTTTCAAAAGTTGGCAGAATTTCCCTAACAATTTTTAAACACTCACCTGGAAAAGAACTCTGTGTTAAGTCTCTAATATAACATGAGCGTTCCTTTCCTTGCAGCTGATGCTATCAGAGCTTCTGTTTTAAAAGACCACTTTAATTTGACTTATTAAGGCTACCAAACAGCAGCAAAAAAGGTTGTGACAATAATTGTTTTTGTTGCCCTCTGACCACTACCTTCTGGTAGATTCATCTAACAAACTCAAAATTTTCAAAAGATCCAAGGAAGGTCAATTTTCAAAAGTAATTAAGGTTCAAGAAATGTTCTCCAAATGGTTCTAGCAATTTGGAGACTAAAGCTATAAAAGACAGATACTGATGAGGCTCTGAATTATGGATCCTCTCAAAGACAATGTTGCCGGATGAAGCAGTCAGGTTGAGAATATTTTTTAGTAGTTTTCTGTAAAAAAGCGATTTTAATTTGAACTATGTGCTACAATGCCAGCTTAAGGAAGTAAAAGCATTTACATACATGAGAGAAGTTTCCATTCTCCGGACTTTTTCCAGTTCTTCTTCAGGGTCCTTGAATCCAGTAAAGGAGTAGTAAGTCTTGTCCCATTTAATAGGTCTGTCAAATGTCCTTCTCGTGCCCGTGGGTGCTTGGGAAGCCACATTAGCAGTTGAGCTTGGGATGTGCTCAGTGGATAAACTACAGGAGTTGAGAATGTCTAAGACAGTGCTCAGGAGATCTCTGTTATGCAAAGTAAAAGTGACGGCTCGAAACCCTAGAAAATGGAACCCCATAACAATTACCATTGGCTTCAGTTTAGTATCATTGCTTAAAAAAAAAGAAAAAGGAATCTTTTTCTGTTAAAAACCTATCAAAATTTCATGTTCTATCCATAAAATCTGAGAGTGTAATGAAAATTTCTCCTTAAATGCTTTATTTATAACGGCAAAAACATTTGCAAAAAATCAAAACATTTCACACTTCCCAAATTATACCTGCCCATGTACTCTCTTTGACCCTTTATTTCAGTTTCATTACTGGTGTGCAGAACTGAGTGCTGGTAAATCCTTTACTGCTAAGGAGCAGCAGGACAGAGTGTGGCACTTTGGAAATTAAGGGTTACTAATCCCAAGTCAATGGGTCAAGTTTGGGGTCAGTTTCTATAGCCCTAGTCATGGAAAAACTGTCCTAAGAGTTAGAACACACCAAAGACCTCCTAATGGGCCAGGACTGTCCTGGCAGTACTGAAGAACAGAGCCAGGCTCTCTCTTTTAGAAGAAGTTCAGAGAAATCATCTTGGGGCACACCTAGCACTCTTGTTTTGAGAGCCATGGAGATCCAAGCTTTCCTTTGGGTGGTAGGAGTGCTCCCCCTGACCTCATAGGGCCCAGGCCTGCTGTTTCCATGTCTGACTGTTCACCATGATTGTTGAATATGAAGGCCTCATTAAGCATCGTCTTCTTGGCCCAGTCATTGATTTAAGATTAGTGACTTGGAAGTTACTAAATGATCAATAGAAGCTCATTTTCTAGAATATGCCTACAGAAGAAATGTGTGCATCACTCCAGTTGTAAGCAGTAAAATATGCCACCAAAGCAATGCAGAACATGGCTGGGGAATCAAAGGTAGGGCACGCAGAATTTTACTGTCCCCCCTACTTTGGAGCTACCTCTAGCAATTATGGCTGCTTTATTCCCTAACACCTGAACGTTAGATTTGGTGTCAGCACTATTCTGAGACTTTCTTCTCATTATTTAAATGCAATTTTTGTTTTCTCTGGGTCTTAGTGACTCCTACTAATTTATAGTGGAAGGTCTGAATGATTCCTTGAAATATTCAAAAGATGAGTTAGGTCTTGCCTCATCCATGGCACAAGGTCCCCTTTCTATGACTTTGATGTTTTTTATCTTGAAGATTTTGAGGAGAGTGAGAGAGACAGACAATGGCCTAAGGGGACCCATGGATGGGCCTAGGAATGGAGAATGTGGAGGAACTAGAGAAATCAGCCTGTAGCTACTTAGGACCCTTCTATGTAGCTACTCAGGACCCTTCTACAGCAGCTCCTGCCCATGCTTCCACCCATTTAATAGCTAACACACACAGTTACGGGAATTCTGCCTAAAAGAAAAGAAGTGGGCTTAGGCATATCATTAATAACCAAATTATTAAAAGTTCCAATCCAATCAGTCTATATTACCCTCCACCAATTTACACAGCTCTTAAAAGAAAGCCACATATAAAACATTTAGTGGAGGATACAGCTACATGCTCTTCTAAAAGCATTGACATTTCCTGCAGAGTAACCCTGCCCTATAACTGGCTGGTTGAGAGCTGGAGCAGCGACAGCAGCGAGGGCCTGGCTACGTCACTTCTCTCTGCCTGCTCTGGCTACAGGAGGAGTAAAGCACAATTCAGACCCCTCTGCTCATCCGCACTTGAACTCAGGTCCTCCTGACTCCAGGCCGACGCTCTATTCACTGCGCCAGCTAGCGCTCCCCTCCCCCATCTTTACATATCAAACCGGCTGCTATCTAGCAGTAGGACATAAAAGGAAGCTGTCCTGTATTCCAGGAAATACAAGATATTCTTCCATTTACCTCAAAACTCCTCAAGTATGTGAAGTATGTGGTTTAACCGGCAGATACGGGCTTGCTCAAAGCCGTCTCTAAAGGTAGCAGAGAATCCCACTCTGGGATTCCAAGGCTAGTGCCTGTCGAGCCCGATGACCCGCCATGCTTTCCTAGGCCAGAGGCTCCACTCAAAGACTCTTCCCTCCACATTTAAGACTACTCTCTACAATGTGAGTGAAACTCATCAGAAGCATCATACAAACGGACAAGGCACCTAAGGTATTCAATGATTCGTGGCCATCTGAGGACATCGACTCAGTTTCTCTCACATAAAACGTAAGCTGGGTTGGTTTCAAAGACTTGAAGCCTGGTTTCTGGAGGTTTTCCAAGTAGGCACTTAATTTCTTCAGAGAATTTTCATTGATTTCCTGGGGGAGAAAAGAAGTAATCACATATATGATAGGGATCTGTATTCATGCTATGTGTCTGCATCATGAGAGGGTTTAAATAAATTTTAAAAATTCACAACCAATGTACTAGGGTACTAAAAGCTGAAAAGGATTCTAGGAGTCTTCTAAAACTAGTGACTTCCGCTCTGTTCATGTGTCTCTCTGCATGTCCATGCTCTGACTTGGGGGCTGGCAACACAGCCACAGCAGAGGCACAGACCCAGAAACACACCCCGTCTACCGGGTTCTCTTCCTTCAACAGGTGCTGCTTATGGGTTCACACTGCCTGAGACCTGCTGTCTGTGGTGCTGAAACACATGGCCTTTTCATCCTAGATCTCAGCCACTGAGTGAGGCAAGCCCACCCAGGCTGGTACTTCTAATAATATCGATTTAAGTTACAAATATACACCAAAGGCAAGCTTAAGATTCTTAGTTCTAAAGGGACTCCCAGCATGTCAGAGATGCTTGGTTGTCTTAAAGACAAAAAAGGAAGCCAATCCGGGTCTGGCTGGCTGTGCTCTTCTCCTGGTCTTGGAAGAAACAAGGGAAAAAATGTCAATTCAGGGAGCCTGCTGGATCTGCCTCCTTTCCCTTGGCTCAGCCAAAGAGTGTATACAGATTTAAAAAGGAAGATATGAAATCCTGAGAAGGGCGAAAATCTCTTTGGAAGAGATGCCACCAAGACCTCAAGCCTACTCCAAAAAGCAAGCATGTGTTAGGGTATGAGACAGTTAGGGAGCCACTCACTCAGGGGCTCCTAGCTTCTTGTTGTTTGCATGTTCTAGTTAGAAAACAGTAAAACATTTCCAAGGAAATATACAGGCCATAACCTGTTGTTACATCTGAGGGATGGGGACAAATCTGTTAAACCATGCATACTGTTTTAAAATAGCTATGTCAAAAACTACCCAATAAAGCATTGGCACCAATTTATTTTTAACTAAGAATTATATTTTTCCTCTTTACCTAATGATGGTTTGGATTTTCAAGGGAGTTTTTAAAGAAACAAATTTGTTCTTGCACAGTGAGTCAGTCTCAAGGATCCTCAGTCAACTGGCAAGCTTGTATGATACAGGTTCTATGTGCCAGGCACATGCTGGAGGTACGGAGACCAAAGTGGAAGAGCTCTCAGTCCTCACAGAGCTCCATCGTGGTGATGACACAGATGTGTCTCATGATTTGCAGAACACACACAAAATGAAAACGCTGTAGTTTGGGGAGGAGTGTGCTCCTCCTAGGACATACTAGATGGGCAGCATCAGAAGAGAATGCAAAGGTGGGGAAGGAGAGCCCTCCAGGAGTGGGGACCCCTCAGTACCAAACTACAGAGTGGGGGAGGGAGCCTCTTGTGTAAGGAACATCAAAGGTCAGGGAGGCCATGTCACACTCAGGACGTGTGCAGAGGCAGGAAAGGGTAAGAAGGCTGAAGACTTGGGGTGTTGGACAGAGCACGTTCCGTCTGACTGCAGCAACAGGGCAAGCTCAGCTCTGGCAGCCCTGTGGAGGATGGTCTGGAGGGGTGAGAGCCTGGAGGCAAGAAGACAAAAGGGTCACTGCCATTATCCCCAGGACAAGCGAGGGTGGGTGATGGCTGTGAATGCAAGTGGAGAAAGGGGCAGGAAGTCCCCAAATATTCTGAAGATGGAGAGGATGGGATCTGGTGACTACATGTGAGGTGGGGGAGTGTGGAGCAGAGGATCACAGCAAGGCTGAGAAGAGGGGGAGTACAAGGAAGACACCTCAGCAGAAAGGAGGCAGGTGTGGGAAAGCAGAATGGGTTCTCTGGGGCCACGGGGAGTTGGAGATGCTTTCAGATATGAGTCTGAAGTGGCTAAGAGGCCATCAGTGATGAGGACGGGGCCCTCATGAAGGACCAGTTAAGAGGGGCAAAGGAGACCCAGCAGGACATTTTAAAGCACTTCTAGACCGAATCTCCTCTGGTCGTCACCCCACCTGAGGTTATCTCTACATATAAGATAATGAGGCTTATAATGGAATTCATTACATATAAGGCTTGGAGAACTCCAGCAGGCCTGCCCAGGGAACACGCTGGGATTTGAACCCAGATGTCTCTAACTTCCAATTTGGAGCTCTCTGCACTGTCATCCTAAGGGGAAAATGTCTGGAGATATTAAAAACCATGCACTGACAATATAGAAAACTATGGCCCCCACAGGCACGATCATGAATGGACTCTACAGAATGTCCCAAAAGTCCTGGTGCTGTTTTAGGCCGATGAAAGCTTCTGGCTGCACCAAGACTTTTAGGACACCTGCACTCAGGAACATCAATCTGATAGGCTTTCAAAGTTCTCCATTTTTCTTCTAATAATCAAGGTACAAAATATAAGTACAAGTAAAACTTGGGAATTCTCTTATCACACTCTAGAGTTTCACTCTCACACCCTTTGCATCGGGTACAGAAGAACGGTCCTGATCCAGCGGGCAAAGCCAGAGCAGCGCCCTCCTACCCACCAAGCACCGGGGCACAGGGCACGGAGACGATGCTCACCCTCTCTTTGGGGTGCTGTCCAAAGAAATCTGGGTGCACTGCAAAGTAGAAAGGCCTCAGAGCATTCACGGCCTCCGCTCCTGACAGCGCTCTGGAGTGAAGACGCCAGGGGGGCAGCGTTTTCTCTAGGCATAACCTTATAGGCACATAAAAAAGGTGCGTTAACCACCGAGGTGCAGAGAAGAATGACGATAAAGGTACGACATGATTCAAATATAAGGGATTAAGACAGAGACGCCATTTCCGGGCAACGTAACTTCCGGTAACGTAGCAATCCAAGGATAGAATGTTCTCCTTCTGAAATCTGGGACAAGCTTGACAAGATCCTCCAAACCGAGCTGGGACTTTAATAAGAAGGCTAGTTCTAGGACAGCATAAAACACATCAGAAAATATGGCTTGGGATTCAGAAATAAGAGAGACGGAAATCTGGCAGACTACTCCAAAGACTCAAACCTGTCTACCCTCCCTTTCTTCAAAAAGAAAACTGAAAGGCATTGGGAGTGGCGAGAACTGAACAACATGACTGGACAAGGCTTTATCGTAACAAAAATGGGGGTCGTTTCTGAATCGTCTGTATGGCCGTGTCACCATCATAATGAAGGCCAAAATCAGCATCAAATGAGAAGCGAGTGTAAAGATGATGAGCCGCTGCACACAGTTACAACTACTCCAATCTGAGTTATTGGAGTAAGCAGAGGACAAGAAAAAATGGAGATAAAGAGAGGTACAGACACTGACTGATCGTCACCACTTCTTAGATATAAAGCAGTTAAAACAAGATGTCCAAAGGAGCCCAGAAAATGCTTCAACCACAAACGGGGATCTTGCTGCCTTCTAAGAAGTGGTGATGACAAAGGTATTGGAGTGGTTTGCAATTTCCTTCTCCAGCTCATTTACACATCTAATTTTTTTTTTTATTAAATTGATTGGTTTATTTACTTTTAGTTTACAAGATTCAGTTCCAGAGTCCCTTGAGTTTCAAGTTTTCTTCCCTCACTCTCCCTCCACCCTGCCCCCCATGGCGGCATGCAGTCAAGTATAGAATCTGCAAATATACTTTCACATTGTACAATAGTCTGGTTGTATAGAAGGGTGGTAACTGATGGAAGGAACAATGAGAAAAAGGAAACAAATCCAAACATGGAAAAGAACGAGAACGTGTGTTGCTCCAGTTTCCATTTAAACTCTGGTCTTTCTGGATCTTTCTCTTGAGTGTAGGTATCTCCTTCCATGCTAAGACTTGTACAGCTGTTTTATAGTCCAGCTCATTTACCAGAAACTGAGGCAAACAGGGTTAAGTGACTTGCCCGGGAACACACAGATAGTAAATGTCTGAGACTGGATTTAAACTCAGGTCTTCCTGACTTATGCCCTAGATTCTGTCTATTGCACCACCCAGCTGCTCCTACTTGTATCCCTACTACTTAGCAAAGCCCCGGCACATTGTGCTTCATGAGCACTTAATCTGTCACCTAGTAATAAGATTATATGCAATGTTTGCTTCACAAAGTACTTTTCTCCCCTGTATTATTTCTCATAACCAAGTATTTTATGGATCAGTATGTTCTCCCCTAAGTCCCACAAAGGGCCTTCCAAAGACTTGGCTGGTCTTAGACACCATTTCTCTTTTTGCCTCCTGTCCTTGCTTTCCCGTTAGTCTTTCCCCCAATGACAAAAAATAAGTTTAGACATTTGAAAAACAACTGTAAGTTTAGCTAAAATAATGAACATTTGTTTGAATATTAAGACATATTTGAAAGTGAATCTTACCTCCTTATGGGTCTCATACAGAAAAACATTTCTATATATTGCTTCAAGTCAACTTCCAGGAATCCATTAATTACTAAAAGAATTAAACATAATAGAAAGAGGAGAATATTAAAAACTGATTTTGCACAAATTTTTCCAGTCCTTTACAAAGAAAAGCAAATATTTTCTTGAAATAATATGGCCTTAGAATGTAATACTATAGTATCAAACGATGACAATATTAAAGTGCTCTATGTAAAAAACTCCAAAATCACCTCAGAAATTTGATTCATCAACAGGATAACCTTTTAAACACTTAAACGTTCTCAAAGGTGATTTAATAAAAAAGAAACTGTTGGGGCGGCTAGGTGGGGCAGTGAATAGAGCACAAGCCCTGGAGTCAGGAGGACCTGAGTTCAAATCTGGACTCAGACACTTAACATGTACTAGCTGTGTGACCTTGGGCAAGTCACTTAACCCAAATTGCCTTGCTTTCCCCCCTGCAAAAAAAAATACTGTGATTTTAAAAATTCATGTAACGTACTACAGGAGCCTGTTTGTTCGCTTGCATTTATATTCATAATTATCTTACCATTCAAAATTAATGTTACACTTGGAACTTGCTTTATGTGACATTTATGCTCATGCTCATAAAATCCCATTTAAGGGTCTTTCACAACCAATGACTTAGAAAGAGAGAGTGAGGCTGAAAACTTTGTGCAATTCTGCCTTACTTAAATCCAATTCACATCCAAGTCAAGACATTACTATTGATGTCATTGGTTGTCTTTGAAAATGAAGAATGAATAACAACAGATTTAAGGGTGCCAGAAAAACTGACAATTTTAAAAGGCATTTTTAGGTGAATTATTTCTTTAAAAAATCAAGTCAACAAGCTTTTATTAAGTTCTTACTATGTGCTAAGCCCTGTGGATACAAAGAAAGGCAAATGCCAGTCCCCTTCCTCAAGGGCTCATAGTCTAAAGCAGTGGTTCTCAACCTCCTAATGTTGTGACCCTTTAATACAGTTCCTCATGTTGTGGTGACCCCCAACCATAAAATTATTTTCATTGCTACCTCATAACTGCAATTTTGCTACTGTTATGAATCATAATGTAAATATCTGATATGCAGGATGTATTTTCATTGTTACAAACTGCACATAACCCACAGGTTGAGAACCGCTGGTCTAAAGGGAGAGATAACACGCTATGGACAAACAAGATACACATAAGATAAATGGGAGATCATCTCCAAAGGAAGGCACTAAGATTAAGGAGGACTGGGAAAGGTGTCTTGCAGAAGGTAGGACTTTAGTTAACCCTTGAAGAATGCCAGGAAAGCTAGGAGGCAGAGAGTACCTGGTGTGGAAAACAGCCTAAGAAAATGGAATGGCCAGGTGGCCAAGGTCACTAGACCAAGGTCCAAGGACACTGGGTGTGTGGAAGGGAGTAAGATGGAAGCACACTGCAAAGGTAGGAAAAGACCAGGTTGTAAAAGGTTTTACAAACCAAACACAAGAGTTTATATTGGTCCTAGGGGTGATAGGAGCCAGTGGACTTTACGGAAGAGGGGCTAACAAGGTCAGAGCTGGGCCTAAGGAAGATCCATTTCACATCTGAGTGGATGATGACCTGCAGTGGGGCAAGCCTTGAGGCTGGGAGACCAAGTAACATATAGTATGTGCTTAATAAACGTTTGCTAATTCTGACTCTGAATTCAGTTTAAATGTCCATGGATACCCTGTTCTAAATGTCCAACGGGCAGACGGAAATATGAGAATGGAGGACACTAGAGAGGCTAGGGTGGAGCAGGCAGATCTGAGAATCATTGGCTGAGAGAGGCTGATGAAAACCAGAAGAGTTAATAAGGCTACAGAGGGAGAAGAGAAGAGAGCCCAGGAGAGAACCCTGTGGCTAATGGCATAACCTTTATGGAAACTCCACACGGGAGACTGAGAGGTGCTCGGACAGGCAGGAGAACCAAGGGAGGGCATCATCATCAAACCTGAGAGAAAAGACAGCATCAAAGGGAAGGCTGCAGAGCATCCAGTCAAGAAGAGTGATGACTGAGAGAACATTCTTAGGCTTAGCCACCAGAGTTCGTGGGTAATTCTAGAGAGGGCAGTTTGGGCTGACTAGAAGCCAGACTAGAGAACTTAGAAGAGAGTGAGAGGAAGGGAAGTGGATGCTGATTACAGATGACCTCTCCAAGGAGTTCAGCTGTGACATGGAGAAGTTTTGTCAAGGGTCACAGTAAGAACTATTCTATAATGGAAGTAATCACCTCTTCCATGTACTTTCTGTTAAACCTGTTTTGTGTTATGTTTACAGTGTGGTTGAGCAGAGAGAAAGGCAAAGAAGCCTTGGGGTTGAAGTCTTGTTTTTGCAGTGTGACCTTATAGAGGTCATTTAACATTTCAGCATCCCTAGCAGCTTTCTAGGCCTGGAACTGCAGAGCAGAGGGGCAGCCTGCACTGGAAGAGCTCCGGATACCAGACCTCCCTGTCTGGACCAAAAACAGCCCTAAAGGAGGGGGCTGCTGATGCTATGGCCTGGCTTCAGATTTGCCTCTGACACTTCCTACTGGTGTAACCATGGGATTGCTTAATCTTTCTTAATCTTGGCTGCCTTATTTGTAATATGGGGTTGAAAACCGGCCCTATCTATCTCACAGGCTGGCTGTGAGGCTTACATGAATGAGGGCGTGCAGGAAGTTCTTTGCAAACTCTGTACCATGTACAGAGCAGTTCTCATTCTATTACTCAATCAATCAAAAAGCCTTCAAAGTCAGCGCTGAGCAGGCATTGTACTAGGCCCTGAGGATTCAGAGGATTAATTCTTCTCTACTGCTAAGGCACCTACATTCACTCAGGGAGACAGCAAGTAATAGTTACAGAATAAAGACAAGGTGTTTGGGGGGATCGAACAGAAAGTGGTGCTTGGGCTCAGTCTTGAAAGAGAGTCTAGGTCAAGAGGAAGTGCTTTCCAGACCCTGGGGCACAGTCAACACAAGAACGATGGAGATGCAGTTCCATGTGTGAGAAGCAGAGAGGTCAGGTTGGCTAGATCACCCGGTGTACAGGACAGGGAGTCCTGCATAATGAACTGCAGACAGGTTGGGGCCAGGTTGTCAAGACAAATCAAGATGCATTTACTATGCTCTTACTGTGTGCCATGCACTGAGCTCAGTGCTGGACATACACTCAAGGGGCTTACATTTGAATGGGGAAGATAACACCTAAAAGGCACCCAAAAAAGAGGGGGAGGGGAGTTAGTCTGAGGAATAAAGGATGGTGCTATGGGCCCTTCTACAAAATGGAGGTCCCAGCATGGATTCACCAATGGGAGAAGGAGGCTACAGGGGCTGCTGAAGTATGGCAACTTTGGGAGGGTTTTTAAGAGCCAAGAATGAGAGTTTATAGTTTATCCTAGAGACAAGATTATTAAGAAAAATGAAAACCAACTGTACTTAATACTGAACTTCTACTGGCCCTGATTTTATTTCAGGTAATCAGTAGTGTGTAGCTGCAGAGGCCAAAGCACTCCCCAATTAATTTCTTTTGTACAGTACATGACTTGTAATCTTTTTACATTTTCTGAATAGCCTAATGCCAATTCTTTATTAAGATTCTGGAACAACAATAACTTCCAAATACCAGTTCCAACAATTATGAAGAGCCAATTTATTCATTCAACAGATAGTAATGGAACAAGAAACCATGTTAAGGAGATATAAAAAACAATTAGACATAGTTCTTGGCCTCAAGGAGCTTCCAGTCTAGTACAAAGACAGAACCTTTCATTCACCAAACTCTCAGCTCTGTTCTCCTTGGGCATCTTTCTACATGAGATAATTCATTTGAAAAGAAGAGAGCAAAAGGTTAATGCATAAACACTTTGGTCAAAAGCAGAATTGATTTGCAGTTATATGAACCAAACCATGAAAATGTTTTCAAAGACCACAAGTGAAGTACTGCTGGCAAGTCATTAGTAAGAAGAAAGGAAGTCCCTTCACCTCCCTAGACACTTCCTCTTTTACTGCAGCCCGGCATTTGGTGAACTTTTCAGGGATGTTCTAACACTTTCACAGACTGCCATGAAACAAAGGTCCATTTTACAGCAGCACTACCTTCCCTCTGATGCTGTATAGCTATGAATCATGCAATAAAGAGTTTCTGAAGATTTACAATTGTGGGGTGCAAGAGAAGAGGCCTAATGCAGGTCATGGTCATGTAGTCTTTGCTGAGGTAAAACGTGGGTGGCTGTAGATTTACAGGGGGGCCTGGACAAAAGTCATCACAGAAGGCTCTGAGCTGCCTCCCTGGAGAGAATACTCAACCTGGGGAGCCCCCGGCTCCATCCAAGTAATAACACTCTTGGCTCACAGCGATCTTCCAGTCCACTAAGCCCCTCCGGATTATTTTTTTTTCAGACAGACTGCTTTCTAGTCTCACGTGGGCTTCGGATCACCCGCTAACCAATGCTTGATGACCCCTGAGGCTACAAAGTGACGTGAGGGCTGGCAACGCAGGGCTGGGAGTGGGACCAAGGGGCTTGGAAGTAGACGCGTGCAACCCCACGTGCCTGGATAGAGGGGTCGTAAGTGGACGTCCTCGGGGAGTGTAAGGCGTTTCCCGTGGATTTTTGGGACTTGGGTAAGAAGCAGCGAGGTGCAAACGGCGGAGGACCCCGCCCCCTCCCTCCCCCACAGCCAGGGTGACCCTCAGCTCTCGCGGGAGACCTCGGGGCCGGTTTCCTCGGCCGTCCTAGGGCAGAAGCCGGCCGGCGCGGTCCATCGGGCCCGCGGTCCACCGGGACTGCCCGGGCTGCGGGGGAGGGGAGGATCAGGATCAAGGTCAGGGTGATGACCCCTCCTCCCTTAGCTCCGGGAGGGCTCACCTGGGCGGGATGCCCGGACCCGCAGCCGGCGCGGCTCACACTACACCTTCCCTCCCCCGAGGCTGTACGGAGGGGGCCCGAATGGATGCGCGGAGGGCCGCCCACGCAGGGCCACGGTACTGGCCGTTCCATTTGGCTTTAGCTGCCAGCTCACCTCCAGGGTCTCGGAAGGAGGAGAGAACGTGGGGGAGGAGCCTCCTGTCGCGCGCCCATTGGCTGATCCGCGCCACGCCTCGCTCCATGGCCCCGCCCCGTCCGGTAGCGTTTCGCAGAGAGGATGAAAAGGTGCCAAAGCATCCCAGAGAAGCAAAGAGACGGGGAACGGCCCCACCGCGCGCGCCTATTGGCTGAGACGTGCCAGACCTCGCCCCGCCCCATAAAGGGTCTCTGAGGGCGAGGCGGAGGGGACGGGGCAAGAGAGACATTCCCCACACTTCATTGGCTGAGCAGCACCAGGCCCCGCCCCGGACCCGAGCAGGAAGAAGCGGTCGGCGAGGCAATCCGCCCCTCCGAGCGCTCATTGGCTGGGCTGTGTGAGGCCCGGGGAGAACGTGGTCGCGGGAGCCGTGCGCCCATTGGCTGAGCCGTGCCAGGCCTTGCTCCACGGCACGCGCAGCCAGAGACCCATTAAGGTTGCTCCCAGTGGCCCTTCCTCCTCAGCCAGTCTTTCCCCACCCACCGGTTCTGGCTGATGCTCGGTGTGCTTCTCCTCCATCCCTTGCCCTAGAGGGGGCCCTGCTGCTGCCCGCAGCCCTCGGCCTGCCCCTTCCCTGTCCCCTTACCAGCTTGTCCCGGGAGAGCTTCGCCCACTCCCGTTGTCTGGTTTAAGGGAGAGTGATTCCGCGGGGAGGGAGGGGAAACAGGGACGTGACCGACGGCCCCGCGCGCGCGGGGGCGGGGAACCCGATCGGCAGGTGGCCGAGCGCGGGGGCGGGGAGGGAGGAGCGTGCACCTGCGCGTGCGCACTGGAGCCGGCCTAGGTTTTCTTCCTCCGATTGGTTGGCTGATCTCAGCTCCGCGGGACTCCGAGAGCCGGTTCGGCGCCTGCGCAGTGGTCCCGTTTTCTCCCACCGAACTCGTGAGAGTGAGGTTACTGTTTGCATTGTTTAAACTCGGGAGCGGTGATGGAGCTGGTTAATATCCTGCGGGCTACCTGAGCCATCTCCTCCGTCCAGGCCCCCTCTGGCTGCAGCTGCCGGACCGCCGGGCCGGGCCGGGCCGTCTTTGTGCCGGGCCCGCGTGGCGGTGGCCGGAGCCCCCCGTGGCCCCTTGCGGCTGTGCCGAGTGCTGGTGCTTGGACTGGATCCACGCGCGAAGGACTCCGGAAGCTGCATTCGGCATGACTCGCGTTTGGGTTTATTCCCGGGGTTCTCCCGACAGACGCAGAAACGGGCGATTCCCCTCAAGTTCTCTCCAGCTTCGCCTCCTCCTGCAAAGCCAAGACTTGTTAAAAACGCGCTTTCCACTCGGCCACGATCCCCCGTGTTGGTCACGCTCAGTATCCTTATGTGGAAACGCTCACGGAGGGGCCTTCGGCCGAGCAGCTTCCACTCACACTCCAGGCAGCGGCCAGAGCGTTGAGATCTGGGTTCCAGCCCTGCAAGGATGGTGAACATAAAAAATCTAGCCGCATTTATCTCAGTGAGATTGACTTCCTTTGTGATCCTCTGTGTTTTGTTTCATGCGTTTAAAAATGCCGCGCAAGGGGTCGCAGATCTCACCGTAGTGTTGAAGAGTTCCATGATACAGAACATTTCAGAACCCCTGACTTGGTCAAAATATATGATAGCAAAATACAGCAAGATCATAATGACGCTCTTTAATAATGAAAACGAACTCTCAAAAACTCAGCCCATTTACAGTTGGGGACATGAAACATCCTGATACGGCAGAAACTCCTAGTCCGCACTGGTGGAGGCTAGATGGGCTCTCCATGCATCTCTGTCTTAAAGCTGAGGTTTGCACCCAGCTCCCAGACGGTGGCTTGCTTCAGAAGTCCTCTCTTTACAGCTGTTGGCTCAGCATTCTTAGCTGCCTAATGTCAGATTGCTCTGCTGCTGCTGGCAAAGTCAGATTCCTCTCAGTCTTGGGCTGCCTGGGATACGAGTCTTTGGGTAGGAGACTGTTAGCCCTATTCTACGCCAGGCATAAGTTCTGTCAAGCTGGTGTCTCTAAGGCATCTGTGAGGCTCCTCTTTCCTAACAACTTCCCACTACATCTACATCTCACACTCTTTTGCTGAAGCCTGGTATAAACACATCCACTCCTTTTGCCTCCTGACTTTCCCTTTCCACCCCAATCACTTGGCTCCTAGCTCTGCAGATTGGATTGACACTTAGATGAGTCTCAAGAAGGCAGTAGGCCCACTGGGGTGGGGTGAATCAGTGTGGATACAAACTGGTGACCTCAAGTATTACTGCCATCATGGCAAAGACTCCAGAGTGAAATGGGTTTAAGAAGGTTTGATATGTGAGAAAAGAGAGGGAGAAAGAAAGACAGGGAGACAGGAAGGAAGGAAGGAATCTAGCTAGGAAACCTCAAATTAACTGGGTGTAATGGTAATGGAATTTAAGGATCCCCTTGTATTGGCTTGGTTTTGGGGTTATGTTACAACCCAGAGCTTGTGAATCGCACTTGTGGGATGGACTTGTTGACATGAAGAGAGAGGGCTGAGTTGGGAGGAGCTGGTGCTGTGGATTTAGAAACAAGCGCAAGCAGAGAGAGGCCAGAAGAACTTTTGGGGAGCAGTATTGTGGAGGCTGAGAGAGAAGAGAATAGACAGGGGCTAGAGTTGCTGAGAGACTGCTGAGGGCCAGTTGGAGCTGCCCAGGACTTTGTGAACTGCTACCTCGGAGCTGTTGAGGACCAAAGAGGCATGGCTTCAATGCTGGTACTTTGTCTGTTTCGATGTTTTGCCAGATTCCTCTGCTGGTGAAGGACAGTGCTGCTGTTGCAGAGGTCCTGGAACCTTGCTGTTGGTTCAGAAGCCCTGAAGGAGGATTTTCTTGATGTTTACAGAAATCCTGGAAGAGGGTCTTGCTGATGTTTTGAGGGGTTCTGGAATTATTCTGCAGGCAGAGAGTGACTTGATGAGGACACTGGCAATGTATATTGTGGCTTTGTTAAGCTTTGTTTCCCCTGGAACAGAGATTGCTGAGAACCTGCCTTGGGTCAGGATGAAGGAAGAAAAGACCTCTCCTTGGATATTTAATGCTGTGATAACCTTGTTCTGGCTTGGGGTAGTTGTGGCTTTGTGCTCTTCACTGCCCCTTTGAGAAAGTGCTTGGTATTAACTGATGATAATTGTAATTCACTTGTGATCCAGGGGTGGGAAACTTTTGACTTTTTTGTGCTCTGTGACAGACCAAATGAATGTACTTTGTTTATGATTGGAAACTAATCTGCATTTGAGAAGAGAGACTTTATGATTGACTGAATGAATGTACTGACCAGGGGTGGGGTACTTGGACCTTGGTACTTTGTAATTGAATTGAGAACTTGCTAAATGACTGAGTTAAACTGTATTTTAATTTTCTGTTCTGTGAATATTTTGCCTTAATTTGTCACTGAATAAAATAGAGACTTACTATGCTGGTATTCTGAATAATGGAAGTTGCCTTTGCTTGGCATTGCACTAGGGAACTTCCAGCCTTCAAAATTTACCTTCCTTGGGAAAGGGAGAGGATGAGCTGAGTTACCTAGCCTGCTGAGTCCCCAAGCAGCTCATACTACTCACAGGTTGTGTTTGTCTTTTATTTTGAAGAGGACCATGACATCAGGGAAATGATGACATGACTTGCAGTTGACTTTGAGTGCCTGAATGTCATTTCACTCTGGGGCTCATAGATTAGACCACAATAGGTCCCTGCCCAAGCTCCACTTAATGGCTATATTTTGGGCCCTCCTGGCTCAGAGTGATTGTCAATACTAACTCTCTCTTTTGGCCAGCATCCCTGAGGGTCTTCCCTTCCCAGTTTGATGTTGTTGTTGTTGTTTTTTTTTTAATTAAAAGGGACATCCCTTGACTCACTTCTTAAAGAGCTCTATTCACTACATCTTGGGTCATCTCCAGTCATCCTGATGAATATCTGGCCCTGGACCCAGATGGGCTGGAAGAGAAAGTGAGGCTGGTAACCTTTCACAGCCCTCCCTCGATCAAATCAGTCAATTGCAAGTCATGTCATCATTTCCCTGATTTCATGGTCCTCTTTGAAAACAAAGAACAAACACAACAAGCTAGAGAACAGCTACTATGAAGAACAGCACTTGAGAGTATTAGAAATACTGTGCATAAGTTCACAGGAGACAAAAATCCAGAAAGAAAAACCCTCGGCTTCAAATGTCAGTCCCAAGTTTAGATAAGAAGCATGTGACGTTAGGGGGTCCTAAAAGAAGAGGGCGAGTTTGGCCTTGTACTTATCCCTGAGAGTTGGGCTGACAATTCTAACTGGAATGTGGTTCTAAAATGCTTTATCTTTTTCAGAAGAAACAGGATAGGTCAAAAGGGAGAGGAAGGTGAAAGGCATTGTATGATAAGATCAGGTAAGGAGACTGGAGAGAGGGGGAGAAGTATAGATGATGACATTTAAACAAAAATTAATGAGGGAGAAAGAAAACTAATGTTGTTGTTGGCCTACAGTGCAAGTCATACGGACAGGAGGAAATGAGTTTAGGAGATAGATTATAAACCTGGCGGAGTGCCATGGCCTAATAGTTGTGGCAGGAGCAACATCTGCCAGGGTTTCTGCCTTTTAGCCTTTGCTAGTTTTGCTCTAAAAGACTTGATTAGTCCAGAGGATTAGAGCTTGAGTCACTGATGTAGTTTTCTGATCTCAGGGCAGAATGAGACTGAAGTCAAAGGGAAAAAAATCCAAAGTGGGACACTCCTTAGGAGGAATTTTCCTTGCGGATGATGGGGGAAAGATGCAGAAGGCACACTTTTCACCCTTCCAACTTAAAAACAAGATAGGGAAAATGAGAACCAAGTAAAGAGGCATTCGATAATAGGAGAATGATGAGACAAGTGTCTAAGTACCAGAAGAGTCATACTAGAGAAAGACACTTTTTATGTGATGAATGTAGGAGAACCTTCAGTTGCACCTCAGACCATATTAGACCTTAGAAGGTTGATACTAGAGTATGCCCTCCTAATGCCACTTGGCTGATTTAAACACAAGATTTCTTTTTTTTTCAATTTTATTTTATTTAATTTGCTTATCTACTTTTAGCGTACAACATTCAATTCCACAATCCCTTGAGTTCCAAATTTTCTACCCTTTCCTCTCCTCCTCTCTCCCCATGCTGGCATGCAGTCTGATATAGGCTCTAAAAATACCTTCACATTAAGCATTAGTCAGGTTGTAAAGAAGAATTATAACCAATGAAGTGAACAAAGAGAAAGAAGGAATGAAACAAAATAAAAAAGAGCAAGTACTTTGTGTCAATCTGCGTTCAAACTCTGTAGCTCTTTTCTCTGGATGTGGATATCCCTTCCCATCATGAGTCTTTTGGAGCTGTCTTATAACCTTGCATTGCTGAGAAGAGCCCAGTCTGTTAAAGTTAGAAATCATAGATACGATGTGGTTGTAATTGTGTACAAAGATCTCCTGGTTCTGCTCTTCTCACTTAGCATCAGTTTATATACGTCTCTCCAGGTTATTATGAAGTCCGTCTGCTCCTCATTTCTTATAGCACAGTAGTGTTCCATTACATTTATATACCACAACTTGTTTAGCCATTCCCCAATGGATGGGCATCCCCTTGATTTCCAGTTCTTTGCCACCACAAAAAGAGCTGCTATGAGTATTTTTGTGCAAACGGGTCCTTCTCCCACTTGTATGATCGCTTTAGGATACAGCCCTAGAAGTGGTATTGCTGGGTCAAAGGGTATACTTTTTTATAGCCCTTTTGCCATAGCTCCAAATTGCTCCCTAGAATGGCTGGATCAATTCACAACTCTACCAACAATGCATCAGTGTTCCAATTTTTCCACATCCTCTCCAGCATTTATCATTTTCCTGTTTTATCATCTTAGCCAATCTGACTGTTGAGGTGTGGTATCTTTGAGTTGTTTTGATTTGCACTTCTCTGATCAACAGTGATTTGGAGTATTTTTTCATATATTTACAGGTATCTTATATTTATTCATATCCTTTGACCATTTATCAATTGGGGAATCACTTGTATTCTTATAAATTTGACTCAATTCTTTGTATATTTTAGAAATGAAGCCTTTATCAGAGGCACTGGTTGTAAAAATTCTTTCCCAATTTTCCACTTCTCTTGTAATCTTAATTACATTAACCATTTGTACAAAACCTTTTTAATTTAATGTGATCAAAATGATCTGTTTCGTTGTAATGCCCTCTGTCTTGTTTGGTCATAAATTCCTCCCTTCTCCATAAATCTGACAGGTAAAGTATTTCTTGTTCTCCCAGATTTAAAGGCCAGGTCTCCAGTGCCCTAGTGTAAACAATGGCTAGGACTACTCATACTTCATTTTAAAGACTTTTGGACTCTGATGGCAACATGTACAGCCTCCGTAGAGTTTGTACTGCAGAAATGATAACTAGCTGGGTAACTACAGCATGGTATGTTTTGGTATATTGCTTAGCTGTGCAAGAATTTAATATAAAAATGTGACAATTTTACATGTAGAAAAGATACTACATAGGAGATGAACGACTGTAATAGAAATCTGTCTGCTCTTATGAGGGATAACAAAAGGCCATCAAGAATGCTAAACTGGTACCCTTATTACGCTAAAAGAAGAGCAGCAGACCAGATCTGTGGGAGAATATGAACCAGGATGGATGGATTGTGCACTGTGACCTCCACAGTGGGGAGAGTACCCATAATTACTCTCAGATCCCTCACATTATGGTACTGTATTTTAAATGGCATAGTATGCTTCAGTCCATTTGTGTGTTTTAATTATCTAATGATTATATTTCTTTTTGGTGTTTCTGAGTTATTTTTGAAAGGACCATAGTTTTTCATTCTGGCTTCTTTGTAGATGTTTCTCCAACACCTGAGTTGATATGGTCACAGATGGCATACTTATCAAATTTGGGCTAACCTTAATCAGAGGAAGAAGGCAATATTGATTTTAAAACTTGGTCCAAAAGATCTCAACAATTTTAAATCATGAGCCAAATCTAATAATAAAGAATTGAGTAGCCTCAATTGAGGTTCAAAAAAATCAGCCATAGAAACACAGGACAGGGAAGCAGTAGCTCACTAGCATTTCATGTGAAAAAGACCTGGTGATTTTACTCAACTGGAAGCTAGGTAGGGGTTCAAGAATGTGATGCCACTTCTGAAGTTGCTAACGTAATTTCAGACTAATAGAAGTAAAATGTCCAGAACAAGAGGAGTAATAAGAGTGCCATGGCATTCTGTAGCAGTGTACCACTAAGGAGAAATGGATGCTGAGGGAATTTGGAATCAAAGCTCAAGGAGAGGCTGAAGGAACTTGTAACATTTTGTTGGAAAATTACTGGGCAATAGGAATGACATTTCATGATAAAAGAAGGGAGAAGACAAAGGACTGTTAGGTGAACTCTGAAGGGAGGGAGATTTTGGCTTAAAAAAGAAAGCTTTCTTAACAATTTAAACCATCACCAAAGGCATTAAAGCAGAATTTGGTTTATGCGGGGGTAAGGGTCACAGACTTAGGATTGGAAGGAGCTTCTGAGGTCTTTCAGTCAAGCTAAGAGAACGTATCTGAACCCAAGCCCCAGGGACCCCAAGACCCATGCTGTGTTCACTGCTCAGAGCAGCATTTATATTGTAACAAAATTTAAATAATAAGCATGAAGCTGGATGAAATTTATATTATCTGCTCCTTCTAGCTCTAAGATTCTCATACAGAGGGGAGGGTGGCTAGGCGGCACAGTGAATAGAGCACCATCCCTGGAGTCAGGAGGAATGAAGTTCAAATCCAGCCTCAGAGACTTAACGCTTGCTAGCAATGTGACCTTGGGCAAGTCACTTAACCCTAATTGCCCTGCCCTCTCCCCTCCAAAAAGCAAAAAAAAAAAAAATTCTTATACAGTTCTGTGAACATCACTGGAGAATGCAGGTGAGGCCCCATTTGGCTGAACAATGTACCTTGAAAGTCTTTTTTGTAAATTACAAAAAAGAAGACAGATATTAGCTTATGTTACCTTTGTTAAAATGCTGTGTAGAAAAAACTTAAGCTTTTTGAGTATTCAGATTATTTGGAATCCAGAAAAAAGGGAAATTACTTAGTTCTATCATAAGCCCAATAAAAAGCAAAAGGTGGGAACTGCTATGAGAGACTGGTTCATAAGTGAACCAGTTTCATTTCATGGGTCAATAACAACGTTTATCTGTTGTTTTATAGGATGCGGAGGTTCCATGCCCAGGAAGTCCTTACACTAGTAAAATCAGAGGTTCAGACCAAAGGTATGGTGGTGGTCAATACTGCACAAGCTACTACAGCTAAATGTACCATGTAGACAAATCAACGAGTCTGGGCATAGCAAGAACTGTCTTTATTACCATTCATTTTCAACAATGATTACTGGAACTTAAAAAAAAAGTCTTTATAACCTAATAGTTACTGAAAAAGCCAAACCTTCCCAGCCCATTTCATATTCTCTTTCAACCATTTCAGGGCAGAACAATGTTCCAAACTATAAACCTGTTCCATAGTAATATTCATAGTCATGTGCTTAATGAAAAGCTTTGGGTCCGATATCCGAGCAGCCATGATGAGTCTCTCCACTGCTGTTCGGTAGTCATCTTTACTCCGTACTTTGTCTTCTTCACACCTGCAAAAGAACCATGTCATCAAACACAACATAAAGTTTGTTTCCTTTACATGACGCTACAACCACACAGCTTTCCTACCATGCAGGATGTAGTGACAAGGAGCCAGAGACCACAAGCAAGTTATTCCATCTCACTGAAGCTGTTTCCCCTCATCTGTAAAATGAAGGCTGAGGCCACAGAAAACTAGGGAACAGCAGAGCCGGGCTTTGTCACACCCAGATTCTGCAACAATAAACCTAGCAATCTGTCTGCTCAACTGTGGGGAAGGTGCTGTTTTCCCTGCTTGACAGCCTGGAGGTGAAGCTCATTTGAGACCACGAATGTGAAAATGCTTTGTAAATTATCATGTGGAATATAAATATTATCAGTCACTATTAGGAATCTAGGATTGCTTCAGATTTGGTAAGCACATCTTAATGCTGGCTGCACTGCATGGATTATGAATATAATACTTTTCCAGGTGCTTGCAGATAAATTCTACCTCATCACAACTCTCAGATCTCTTCCACTGTCTCCATTCATACCAACAAACCACTCTAGTTCTGTCCTTTTATCATCTCTCAACAAGTAGTCATTCATGGATTGATGGGCATTTCACATCATAATATGAAATAAAACCTCCAGTGAAGGCCCCAAGGATCTGTGCTTGGTCCAGTGCTGTTTAACATTTTCATTAATGTCTTAGATGACATTCTTTTCAAATCTGCAGATGACACAAAGCTAGGGAAGAGCTAGCTAACACACTGGATGAAAGTCTCAAAAGATCTTGACAGGCTAAAACATTGGACTGAATACAATGTGACTTAATAGGGAAAAAGGTAAATCTTACACTTGGATTACAAAAAATCAGTCCCACAACAGTTTTGTCTTAAAAAGATCTGAGAGATTTGGTGAATTTCAAATTCGATAGCAATGTGATGTGGAGGCCCAAATACCTGTTATTTTACACAGTGCCTGGCACAAAGTAAGTGCTTCATAAATCCTCGATGACTGCTAACCGCTTGGGCTGCATTTAATAGGGATCACGTACAGTACAAGGGAGGCAAGAATCCCATTGTTTGGCTCTGACCAGACCAAGAGGTCACCGATCCAGCTGGAACATCCAGAGAGAGGCAGTGGGACTGCTTCAAAGTCTTGGAGTCCTTGTCCTATACAGATCAATGGCCTGAACCAGGGATGTGAAACGCTTAGAGGTGGGTATGATTGCATGTCAAGTGCTTCATGGAAGAGACTCCTTGGCCCCAGAAGGTAGGACCACAAACAATGAGCAGATGTTGTAAAGAGACAAATATGTGTTGGGAGGGACCTGCTGCAAAGTGGAATTAATTACCTGAGGAAGTACCTGGCTCCCCTGAAGAGAGGTCTTCCAGGAGAGTCTGGATGAATCTTTGTTGGGTATAATGTGTCCAGGCAGATGTTGGAGAGGTTTGCCTCTCATGTCCCTGCCCTCTCTGAGATTCCTGGTGACTATTACCATAGTGTTCTAACTTGTCACCCTGCTTCTAGCCCCTTCTTTCTCCAACCTGCTCCACCATTTTTAGTTTTAAATGAACATTTAAATTAAAAAGTCAGCACTGTTGGCTAGACAAATGGAACATTAAGTTTCTAGTTGGTTTGGACTTACTGAAAAGAGGGAACTGACACCAAACCTATGAAGTATATAACTAGACCACTAATCTGAACACTAGTCATAGTTGGCAGTAGGATCCCCCCTCCCACAAAGCCACGACTAATAGATGGAGATGTTTTATTACTTTCTTCTCTTGGTAGTTGTTGGTTAGTCTATCTTCAGCCCAGTAGGCCCGCCTTGACATTTGAGGCCTGCTTCTCCTAGGACAACAGTGAATCCCAAGTAGAGGCAAGAAATGAAAGAAACCATTTTCCTTTTGAGAGAAGTCAATCTTGTTGTTTGGAGAGAAATCAGAATGAACCCCAAAGCATGAATCACAGGTCGAGATGGAAACTGGTCATTTTTCTAGGAACCCTCTGAGAATATTTCGATCATCAGATATGAAAGAATTGGCATAAAAAATGGGAAGCAACATGGTGTGATGATAGGAAAGAACACAGGACAAGGAATGAAGCATGATTCTGTTTCTAGCTGTTACAGAACTGGATATGACCTTTAATGTCTTATGGATTTCAGTGTCTTCAAATCATGGGAAGAGATTAGTCTATGACTCTGCTATAAGCAGTGGCACAGGATGATCTGGATGGGGAAGGGATGGAAAGAGTCTTCAACAATTGTGCATGGTCACCACGCATACAGCATTATAAACATAGTAGCTTAGTCCAATTTTCTAAGGCCTAAAGATTACAGAAAGTTTAAGGGACATAACAAATGAAAAAAGGAAACATGACAAATGAGTAGAAGGGGAAGACTTAAGATGGTGGTATTTCAGGGGACAATCCTGGGATAGAACAGATTTACAGACCAAAGAACAGTTTAACCAGGGTTACATTTGCAGGAACCATGATATAATATAATATGATATAATAATGAATAGAGTCAAAAGGCTGGGATGAGAACTAGTGAGCCATAGCAAGACTCCTGTTTAGAGTATGGCACAGAGCAAAGAAAACAGATGCTTGTAACTAGAGAACATCCCATGAAAAGATGGGGAATTACTGTGTGCCATAAAACAGAACATTTTTCTAAGTTCCCTAAAGCTGCTTCCATAGAGGTCAGTCATCACCCTGATTATCAGTGTTCTGTCCAATGGTGTTGATGACCACCTTCCTTTGTCTTGCATCCTGGGCTCTCTTGTAAGTATGAATGGGCCAATCAATGTTCTCTCTCACTCTCTGCATATCATCCTTTTTGGTCATCTATCTCTGGGTTAACATTTTCTGTGCAATTCTTCTCTTGTGCAGTTCTTTACTAGGAACAGACTGTATCCTACTCACATCACCTGTTTGCCCCTCCATTACCTTCTGGGGAGCCCTGGGTTTGAACTTTAATTATCCAGAGACTGGTGTTCCAGGAATCAAGGCCATAAAGCTTCACCTAAAGAATACTGCTGTTAAGAAGATGGGAAAACCTGGAATTGTTAAACTTATTAAAAATTGTTTAAAAATTCTGTACAATTTTCCAAAGGTAATCCAGCTCATTCTCCTGCTCAGTTTTAGATCCAGCTCACGGATCAATATCTTCCAAGATATATGTTCTTCTGGAACAGCTGTACTGAAAGAATGGCATATCTGGAGGAAGCATTTTTCTTCACCCCGTTGGCTTTTCCTGTGTAGCTAATCAGGCTTAACTCTTCTGAGTGATTATGGATCTCGTAAAGTCACTCTACAATACTCCAAGGCACAAAGCAATCAATTTATTATCTGCAAACAGGAGTATCTGGAGGGCCTTGCCATCCACAGGAATTCCCCCTTCCATTTGTTTGGTGTGAGATATACTTCATGACAGCAGCAAACACTTTGGGAGAATATATGCACTTTTATTTTTAACCTTGTTTTATGATAATCAGGAGTGTTCAAGATTATATTTTCCTATGTCTTTTAAGGAATCTTCTATAATTTTGACCTATTCATGGGAACTTTAGTTTCTCTGATGGAATATTTGATGACTTTTTTTGTGCTACATTCCCCTTCCCCACTAAGGCTGCCTTAATATATGAGCTGTTAAGTGCTAAAATCAGCAATTCTAGAGAAATTTGTCAGCAGTACAGAAATGAAAATTTAGTCAAACTGGATAAAGAAAACTGCAATATGAACACTTAAGGGCACAATCCCTTTTGTTCTATTCAACTAGGATCATAAGTAAAAATCTTTGATTGGGGAATTTCCAATTATAATATACTAGACTAGAGTATGAGAGTTACAAATGGAAAATGCCTACAAACTTCTTCAAACTCTCTCTCTCTCTCTCTCTCTCACACACACACACACACACACACACACACACACACACACACACACACACACACACGACTTTGCAACCTTTTTGTAAGATCATTTTCCTAAAAGCTTCCACACTTAGTCTAAAAATAGTCCTAAGGACAGAATATGGCAACTGGTTAGCTTCATCTGGGAATCTGGTTCATAATACAATGAATCAAAACAAAATTCCAACATCACTAAATCCTGTCAGTTCTCAAAGTCATTCTCTCAAGTCCACATTCCTATTTCTACCACCCTAGTCAGGCTTTTGTGACTTCTGGCACGGGGTTATTTTAATAATGTCCTAACTGGGTTTCCTGGCTCTAGTCTGTTCCATATCAATTTTTTTCCTAAAGACATCTGCGATCATAAACCTTCAAAGGTTTTTCTCTGCCTATAAAATATAGCCCAGACTCCTCAATATAGCATTTAAGACTCTATAGTGACTGGTTCCAATCTGCCTTCCCATTCTTTTCTCTTGCTGTTCTCCTTCACGGACCCTTTGTTCTGGCCAAACTGGACTGTGAAGTTCTTTGAACATCTCAATACTTTCCTACCTTTTTTTGCTTAACTATTCTCTTCATCCTAGATCTCTCTGCCCTGTATAATTCTACCCATGTTTCAAAGATGAGGTCAAATGTTACTTTCTCTTATGAATTCTCTTCTGACAACCCTAAATATAGAGTTGAAAATCAAATCTGAAGAAGAATCTAAAGCCAGTGCTTTCAAAAATGTCTTTACATTTTGATACTCTTCACGCCATCTCTAAGCATTTTATAGGTACTTGGCTTGATGGGACCTTAGAAATTGTGTTTTACAGGCTGAGCCAGAGCCCAAGGTCACACACATAGTAAGTGAGGCACCGAGAAGTTTCCTGGGCTCTCTCCATTTTACCAATGACTTTCTGTCACCATCTAATCTATGCTCTTATGGCCTCTACTCAACTAAGTAACTTCCTTGTCTGTTTTCAATGTAATGTAAAAGTTTACAAACCTTTTTAGCACTATTTGTAGTGTCTGTGAAGAAGCACCAGGACTCTGAATACTACTAGCATTAGATACTAGAAAAATTTCAATAGCTAAAAGCATTTCAATCTCAGATAGGTATGAAGGAATCAGCAGAAGCTTTCGGTACAAATTTCCCTCCAATGGTGGATAACAGCCCAGTGACAGAGCATCTAGAAGTTAAATAATACATTCATTATAGGCCAAATATTACAAAAACTTTATATCTATAGATATACACACACAAATGCAAATATAAAAATCCAAACATCTAAAATATACATTGGGATCAACTATTTGCATTACAAAGTAATGCTGTTCTCCATAAAAACTTTTTATGAAAGACTCTTAAATAATTCTTCCTGGTACACTTAAAATGAGCCAATTTACAAAATTTTAAATGTAAAATGAAGCAGCAAACATTTTTCTGCAAAAAGACTACTGAATCCCTTACACTGAATTGTCTATTATAAAGTCACACCTTTTCTTAGAGGCTGGTATGATATATAGTTCAAAACTGCATTTATTTATCTTTTGTTATTTTAATAAGATAAAAATTTAATTTCAAAATTGGCAAAGGTACCTTAAAATACAATAGCTACAAAAACATATAGTATATAAATAATACGTCTGAGATTTTAAGATTCACATGGATTTCAATGATAACTTACTTTTGTAATGGGTTCTGGCTTTTGGCCACAAACAACTTCTCCCTAAAGCGGTGATTAATCTTCTGAGAAAAGAAAAATCAATGGGGATATTCTTTGAAAACATGAATTCTGCTACGGAGGATGATACACCCAGACTATTGCTCTCTATACAAGCATCCAGAAGCTTGTTAAAAAGAAGGCTGTACTGCGACACCTCCACAGTTTCTGAAATGAAGAAAGGATATAAAATTTACTAAACTGATACGATTTAGTTGTTCTCAAACTTTCTCCCCTTGTATAACCATAATCAGCCCTCAAATCCTACCCACATTCCCCCTACTCCATTCACTCTCATAAGATTCTGAGTTTTGAATTTTATCTCTCCCCTTCTCCTCCACCCCGCTCCCCCCGCCAAGATGGTGTGCAATCTGATATCGGCTGCACTTAGACATTCGTATTAAACATATTTTCACATTAGTCATGATGTAAAGAAGAATTAGAACTAATAGGAGGAACCATGAGAAAGAAGAAACAAAACAAAACAACAAAAGGAGGAGAGCAAATAGTCTGCTTCCATCTATATTCATTCTCCAAAATTCTTCCTCTGGATGTGGACAGCATTTTCCATCATATGTCTTTTGGAGTTGAACTAAGTCTGTCAAGGTCAGTCACTGCACGACGTGGCTGTTACTGTGTACGATGTTCTTCTGGTTTTGATCACTTCACTCAGCATCAGTTCATATAAATCTTTCCAGGTTTTTCTGAAGTTCGTTTGCTCATCATTTCTTATGGAACGATAGTATTCTATATCATTTATATACCACAACTTGTTCAGCCATTTTCCAACTAACGGGCATCCCCTCAATTTCCAATTCTTTGACATCACAAAAAGAACTGTTGTACATGTGGGTCCTCTTCCTGTTTTTATATCTTTTTGGGATACAGACCTAAAAATAGTATTGCTGGGTCAAAGGGCATGCACAATTTTATAGCCTTTCGGGCACAGTTCCAAATTGCTTTCCAGAATGGCTAGATCAGTTCACAACTCCTAAGCCCCTCATTTTATGGAGGAGGAAACTGAGGCCTAGAAGAGGCCAAGGGACTTGCTGAAGGTCACATGGGCAATAAGTGGCAGGAGTAGGAATCAAACCTAGGTCCTTTGTCACTAACACTCAAAGAATGGATCTGCGCCTTCCTTTTTCCTGGTACTATGGATACTCTACAGAATTGGGGAAGTGGGGTCACTAGCAATCTTGAGACCTTCTTCAAACAAGAAAAACTTCCAGCAAGAACTGTGAGTCTCAAGGACTACAAAGGGCTCACTCAACAAGGGGGGCTGTTCTGACCATTTAGGGGCTCAGGTCTGAATTTTTGCTGTGATAATTTTTTTTCTTTTTGGAGGGGGGAAGGCAGGGCAACTTGGGTTAGGTGACTTGCCCAAGGTCACAGGGCTTGTAAGTGTCTGAGGCTGGATTTGGACTCAGGTCCTCCCGACTCCAGGGCTGGTGTGCTGTTCACTACACCACCTAGCCACCCCTGGTAAGGGCTTTTTGGTCTAAATTAAGCTCCCTATATTTTGTAGGCTTATGACAGCTGATAGCCCTCTGGTTTTTGTGGTGAGGCCCTAGACATGAACCAGCTTCACTGGATTCAGAAAAGAGAAGGTCAAAGGAGACATTGGAAGAAAGTTTTGTCAGTGCAGCTCTGGGGTTCAGAAGCCACGACATGCAGCGGGAGTGAGTGACTGACTGGCTAATGATGAAAAGAAGGCAGCTGAGTAAAGAGCCAGGAAAGATGAAGGAAGCATAAAGAGACAGCAGGGTCAAAGGAAGGATGTCTTAAAGGATATGTGAGACTTGAGAATTTCTGCAGGCAGAGAGATGGAAAAGAACCAGTGAAGTGGGAGAGAATCAAGAGAAGAAAGGAGGTGGGCCTGCTTAGTGAGTTCCTGGAGGAGACATAAGGAAAGGGTTTAAGGACACACATGAAAAGGCTACTTCTTCCTCTGAAAATGAGGGAAGGGTGGAAAACAGACATCTCAATTCTTTTTATACTCTGGTTTCCTCTACTTTTGTAAGTTCTAAGGCACTTCATTACAACTGATTAAACTTTAAAAAATTAAGGCATTAGTAACACTGAAAACATAGTGTAACTAACCATATAAACTGACCTCAGCATGATCACCCTTAAAGTCTCCAAAGTACACCTAACTTTAAGACTATATTTAAATTTTTTACATAACAGACATTGGGGATAATTACTGATGATGTAGGTTTGTTCAATTTATAAAAATATTTCTTTAAATATCAAATCCTAGGAAACTTAAACATTCTATTTATAGATTCACTTGTTGATAAGAGAGGGTAGGAAAGAGAAAACTGAAAATGAAGCTAGTATTAGAAGTCACTGATGAATGAAGACCAATTTAAAATAAAGATAAACATATCTGAAATTTTAATCTAAGTATGAAGGCATGATTGAATTTATTAAAAAAAGGAGACAAATCAATCAGTTACTGAATAAAGTAAGAGAGTGAGTTTAAGAATTAGTCTCATATAAAAACAGATCTAAAGGGGAAATAACAGGCATGGATTTTTCCAAACATACCTTGAGAATTTTGGAAACCAGGTAAGTTCTGGAGAACTTCAAAGGTTTGTCGGTACAGGTTCTTGGCCAAGATCTCATGTGCAATTGTACAGAGCAAGTTATGTCTGTTGAGGACATCCATCCTATCACAGGGCCACAGTGGTGTGTTTATTATCCATTCTGACTCTGAAATGAAAAAAAAAAGTATTTAATTATGAATATTTAATCCATGCAAATTAAGGTTATTAAAATTCAATTATCTCCAGTCTAACAAATTTTGCAAACATTTAATAAATTTCTTCTTGGAGAAAATAGCAAAATTTTAATTGGTGCTTAATCAAAATAAGCTTAGATTTAAGCTTATTTTTATTTAAGCTTATTCATGAAGAAACAATTTATATAGGATATATATGTAGGGGCCACTATTCTAAATAAATCTTTTTTTTTCATTAAAAAGTAGTCTGCAACTTTTCACTGATATCAGACAACATAAATTCTTAGTATTGCTTTCCTACAGTAAAAATAAAAATGTTTACTAGGTCTTGAATAACAGAAATGTTAAAATAGAACTGTGAGTTCATTTGGATATTTTTTCCAACACGTACAATGAATGGGGGATACAAATGGAGGTGTATGTTTCCTCTAGGAAGTCACAGACTAACAAGAGAGAAAACATTCAAGTCTATATTGAACTACATAGCAATCACATGGCCACACACCTATGGATTTAGACATGTATACAACATGGTATAGAAGGAAGAACATTAGATTCAAAGTATTTGGCTTTGATTCCCCAATTTTGCCAATAACTAGTTATAAAAGGTAGGCAAGGCACAGCCTCTGAACCTTAGTTATTTCATCTGCAGAATGGTATTAGGACTTGTTGTCTGTGCCCCCCAGAGCCCGTGAGGATCTAAGAAAAGAATGTATAATTACAATCATACATAAACTATTTGTTCAGAATGGTGAGGAGCACTCAGGGGAGGGTGGGGTCAGTCACTGACAGTATCTTAAAAGAAAATCGTTGATCTGGATCCTGAAGTAAATGTATATGGCTTGCCTCAAAGACGGGAGGGAGGGAGGGAGGGGGAGGGGAAGAGGGAGAAGGAGGGAGAGAGGGAGACGGAGAGAGGGAGAAAGGGAGGGAGAGAGGGAGAAGGAGGGAGAGAGGGAGAGAGGGAGAGGGAGAGAGGGAGAGAGAGAGAGAGAAAGAGAGAGAGCGCGAGCGAGAGCACGTGTGTGTGTGTTCATGTGCTCAGAATGACAAATAAGAACACTGTACAGGAATGCCGGAAGAGACTGTGTGATGTGGTAAAATGATGGTCTTGACATGAGGAAGTACTGGGTTCCAAACCAGCTTTGATACTCCGTGAGTTGTGTGAAAGAGTCAAGAGCTGAGTATGATTTCAAGGTTACAAACCTGAGGGACAGAAAGAGCTGGTGCCCCAGTCCTAAATAGGGAAATGTGGAAGAGAGGAGACTCCTTTCACCTCCATGTGTCTCAGGCCACTCGCCAGAACTGATCCAGAGTCATAGCCAGCCAGCTGGTGGGGGGGCTCTCCCATGCCAGGTGCTCTCCATCCCAATGGAGTCACAGAGCCTGGACACAGCTGTGTATCTATACTGATGGGCTGTGGAATCCTGAGTCAGTACAAAGTGGGTGGGGTGGTACTTGGAAATGAGCTTTCACTTCAAAGCAGCTGAATCTGAGACTGAGCAGACAGGAATTATACTGGTTCTTGAGGAATGAGATCATAGGAGAAGAGTGTCAGAAGGGGACTTGTATAAGGTATCTGTGTATACGATTAATATGCTTTCTCCTGGTCAAACCCTCACCAGCCTAGGGATTCTGAACCCTGGGGGGTCTTCATGAAAACCACATGCCCCTGCTACCCAGCCTTTTTGTTCTCCTCCTCACTGCCCCCTGCCACGTTCCAGTCCAAAGCCACCTCCCTCTCCTCTGCTCTCTGGAATACCTGTGGTAGAAGAACCAAGCTTCTCTCCATACTAACTCTTTCCCTCTACCACTCCTTTTATCTTTGGCTCTCTCCTGATGACATAGTTTCCTTGGCCACCTTTCTACTCCAGGCTCTCATCTCCACTTCCTGGTTCTCTGTCTTCTACCATCCCTCAGGAACCTCGCTCAATCCTTACCTACTACAATCTCTTCTTCTGACCTCCAGTATACTCTCCTTTCCACAACGAGTCCACTTCTGCCCTTATCTTAGGGAATTTCATCATACGTACTGATAATCCCTCTAATGCCCTAACTTCATAGTTCCTCAACTTATTCACTTCCCATGACTGATTCTTCATAGTCATGTGTAGATGGTTATGACTGATCCACTACCCACAAACCTACTACTTCCATGAACACTGAAACTCCTTTATTTGATCAGTCTCGTCACACCATCTCCTCTCCCTGTCTCCCAATCCCAAACCCTCTTTTTTGTCCCTATTGTCACCTCCGATCTGACTCCTCGGTTTTCTCCCAGGCTATCATCACCTTGCTGCTAGCTCCTTGCCTCCTTCCTTCATCTTGACCCGCTGGTAATCCACTTCAACTCTATACTGTCCTTTTTTGAGTCCCTTGCCTCCCATCACATGGCTGATCTTCCCTTGATAAGCTTCAGCCTCAGATCACTCTCACCATCTGCTGCCTTTGTGCCTAGGCTTGAGCTACTGAATGATGGTGGAGAAAATCAAGCAACTGTCCCAACTGGGTTCACTACAAATTTATGCTGTATAACCTCACCCAGGCTCGCAATGCAGCAAGGTGACCTTTTATACCTTCCTAATGAACTCATTAGCTCAGTCACCACCATGGCTCTTGGAAATCTTTTCATCCCTCCTTAAGCCTTCCCCTTGGCTACTCCTCCCCCCACCCTCTCAGCCGAGAACCTGGTCTCATGTTTTATATGAGGAAAAAAAATGGAGGCTACTTGCTTAGAGTTCCCTCTTTCCCCCTCCTCTGGTCCTCCCATCAGCAAGGGGCCTTCTGCCACTGTTTCCTCCTTCACCCATCTCTCATGAAGAGGTGGCCCTCCTCTTTGCCAAGGCCAAGCCTTCTACATGCACAAGTGGTCCCATTCTACCCTAGACTTCTCCAGCACACTGCCTCCTTACTCTCTCACTTACCTTTAAATTCTCCCTACATACATACATGCTCTTGTTTCCCCCACCCTTAAGAAAACCTCTCACATGAGGCAGCCATCTCCCCATATCTCTCTGCTTGTTGTGGCTAAATCCCTTGAGAAAGACGTGTGCGTAAGTGCCTTCACTTTCTCTCCTCTGAACTCTGCATTCTGGCTTCTGGCCTCATCATTTAACCAAATTGCTTTATCCAATGTTACTAACAATCTGTTATCTGATGAATCCAATGGTCTTTTCTTAATGCTCATCCTTCTGGAACTTTCTGTACACTCTGACCTCCTAATCGGCTTCTTCAGTCTAGGTGTTCAGGTCCCTACCTCACCACCGCTCAGTCTTCTTGGCTGGATCTTCACCTTGGTCTGTTCTTGGCCCCGAGCTCATCTCTTCTCCTTTCATACTGTTCTCCTTGGTGATCTCATCAGCTCTCATGGATTCCATGATTCTCTCTGTGCTAACAATTCTCGAATCTACTTTTCCAGCCCTAACCTCCAGTCTCTGCATCTCCAACTGCCTAGGGGACAATGTGAAACGGAAGTCCTGCAGACATCTTAAACTCAATAGGTCTAAAACGGAACGAGGTTTCTTTCCTCCTCAACCTCCCTACTAACTGTCAAGGGCATCATCCTTTGTCCGACCTGTTGATTTTATCTTAATGACATCTGGCTTCATAACTTTTTCTCCTCTGACCCCTTAGTACAGGCCCTCATATCCTCAAGCCTGAACTACTGCAAAAGACTATGGGCAAGAGGTTTGCCTGCCTCAAGTCTCTTCCCACCCCAGTCCATTTTCTACTTAACTGTAAAGAGATCTTCCTTAAATGCAAATCTGACCATGTCACCTCCCTGTCCCCCAAATAAACTCCAGTAGCTTTTCTATCCCCTCTATGATCCAATACAAATTCTGCTGGTATTTAAAGCCCTCTGTAACCTACTCTCTCTCCCTCTCTTTTCAGTTCTCTTACTGCCCCCCCCCCCCCCAAGTTCTTGGCTTACTTGCTGTTCCTTGAAGACACTCCATCTCCCAATTCAGGGCCTTTTCTCTGGCTGGGTTGTTCTTCTTTCTCATCACTATCTCCTGGCTTCCTTCAAGCCCCAGCCAAAATCCCCCTGCTATGGACAGCTTTTCCCAATCCCCCTTCATTCTAGTGCCTTTCCTCTGCTGATGACTTCCAATTGATCCTGTCTGTAGCTTATTCGGCCATGTTATTTCCACCATGAGGTTGTGAGTTCCTCGAGGGCAGAGACTGTCTGATATCTTTCCAGCCCTGACTCTGCATAGTGTCTGGTACATTGTAGGTGCTTTAATAAGCCTTTGGTGCAGGAAGAGTTGGAGAAAGACTAGAGGCAGAGAAGCCGATCAAGAGGATGTCACACAGCAAGCAGGAGGTGACAAGGGTCTATGGTCATCTAGAAATGAAAAAAAAGTATCTACTCCTGAAATATTATGGAGAGAATCAGCAGTACTCTGACTCTGGGTTAACAAATGGGAGTGGAAGGCTGAAAATAACTTCCAAAGTGTAAGCCTCTGAGGTCTCTGTTAGTGAAGGAGAGGCTGAACAATCACTCAGGCATGCTACAGTTATAGGGAGGAGCCTAGATGGCCACTGAGCTCCCTTACAGCTTTCCTACCCTATGATCCTGTGATAATCTGAGAAAGAGGCATGTGGCTCTCAACAAATGGCCTCATTCTGCCTTTTAACATCCTTCCATCTTCAAATGTCTGCTCCTGTAACCAGCTCGAAGGGGTCTGCTATAAGAGGCTTTCCAGTATGGTAAACACCTGGTGAAGGTTCTGTTACTAGCACTCTCCTGGTACCTCTGGCTACTTGATTACCTAGCTAACAGTGAGAGTCTGTCCTTGTCCCAGCTTCTACATCTGAATCAGCTCCACAAACAGTGAGGCAGCAAGCATTCCAACCTCCAGTGCTCTGCTCTCTTGCTTGGGTCTGGTTTCACCTCACTGACTGTGAAGAATCCATCCTCAGCTTGTGCTCCTCTCTCTGCCTTGGCACTTCTCAGTGGTGTCTCTAAAATGCCCTCTGGTATCTGTCTGCCACAAGACCCAGCTATTCAAACACCTGCCTAGTTCATGCCACCTGATCTAGATCTCACAGACACTAACCAGAGGCCACAGAGCCCGGCCCAATTTTAACCCCAGAATGGGAATGGCTGCTATGTGACAGGCTCACAATGTGGAAGGAAGGGACTGTGGAGGCCCCCTGGGCCAAACCACACTGTTCTACAACGAGTACATGACATGTTGAACTAGCAAGATAAAATCTTACTGAAATCAATTCAGTTTCCATGAATTGATTGTTTGAGAACAATCTAATCTCCATTCTTGGATAAAATGGGTTCAAACTGAATCCATTCTGTTCTGGGTCAATCTTTGCCTCAGCTATCTAAAACCTGGCTGCGCCACATCACCCATGCACCCGTCCACCAGCCACCTGGGCCTCGGCCACTCCACGGCTGGTCAGCTGCCCTGTTACCAGGTGCCACTCCCCACTCCACTCAATTTCCACTGTAGTCAGGGAAGAAGAAACAGATTAACATGACTATGTAGTACAAGGAAAATGTCAACTGGAGTACAGACCAAAATATAATCTCCATTTCTTTATATTTGAAGCATACAAACATAACTTACCCCTCAATACCCAAATGGCACCATCCATACTCCCACTTTTTAGAAAAATTTCTGCTGCCACATTAACAATTTGGCACCGTGATGCTAACTTTTCAGGGCCAGCAAGTCCTTTTAAACTTGTGAAATGAATTTGTAGTTCATGCAGTTTATCAAGTACCTTCCTTCCCTGTAGCAAAAACAAAGAAAACAAATTAACTCTAGATATTCAGAGTAATAAAGAGTCGCCTAGTTATTACTGGTAAAATTATTCAATTTGTGAATTATCTAGGACTTTACCATCTAACTTTACTTTAAAAAATTTTTACCTTTAAGGCATGTCAATAGTAACTGGTTCTTCAATCAAAGGGTAGATTCAGCTACTCAAATACAAAAAAAAAAATCAAAATAACAGAGTTTTACCAAAATTTGCCGATTCTTATTAGTTTAGATACAGGTCTACCAGAAGGGAACTCTAGCCCAAATCAGATTTTTAGATTATCATTGTTTTTCATTGACTATTGATGAACCTTTTCTGCATACTGGTACTTTTCCCACCAGAGGATCAAAAATATTGCCAAACTGAGCTGTTAAAAAATTTTGTCTTTACTTCTAGAATGAAGGCATATAAATTCTAAAGAGTCATTTACTATATTACCAGCTCTTATGAGGGGATCTCAAGAGATGGTTGGAGGTCAATATGAAGGACACATTTTAGGGATATGAAATCCCTAAAAACACAGAGTAGGATAGGTTATCTATGGCAAGTCAGACAGTATTGTCACATATGTTGATCACCACAGAGGACAGACCTCCAAAGTTGTACTCAACTAAGTAATCATAATAGCAATCACCAAAGGTGATTAGATTACACTGAGGGTATGAAGAAATGTAAGACAGTGCCTGCCCTTGAGGGGCTCACAATCTAAAGCGGAAGACAACAAACTAAATACAGAATAAATGAGAATAATGAACAGGGAAGGGACCAGAATTAAGGGACTGGAAAAGCCTTTCTGTAGGGGGGAGGATTTTTAGGAGGGACTTGAAGAAAGCCAGAAATCTTAACAAAAATCAAGAATCAAGATAAACAAACAAGGAATCTCACCATCTTATATGGACCCTATTTGAAGTTTTATTAAAATATTCTTAATAATACAGGTTTCTAAAATATTAAAATGTGCCTGAATTTGAAGTAATCAGGATTTTAGTCCCAAAAGGTAATCAGTTCTATAAGGTCAGTAAAAGGCTTTGTGTATTGTCTCTTTTGCTTCTCACAATAAAAGTGAGGAAGGTACTAATCTTCTTCTTCTTCTCACTTTAGAGATAAGAAAAGAGGCAGAGAAGTTTAAGTGACTTGTCCAGGGTCCCATAACTACTCAGTATCTGAAGTAGGATTTGAACTCAGCAATTTACAGAGTAGAAAACTGCCTTAATGGTGAGGGCAGTGATATAAGACATTGGAGCACCTAACCCAGGGAAGGTCACCATCTTTCTTAATTTCTTTTTAGGCCCATTACTCCTCCCTGCTCTGTAATTCCATGGCTCCTATTTCAATGAAATGACTGCTGAGGGTCTTTTTATAGCAAAGGGCAGGTTTGCACTTCTTAGCAATTTATGGAGGCTAGTATTAAAATAAGCACAGCTACCAGGTTAAGCACACTAAAAGAAGACCCTCTGTTTTCATCCCAGAAGTCAATTCCTAACATCAAAATATGTGTTGGGTATATTTTACAGGGGAAATACAACCATCCTCTAGTCACTTGGACCAAGTCAACTATCTCTGGCACCACCTCACAAGAAAGGTGACATTAAAAATGACTTTATAGGGTGGCTTGGACACCATGAGCTCCATCAGCACCGGGTATGATCTGTCAGCCTCCACTTTCTCTCCTGATGGAAGAGTTTTTCAGGTTGAATATGCGATGAAAGCAGTGGAAAACAGTAGCACAGCTATTGGAATCAGATGTAAAGATGGTGTCGTCTTTGGTGTAGAAAAACTAGTCCTTTCTAAGCTTTATGAAGAAGGTTCTAAGAAACGCCTCTTTAATGTCGATCGCCACGTTGGGATGGCAGTAGCAGGTTTGCTAGCAGATGCTCGCTCTTTAGCAGACATAGCTAGAGAAGAAGTCTCCAACTTCAGATCTAACTATGGCTATAATATTCCACTAAAGCACCTCGCAGACAGAGTGGCCATGTATGTGCACGCTTATACACTCTAGAGTGCCGTTAGGCCTTTTGGTTGCAGTTTCATGTTAGGGTCTTATGGTGTGAATGATGGAGCACAGCTCTATATGATTGACCCATGGGGTGTTTCTTATGGTTATTGGGGATGTGCCATTGGTAAAGCCAGGCAAGCAGCAAAAACAGAGATAGAGAAACTTCAGATGAAAGAAATGACTTGTCGCGATGTTGTTAAAGAAGTTGCAAAAATAATCTATATAGTATATGACGAAGTTAAGGACAAAGCTTTTGAACTGGAGCTCAGTTGGGTTGGAGAAGTAACCAAAGGAAGGCATGAAATTGTTCTGAAAGATATAAGAGAAGAAGCAGAGAAATATGCCAAGGAATCTTTGAAAGAAGATGATGAATCAGATGATGACAATATGTAACACTGAGTGCTACACCTTTTTTAAAGAAATGTTTTACATGTAAACTATGTAGAAGTAGTGTCCTGTGGATTATTAGTCCAGTGACAGATTACCAATTTATTAAAAATTTATATTGTATCCACAAGTTCATTTGTTCTCCACAACAAAATTTCTACTTTGGAGGGGTTTTAAGGACTTTGCCCATTTTGTGTTACTATTAATATGAGGCAGTCTACTTGAATCTCTGGCAGATTGACTCTCAAGGGTCCAATTAAAGATGAAATAAAATCTAAAAAAAAAAAAAAAAAAAAACAACAACAAACTATATAAAACTTGTATGTTCCCACGCTTGGGGTTAAGATTCTAGTGCCAAGCAGGAGGGTATTTAAGACAGCTATGAGTCAGGGCACTGTTTCTTTAGGTCTTTCTACGTCCCTGGTCTTCAACTCATCAGTCATCAGCCTAGAAAGTACAGAGTTTGGGCGTGGAAACTATTAATTATCTAAATATTCAAAACAGACACATTTCATTCCCAAAACAAAAAAATGCCTGTCTCCTTCCACCCTGCTTCCCCCCCCCCCCATGAAATACCTTAGACCATTGTAGCAGTTTGTGATAAAAGTAGATTGCACTGATCCCAATTCTTCCCAGTAAAGTTTTATCAATCTCACTGTTTTGGGGATCTTTGCTGACTGAAAAGTAAATAGTTATAATGTAACAGAATGTGAAATAGCAACTCGAACCTGTACAAATTACTTTAAGATGGTAAATCAAAATATTTCGAAACAAGCATTTTAATACTTTATAGTAATTAAAATATGATCTCAAATAACTTCAAACTAAGTGAGACCTCAAATTTTACTGCAGTTATTGGGGAATTAAATTAGGGAGAAACTATGAGATTTTCTCTCAGTGGCAAGAACTTAAAAACTTGGCATGCTCTTTCCAATTCCCTGGCACCACTGCTATTATTTCAAATGAAAAGAAAAAAATTAATGCTTATGAAACAATGGAGATTAGAATCGTGCATATGAATGCCATTACTCAAATAATTTAGTTTATAAAAATCCATTTGTAGTGAGCAAGTGTCATTCAAAGAAGTAAAATCCACAGGCAGGAGCAGATTGTGTCCCACTGACTTTCCCCTTATTTTATGGCCCAGAAAGAGCACCACCCAGGTCTCCCCCAGCCATGAGCAAGCTTGGAGACTACCTCTGAATCACCCGCTTCTCACAATATAACACAATACAGATCAAAAGAGTTCCAGAGCAAAACTTTTACCTGCATCAGCAAATTCACAGAAAGGAATTCCCTGTCTTTCTTCTTTGTAATCCTCTGTTAACGCTTCAGCAATGTATGTTGAAAATCTCTGAAGATCAGCAAATTTTTCACAACCTAGTTTCACATTAATGTACAAATTTCCCAAACTGGTCCAGTCACCTTTTTCTTTACAATGCTGTTCAAGATGATAGAAAAAAGGGTTATATACATGAAATTGGATAAAACCTTTAATTGGCACTACAACTCTATGCTAAGCTCAAGTGCACCCCTCTTTTCTGAAGATAAAAAATCCTCATGAATTCAGGAGTGAAATAAGAATTCACAATCATTTAGCTACACATTTAAGTGGCTCAACTTCTACTGATGGTGTCCCCCATCCTAAAGGGCAAGATGGGATGGGTTCCATAGAACTAGGTTTTCGGAGCAGTACTAAGTATGTAAAATGCTGACATTTTACTAGTTTCAAATAATAATATTTTTTCATAACTTGGACTTTATGAATTTAAAAAAGTGGTTTCTGCTCATCTGCTCAAAAATATAAAACTGTATTGATCATATACCCTTGGAAAATTGGTTGCAAAACACATTTCTACAAACAACTGTATTTTTCAACTAATCCCTATTATATTTAATAACTAGAGTTTACATTCACATGGGGAAAAATAGTCACCCAAAGACATATGAATTACCTTTAAGGATGAAGTAGAGACAGTAGGTATTTTAAGAGAAGCTTATACTCAATGGTATACTCTTCTTTAAAAACACCTACTGTATTTATTTCATCCTTAGAGGTCATTTTTTTTCTAAAGAGAAGAATCTACTTAATGATAGGGCGACCAGGTGGCTCGGTGGATAGAGCGGGAGGCCTGGAGCCAGGGAGACCTCAGACTAGTTGTGTGAGCCCAGGCAAGTCACAACCCTGTTCTCTTTAGTTTCCTCACCCGTAAATGAGCGGGAGAAGGACAAGGTGAACCACTCCAGTATCTTTGCCAAGAAACCCCCAATGGGGTCCCCAAGAGCTGATCACGCATGACTTAAGTGAACGACCAACCCCCCTTCTATTACTGTTTAGTTCATCATCCATTTAAAACGTTTATAATATTGTTTCCGTGGAACAGCTGCGATGTGTGACGTTTCACTTGATGTGCCCTTTTCACAGAATCACATCAGACGGTGCACGACAACTGTGATCAAACTACAACAGTGAGCAACGCCAATCTGGCTTATTCACACTCCTGCCCCCCCCCCCCCATACCACATCAACGGTTAGGTCATCAGAATGGAAAAAATAGGTAGATCCTGAAGCTTAAAACTGCCCCCCAACAATTCTTTAATAGAATACATTTTCTAGTTAAAATGAATTTTATTTTCTCAGGTTTAAAAAACCTACAAGATACAGAAATTAGTGTTAAAAGTGGAAGTATGTTCTAAATCAGTTATTCAGTCTTGGTTTGCTAAAAATTTTCTTCCCTCTCCAATTTCCCCCCCTTTTTTTTGGAGGGCAGAGGGCAAGGCAATTGGGGGGGGGTTAAATGACTTGCCCAAAGTCATACAGACAGCATGTCAAGTGTCTGAGGCTGGATTTGAACTCAGGTCCTCCTGACTCTAGGGCCAGTGCTCTATTCACTGCACCACTTAGCTGCCCCTCTCTCCAAAAATTTTAAGTTAAAGATATAATTAAGTTTTTTCTTTGGATTTTCGTTGTATGCAGGGAAAATAAGCCATCTATCCAAAAACAAACAAAAATTCTAAATCTATAGGTCACTTACCTCTATTTCTGTTATTGCTGAATTTAGGTCAGAGAGCCAATTCTTTTTAAACTGTCTCACTCGTAACCTTTAACAATGGAAAAAGTTTAGTTATTTTTATGTTTACTAACAAGAGTTACTAAATATCCTGGCTATGAGGCTGAACACTGAAAAAAGTTCATATGTGTTTCACCTTAAATAGAAAAATTTCAGAATATCACAAAAGGTTTCAACTTTTAAAAAACAAAATCAGTCATCAAATCAGCAATTTCCAGACCCAAGTTTTTCTGAGAAATAATTTCTGGAGTTATCAGAAAATTTCAAAATAAAATTCATAATACATACCACCTACTAATATAGAGTGGCTCAGAAAAATGTTTCAGGGAAAAAATAAGAGGGTGTTAATAGCAACAAATAGGAAATCATCAGTTTAAGGTGATTAATAACTAAGGTTTTCTAATATACAACTAAGTCTTCCCTCAACGATTAGGATGGTTTTCTGTTCTCTGGGGGGAAGGGTCTACAGCTGTTACAGACTACAGCAGTTTAGAAAGTTATGGAGAAGCCGCCTTGGTCAAGTTAAGATGCAGAGCAAGACGTCATTTTTGGATAGGGCCAAGGTGGAAAACTGTTTTGCTTGACTGGGAATGACACATGGATTTTGTTTCTCTTTTCTCAACAGGGGGGAGAGAGCAAATGCTTGTTAACTGAAACTATTTTACAAAGGTAGCGCTGGGTAAGTATGGAGCTGCTCTTCTGTCCCCCAGTGCCCTTCTCTATGCCTTGGTGCTACCTAGGCAGAAGCCTGATCTGTGTATTCCAGGTAAAAGCTGTTCACATCTGGCTGGCCACATTCCTTTGGCTCCAAGGATTTCAAAGCATAAAAAGCAACACTGACTCAAATGAGGTCAGCTGTGTGAATGGCCTGTCGGTGGTGATATCTGTATCACTAGCATATAGTGATGAGGAAAATACTCAAAAGTCCTGTGATTTACAAATGGGCTACAGTCAAAAGTTCATTTTTTAGTCAGTTGTTGAGAACTCAGAATTCTCCCTCCGAAACATGGAAGCTGTTTGTAATGGGTTTTATTTTTCTTTTTTTTCTTTAGTTACAGAAATCACTGGGAGAATAAGATTAAGTTTGTGGAAATATGTTTAGCAACCAATTTTCCAAGGGTGTGTCAATGCAATCTTGTATTTTTGAATGAATGTGCAGAAACCTTTTAAAAATGTATAAAGTCCAAGTTATAGGAAAATATAGTTATCTGAAACTAGTAAAATGTCAACAGTTTACATAACATACTACTGTTTTGAAAACCTAGTTCTGTGAAGCCCATCCCATCTTGCCCTTCAAGAACAAGGGATAGTGGACACCATCAATGAGTTCTTTGAACTACTTAAATGTACAAATAAATGATTGTGAATTCATGAGGATTTTTTGTATTCAGAAGAGGTACACCTTAACTTTCCCCGGAGTTGTAATGCCAATTACAGGTTTTATATGATTTGGTATATGTAAGCCTTTTTTTCTATCAACTTGAACAGTACTGTGAGGAGAGGTAGATGAGAAGACAGATAACAATTTATGGGAATTCTGGGGGGGACCTTGGGTGCTCACATGAACTTAGGTGACCAGATGTGGACTAAAAGTAACAAATATCTAAACCACGAAGTGAGAGGAGATGGAAGAAAAATGGGAGGGCATAAAATCCTACTGAGGTGGCTGAGGAAGAGGATCAAGGCCACCAGCAAGGACCAGCTCAGACACAAAGACTGACATTTGGAGCAGCTTTAGAGCAGGTGGACAAATGGGAGGCAGTATTTGAGTGACATTTCCTAACTTCTACATTTGCCATCTGGGCAGGCCTTGAGCATGAGGCTGACTTGGATAAGAGAATAAATGATTTGTGACCAATTAAATTTTTGTATTGGTGTCTTAACTTTCAAACTTATCTCCAAGCCTGAAATAAAAAAAAAACACTTTTGGTATTTTAATATAACTTTCTCACCTGGATTTCATTTCTAAAACAGCATTTATTTCTTGTTTCGAAGCCTGTACTTGGTATAAGAGCTTAATAAGATAGTTAAAATGTTCAGAGTCAAGAATCATCCCAGCTTCTACAAGCTGTAAAGTAGGAAGAGAAGAAGATATTTACAATACTTTCTGCTTGCAAACATTTAGACAAAAATATAAAACTTGTTCAGTCATTCTTTTCCTTCTGCTTTCCTTCAGCTGAATAAATGGATCAAAAAAACAAAACAACAACAAAAAACTACTGCCAAAAAGAATGAGGACCAGAACCAGGAAAGAATGAACTGAAGAGTTACCCAGGGAAGTGCCATCTGCAGGGGGAAATGGCTGCTGGTTTAAAAAAAAAAAATCTGCCCAGAAAGCCTGTCCTTATTGTCCCCTTGACTCCAGCTGCCCATGGACTGCACCTATCTGGACCCTAAGCCATCTCTCTCTTACTTCCCTCTGATCTCCCCCTGCTTCGGATCCCATTTTTGTCAATGGCTTCGCTGTCCTTTCAGGTATTCAGAGCTACAATCTAAGAAATTATTATTTAAAAAATTTTATTTTATTTGCTTTTTTTGGAGGGGGAGGGCAGGGCAATTGGGGTTAAGTGACTTGCCCAAGGTCACACAGCTAGTGTTAAGTGTCTGAGGCTAGATGTGAATTCAGGTCCTCCTGACTCCAGGGCTGGTACTCCATTCACTGCACCACCTAGCTGCCCCAACCTGAGAAATTCTTAAGTTTTCTTCCTGTTCTTAGTGACTCTTTTCTCCTGCCCAAATCACTGTTACATCCTTTCAATTTTATTCCACAGAATGTCCTATTTCTTCTCCCTTCTCTCTCCACAGCCTTTACTTTGTAGCTCCAACATCCTTCACCTCTTAGCTGGTCTAGTGAAGATGCCTCCATATTGGTTTTCCTGCAACCAGACCCAGTCACCCAGTCCTCCTCTACACAGATGTCCAATTAACAATCCTAAAATGTAGCCCTGACTATGTTATTCTCCTGTTCATATTTTCAGTGGCTGGCCTACTACCCTGCCTATAGGGCGAAACAGAAACTCCCCAGCCCACCACTGAAAGCCCTCCACCAATCTGGCCTTCAACTCATCTCATTTTACATTACTTGGCTCTAAGTACCCCATGGTTCTTATTTTGGTATTTTAATAAGAACAACTTTCTCACCTGGATTTAATTTCAAAAACAGCATTTATTTCTTGTTTTGAAGCCTGTACTTGGTATGAGAGCTTAATAAGATAGTTAAAATGTTCAGAGTCATCTCTGAACTTGACATTCCAGCCTCTTGCTTTGGCAGCCTGGAGCAGGTTGTCGACAGAGCTCTCTCAGAATCCCTCAGGTTCACCTCCTACAGAAAGTCCTTCCCTGATCTTCCTAGTTGTTAGGGCTCTCTTAAGTCCAGGGCACTACCCTAGAATTAGGCAGCTAGGTGGCGGCAGTGGATTGAGCACTGGTACTGAATCCAGAAGACCTGAATTCAAATCTGTCCTCAGACACTTACTAATCCTGTGATTCTGGGCAAGGCACATAAAGTATGCTTGCCTCAGATGCCTCAGGGGTGAAATGGGGATAATAACAGAATCTACCTCAAATGACTTCTGGGTATGTGAAAAGTGCTTAGCACAGTGCTTAGCTCACAGCAGGTGCTCAGAATGTGCCCATTCCTGCCCCTTCTTTCCTACCCCAACTTGTCTTGCACTGACTTGTCCATATACATGTTGTATCCTCCCAGGAGATGGCAAGCTTGGTAAAGACAGCAGGACACAGAGCAGGGACTACTTCATTTTTTTTTTCTGTCACCAGTACCAGCAGCTGCTTAATAAATGTTTTAAATCAAAAAGAAAAAAAAGGGGGAAGAGGAAATCATACCTTGCAAAATATATCAATTAGAGTTGGTACAGCATTCCTTAAATTCATAGATGCCACATGCTCAAATACTTTGATTAATACTTTTAGAGCAGGCTGGATAAAACAAAAAAAAAAGATGCACACTCATTTGCACAATTTCTTCTCTTTCAGGATACTTTTGCTTTCTCAAATTAATTCAGGCTGAAAATGCACTTGTTCTCTAGGAGGTATTTAATAAACATAAACATCAAGCCACTAAATTACATAAACAAATGCAGAATGAAACAATATTCACTTAGTGAAAAAACTTTCAAAGGTATTTCTAGGTTACTTACCAGCATTTTGACCATTATGCTGATGTTCACCACCTGAAACACTTCTTTCAATAAACAGTATTTGAGTAAAGAAATCAGAAGGTCATTTAGTACTTGTGATTCAAAATGTACCCCAGGAGGAAACTGTCTGTAGTACTCCATGAAGAGGTTTACTGAAAATATAAGATTTAGATGATAGGATTTTAAGTCATTTGGAAATTAAACACAATTCATCAAGTTTTATTTTTCTTTTTTAAAAAGAAGAATCTATAGCTGGGAGAGACCTTAGTGATCTAGTCTACCTTCTTCATTTTATAATAAGGAAACTGAAGCCCCAAAAGCCTGACATTGTCCCACTCACATATATAACAAGTAGAAGAGCTGGCCAAATCGACTCTACAGTCTATTTTCTTTGTATTACAGTGGTGATGCTATTTCTGAGAATGAGACAAATTTAAAATAATTTTGATTACCAAGTAATTAGAATACCAACTGATAATTATAGTGTTCATAGGGCAAAGCATTTTAACACATTATTTGAGTCTTACCACCATTGTAGGCACGTATTATAAGTAACATTTATAGATGATGGCTAAATCAAAGAGCCAGCAAGTGCTGGAGAAAGAACTGGAATATTCCTGCCTCTTAGTTGCAACACTCTCCACTGTGTGTCATAAAAAGCATAAAGAACTGGAAGGATTAACCCCAAAGTATTTTTTAAAAAGCAGTTTTGGAGAAGAGAGGAAGACCAGGGCTGGGAGTGGTGCGGGTGAACGAGAGCAGGGCACTGAGCAGAGGAGCTGCTCCTGCTCAGGTCACGTTGGATTTGCACCTGGCAGAAGAGACTCCAGAGTTAGCCAGGGCCTGAAGAGAAGCAGGAAGACTAAAGGACAGTGTGCTGGTGTAAGCTGAGAAGACCCATGTCCGGGTTCTGCTTCTGACACACTGGGCATGTCCTTTCATCTCTCAAAACTGCAGGTTAACTCTTAAGACTATCAGTCATATATGGGTTGTTGACTTGAATTAGAGCTTCTACACCAAGTATTCCTCAATATAATGAAATAAAATAGCATTTATTTGTTTTGTTTTTTTGAGGGGGGAAAGAAAGGCAATTGGAGTTATAAGTGACTTGCCCAAGGTCACACAGCTAGTGTCAAGTATCTGAAGCCAGATTTGAACTCAGGTCCTCCTGACTTCAGGGATGGAACTCTATTCACTGAACCACCTAGCTGCCCCTCATAAAGCATTTACTAAGCATGAGCTATAAGCTAAGGGCTGGGGATACAAGGACAAAGAATGAACCAATCCCTAGTCATGAGAAGTTTCCATTCTAGACAGTTCTGCCTGCCCCTCGTTCATGCAAAAAATGGAGGAACTGATATTCAAGGTAAAGTGATAAGAGTAGCCAGGAGAAGCATATGATGACTTCATTTGGCTCAGCTAAACCATGATTAAAGCAGCGTCCATATTGGCACACGTGACTGCTGAGCCACGGTCAACAATCTTCCCGAGAGATCCTAGAGAATGAAGAAGAGGGGCCGGAGAGGTCTGCGGGCAGCAGAGATGAAGTCGGAGGATGGGGAGCAAGAAGGGATGACTGAAGAAGTAAGCTACCAGAAGAAATGGGAGAAGGTACATAGCACTGGTCTTGATGAAGAAAAGCACCCCTCCCAATCAGAGAAATGGGAACTGACTGATGAAGGTTCTGAGTAGTGGGATGCAAGAGGAAGAGGAGATGGAACTTATGATGGCTGGATGGCCTATGTTTCTGGCAAAGTAGGAGTTGGAATTCTCTGCTGAAAGGGAAAGAAGTGGTGCAGGAGGGCTTGAGGAGAAATGAGAAGGGACTGTGCCTGGCCCTGGGCTGTTCAACATTTTTACCAGTGACTGACCTGGATAAAGGCAGAGGTGGGATATTTATCAAATTTGAAGATGACACAAGCTGGAAAACATAACTGTAACATTGGCTAAAAGCGTTAGCATCCGAACAGACCTTGGGAGGATACTGAGCCACACTAAAAAAGCTGCCATGTAACAGGGATAAAAGTATTATACTGGGATTAAGAAAATCAACTTTATCCCTACAGAGAGAATAGAGGGGCATTCTAAACTAATCCACCCATATGCATTTTGGGCAAAGGTTATGTGCAAATGGTTGACAAGATGGGATCAGTTTTGAGTTGGAAGAGATCAGACTAGAATATCTGTTAAACTGTGCACTAATTTTAATAACTCCAAACTGTATCCTCCTAAAAATGCTCATCTTTAAATGTAGCAATATTCTCCTAGGGATTCTACATATAGCCATGAAATTTACTCAATCTATGGAAAGATGCATGGTAGACATAAGCAGCGGGGAAGTGATATGATAAAAACTTGTATATAAGAAGTGAAACATAAGAGGTCCCTAAACATAGGACTGGAAAAGAAGGGGAATGAAAGCTAAGAGGTGCAGGTTAACAGAACAACACATTAATATCTTTAGTATATAAAACAATAAGTTTCTAGCACGTTTGGTTGGTTTTGTATGGAAGATTTACATTGAAACAATAAGACATGAAGGGGCTGCAATTTGAATCTGTGAGGTAAGTACCCATACCAAGAAATTCTAAATATTGAAGAAGTATCCTAAGACAGAAGACTACATCCTAAATATATACAGAAAAGATTTTCAACAAGGGTTGAAACAAAAAGTATTTTTAAAATTACTGTCAACTATTCTTTCCCAATGTCTTCAAGCCCTTCAGTTAAGTGAAGTTTTACTCAATTACTCCACAATTGTCCCGAGTCACAATACCCTATCTGGGATCTGTGACTGATCTCTTCCATTCTCTACTTCACTTTCACACAGCTGTCAAAGTGTGGATCCTTAAGCACAGACTGGACCAGGTTACTCCCCTGCTCACATGTGAGTGACTCCTTATTACCTCTAGAACCACATACAAATTCTCCTCACAATGTAGCCCCAACCTCTCTGTCCAGCCTCATTATACTATCAATAGATATTTATGAAGTGCTTTCTTAAGCACTGTTCTTCCTGAATCCTACAATTCAGTCAAAATCATGTTCATCGCACATAACCTGGTGTTCCCGCTTCTTTGTTGAATTCTCCATACCTAGAATGCACTTTCCCCACCCTCATCACCTAAGAATCCCTTGTTTCCTTCAAAAATCTAACTGGCACCTCCTGTGTGAGGTCTTTCCTAAGCCTCCAAACTGCTAGTGTCTACTACAACTCTGCCCCCAAATTACCTTGTCTATACTTATGTGTATATGTTGTCTTCTCATTTTGCCTTTGTATCCCCAGTGCCCAGCACAGTGCCTGGTACATGGCAGGCACTCACTAAATGCAAACATCTCGTATGTCACTAGTAAGAGGGGAAAAGAAAAGATCACTGGAATATCTGTTATGTTGACAGGTACTGAGTCAAATGTAAGTGGAAGCTTTTAGGCTATTAATGTTTGGTTTAATATTTTGTTTTTATTTTTATAGTTTTTTAAACAGTACTTTTATTTCAAGATCTTTTTTTTTTTTTTTTGCTTTTTGGAGGGCAGTTGGGGTTAAGTGACTTGCCCAAGGTCACACAGCTAGTTTTTGTGTTAAGTGTCTGAGGCCGGATTTGAACTTGGGTCCTCCTGACTCCAGGGCCGGTGCTCTATTCACTGCACCACCTACCTGCCCCGCAAGATATCATTTAAAATTTTTTTTAGAGGGGAAGGCAGGGCATTTGGGGTTGACTTGCCTCAAGTCATATAGCTAGTTAGTAAGTGTGTCAAGTGAGGCTAGATTTGAACTCAAATCCTTCTGACTCCAGGGCCGGTGCCCTATTCATTGTGCCATCTAGCTGCCCCCCCAGATAACATTTTAAAAAATGTCAGGGTGGGGGAAAGAAAAGTTTGAATTAGAACCATTTGAGGCTTACAATTGAGAAAGACATCCTACAGATTAGGTGAAATTTATCATGAAAATAAACCTCAAAGACTGTCACATAATGATGCAAAACCGTCCTCATCTGGGCACCTATATTCTAGATAACAAAGTATGAGGTTGTTTTTTTTAAAGCATTTTCTTTAAAAAAAATTATTTTTAGTTTTCAACATTCATTTCCACAAGATTTTGAGTTACAGTTTTTTCTCCCTGTCTTTCCCCTATCTCCCACCCCAAAACAGCAGGCCTACTGAATACCCCTTCCCCCAATCTGTTTTCTCTTATATCTTCCCTTAGCTACCTTCTCCCATTTTCTAGTAGGGCAAGATGGATTTCTATACACCGGTGCCTGTGTATTTTATTTTCTAGCTGCATGTAAAAAAAACCCCAATTTAAAAAAAAAAAACCTTTGGGTTCCAGATTTTTTTCCCTTCTGCCCTCCTCACCCACCCCCACTGGGAAGATAAGCAATTCAATATAGGTTGTACATGTGTAGTTACCCAAATCACTTCTATAGTAGTTATACTGTGAAAGACTAGCTATATTTCCCTCTATCCTATCCTGACCCCACTTATTCTATTTTCCCCTTTGACCCTGTCCCTTTTAAAAAATGCTTGTTTTTAACTACCCTCTTTCTCAATCTGCCCTCCCTTCTATCCTTCCCCCCTCTTATCCCCTTCTCCCCTATTTTCCTGTAGGGTAAGATACCCAACTGAGTGTGTATGTTATTCCCTCCTTAAGCCAAATTCAGTGAGAATAAAGTTGACCCATTCCCTTTCATGTTCCTGCTCTTCCCCTCCATTTTAAGTTTTCTCTTGCCTCTTTTATGAGATAATTTACCTTAATCTATCTATCCCTTTCTCCTCCCAATAAACTCCTCCCCTTTTATTTTTTAGATATTATCCCTTCATATTCAACTCATCCTGTGCCCTGTGTATACATTAACATATATATGCCCACACTTATATATATATATGTACACATACACCCTCCTATACATACGTACATACATACATACATATTCCCTTCAACTATCCTCATACCGAGAAAAGCCTCACGAGTTAGTTATTTTTCCATGTAGGAACGTAAATAGTTCAACTTTTGTAAGTTCCTTATGATTTCTTTTTCCTCTTTGCCTTCCCTTGCTTCTTGTATTTGAAAGTCAAATTTTCTGTTCAGCTCTGCTTTTTTCATCAAGAACGCTTGAAAAATCCTCTATTTCACTGAATGACCATATTTTCCTCTGTAGCATTATACTTAGTTTTGCTGGGTAGGTGATTCTTGGTTTTAGTCCTAGCTCCTTTGACCTCCAGAAATACCATATTCCAAGGCTTCGATCCCTTAATGTAGAAGCTGCTAGGTCTTGTGTTATCCTGATTTTGTTTCCACAATACTCAAACTGTTTCTTCCTGACAGCTTGTGATATTTTCTCCTTGACCTGGGAACTCTAGAATTTGGCTATAACATTCCTAGGACTTTTCTTTCTAGGATCTTTTTCAAGAGGTGATCAATGAATTCTTGCAATTTCTACTTTGCCCTCTGATTCTAGAATATCAAGGCAATTTTGTCTGATAATTTACTGAAAGATGGTGTCTAGGCTTTTTTTCACCAGGGCTTTCAGATAGTCCAATAATTTTTAAATTATCTCTCCTGGATCTATTTTCTGGGTCAGTAGTTTTTCCAATGAAATATTTCACATTGCCTTCTTTATTTTTTTCATTCGTTTTATAGTATCTTGATTTCTCATAAAGTCATTAGCTTCCATTTGCTCCAATCTAATTTTGAAGGAGTTATTCTCTTTGGTGAGTTTTTGAAATTCCTTATCCATCTGGGCACTTTAGCTTATTAAGGCATTCTCCCAACTGGCTTTTTGTGCCTCTTGCCATTTGAGTTAGTCTATTTTTTAAGGTGTTATTTTCTTCAGTGTATTTTTGGGTCTCCTTTAGCAGGCTATTGACTCGCTTTTCAGATTTTCTTGCATCATTCTCATTTCTCTTCCTAATTTTTCCTCTACTGCTCTTACCTGATTTCAAAATCCTTCTTGAGCTCTTTCATGGCCTGTAATCAGTTCATATTTTTCTTGGAGGCTTTTGATGCAGGAGTTCTGACTTCGCTGTCTTCCTCCTGCTCCATGCCTTGATCCTTTTTGTCCCCCGCAAAAGATTCTATGATCTGTGCTTCCTCTGCTTGTTCATACTGCCAATCAATTCCTTGACTTTGAGCTCTTTGCCACAGTAGAACCCTGCTTCCAGAATGGAGAGCTTTGTCCCAAATCACCATGTTTTTTGCAACTTCTGGAGCTATTAGGAGGTTGCCCCCCTCTACAGCCCCCACAAGCTCTGGATCACTGGCCACACACCTCAGTACTGCCACCCAAGACCATGATCCAGATCCAAGCAGGTTAAAGCAAGAGTGATTACCCTCTGAATGGTTGCTTGGTTGCTCTATGATCTGCAGGCGAGGAGCTCCTGAGGCAGCCACGTGGTGGTGGGAAGTATGAATTTCTGTTAAGAATTTCCTTTAGTTGAAAGAATGATTCAGTGCTGGACACATAGTTGCCACAAAGTGGCAACATACTGGAAAACCCTACACACAACCATACCCACACCTCCTCTTTGGGTAATTTTAATGTTATAAGAAAATCCTTGTTTAAAGGTATGAGTGCCCACAGGCACTGGAGTATAGGAATCCATCTTGCCCTAATAGAAAGTTAGGGGGGTAATGGGGGAAGATATAAGAGAGAACAGATTGGGGGGAAGAGGTATTCAGTAGGCTTGCTGTTTTGAGGTGGGAGGTAGGGAAAACACAGGGAGAAAAAATTGTAACTCAAAATCTTGTGGAAATAAATGTTGAAAACTAAAAATAGGGGTCCTTCAGAAATCTTCTCTTGCGACCACCCAGTCTGTTAGCTCTGCTTCTCATAGATAATCTCTTACAGAAGATTCCCTACTTCCCCAAGAATTATTTGGCATTATCAGTAATGGGAAGTTTCTCCCACTTGTATAAGAGCAAAAGCCCTGCCTCTAGAGAACACAAGGTGCTGCTCCCACATGGTAGCTCCTCTGAGTTTTGAGGCAATTCCTCTTCTAATTTCAACTTCATCTGTCAAACACATCTAAAGATCAGTTTTGGACTATGCCTTCGGTTATCCCTACTTATGCTTATTTTTCCTCACTATTATGAGTTTTTTCTTTTATCAACCTGATCCTTTAGTGATCATGGTCACAACAGAACAAAACCTTGTCCCTTTTCCTAGGTCCCAACCTCTACAACCACAGGGCACCTTGCTGCTGGGAAGCCTGGTCACTAACCTTCCATATTATCCTGGAGGAGCTAGCTCTTTGTTTTTTCCTCCCAATATCATGGAAAATAATGAGCACTCTTTGCCTCACAAAACACCAATAGTCAGTGAAAGGGAAACCTGATCTGTAGAAAGTTTGGGATAAGATTCAACTAAGACTCAGAAATTGTTAGAGCCACTGGAAGGAAGATATTTTTAGAGTGCTCTACTCTTAGCCAGGATGACAGTGGAACCACCACAGTGGAACCACCGTTTTTGGATTCTAACACCTCAGTACCTGATATATTATATGAGGGGACAGTACAGAAAAAGATGAAACTGGGAAAAAGCAGCTATATCAGACCAAAAGCACATAGAACTCCATGCTAGAGACTATTCGGTAAGGATTCCTGTCCTGGGGTCTACATGTCAAATGGCCCACTGTATCTAGCTGGTTTTAGTCATGCTTCACTGTCTATGCTAGTCACAGACATTTTTTTTTTTTGGCGGGGATGAAATGGCACATCTATCTTGTCTGCCACTGATTCCTCTTGGGGACTGGGACCTGGCCATTTACCCACCAGACAGATACCTTATTCCCTTATGTTTTCCAGATGGAAGTGTAATCAGATCAATACTGCTCCTGTTACTGGACAGAGCATGTCAATCACTTCTCCTATTGCTCCATTTATTATTCTGATCACTTTCCAAGCCTAAATATCCTCCTCCCTGGCTACCAAATACTCTACATGCATTGTCTTTCACTAGTAGAATGCAAACTACCTGAGAGCAGGGAAAGTATCTGTGTAACAATGTTTGACTCACAGTGATGCTTAATAGATATTTTTCATTTGCTCATTAATCATATGAAAAGAAGAATATCAAAAAGGAGAAAACAGCACAGAAAGTACTACCACAAAAAAGACAATGTGGGAAGACATCAGTAACTACTGACCCAAAGCCTACTCTCTCCGTACTATAAAATTCTTTGGAGACTTTTCTATGCATGTACCAGAGAACTTTTGATGAAAACAGAAGGATGAAGGTACTTACTAGATCATTTTATAATTTTTTTATAGATCTTTGCACATAGAAAGTGTGCAAAATCCTGAACCCAGATAGAGAAAAAGGACAGATTCAAAGATGGAGAAAATCTTCATTGATAATCAATGTGGAAAAAACAGATGTTTTCAATCACTTTATTTCTTAATGACTCAGGTAAAGGAAACAATTCCTGGTTAATGATTCATCACCCTTCTATGTCAAGGTAGGTCTTTTTCCAATTTTTTTTGGTAAACATCAGACTTTATGAAATATGAGGATTAGAAAAATAAATTTCCTTCATCTATGTAATTTGCCATCAGAATATATGAACCTTACTGACTTCCTACTTAATTGACAGAATATATAATAGCAGAGTTTCAAAAAGACTGCCAACGAGACAGGGCTTTATAAAACAAAGAACGCTATTTCCTTTAGGTGGTCCACTTTTTTCTTCCTTAAATGTTGCTTACTTTTACCCAGCAAGAAAATTAACACCAGAGTCTCCACATATTCTTCTTGGGCCTTTGGCCTTCTGAAGTGACTCTCATTCATAGTTTTACTCTTTCCTTTGCACTCTGAATAGCATCCCATAGATACCAAATGACTCAATTAATTGGTTCTCATCTGAATATCAGGGATTAGTATCAACAAGATGTTTTTTGTGAATCAGTGGCTAACAGGTCGGTGGGGAAATCAAAGAAAACAAGCTCATTTCACGTAACCAATTTTGCATTTCTATAGGTAGAAAACTATTGCAGTATCTTATTTAAAAAAATAAATTTTTGATATCTATTCTTTTGCATTGCCAAAATTTCTCCCAGCATCTTTCCTTCTTGAGGATTACTCCATATTGCAAGTAATTTTCCTTAAAGAAAAAAGGAAGAAAAAAATACCCTAGTAAAACTGATCAATACACGGAGGAAAAAAGGCAGTGTTCTATACTCATCATGAAGCCTGCACCTCCGCAAAGATGTGGGTGGTGGCTGTCTTTTGTTTTTTGCACCATTCACTTTTGATGGCTTTGTGCTTGTTCTTCCTACTGACATTACTGGAGTGTTCTGGCTCCACTGCTTTCCCTCTGTATCATTTCATGTAGACCTCTCCATGCTTCTCATCTTATCTGTCATTTCTTACTGCACAGTATCATTCTTTCACATTCACCGACCCTAACCTGTTTGGCTACTCCTCAAGTGACAGGCATCTACTTTGCTTCCAGTTCTATGCTACCGCAAAAAGGGATGCTCTCAACATTTTGGTGTCTATACGGATTTTCTTATCAGTTTAACTCCTTGGAGAATAAGCCAAATAGTGGAATCTCTGGGTCAAAGGACATGACATTTGAGTTCATTTATCTGTATGACTCAAAACTATTTCCTACAACTGTTGCACAGACTCACAGTTCTAAGAAGTCATCGAGTGTGCCTATCTTCCCATACACCTCCAGTACTATTCCCATTTTTGTCACCTTTGCCAATTGGCTGGATGTGAGATGACAGGACCTCAGGGCTGTTTTGACGTGCACTTCTCATTAGTAATTTAGACAACAATTCTTGAGAACTCTTTGTTCAGATCCTTCGGTCCCATAGTGTCTTTCTTCTATCTAGTTATTCCGAGTGGTCAAATTAAGTTTAATTTCTCTTTAATGGGAGAATTTCATTACAATATTAGCACATACAAAAAGAGATTACAAAAAAGAGAACATGCTACAGTCTTGAAGACATTACTAAATTTATTATGCGTTTATTAAGAAGAATGTGTAATTATTCAACCTTAGAGACAGCTATTTGCTTCTCCATTCAGAACAAGTGATCCTGGAAGGGCCAGCTTCTGGCATCCACCATCCTCCTATGCTTGTGCCTACATGTGACAAATCTGTATAAAACATCAAAGTCCTTTGCCAGAGAATAACACGAGTATATCCAATCAAAGTGCCTTCTTTCTGATACACAGTGGGTTTTGGTACATAATTAGCTATTCAACTTTGTGGCTATGTACCTGTGGCCAATGATGACAGGAGGCAATAATAAAGGATGACTTCATTTGCATTATTTGGTGGTGTTCAGACAGCTTAAGAACAGATTTCAGTTATCTGTTTTGAATTGTTAAGACTTCTCAACACATATGGTCATCAATTCTATATAGTACATAGAAGAAAGCACGATTTCAAAACATTAGAACCATGGCAGGTGAACCACAAATTCCAGGGAGTATTAAAGCGTCCAGACACAATGAAATTGCTACTCTTATTTCTAGCTGCCCAAAATATAGGCATTTAAGATTTCTGTATATTGGTGCTGTCAAGTTATGGTTCTCTGGGCCTCACACAACAGGACCTCAAGGTAGTTGCAGAAGAGGATTAAAACCTGCTCCAATTTGGGTTCTCAGGACAGCTGACTTCTCAACACAACCCAGAGTTGAAGCTGATGCTGGAAGCCCACTGGAATCTGGAGTGAGTCAGTAGCAGACTGCAGGCGCTGTGCCTATGGCATCAGGGCAGTCTACATGATTCCTGCAGTCATTCTCTGGTACATTTATAGACCAGTCATTCCTCATGCTTACTATACTCTCAAGTCTCCCCAAGTGGCATGGGTGTTTCTCCAGCCTCCCAACTTCTCTGGGATCTGCCTAGTATTCTGGGGGAGACATGGAGTTTGAGGGGACAGTCATCTCTTGGAGGATGCTGAAACATTACTCCTTTGCATTCTTATTGTTCAAAGATTGCAATATTTGATCAAATGATAAATTTCAGAAGAGAATACTATCAAAAAATAACACTTTTTCCTCCCAGTTTTTCACCCGGTAATTTTCAAATGCAATTTAAGAAATAAAAATCCAGGTGAAAAGTGTAGTAACTTTTAAACTATGAGTCCTACCACGGAGTTAACCGTGTGCTCTTTGTACATTTTACATGGCTTTGAGAAGGCTTTTTTTTGTCTCACCTGTGTTCCATCTTCATAAAATAAGAACATCATTTGCCAAATTCTCCAGGACAAAAGAGATAAAGAATGAATTTGCATAAGCTATTGGGAGACATAATGCAATTTGTGTATGTTTATATAAAAGAATCAACCTGTAATTCTAGTAGCATAGGACATAAATATTTTATACGTAAGCAAACCTAATTATTTAGCAAAATCCCTTTCCATAATTTGAGTGGGTATGGAAAATGTCTAAATAATGAAAAAATAGTGCTTAAGAAGTATTAAGTGGTTGTAGATACATTTTAAAACAAACCAAATATCACACTTAATTTGATATTTTCTTAGATCAGTAGAATCTTTTCTAATAAGTCATACCATTTTTGTGCTTGGGACATAGTATTTATTGTCTAACATATGCAACTGAATTTTACATCTAAAATATACACATTACTGAATTACATTTGAGTAGTTTGTCTCATACCTGCACGTTGAAGCAAACACACCTCACCGATATTTATATATTTCTTAAGTATTTCCATGCAAACCTGTAGAAGCCATGAAAAATTGTTATCACTCATTCCTGAACAGACTATAAGAATAAAATTTACATAAACAGAAATTCTCTCTTCTTGGTCGCTCCATTTTCTGCCTAAGTTTAAATTATTTGCAAGGAAAAAGGCTTAATTCATACTGATAAAAGGAAGAAAAAAGCCAATTTAAAAGACATATTAGTAGGAATCATTAAAAAGTATACAGTTATGAATCTTAAAAAATCAAAACTCTACTGATCACTTCAGAGTATCAGGCCATAATTTATTAGGCATGTACCCGAAACATTTATTTATTTATTTATTTTTTAAATTTAATTTAATTTAATTTTTTGTTTTTTTGGAGGGCAGTTGGGGTTAAGTGACTTGCCCAAGGTCACACGGCTAGTTTTTTGTGTTAAGTGTCTGAGGCCGGATTTGAACTCAGGTACTCCTGACTCCAGGGCCGGTGCTCTATTCACTGCGCCACCTAGCCGTCCCAAAATAACCATGTTTCTTTCTTTCTTTTTTTTTTTTTTGCTTTTTTTTGGGGGGGAGGGCAGTTGGGGTTAAGTGACTTGCCCAAGGTCACACAGCTAGCTTTTGTGTTAAGTGTCTGAGGCCGGATTTGAACTCAGGTACTCCTGACTCCAGGGCCGGTACTCTACTCACTGCGCCACCTAGCTGCCCCGTGAAACATTTAAATATTTAAATTTAAAGAAAGGGAAAAATGAGTTTATGTTATTAAAAGTTTTTAAGTAACAAGGCCAAGAGATAAGGTTAGGGTTAAACTGAATTCCTGCTGTACCTCTAGAAAGCCTTCCTAAGAGAGTTAATGCTGTATAACTGTGTTTTTGACTTTTCCAAAAAGGAGACTGATTTTTCCAAAGGGAGACTGCTTGCTTGTGAAATCTGGTTAATAGGTTTGAGATCAAGACAATCTTATATTGAAATGAAAAATATAATTCTCTTTAGCTTTTAGTGCCTGAACCAACAAGACTTTTCTCAGTTTCAATTTACACTAAGTATTATCATAGACTGTAGTACTGAGCAGCATTTTTGGATATTCATTACAAATTTAAATGAACATCCTGAAAGCAGAAGTGTATTACATCATTGGTGGCCACAGGCTAATACTTTACAGACTTAGAGTGCTTTATAGAAAGCCACTGTTTTTCCGTATAAGACAACTGTTAGTCTATAGTTTTTACAAACTGGGATCTGTCAACCAGACGAAGGCCAAATCACAGAATGGGAGTTGGAAGGGATCTCAAAAGGTCTTTTAGTGTCACACAGTGAACAAGAATCATCCATATGACATGGCCATTGATATCACCAACTCAGTATGTCAAGAGAACTTATCTCTACCTCCTACATACTCACCCTTCTTTCTGACATCTCTATTTCTATATAGAAATTCTTCCAGTCATCCAGTTTCATTAGCCTGAAATTATCCTTGACTTCTCATGCTCTCTCAGCCCTTTTCTAACCAGCTGACAAGTCTTGTCCTCCAATCTACCCCTCCTTAAAGTCTCTCATATTGATCTCCATTTTTTCCTGTGTTCATTTCCTTTCCACTACGTAGGGCCCATCAGAATTAAAATTTAAATGTCTGCTGGATCTGGGTTGATTCTGGTAATATGGTATCAGACCAGCTCCTCAGCCCTATGCTTGTTACCAACACTGGATTTACTTCCCTTCACTGTGCATGGACAGAGCTGGAAGGACTGACTGCAGCTACAAAAATCTTTTCAGGTTGGGGACTCAGCAGGATACATTTTAGGAAACTGGAAAAAAACACGTATGGCTCATCTGATCTAACTGGCTTATCAATAAAACTTAAAAATGAAAAACTTTGGAGAAGTCACCCAAGGACTGAAGTAATTACTATCCGTGGCCATTTGTTTATCTGTGCATCTCCCATTTTTTTTTTTTTTGCCATCTGTTATAGCCTAATAAAAATTACTTTCAAGAGAAAATAAAGTTCTTAGTGGTACAGAAAATATTTAAACACATCATTTTATGCATTTTTAATGAAATATAGGTCAATTTTTCTTAGATATTTACTATAAAAAAATTCTCCTTAACATTTCAAACCCTTAGAGACTGTACCTTTTCATCTGCTTGTTCAGGAATGTGGGTAAATTTACACAGTGTTCGCTCACAACCACGTAATGTATTAAAATGAAATTTGCAATATCCATGGGGTAATATCATCAATCCTAAGGGTTTCTGGAACATCTAAGGATTTTTTTAAAGAAAGGGAGGAAAAAAAGCACAATAAATGTTTTAGCTAATAAAAAATAGAAACTTTTTATATGGGAGATGGGAGGGAAAGAAAGAGACATTAAGAACAGGTGGGAATATTACACACCAAAAATGAACAAGATTAGCCATGACTAACTTAATAAGAAAACCTAACTTCTATTTTATATTTGCAAAAGAAAAATTTAGCTTTTCTACCAATTTTCTCTAGTTTTTCCAGTAAAATTTCTCCTACGTATTATTTAGCAAGTATTTAAATGTTTGCTTAACCAAAAAAAAAACAAAAAAAACAAAAAATAACTCCAAAAACAAAACACCACAAAACTGGGGAGGAAATGAATGAGACTTGATTTGCTATAGGATCATCAGATTAATGAAAGTGAAGGAAACCTTCCTTCAACTTTCTAGGAGGCAACTTCTCAAAACTGATTGGAATTTAGCTCAACACCTGAGAATGCACTCTCTCTGTCCCTGCCTCCCCCCAACCCCTCAGCAGAGCTGTGCCTCCTTCGGAAATCAGTGCTTACTAATAGACATGCCCCCTGCCACCCCGCCTTGCCTCCCCCCCACTCCCCACCCCCCACCCCTGGCCGTAGCGTCCTACTGCACCTCTAGGACCTCTTGGTCTATCTTCTCAGGAAGGACTTCTACACTACCAGTCTTGACTCTCACTTAATTACTGCTTGGGTCTCTGTTCTACCCAAGGACAAGCAAGGAAATATGAATGGGGACGGAGAAAGTTCTAAAGGGGAAGTTCATACAAAAAGCTGACTCACCCCTGCAGTTTTTTCCCTTTTAAATATCTCACAATTTTCTGGATTCTGCAACATCAGGAGAGGATATTTTCCTGAAAATTTAAAATCTGGAAAAAAGATATATAAGTCAGTTCCTATCATTTTTCTTTCATATGCACAAAACTTCACTTAAATGTGTTGAAGACTTTCTTGGAACTTTAGGGAATATCAATTTCTATACAGGATCTATTCTACCACAGAAGGACACATTTTCTTGAAAGTCAAAGTGTTCATTGATATTGCAAGATAAAACCTTTTTTTAGGTATCCATGATGAATATGTTAATACATGACTGGGAAAACAGATTTTAAACTTGCCTAAAGGGAAGTGGAGAGCTAAGGCCACAGGAGGAATCCACTTGTTCAGAGAGAACTGTGGTTTGCTCTGACCCAGGGCCACTGTCCCAGCTCCCTACTGTGATCCTCTCCATTTCCTGATGTGTGTGTGTGTGTGTGTGTGTGTATACACGCATGTATGCATGCATGTGTAGAAGAGGAGAGGCAGGCAGAGGTTAAGATTTTTCATGAGATATATGTGTGTGTACACACGTACACACACACACACACACACACAGAGTTACCAATCATAATATGCAGCAGAAAACTGTAGTGTTAACATAAAGGAACAAGGCAGAAAAAAAACCCCCAATGGTATCAAAGCCATTACTATTGGAAAGGTCTTTTTGCCTAACACAATAATTATTTCTTTTGTCCCTCAAAGGTAGCAAGTGAGAAGGCAGATGTGCTTCAGAAGTGCTGTCTACAGAATCCAGAGGAAGGAGGTGTAGAACAGGACCAAAGGATAAGAGCAAGGCAGTGGCTAGGACAGGGTTTCCTGACTCAAGCAGATGCGGTTTCAGGATTCTGTCTGATACATTATGCAATTCAGGAAGTTAGATGGAAATAATAACAACTCTCTGAAGCAGTTTACATAAATACTACCATTTAAGCCTTTGATGCTTGCACAGCAGTTCATATAGCTGTCATTAGCTCCAAAACACAGATGACGGGACTGAGGCTCAAGGAGCATCAGTGACTGCCCGTGTCGTGTGGTGAGCGGAGTCAGGGCAGGGTCTGAATCAGAGGCTTTCCACTCCAAGTCTGGCATCCTTCCTATTAAATCACGCAACTTTATCTTTAAATAATCAATACAGACAAGCCTTCTAAATTTCCCTCACTTGCCCTACTGCAACTTTACCCTGCTACACATAATCAGAATTTTGCTGTGTCAATAGTACCAAGCTACTGTATGGAAGCTTTCTGATTTTAAAATGAGTCTTAATGAAGTGATTTTCTAAACTGCAAGCTTGGACTTTCTTGCATCACACCCCAAATAGAACAGGACTTTTTTTTTTTCGTTCAGAAAATAATACCATTCATCCAGGGTTTTAGGATCGTGCCATCCGGATGAGTCTTTAGATTCAAAGAAGGTACCGGTAGACATGGGGTTGTTGGACATGGAGATGTTAACGGCCGCTCGCCCATGAGGATCTCCACATATTTAGAATCCTTGCTATATTAAAAGAAAATAAATTGCAACCAGCACTTGTTAAATCAGTGAAATATCGGGTCATCGCTTACAGCACCCTACATTTTGCAGAATACCTTTAGAACTTAATAATAACATTTCTGTGCTTAATCACCTTTCCTCACGCCCCAACATGGTTTGAAGGCAAATCTGGGCTCTCAGAAGGCCGTATCAGGGAAGAGCGTAAGCTCTGGCTGGTCCCAGGGAGTGGCAGAGGCGCAGCATGTGGGCAGGGTCACAAAATGGGCTGTTGCAAAGATTAGCTCAGCTAAATTCCTGGAGGCTAACTGCCTAGTGCGCCGCCGTACTGCACTTCTGAAGACCACTTAATGAGTGCGGGAGGAGCTGAGTTGAGGGAGTGTCCATTCAAGATGAAAAATCACAGAACCTTAAAATACTGAAGTAATTATCTAATAACAAGCAAACTGTTTCATTCTTACCAAATAAAACTAGAAAATTTATGGTAAGATTAAGTTATTAAGATTTTTTAAAAGGTATGAGTAACTCTTGAAGAGAATTAAATAGTGAGCTGAATTTATTATGTAGATGAGACAGGGAAATGATATGAGAAGCCCTCCATGAGATTCTAAGAGTCACCAATGACTGACTTCACCAGGGGTGGAGAACCTGAGGCCTTGAGGCCACTCACTGCCTTCTAGTTCCTTGGGTGTGACCTTTTGACCAGTTCAAGTTTTACAGAACAAATCCCCATCCCTGCGCTTAAACCAATGAGTCGAGCTTAGCCAGTATTGTTCAGGGATGCTGTATATATGCTGATTCCCAAACAAAGGCATATATGAAAGCCACCTGAAAAACATCAATCTCTTATTCTTGTAAAATTTTAAACAAGTGCATAACATGACATCAGTAGAGTATAGTTGCCAATTACAGCAAGATCCTAATTATCTGGAGGTCACTTGGGAAAAACAAGAAACAAAAAATTCTCCCCGATCATAGTAGATTAAAGAAAAAAAAATCTCTACGGCATGTCTTCTTAGATTTAATCCACTGTTCTAGCCTGTCAGGGTCTTGATTCCTTCATCCTTTTAGCTCCTGTCTGGACCCTTTCTCCTACCCTTTCCTGTGCAGGCAGAAACAATGAAAACCAAAAACAACAGCTGACAAAAAGACAAAACCAAAACTAATGCATATAGATTCTCTGAAATAGATTATTTCTAAGGTTCCTAAAAAGCTTTAGCCCCATGACTTTCCTAGCTGGGAAACACAAATGGGGGAGGAGTTATCAGACCTGCCCAGTGCTTGGTAAGTTCCAAGCCCAGGACTGCCAATGACTCCTAGACCATCGTTCCACCGTGCAGTTAAACTCTTAAAAACTCAGAACAGTCCGGGGATGCTCGTTTGCTAACAAGCTAGACAAATGTGGAATTGTATGATTTCAGACCCAGGGAAGAATAGCATACCCCACTGAAAGGCAGCCTCATGATCCCAAAAGACGCCAAAAGGATAAAACAATGGGTTCAACCTAGTGAGATGACATTTCCTACTGATAAATACAGAGTGCTCGACTTGGGTGTAAAAACTCCAACTTCAAGTCCAAGGTGGCTAGTTATGGCGAAACTATAGATCTACTTCAACTGCCCTAAGAGGAAGCTGTGTGGAAGATAACGCCAGAGGAGAAGAGAGGGACTGAATATGGAGATGTAAAGGAAGGCCATCTATGGGGCTTTGGAACCGAGAAGGATCCCAAGAATTACAGGAAGAAGAATAAAGCAAGGGGTAAATGACAAGTAGAACTACCTGGTGAGATGAGGTAAGAGGTCAGTGAAAGCAGAGAAAGGAAACAGGGCTATTAAGCTCTCCAGAAGTGCTGAAGAAGTGGTCACAGCGTTAATGAAGTGTCAGAGGGGGAGCTACAAGCACTCATGAGCATGGGACAGAAAGCAGGACACAGAGATGTTAATGAACTCTCTCTAGGAAGCAGAAAGTGAAAAGAACACTGCAGTGTCTTATGGTGATCATGTAGACAGTTTTATTTGTCACAGTCCAGGGACTGTTATCTCTAGTGAAAGTGATGATGGTCAGTTTTCCCCCTAGAAGAAAAGGCAAAAGAACTGGAGGAACTCCACACTTCATGTTAGGAGGGAGAATAAAGTATGCCAAAAGTCCAATGCAGAAGATGGAACTGAAAAAAATCTTCAGAAAGTTGGAAAACGGAACACTTCTACAAAGAAAGAAGAGAAGGGTCCGTGAACACAGGAGCTCAAAAAATTTTTCTTTTAAAAAGCTAAAAAGTTGAACACAGGTACAGAATGTACATGAGCAAATGAACAGTGTTCAAATAGGCACTAACTACTGGAGTAAGGAATCATTTATCAGCAAAAACTGCTAGGAAAACTGGAAAGCAAGTTCAGACCAACACTTTACACTACATGCCAAGATCAACTTCAAATGAATATATGGCTTAGATATAGGAGGTCACATCATGAGTAACTTGGAAGGAAAGAAATACCTTTTGCAATGCTGGACAGGGGAAGGATTCATGACCAAATGAAGGAAAGGGGGACTAAACATTTACAAGGTTTTGTACAAATGAAACTAATGCCATTAAAAGAAGAAAATCATAAACTGGAAGAAAAATATCTTTGCAGGAGATTTCTTTAATACAGCTTTCATTTTCTAATTTAAATGTAAGAAAAAGTCATTTCCCAGTAGGATATTAACAGATTCTTCCCAAAGGAAACTACGTTATGATCAACTACATGAAAAAAATGTTCCATTAATAGGAGAAATGCAAATGACACCCCCAAGATTCCACTTGATATCCATTAGATTGGCAAAGATGACAAAAAGGAAAA
>CM053597.1:16801509-16837718 GCA_028646575.1 Pseudocheirus occidentalis | reverse complement strand
TTTTTCTTCCTTCTCCCCCAACTTTGGGGAAGGAGAGAAGCCAGTAATAGGCGTATAAAAAAAAGAAAAAGATTAAGCATAAAAAAAAAAATGCCCAGAATAGAACAGAAGGCTAGAAAAGTAAATATAGATGAGGACAGTTTTGAAAGTTACATGATGAATTGATCACATACTTAAAAGGAAAAATAAACTACATATGACAGACAGGAACAGTTTCATGCATAATCCTCTTTTTTTGCTCTATTTTGTATTTGGAAATGTTTGTTTTTATTTGGAGTTTGTTAAGAAATTGTTTTTCTTAACAAGAAAGAAGATGAATGCTCTGAGAAGGAATCAGCTCCTTTCCCCTGAAAGAATGTTAAGAGCCACATGTACATCAGGATGACAGACCATCTAGTAAGAATCAAGGGAAGAAGCGGCATGATTTCCTGCTGAGCCAAATCTCTAACTGGGAATCTGAACATTGCTCCCCTTCATGGACACTGGCTACACTGGTCTTTCTGCTGCTTCCTGTATAAAATATTCCATCTCCTGGCTCCATTCATCTGGAGAGGTTGTTTCCCAAATCTGAAATGACCTCCCTCCTCAATTCTGTCTCTTGGAATCCACAGCTTCCTTCAAAGGCCCCCTTCAGGACTTTTCTGTATGGAAAGCCTTGCTCAATTTCCAGCTGCCAGCACCCTCCCCCCAATATCCTTTTGTACATACTCCCTATGTAGTGTCTATAGTTTTTTATTTGTGCACATGGTGCTTCCCCAAAGAGATCACCAGCTCTTTGAACACAAAGGCTACTTGGTTTTGACCTTTGTGTCCCAAGCACAGAATATAGTATATAGCAGTATATAGTAATATAGCAGGCATTTATCAAGTGCTTGTAAAATCAAGTGAACAGGATAAAAGAGAAAACTGGGAAGCCCCGAAGCTGACAGCTATGTCCTTGTTCTGAACAAAAGTGACAATGGTTGTCTGACAGTCATGTCAAAGACTGGCTGAAGGGGAGAGGTCAGAACACTTGTGAAGTGGGCTATGGTCACAGTCTGGGCTGGTGGCAATGCAGAATCCTGTCAAGGCAGTGACAGGGACACTGGATCAAGGGTTGGTGCACAAAGTATGAGGCAGGCAGAACCCACAGAATTTGGTAACTCAGGGAATCACAACAACTCATGAGTTGGAAGGGCCTACAGGTCTCTCTGGCCCCATCTGTACCTGAGTCAGAATCTAATCCATAACATTCTCAACTGGAGGCCACTTGGTCCTCCTATTTGCAGAGATAACAGGTCAGAAATGAGAAGAGAAAAAGTACAAAGTAACACCAAGGTTTGGAAAACAGGAAAGTGAGAGAAATAATGAAGTCAGAAGGAGGAACAATTCTGGAGACAGAAGGGAAAGCTGGGCATAAGAGCTGTGTTAGTTTTTATTAACAAGGAACTCATCAGTCCACATTTCACTCTCCAATCACTTCTGATGAAAAGCTAGATTAGGGTAGGAGATGGTTTCTGTCCCTCTGGGCAAAATTAGGTTAGGTTTAAGTACAAACCTAATTTAAAGTAGGATGGAATCACAAAATCTAATAGCAATGATCCTATGCTATAAAGATGAAGAAACTGAGGCCTGGAGAAGTTACACAATTTACCCACAATCAAAGAGTTTGATACTGGCAGCGCCAAGCTGATTTATATTTTATATAAGAAATATACGCTGCTTTGATTTAAGCTCAACTCATCCAACATATGAAGTTTGTCTTTCTGGTCAATTTTCCTCCTTTTTAAAATTCTCCAACTGGTTAACGCATGAGAAACATGAATTGAGGAGAGACCACTGCATTTGTAGGCAAAAGGATTGGACTACGAACAACGTAACCTTGCCCTGTCTTTCCTATAAACTGGGGGACAGTGGGTGGGGGAAGAGGCAGGTCAGACTAACCGCTAATATGCCTCCTTGTTTTAAAATCCTATACAGCAATTTATGAAGCTTTAAGTACTGGGCACCAGTCTAGTGCTTGCCTGGCTTCTTTTATTAACTAAGATCTTTCATTGCTTTTCTGGGCTTCAGTTTCCTCATTAGTAACATAAGGGAACTGAACTAGAAGATGATTTCTAAATGCCCTCCTCAAGATCTATTGGGGGAAAACAGCAGTCTAGAAGAGAAAGCCATCTCATTTCGTCCATCTTTACATTTCTTTCTATGACATTCAGCCTGTCCATTTTCCCTTGCAGTAGTAGCTAACATCTCTTCCAGTCTCTTTTTCTTTAGCAGGGTTTTCTGACTCCAATACACAGATGCTAGTCTCAAGAACCCTTCTAATTCTCTTTTGGTAAATAGCAACAATTACCACCGTCGGTAATTATACTCATTTTCTGACATGTTAAACAAATTATGTCCCATATTTGGCCCACTGATTAAGTTACAAATTGTATTAATATCTTTTAAAACATGTAAAATTACGGCGCTTTAAAAATATTCTGACAAACCTTTTCTCAACTTCATAAATGTTTTCTTTTTCTTCTTTAATTGTCACATTACCTGAAAATTTACACTGCAAAGAGATCAGGGTTAAACACATTGAGATGAAAATTAGTGTAATTATCAGTGTAATTTCCAAAAGCTAGGTTAACTTTAAAGCAGCTAATTATCAAGCTACATTCGGTCAAAGTTCAAGAATTAATTTCTACATATCTCTACAAAGTTGGAGGCTCACTGCATTTTTCCATTATTTTACACAGCTAGCTGAAGCAAAGCAGTAATCACAGATGAAGCAATGCATTTTTCAAGTTCACTCTGAACCTAGATCACAAAAGCCAGAATTTAAAAGTTCTGACAAATTTAAAAGTTCTAATATTTAAAACAAAATGCTAAGTTGGATCAATTTTACTTTGCATTTTTCAAAAACTTATAATTTACTAGCAATGTTTAAATTTTTTCATATAAGGAAAACATTTTACTGGAAATTAAAAAAAAAAGCAAAACCAAAACTATATATGATCATTTTGCTCCAAGTAACTGTCAACAATTTAAAAGTCTTTAAACCCAGGCACCTGAGGCTCTCTTTAATATAGCTCTTAGGTGTTGGTTTCTGTTTTTTGGTTTTGTTTCCTATCCACAAAACATAAAAGAGTGAGGAAGGAAAGCTCTAACAAGTCATTTTTTAACTTTCTTCCTAATGAAAACAACTTCAGACAGCAAGACTGGCAATTTATACCATCCTACATACACTGGGTTCAAATATGGTAACTTCTTTAGCTCCATGTTGCTTTTGTCAAATATAGATTTTACTATATAGAGGCAGCATACAGAAATCGACACTTCTAGAACATACACAGGCTCTAAGAAGGAAAACAGTGAGGACAAAGAAAAGGATTCTGAAAAGACACCTGGTTTTTGGTAAGTGTTAAGTTATAGAGCTAATGGGCTAGGAAACCTGAAGAATGCTGCTGAGTTACACATTCACCAGCACAGCCCAGCATCCAAGAACAAGTGCCTTGGCATCAGGAAGAGCCTCGTTCAAATCCCAACTCAGGTGTTTACTAGCTATGTGACTCCTCACCTCCTTAAGCTTCTTCAGATAATAATGGAAACTATCTTTAGAAGCTTAGGAGAATCAAACGAGAAAATGCATGCCAAGCACTTGAAACTTTAAAACTTTACAAATGTGAGCTAGTAAAAAAGGAGTTTTTGAAGGCCAAAGTTTAGCTACAAAAATGTCCACGAGCAAGCATGCTAACAATTACTATACATCAGCTAGGCTAATGAACTAAAACAACTTGTCCTCTTGTCTGATTTCTACACAAAGCCAATTCCAGTGACTTTAAGATAAAATATGTGTGTGGATATGTATATGTGTGTGTGGATATAAAACTTCACAAGGTAAATTTAACTTAGATCCTAAAATTTTCAATAAGAATTGTTCGTTAATTAGGTTCATAACCGTTTTGACACATGCCCATGACATTTTAAACTGATTTTTACAAGTTAAAAATAAAAAACTTCTTTTTTTAGAAACATGAAATTCCATAATAGGATAAAGACATCTTGGTTACTGGGCATTCAGAAAAAGAAGATCCTAAAGGGAAAGAAGTCTTTATATCATGCTCACTTCGCAGCAGGCATCATGCTAAGCCCTTAAATGTTTTTATCCAATCTGATCATCACAACCACCCTGCGAGGGCAAAAAGAAGTTAAGTGATTTGCCTAAGGTCACACACACATGGAGCCCATCAGGCCCAGCGCTGTTTGACAAGGTGGTATTGAAGGAGCACGAAGCCCTCCCCTGATCTGTACATGGATATGATCTCTGCTGGCAGGGTTCTAATGTAGCATTATGACTAAGGAGAGAGAAGAAAGGCCAAACTTCCCCAAAATACCTTCTCATCCATGTCCAGCCCTTTTTTATGCTCATTTAACTCTGCTGGTTTTTCGTCCTCAGAGGTCTCATTAGTAATTCTTCCCAGAGAATTACTCAGAACTGGAGATTCATGCTTAATCTCATTTGCTGGAAAGATGAAATATTCAACTGTAAAAGCTTCAATGGTATAGAGACCCAGTTACTTAAAGGCACAAAGGATGTTATACAAATGAACCAATAATGCAATAATTAGGATTTAGTGGATTAATAATTTAAATGTGAATTATAATTTCCCAATTAAACCAAAAAAATTTCCTCTACACAAATAACCCAGGTAGAGGTCTCCATAGCTAATCAACAGTGTAATATAACTACTCTAAAGTAAGAGAGATATATAAAGTAAGAGTGATATAAAAGGCTCATAGACAATACCAAAAAACTTTATGCTTATATAGTAGATATTTTTTTTATAAAAGAATCAGAAAGGTAATAAAACAGAAAACAATATTAAACTATAAAAAATTAAATTTGTCACATTTTACTATATAAGAAACTGGATACTGATGAAGCAAACACTTGTCTGTGTCAGTCAACTATAGATTTCTCAGAGCAAAAATAAAAAAAAATGCATCAGAGCAAAAAATACAAAATTTGAATAAAAATGAGATATGAATGTGCATCTGAGGAAAATGCAAAACATACTACCAATTGAAAAACAGAAAAGGAAATAGATAAAAGAACAGGTTACAGAAAGCCATCATCATCTTCTAAAGAAGTTTAATATGTATAAATCAACGACCATAACAAGGGGACCAAAGGGAACTAGCAACCATGTCAGCCAGCAAACCCTTTATCTCCTTGCCAAGCAGCTGGACAGAAAAGAAAATAAGTAGTTTCTTTTTGGTCTGGACCTATGATTTTTATCACTGTAAGGTCCTCCTGGTATGGAAACTCCCTCTATCAATGCAGATTGCCACCTTTTTTTTTTTTCTGAACGACAAATTTAGAGAGCTGCACAGAACTCTGAAGAATTCAATCGCTTCAAGAAAATGAACAGGTATTTTTCAGAGGAAGAAATCTAAGCAAACAGCTAGAAAAAGGGAAAGGATCTACATATCTAAAAGTATTTGTAGCAGTTCTTTTCGAAGTGGAAAAAAACTGCAAACTAAGTAAGTGCCCATTACCTGGCAAACGCTGAAAGTATGGAACCTTATGGAATACTACTGTCCTAAAAGAAATGATGAAAAGTATGGCTTCATGGAAAAGACTTGTATGAACCAACACAAAGTGAAGGGAGCAGAACCAGGAGAACAATCTACACAACATAAATATAACTTTGAAAGTCTTAAGAACTGCGCTCAATGCAATGACCAACTAGGATTCCAGTGTACTGACTGAAGACTAAAGACTGACTTACCTCTTGACACAGAGGTAACAGACTCAAGATTCCAAATAAGGAACATTCTGACAGTGGCCATGTCAGAATTTCTTGATGAGGGTTTTGTTTTTTTACAATAAGGGCAGTAGATGTAAGGTAGAGGAAATAAGTGTTTGTTAACTGCAATAAAATTTAAAAGCGGGCAACTAAAGGAGAGGTAAAAAGGAAGAATATAGGGTTCAACTGGGCTACGGGGTTTTTGACTATTAAAAAAAATATTGTCAAGAGGATAAGGTTTATATATCACCTTGAAATGTAACTGGATAAGTAATTCTAGCTAAGCTCTTAACCTTTCATGGCCTAGGGGAACATTCTCAGGTAGTAAGATGCTGAGAAGATACTAAACTTATCATAGAGAGCTCTTTAAACCAAGAAAGTCATAATTTTGGACCCCACCCCCCAATTTTAAAAAATGCATTTGATCAAGCAAAGCAAAATGTAGCCTTAAAGGCTCACAAAGCACCGACCAAGCCCATGTCAAAAATCACAAGATGCCTTGCAAGATATAAATTAAACTTCTTTTCTTAAATGACCCATCTGATGATATTAAGAGAGGAATAAATCAGGGAGACATTCTGGCCAGAAGTGGTCACCACTGAGAGGAAATCCTCTGGATAAGTTCTTTTTGAGGATACTATTGTGCTGACTGCCTCCAATGTCTAGAACACCACAAAGGCTTTTAGAGAAGACCTGTAGTTGCTCAAGACTTTGGCCCAACTATCCATACAAGAAATAGCAACTGGATGAAGAATGCTTACTGTATATACTATCAGAGAGGCCTGACCGATGGATGACTCCGTAGTGTTCTTTTATCAGTATACACTGTATCTCAGACAAACACAAAAATGGACAATGAGACAGGTTTAGAATTGAGCACAAGACAGAGAAGGATGGATTGCCTTTGGAGAGTTGTCTGGTGCTTTTAATGTCTCTCAGTTTCTTCCTAAAATAAAGGCTTATTTGAAAAATAACAATATTCAAGGACGCAATATGATCATAAGTGATAGAATACAATATATGTAAAGAACTAAATTTGAAAGCTACCCAATGAGCAATGAAGAGACCCATGAGAGGTGTGAACAGCTTGCAATACATTATAAACAAAAACTGGGCAACATGAGTGGTATAAAGGATATCAGCAGAAAGATAAATTAACATGAAAAGGCCAATCACAAAATGAGGGATGACACATATATTCCACTGATCTCTCTGCAATGTCAAGGGAATTGGAATAAGGCTCTTCCCAAGGACATCAGGTAAGTCCCTATGAAGTTATGAGATAATGTCAGAAGCTACAAAGGAAGGGTAATAAGTTCAGTGAGTAGCATCTGGGAGAGTATTTGCATGACAGCACAGACCCATCTAACTGAAGTGATACAACTGATAACTCACCCTATCAGTATCAATAACAATGGATCATATGACCTTAGTAAGGTCAAGCAGTTTTCAAAAAATTTTTAAATCTGGTAGCCAAAGTATAATCAAATAAGCCATGTCTTTCAAAGCAAATGTCAGATTTTAAAATAAAGTTAAGCTATTTTAAGACTTTAGAAAAAAAAATCACAAAAATAATTCAATGAACGTCTAGAAAATGTTTCCTTGAAGATTAAACTCTGTAAACGCCTTTTTCAGATCACAGATACTTAACAGGGTCTACAATGAATTTGCCCAAGTTAAAGGAACTAATTTTGATCAAGCCTAAAAAATGACTTAAAAATTCCTTTCTAGTATTACATTATAATTTTGAAAATTTAAATTATTACCAGCTATAAATGAAGCACTGGAACAGATTTCTGATGTCAGTGATCCATGGTCCTGTGCAGGAAATTCTCTATTACAAAGCAAATAAAATTTGAAAATCAAAATTTATAATCAAGTGATACCCATGATTGGCTACAGTGTGGTATGCCTAGCTCAAATGCTAATCCTCCGTCAAGCCTTACCCAATGCTCTAGTCTACAGAAATATCACCATATCCTTTGAATTACATTTATCTCTACCATTATTTAGCATTTCATCATAGATTTTTAAAATAAAAAATGCATGGAAGTATATGGAATATAAAGCATTTACACAAATTCAAGTTATTGACCTGGGTTCAAACCCAAATTCTGCCACTTACTATCGATGTGAACTTGGACAAGTCACGAGCCCCCTTGAGTCTCAGTTTTCTCATCTGCAAAATGAGCAGACTGAACTAGATGACTTCTCAGCCATTCTCCCTGTCATTTCTTCCATCTAGCATCTTATGCATGAGTCTCTAAATTCCTCAAAAGTCTCCTGTAAATCTCTATGTTCTCCCATGCATATAGTAGACACTCCTTGATACCTTTATGTCACACTCATTTCCAAATCTCTCTTCCTTTCTCCTACCCATCAAGCCTAATAGAGACCTTCCAGTTGGCTCTTTCTTCCACCTCTCAGATGGCATCACAGAACTCTGGATTTCCAGTGCACAGTGAGGAAGGACTGGTCTCTCTCCACTCCAGTTTAACATGAAGGCAATTTTTATCAATATGGCAGCTAGTGGAAGGAGACTAAATTAAGAGTGCTTGTGTTTCAGTCCTTGGTGGCCTTTCCATTTTTGGTGTTTATTCTTTAAAATTGATTTATTTACTTTTAGTTTACAAGATTCAGTTCCCTTGGGTTTCAAATTTCCTCCCTTCCCTCCTCCTCCCTCCCCCCGCCCCCATTTTTGGTGTTTATTCATTCCTGATCTTTGGTAAACAAGTACTGATACTGGAATGAATGGACTGAGGCAGAGGGGACTTTGTGAGTTCAAGAGGTCCAGAACTCCTGGGTCCAATCAGTGAAGCTAGCTGGTAGCAGAGGAATCTTTTGCACTGTAAAGGATGGCCACTGACAAAAGGATTGGCCCAAGCCTGGCAGTTTTAAGAGTAGACATGTACCAGAGATTGGATAGTACAGAACAAAGATGAAATGTAAAAAGCCGAAACAGCAGATCTACAAACTGCTTTATGCTCCAATGAGATTTAAGTATCAGCCTCTGTGGTGGAAGAATGGTTACAATAATCTCCTGCTTTGCAGGCTGAACTGTCTTCCTTTTATTTATCAATGTTGGGAAGATTATGAGAAGACTGGCAAACTCATGCATTGTTACCAGGGCTATAAATTGGTACAACCATCTTGGAAGCAATTTGGAAGAATGCAAATAAAGTGACTAAAATGTCCACACCCAGATTCCACCACTAAGCAGATATCCCAAAGAGATGTAACACCAGGAAACTAATACAAAAAAGGATCAATCATAAAACCTATTTAGACATTTAACATAAAGTCCTCACGTACACAATATTTATCACAGCACATTTTACGGTAGCAAAGAACTAGTGTAAAAAGGCCCGCTGACTGAGGAACGGAAGACCCACTGTAGAAGATGGAGTATGAACGAGCAAATGACAACTATGACGACTACAGAGAAACATGTTAAGAAATACATAAACTGAAGCAGAGCAAAGTAAACAGCTGAAAAAACATACATGACTCCAACAAGGTAAATAGTAAGAACCACAAAACAATCACGAGTAAATGCTGCAAAGTTACTAAGAACAAATGTGGCCTCAAAAGAAAAGTTGTAAGAGAGTCCAGCCCACGCCTTGGCAGAGATGCAAACACAGCAGACGTGCATGGATTGAAGAATGGCAGAACAAACTATGGAATATGACTGTGCTAAGAAAAACAATGAAAGCTGAATGCTGAGAAGCATGGAGAGACATATGAACTGATACAGAGGGAGGTAGATCCAAGAAAACAACCTATACCACTAAGAGTGTAAATCAACAGCTCTCAACCTATGGTTTATGTTCAGTTTGTAACAATGAAAATACACCCTGCATATCAGATATTTACATTAAGATTCATAACAGTAGCAAAATTAGTTATGAAGTAGCAACGAAAATAAGTTTCTGGTTGGGGGTCACCACAACACGAGGAGCTGTATGAAAGGGTCGCAGCATTAGGAAGGTTGAGAAAGACTGGCCCAACAGAAGAGTGTGGCCTCACAGGATTTGAGAAGACACTCTCCCCTCCCCACCTGTCTGTAGCGGTGAGAACACGGCCTATGTTTATTTTCTGGTTCTTTTAATGCACTGCTTGGTTTTGCTGATTGTTTTCTCTCTCTCTAAAAACATCAAGTTCTAAACTTTAGAATTTAAAGGATTTCCTCATAACTCATTTGCCCTTTGAAAGAGCGCAGAAAGAATTATATATGGAAAGTGTTTTCCCCCAAGCAGAAAAAGAAACAGCTGACACTTTCCCCCAAACATTAGGGGATTCATCTGTAATTATGATACTCCTGTACCATGTTATTTTATAAGAAATGAATTTTTTATTTGGACAAATACAGAGTAAGGTTATAAATACTGTGAGATTTGTGTGAATGGGGTATTTTGGTTTTGAAAAAAACTGTGTGGAAGGAAACACTTAGGATCTTTAATGTGATATCTGAGAGGTCATTGGGAGCTGTAACACATGGACTTTATTGGAACTCAAAGCTGGATAGTCACCCTGGGCTCTTTCAAAGATACAGACAAAAAGATGCCATGACAGGTAGGGATTTGGTTTAAAAACAGAGATGACTTTTCTTGCTCTCTAGCCACCATCTCTCATTCACTTCCAGGCAAGGGCCTCTCTGGAGCTCTGGCCCCAACTGTCTTTCTCCTCACCTCTGGCAGAAAAAGCAGCTACTTGCACACAGCAGAGGCACATATTAGCCTCAAGGAGTCTCTGGTTGAATGTCTGCTTTTGCCTGGAGTCTTTCTCTGAGCATAGAAGGATCTGGGCATTCCTAGCCTTAGCCAACAGCCCCAGGATTTCAAAATGTGAGCCCCTCAACAGGAGCAGTCAGCAGGATCAATTTTTCGCACTGGCAATGATGACCACCAACAGAACAGAAAGCCAAGCTCTGGCCTGGCTGGTCGAACCCTTTTGAATCACCTATGTCATTAGGAGCATATCTAACTTCATTAATATGGTGGATCAACTGGACAGTGATACCCTAGTCTGTGTCACTGAGTAAAAAGGGGTGGCACTCAAGTCCCAGAAACAAGAGTACCCAGGGATTTGTGGGTAGTAGCAGTGCCTGTTCTCAGGTTTCTCAGCTGTAAAACGGGATCATAATATTCCCTAAATCCCAGAGGTACCTTGGGGATCAAATGAGGTATTTTGTAAAGCACTTAGCATAGCATCTGGCACATAATAGATGCTTCCCTTCCTTCTTTCTTTCTCACCATGGGAGGTGGTACTGGTTAAAAGGAGTACTCTAGTCCCAGCACTGATGTGGGACTGCCAGGTATGGCAAAAGAAGGAAGTGCTTGGCCCCAATCACAAAAGATGGCACCAGAGGTCCCAGGGGCACAGCTCCTAAGGACATGGGCAGTGACAGAGGCTGGCCCAGTGTAACCCTTTGCTTAGCATAATCCAGAAAATCCCTCTACTACTGCTAGTATAGTACTCTAAGAGTCCCTAGGCAGCTCCTTCCCAGAGAGAGTTTGGAAAACCAAAACATGGCTAATGGGAGATGGTTTGCTTTCTGGTCACAGGCAAAATGCTGGGCCTGGAGTCAGGGAGACAGAGTTCAAATCCAGCATCACACTTAAGAGCTCTTTCACCCTGGGCAGGTCACTTAAGCTCTGCTTCCATTCTTCACAGGGTTGCTGTGAGGATCACAGGAGATAGCTGTAAAGCACTTAGCACAGCGCCTGGCTCATAGTAGGTACTTAATAAATGCTTGCTCCCTTCTAGCCCCTATGGAAGCTGGGTCCCATTAGCAGCAGATCAGCACTAGCATGAAAACAGTGATAAAGGTAAGCCCAAAGCCATCATTTTAAACCAAAACACTCCCAACATACTACCCTCCAGTCCTTGGACAGGATCTCAGGGAAGGCTGAGGGCAGTGGCTCTTAACCTGGTATCTGGGAATAAAAACAGTATTTTCTCAAAAACAGTATTTCAATATAATTGGCTTCCTTTGTAATCCTAGTTATTTTATGCTTTTAAAATATTCTTCTGCCAAGAATCCATAGGCTTCATTGGATAATGCAAGCGTTCGACAATATACAAAAGGCTTATAAGGCTGATTCTTGTAGCTAGCCCTGTGCAAGCAGGAGATGTCATCTGTACTGTAACCATGATGTCCCAGCAGCTCCTTCTGCTCACATCTTTACATTGCAAGAAACTCTGTGATCCACAGAGATTTGGCTTCCCTGCCACCTGGGCCACACTGTGTAGGTATGAGACTTGATCTTTCCAAAATGAGATGGTGTAGCCTGGGATTTCTGGTCTTTTTTTCTCCCTTATTCAGTCACTCTCTCAGGGCTATTACATTGATTACTGTTTTTTGGCTTTGCTATTATTCTGTTTTAATTTTCTTCTTTCAGAACTACCTCTGCAAGGCATTTCAAATCTCCAAGGCTGTGGTTGTCCAGTAACAGCTAAAGCCATTTCAGCAGTGGAAGGTTTCTGAAAAGATTTTGTTGGAAGTTTGTGGCAGAAATTTCTACCCATCTCCCCCTATATGGGCTCGGCTAGCTCATTCCTGATGCTATAGACCATCCTGGACACACAGAGATGAATCAAGGCTTTGTCCTCACTGAATCTCTTTGTGGACTATCCTTCCCCTATAATAGCTAAGAAATTTTCCTTTTGTTAACTGTTGGAAGAACACAGGTCTTATTATAATCTCTATGCTAAACTATCAAGGGACTGCCCTGGTTATTCTTGGTTTGCAACATCCTCCTACAGACTGTAATAGTAATTATAAGTTAAATGACTGAATCTAGTTAAGTCATTATGTAAATGTGAACCACGAATCTTTTATGTTTGACAGCTCTTTTGTGTTCAGACATAAAATACTGGCCCTATATGTGAGACATTTTATATACTGAGTACCTTTCTCCTAATTCCTCCCTCTGTTCTTCTGCAGAAATCTTAGATGTAAGCCTAAAACCTAAACTATAAGTAAATAAACCACAACAAGGGCATGGTGATTGGTGCTTAGGAAGTCAAGGATGGTGCCCAGATTGGCTTCTCTTTAGAGGCCAGGATTCCCCAGGATTTAACCTGATCTAAGTTTCAGTGCAGAAAAGCCCCTTAGGGAGAGAAGATAATGTAGTACACCAGCCTGGTAGACTCAGGAGCAGATTACTGTTCGATAACAAAGGCTTAATTTAAAAAAAAAAAAAGAGATCGAGAAATCAGTTCTGCAAAAACAACCCATCAACTGCTTCTGACAGCATATGTAAAGTTTCATACCTATAGACCTGGCCACTATACAATGAAGAGAAATAGATAGCTTTTGAACTAAGAGCATTCACCATTCCCTTTCATAAATTCAGGACTTCTTTTGACACCCAATAGTCTGCTAAAGGGACAGTTATAGGAAGGAAAAATTATATACTCACCTTAAAATCGGGTCTAGGGGAAAAAGAGGGAGGGCACCATAAAACATACATATCTTAAAACAGATTTTTAAATTCTAGGGTTATTTTCTCCTATTTAGAGCCATTAAACTCAATGGTTTCCCTAAGAATTACAAGAGTAATGGTAGAACACTTGGAATAACATGCCCAGAAGGGCTCTGAAGAAATTCTAACATATTGATGACATATGCTAAAGCTCTATTCACAAAGGTCAAGTATCTTCTCTACTCAACTTCAATGTAAACTAACTTAATGTCTCAAAATACTGTTTTATAGCTTATTCCAAAGTTGGAATTTCTAAAAACATTCAAAACTAACCTGCCTAAAAGTAAAAACTGTAAAAACAAAAACAAAAAAACCCAAATTAGTAAAAGCAGCTTAGTTTCATTGAAATCTGAGGTGGAGAGAAAAGGTTTGTGCATATGTTAAAACAGTACAAGAATTAACTTATTACATGCCAGTGACTGTGCTAAGTCCTAGGGATACAAACAAAACCAAACCTCAAGGAGTTCATAATCTAATGGGGAAGACTACATTCAAACAAATGTATATTTCTATATAATGTATATAAAGCAGAAGCAAGCTATGAGGGGGAAAATAGGAAATCATGAACAGCAAAGTGCTGGAACTGAGAGATAAGGAAGGCTCCTTGTAGAAGGTGGATTTTAAAATTAATTTTATTTAATTCAGTTCAAATTTAAATTTGAAATTTAGAGGAAGCCAGGGAGGTTAGTAGTTGGCACAGAGGACGAAGAGCACTCTAGACATGAGGAACAACCAGAGGAAATGCAGAGAGCTGGCCATTTCATCATGTGAGACAGGAATGAAAGAGGAGAAAGTGTCAAGAAGGCACATGTGGACAGCAGATGAGGAAGAAGGAACAGAGACATCATGGTGAGTGGTCTCAATTCTTCTAGTAAAATGTGAGGCAAGATTCTCAGCTTAGTGGTAGGCAGGGAGGGGGCGAATGGTACAGGCCACAGGAGGTTTTTATAAAGAGGGATGAGCAACTTTGGAGTGGAATATGGAGGTGGCAAAGGAAGAACACTGGGACTGCCTCATAGCAGTGAGGGCCCATTGAGGTTATGAAACAAATCTGTAGCACACTTTATTCAGCAGCACCTGTGTAGACATGAATGGTGAGAGTGATCCAAAGCTACGGTCTGCCTGGACATAATAAGCAACAAGAAGGGCTTGAGGATTCAAGAGAGATTCTCTGGTACAAATAACCAGAGAGAGAACTTTGTTCAACAGCCCTCTGATTGCTAGCATCAAGTAAATAATTAAACCAGGAGATCTGTAATCCATTCTCTTGGTGGTAGTACTCTGGAATGCTACTACCCCACTTCTGAAGAATCAAAGTCATGGGGGCCCAGTGGGTACTTTGGAATGTTTCTAATATTTTAATTTGGAATATTTCTAATATCATAAAGGATCTTGATGAGCATATGATCCAAAAAAAGGAGGGAGAAGGGCCTGTCATGTAGCAAGAACGAAAAATAATGATGGACAATTCTAGCTTTCTTAGTACCCATAAAATTCAACAAAGACAGAAGATGACTTTCAGGACACTGAAGAGATACTCTGTGGCCATAAGCCATTCTCTCCCACTACACGCCACACTGAAGGGAATTCCAAGGGTATGAAGCTGGGTGACAAGAGGATAGTGGTATGTGAGTTTGCTAAGTCTGGAATGCCAACAGGAGATTCAAGAGGTAATATTCAACAGGGAGCTGGTATACAGAACTGCAGATTAAGACAAGAGATTCTGCCTAGATATAGAGATTTAGCAATCATTTGCATAGAAATAAAAAAAAAATCCTTGAAGTTGATGAGATCACCAAAGATCTAGATACTTACCACAAGTGTGGGGACAGGAAAACAAATGATAATCTGTGATCAAACAGCTGCCAGACAGAGACACTGAAAACCAAGGGACTAGAGTATTCACAGAACAAAGGACTATAAAAAAGCTAGAGAAGTGAAAGCTGAAAAGAACCAGGAAAAAACACCTCTAGAGAGGATTGATGAACTCCAAGTATAGACTGGATCATACTTTTTTCACTTGTTAAATCTCAAAACTATTCCCTCAAGTGCATAATAGTCTTAGGTTATGATTACCATATAAGAAAAACAATCCTGGAAGAATGACTGCCCAGTTTAATTAATGGCAAATCATCATGGAAAGTTATTCAGTCAGACAATTTAAAGAGCTATCTTTATAAGGAATACTTCACACTCCAAGAATAATTTATCTGTTTCTTCACCTGTAAAATGGAGTTAATTCCTGTCATAACCAACCTAACTCTCAGGGGTGCTGCAAAGCTCAAATGAGATAATGGATGTAAAGCAGTTTACACATTTTTAAAGAGTTATATAAGCCAGTTCTTAGCACTGAGCTATGGTAGTGCACAAATTGCTTGGGGAGGGGAGCAAAGATTCTTGAGGTTTCATTTTGAGAAAACAATGGTCGTGCATGCTTCTAATGAAACTAGGCTAACTCAGAATGTTGGACCTCAACAAGACCAAGCAGGATTGAGCTTATCTTCCTACCTTTGGTTAAATCTAAGTCAGCTGCATGCAGGATTCTGTATTATGGGGTTTCATTGTTCTTGTTTTAATACCCTATGTAACAATGGCAATCACTCCAAGGGCCAAAATTGTATTCCTTAAAGGGCCAAAGCCAAGGACTATCAGAGAGATCCTGAAGCAGCTGCTTGTGTGGAAAAGCCAAGTGTTTCAAGGTTTAGCCAAGCCCACAATGAAATGAGATCAAATTACACTTAGGTGCTCAGTGTGGTTGAAAACAAAAACATCAAGAACTGACCAACTAATACTGTGAAAATTGCCCAATTATGTTCAGAGGAATTTCTAGCTAGAAGTGTTCATTCCTCTGCAGCACAGTGCAGATTTTCAGGTTTAGAAGAATAGCAGGAAAACCAATGCAGGGAAGAAAACAAACACCTACTAAATTTGGTGTTGTAAAAAAACTTTGTTATGGGCAAGACAACACAAAGACTGGAGTACTGAAGTTAGCAAAAGTAAAATTTTTAACTGATAAAATTAATTTAAGGTTATACCAAGATATGTAAGAAATCCAGGTGGATCAACTTATAAGATCAAAATACTCCATTAGATTGCTAAAAACATCCACCACTATCCCCAATGTTTCAGAGATTTTTAGCTTCTAGTGGGCCTAGAAATCTTATTCCCATTGAGGAGATGAATTGTGATAAATACTGATATACTGAAAGGCAGAATTGTTTGAGAATTAAGTGGAGATAGAATACAACGATCTCACTTTATACCAATGCCATGTCAATAAAAGGTTAAGAAATTGTTCTAAGATAGGGAAATGCATACTTGAGTATCAGGTTTTAAACACCAATGCAAATCTATGGACTATAACAAAGCAAAAGGTTTATTATATGTCACTAAATTTAATTATTTTACTTTGTTCTAAGTAATGTACGCTGCAACTGTACAGACCATAAAGATTAGAGAAGCATAAAGCATCCTGCCTGCCCTTAAGGAACTTATAATCTTCCTGGAAGGCTCTGACTAATGCAGAACTGGCAACCTAAGCATAATGTTTGAAGTATTATACTGAATGAAGTAAAACAGAAGCACTTTGGGAGTTCAAAGCAATGAAAGCTAGAATAATCAGAAGGTTTTCCATGAAAGACTAGAACTGGAGTAGACTTGAGAAAGTGAAAAGAATGGGAGGGCATTCCAGGTCAGAGAATCTGAGCAAAGTCACAGCAAGAGAAACAAATATGCCTGGCCACGTAGCAGTGAGCAAACCAGCAGGTGATGAAGTAGGAGCAGCAGTGGAAAGGACAAGAGCACATGCCTTGAAGGTCAGACACATAAGCAAGACCCCTGGGAAAACTTAACCATGAATGGTTTATTTATGAATTAAATTCAGGATAGTTTTAATGTGCTATAATCAACAAATGTGAAGAGGTAAAATTTTAGCAGAGTCAGAACAGCAGAGCTTGAGTTCTAATGAATAAAGAGAAAGGAAATCTATGGCCACTGCAAGGTGCTGGCATAACCCAAGCAGATTCCACAAGGTGCTTGTTCATTGAGAGAAGTAGAATAATACTTGGACTGAGCAAGCTCAGCTTCAGCTCGGCCTCAACAGTTGTGACCTGGGTGAGGTAAGTTACTTAATCTGAGTGCCAGGGTCCTCAGCTATAAAATGTATGTACTGTGTCTGATGAAAGGGCTTTGTTAAAGTCTTCCTAAAACCCAGGTCAAATACCAGCCACCAAGATGACAGGCCTATGTCCCTAGTCCTGCACCAAAAAGCCAGACATGGTCTAACAGCTCTCCCAGCTCTAGAAAATAGGAAAGCCCAGGGAATGTGGGACAAATCTAGATGTGAAAACCCACAGCAGAATCCAAGGCAGAAGATATCTTCCTATTGAGATTTTCCATGGGAAGTTCCTGAAGGACTTTGATGGAAATAACATACTGAAAATATTTAATATGCTGAATGTATTAGAGTCAGAGTCTGGAGTACTCAGAAGGCTAGAGTAGGATTCAGTCCCCATGGGTGAGCACAGGGATCACACTGTACCTGGAAGGGATTTTACAGAACATGTAAACAATGAGGAAATAGGTCCAGAAAGGTGGAGACAGATCAAGAGTGCTAGAGAATGAACAGAGGAGCCGGGGTTTGAAGACATTCAGCGTTCTAGGGTACAGTGGTTGGAGGGCTGCGCCTGCAGCCTCAGACACTTCCTAGCTGTGCACAGTCTGTTTGCCTCAGCTTCTTCATCTGTAAAATGAGCTGGAGAAGGAAATGGCCAAGCATGCCAGGATCTCCAACAATAAATATTTACTGACTGACTGACTGCTTGAAGGAGGGCCTTAGGGTTTGAGTCTGTGTGAATGGAAAATAGCGTGGCGCCAGGATGAATGACTTAGGGAAGTTTGGTGGGAGCTAACCACCAGCTGGCTGGGTAAAATCCAGAAAGATTTTTCCTATGAAGACACTCAACAACAAAACCATCAACTTTTCCAGGCTGCCAAGACTAGTATTAACATACTCATTGGTCACGCACTGCAAAGAGCATGTTTTTCATACAATCGTAGCACACGCTCTTATGTCATTATAAGGTAGAAGACAGATAGAATGTGGTTTTCCATAGATCAGTAAACATTTGATGGACTAGAAGAAACATGACTTGCACCCTCATAAACAATAAAAATCGATGTCATCTGGCTCTATAGCAGAAGAAGCATAAGCAAAGTAAAGGAGCTCTCACAACCCATCTCAACATTGAGATAAGCCCAGAGATGGAGTTAAACCCTGAGCCCAATGGTTAGCTGTCTGTTCTCAGATGCCACATTTATGATTTAATATAGTGGTTTTTTTCCCATCTTGACATCAGCAAATGTTTTTGAAGCCATCCCTTGGCAGTGAGTGTTCTGGAGCAAATGATTTTGTAGCTACTCCAATGGCTCTAGGATCTCACTGATGTGGGAATTCCTCTGATGATGAAGACTTGGCCCATCCAATGCCTGCTGATGCCATGGGTCTCTGGTCCAGGTTCTCCCCAAAGTTTCCATGAGGAGGGAGGTTTTAAAAAAAAATCCAGGTTAAGGAAAGACAAAGCCCAAAATAAATCTATACTCTCTCTTTGGCTTCCTTTCCACTTTCCTACAAATACACTCAAAAACCTCACCTGGCCTTGTCCTCATATTCTTCTTTCCTTCTGAGCCAAGTCCTTTACAAAGTCATTCCCAACCGTTGCCATCTTTGTAGATAATACTGAATGAATAACTACACTTTCCACCATCTGCTGGAGAATTCTAAGGCTCCCGACTGGGAAACCTCATTCACTTTCTGTTCCAGACAAAAGCAGCTACTTGCTGATTCTAACTGCACCTCACCCTCTTCCTCTCTCCATCCCTTTGCACAAGCCAGGAGCATTTCCCCCAACATCTTCAGCCTGTTTCCTTTAAGCCCCAGCTTAGGTGCTTGCTCCAATTAGTCCTCCACACCTCAAACAGCACCACTTAGATTTCTTGCAGGCACTAATTACAATTCTCATTTGAGTTCTTTGGGTTTGTCTTCCCCTCCTTCTAGATCATTAGGGCCTAGGTCTTAGTGCATGTTTCTGAGAATAATGCCCAGTGAACGGCGCTTCCTCACTGACTGCTGAGGGTCCTGGAGCATAGGTTTGTTATTTCTGTCGAGGGTTCTAGCACCTTTCCAGTCACTCAGGCCCACAATGATGGTGTCATTCTCAGCTCCTTGCTTTTACTCACTCTGCACATACAACTAGTTACAACACGGCTAGCATATGGCCCCTTATTTCCATTCTCCTCTCTCACCCTCATTCAGAGCCCCATAAGCTCTTCCAGCAACTACTTAAAGAGCCTTCTTTCTAATGGGTCTCTCCTGCCTCCAGGCCAGCTTCTGCTCTGCCGTCAATGTGATTTTCACTCATCACACACAGAATCACTCATTTTTACTAAGAAAATACTGCAGCATTTGTGATGAAGACAAGAGTTTCCTAAATGAAAACACCTTTGTCGTTGCCTACCTAATGGGCGCATATGCTTAGACATTTGTATTTTACTTCTGGGCCTCATGAGCATGTCATGGGCCTCAAGGCCCTTGTTACCTACAGATAAAGCCCTCTGGCACTAATAGCTCTTCAGAACTTTGCCCCTTCTTACCATTTCAGTACTCTGTACTTGCATGCCTTCTGATCTCATCCCCTAGTCCTTTGTATTACTGGATAATTAGCACACAGACACATGTGCTTCCTTCCCACCAATCTTATCCCCCCTATGATGTGGCAATGGCTCATCCCCTTTCAGAAAGGTGCATGTACTGATCAGGACTGTTTTTTTTTTTTTAAAAGAGAAAAAAAAATCTGCTTCGTTTATGTGTATTTTCAAGGAAACCAGTGTTCAGTCAGAAGTGAAATACAAATGTCTAAGCATATGCACCATTAGGTAGGCAACGACAAAGATGTTTTCATTTAGGAAACTCTTGTCTTCATCACAAATGCCACAGTGTTTTCTTAGTAAAAATTGTCTATCTTGCTGCACATAAAGATTTCTTCTTGAGTTTTGGAGTGCTTCCTTTTTGATCAGTCCTAAAAGCAACATAACTGCTTTAAGGGCTACAGATAGCAACAGCAAGGATTTCTGGCTGCTAATAAACAAATAAACTCACCCTTTAATATCAGGATTTTCTTACCCTTATTTGGGCAGGCTGTCTATAAAAACAATTCCCATTTGAATCCTGGGTTAGCCACAGTGGCCACCCTACCAATGGTTTTCTGCCTTCCTCTCCTTTTCCATTTCACAGGCCCTAATGACCTCTTGCCACAGGTCACTGCATCCTTTGGAACTCAACTGCCTTCAGTCTCCCTTCTTCAAACCATCTTGTATACTGAGCCTAATATCAGTTCTGATCATGTTGCTCCCTTGCTCAAAGCTCCTCAAGAGCTTCCCATTGCTAACAGTTAAGTTCCAAAGGCCTTAGCCAGGTAGTTAAAAGCAAACCTCTATTACTGGCCCCCAACCTACTTTTCCAGTTTCATTCCCCACTGCCTATGTACACAATGAGGGTAAAGAATCTGGCTGCCTGGAGTCAGTAAGACCCAAGTTTAAATCTGGCCTCTGGTACTGTGTGACCCTGGGCAAGTCACTGAACCTGTTTCCTCAACTATAAAATGGGTATGACAACAGCATCTACTTGGTAGGGTCACTATGAAGATGTAATAAGATCACATCTGTAAAACGCTTAGCACGGGGCTCGGCACAAACGCTTCCCTTCCCTTCCCCAAAATTCTCAAATCAGCATTATCAAAGTCTGTGCTCACTTGACTCCTAAGACCCCCAGGGACATCCTCCTCCCTCCTGGGGGACATCAGAGGAGCAGCAGCATTTGTTCTGTCTCCTTTATATTCATGACAGCCGATTACCTAATCATCCCACAGTTCTATCCTAAAGCACTCAGGACCCAAAGAAATAATCAGACCTGCGTCCTCATTCACCCGGGACCCGGGCCTGACTGTCTCTGGGCAAGAGGGAAACCAATGCTCTCCAAGCTTGAGATGGGCTCTGAAGGAAGAAGATGTTGTCGGGTGTGTTCCCCAGGTCTGGGGGTGGGTTGGGAGACGGCATGCCATGCCCAAGGACTGGCGAAAAGGGCCCGTCTGGCTGGGTTATTGAGGACCAAAGAAGAGCAACGGGGAGTAAGCCTCAAAAAATGTGCCAGACACATCTGTAAAGGGCTTTCAATGCCAAACAGAGAAGACTGTAGTAGTTGATCCTAGAGGGAAGAAGGAGCCACTGGAGCTTGGGCTAAGGAAGGACCTGGTCAGATCTGCACTTCAGGAAAATCACTTTTGCCACCATGTGGAAGATGGACTGGAGAAAGAGACTGGAGGCAGGGACATCAACTGGGAACCTATTCAACTGGGAGGTAAGTCTAGTCAAGAGGTCCTGAACGTGGATTGTAGAAGTCTGTGAGGGAAGGAGACAGATGTGTAGAGGCAGAATTGTCAGAACTTGGCAACTTATTAGATATGTAGGATAAGAGATCCTACATATAGGGGGTGCTGATGGACGATCTGGTCAGACCTGTGCTTTAGGAAGACCACTATAGTGGCTGATCAGAAGTGAGCTGTAGTGGGGAGAGACTTGAGGCAGGCAGACTCACTGGTGGGCCTATGCTCGAGTGGGAGCAATATCAGGAGAGGAGACATATGATAGATGCTGCAATACTTCCTGTGAAACTATGCCAATTTCCCTTTTCTGGAAAGTGTAGATGACGGTTAGTAGAATGTTGCAGATATAATTTACCTAGAATTTAGCAAACCAGAATACTGCGTCTAGTTTACAGCACATTTTAGGAAGAGCAGTGTTAAGTAGGGGAGGGTAACCAGGATTGTGAAAGCTCTCAAATTCATGTCTCAGAAGAACTGGCTGAAAGAACTTGGGATGTTTAGCCTAGGAAAAAAATGGGACTTGGGGGAAGGGAAAGAGAAACACAGGATAAATCACCTTCAAGTATTTGGAAGGTTGTCTTGTGGGAGAAGAAACAGGTTTGTTTCCCTTAGCCCCAACTGTAGAATTTTATTTTTATTTTTGCTTTTTGGAGGGCAACTGGGGTTAAGTGACTTGCCTAAGATGACACGACTAGTTTGTGTTAAGTGTCTGAGGCCAGATTTAAACTCAGGTCCTCTTGACTCCAGGGCTGGTGTTCTTTTCACTGCGCCACCTAGCTGACTCCCACTGTAGAATAGAACAATGGATAAAAATCATCCTTGAAGTAGAGAAAAGCTTCCCAATAATCACAGCTATTCAAAAGTGAAATGAGCTGTCCAGAGTACTAGTGGATTCCTCCTCACTGGAGGTATTCCAAGAAATGTCTATAGGTAAGAGATTCTTGGTCAGGTATTGATCAGTTGGAATAAATTCCCTTTCAATTCAGACTTATGTGATTAACATCTGCCATATTTCTGGGGAAAGAAGGTCAAGGCAGACATCTGGAGTAAGATCACTGCAAACTCTAGAGGATAGTTTGGTAGGTTGAATAATTTCTCAATCCAAAATTATACATTATTATATACACAGACATACCACGTACTGTATTATATCTTTCATCGTACCCAAGTGTCATTCCTTCCAAAGCAAGTCTCTGAATTTCTGGCAGCAAAAAGTACTCTCCTCCTTATAAGAAGAGTTGCACACATGCCTAAATGGGAAGAATGTTAACAGGAAGAAAAACAGGCCCATTCTGATATTACCAATGTGGCCCAGCTGGATGTCTCCTATTCAGAAGGGTTTGCAAGTCCATGAGTGAAATGGTCTTAAAGACTATATACTGCGGGGCAGCTAGGTGGCGCAGTGAATAGAGCACCGGCCCTGGAGTCAGGAGTAACTGAGTTCAAATCCGGCCTCAGACACTTAACACAAAAAACTAGCCATGTGACCTTGGGCAAGTCACTTAACCCCAACTGCCCTCCAAAAAAAAAAAAAAGCAAAAAAAAAAAGACTATATACTGCCTTGGGACTTCTTTGACTACGGTGATGGGACATCACCGTCTATAATCCAGTTACAAGAGAAGTCTCATACTATACTTGTAGAGATGATACAAAGCTGTGGACTATGGTAATGAGGCTATGAGAGCCTAACCCAGAGGGGTAGCAGTGTCAGAGGAAAAAAGGGGGTGTATTGGACAGATGATGCAATGGATTCAGAACTAGTGAGAATGCCAGACTTAAAGTCATTGTTAATAGCTTGATGTTAATTTGATAGCTCTCCAGTGCAGTACCTCCAAGGATCTGTACTCATCTCTGTGCTGCTTAAACTTTTATAAATGATACTAAGTAGAGTGAGACAGCTAACACTACAGGAGAAGAGATCTTGAAAGGCTACAGCATGGGGCTCTAACTAACATGACAAATACAAAATATTCCATCTGAACAAAAAAAATCAACATTAAAAGTATAAGAAAGGTGAGGTATGTTTGGACGGTATGTGGTCTAAAAATGATCTTGAGGTTTTTGTGGATTGAAAACTCAATATGTAACAGTAGTGTGATGGGAAACAGTCAGTAAAGTTAATGGGATGTTAATGTTAATGGAATGAAGAGCAGCTTCCAGGAGGTGACAGCACCACTGTAACTCTGCCCTTGAGACTCACTTTAGTCCTGTTCAGATCTGGGCACCACAGCTGAAGAACACCTCTAGAATGGGATTACTAAGCAGGATGCTAAAGGACTTTGAGATTATGTCAGATGAGGATCAGCTGGTCTGAAGAAGACACAGGGTGATGTGGTAGCTGTCTTTAAGTACCTGAAAGGCTATTTATGTAAAGGGATTAGACTTGTTCTCTTTGGTCCCAGGAGGTAGAACCAAGAGCAAAGTGTGGAAGTTACAATTACAGTTTCTCAAAAGTGAAATGGGCTGCCCTTCAAAGTGGTTTGGATGACAACTCACATCAGTTATCTTGCGTGTTGGATTACATAACTATAGATGTCTCTTCCAGATCTCAAATTCTGACTCAGTCTCCCTCAGAACCTGTTTGAATCTGTGTCCCAAGAGCCTTCTTATCTGTTTCCAAGAAAAGAGGGTTCCTTTGCCTATGTCTAAGTGTAAAGTACCAAGGAACTAAGGTGCTTGTCTGAGCCAGGAATAGGAATGTCTGCTCTTACAGATAAAATCTGACACTATAACTCAGCCATGCAAGCTCTTGTCTGAATTTCCCACTTACTCTCTCTTCTTTACTTGGAGGGAGAGCTATCTTCATAAAATGTAGGAAATGATAAAGCCTTATAGTCATCTACTTTAGTCTCTCATATTAAGACCAAAATTAAAGATATGTATTTCATTTACTAAAAATCAGGAAATTAGCATCTATATATTAGGTTAGTAAATGCTATTAATCCAGTTTTGAGAAAATCATGAGTTTGACATGGATCAAAGCTAGCAAAGGGCTTTAAAAAAAAGACAAAGAAACTGCAGACTACAGTAATGAGGATGAAAAATATTAATGCGTAATTCAGAAATGTCAGATTTGGTCATGATAATGAACAGTTTTAAAAGGCAGATATTAACAATAAAAATTGGGATAGTCTCAATACTATGTAAACTACGATGAGAATCTAAGAGGTGGACAGTTTGATGACTTTGAAGTATTTGATATTTTCAAATTTCTATTAACATGTATTAAACAAAGTACACATTTTTGATGAAATGTTAGTATTCCTAAGCAGTTTCTAGTACAACGAACTATTGCTGTTTTTCAGGCATGTCTAACTGTTTGCAACCACATTTGGCAAAATTTCTTGGCAAAGATACTGGAATAGTTTGCCTTCTCCAGCTCATTTTAAAGATGAGAAAACTGAGGCAAAAGTGACTTGCCTAGGGTCACATAGCTAGCAAGTATCTGAGGTTGGATTTGAAGTCTTCCTGACTCAAGGGCCAACGCTTTATCAGTTGTACCACCTAGCTGCCCTACAACCAACTGAAGTTACATCAAATAAAGCTAGCCTGAAAGCAATCTACAAAACTAACAAAGTATATTTAAGCAAAGACTAAAATAGCCATAACATTTGATCCCCTAAATCAGGTTTTTTTTTTAGCCCAGAACATAGCAGTTATTACAAATACCAGGCTTTTTTTTTTTTTTAAGAAAAAAACTGGGAAAACACATTAATGTAGAAATAAAAGCCCTGTTTAAAGAACAGAAAAGGACAATATAAAGTTGAAAAATTAAAAAAAAAACCCAAGCATAATAAACCTGATCTTCCTCATCTAGAAGTCTACTTCAAGATTCTATGATAAGAGAATGAAAGGTTTTCCTGTTACAACATTTCTCCTAATGTCACACTTAGGTTCACACATCTAGTTTTATACCTATAACATGACTCTCCAAATACAAATACTGAACAATATGGTAATTTATGCAAAGACAGAGGCTGATTCTTTTCTGTTCTACAAAATTAATGCTTCCAACTCCAGTTTTCCTCAATCACCAAAAGTCAGGGATGTGGTTATTATCCAGCTTGAAAACTATATATAAGAAAGAGGGAAATACATTTGAATGTATGGAATTTTGTTTTGTGGTTAGTCAGAAAAATACCACTGAAATAATTTAACCTGTTGACATACAGAAAAAACACTTTCCCTATTATAACACAGGTGAATAGCCAGGTGTTTTTTAAAGGGAGGGGGTGAAGCGGCACACTAGTCCAACTTAGGAGAATTCTCATAAGGCATGATGTGAGCTATTGGGGTAAAATGCAGAGAGGCCAGTGAAGATGTGCTTCCTTCCATATTTTGCACCACAACATTAACGGAGAACAGTTCACTCAAAACTATCTTAAAATTCACCAAGCTCACAGCCCCTTGAGAACTGAGGCAAAATAGGCTAGTGTGAAATAGCACTTAAGTTGGCAAAGAAGTGCCTTCAAATATTGGCCTTCCTACTTCCTCCATTTGCCTCTGGGCAAATCAACCTCTCAGTCCTTAAAATAAGGAGGCTGGATCTGGGCCTAAGTCTATGATCTTATGATGACATTGCATTAGAATGCAGTAATGACTAAAAAAAATTGGTTTAAACCCTGAAGATTAGAATTGTACAGTACCTGTAGTTTTCAATGAAATTCAACTATTAATACGTATCCTCAGTAAGAGCTGTGCTAGGCATCTAGGTGCTGTTTTCTAACCTGAATTTTAAAGCCAGACAACTACCTCAAAGTCAGTATCTGGTTAAGAAAGAATGAGACATTTCTTTGTGTCTGCTTCCTACCATGTGTTAGGCTTAATGGTGTCAACATTCTGTTTAGAAAATGAGAAAGTTGACTATAATTATGTTTAAAGTGGAGTATTTATTAAATTTGGACTCCTGGAAAATCTTGGATGGGACAGTGAAGAAAGAAATAATTCATTACAATAAGTACAAGTTTCAAATACATTAATTCTATATGAAGTCTATAACACAACTCCACATTTTTAAAATACTGTTTTTATACTTTTATCTACTTAATATTCTCTATTTAAAGTTCAATTGACTTAAAGGATTAAAGCAAAATGGGGGAAAGAACCTCTTCCTTAATACAAGGCTTTTCCTCACTGAAAAGCCACCCCCCCCCCCCAGGAATATTAAATATTTGAAAAACCTACAACAAAAGTGTCAAGGGAGAAAGCTTCTTACAGGGAAAGGAAATGTATTAATCTAGAGGGCATAAAAAAGGATAGGAATTTAAAGTATACTGGAAACCCTATTTGCTACTAGTGTTTAATATATTCCATTAACTACATAAACAATTTTAATATTCACTACTGATTTGTAAAACTCCAAATGCAGCGGCTGTGTGAAAAAAATGTGTTTTAAAAATATATGTATGCTTGATGCTTTTACCATAGTTATTTCTTAGTCTTAGTACTGTGATCTGAATTTATATTAAGAATCTGGGGGGGAAAAAATCAACATACCACCCATGTAACTGAAAATACATTAGCATAACCTAAAAAAAGAGACCCAAACCTCAACTTCTGCAATATTCTGCATCTAAAAAGGTACCTCTTTACATGCTGACAGGCATACCTAGAGTCACTGCTTGGTTCTCTTTTCTCTGGCAGTTTCATAGGCTTTGAATCAATTTCTTGGCAGTCTTCAGCACCATTAAGCTCCTGGTTTTTAAAAGCATCATCTGAAGTAACTAAAGGTTCCCCTTCAACTCCAAAGAGGTCTGGGTCATCCTGAATTACATCAATTACAAGGACATCATCTTCATAAGCTTGAAGTATATCTGGAAATGCAACTTTAATTTCTGCAAAGCTTTTTCTGGACGCTTCCTCACCAACTTCTCCAGATGAAATAAAAGAATCAAACAGGTGAGGTTCACTGGAAGGTGAGCATGTAGGGCTTTTCTTTGTATATCCAGAATCAGAAGAAAAATCATTCTTTTCACAGGTAGGAGAAGGAGGTAGAGTTGCTGTGAAAACCTCAGGAAGCTGTTCAGGTGGGCTGGTTCTAGCTTGTTTCAAGAAGCTCTGAGAAACAGTATTATAATTTTTACTATAAATCTCATCAGGATTGACTTGCAGTAGCGGGACATCAGCCGGGAAGCACAAAGACTTTGGATTTACTGTACTGTCAATTTCTTTCATCCTATTCTGCCTAATCTCTGTTGTAGATAAATTGTCAAGAAGCTCTAGGGGGCTATATGCTTCCTTCTCTGATTTAACATTTACCTCCTTTTTGGATTCTGTTTTCTTAAGTAAAGGAATTTTAAAGTTTGTCAGCCGCCCAGCGTTCAGCATTTTCACTAAATTTGGCACTGCGAGTGTCTGTTGGGCAAGAGCTGCTTTCCTACTCAAAATTTTGCCTGTAACATTGCTGACATCCTGACTATTATGAGAAGTAGACAGATTAAATTTTGCTGAAATTCCTTTATCTTTTCTTGGATTCACTGTCAAGTGTAGGGTCATATTAGTTAAATGAGAATTTTCACTGCCATTAGAAATCACCTCTGATTCAATTCTACTCAAATCTTCTGACTTCCCTTTTTTGTTACTGCTGTTTATATGGTCCTCTATATCCATTATAGGAGATGATAATGCAGTAACAGAAGACAAAAAACCTGCTTTTATGTCCATTTTTTCTTTACTTGAAGATACTTTCTTCACTTCTGTAACAAAACTCTGTAATGTTAATTTGGAGTTATCAGCTAAGAATTCATTACTTAGAAGCAGACTATCAGAATTATCTTGACATAATCTTTCTTGAGACCCAGAAGGAAAGGCACTTGATTCAATTAAGATACCTTTCTTATGAGACCAAACAGATGTCCTAGCACAGGAATAACAAGGCCAAATTCTTTTACCAGTCATTGGAACTGTTCTTCTACAGCTTAATTTTAATTCCTCAGTTTCACGGAGGTTTTCTGAAGCTCTCTTTTCAACATGATGGTAATCTGGAATTTCAAATATATCTCGAGATAGTTTCACTATAGGGCTTTTCACCAACTTAAAATACTCATCTGGTTTTGTGCTTTTATGGTCAAAGGGCTCTGGAATAGTTTTATTTCTTTCTTTTCTACCACAGGGTTCGAATGTTTCATTTGCATGGTGTCTTGCACTCATTTTCTTGTGATTCTTCTCTTCAGTAACTTCCTGAGGACTAAGAGAATTATCCATTATAGAGAAACCCTTTTTTAAAAAAACTGAATTTGTTTTAAACTCTAAGGTGTCTTTGTTCTCTATGAACATTTGCTTTGCTTGCAACAATAATTCATCTGATTTGCTATCCACCTTTGGGAAACTTCTCTCAGTGACAGTTTCATCCATTTTTTCAGACAATCTCATCCTTTTCCTGGGTTTTCTCCCAACTCCTCTTTTGACTTCTTTGGAGTGCTTGTTTTTTGTGTTTTGAAAGCATGAAAATATACCTTTACTTCTATTAGGGTGTAATCCTTCTTTGTTTCCTTCTAGCAACACTTTTCTCACTCCCACAACATCTTCTTCCCTTAGAAGATGGGGGGTACCATTCCTGTCACTCTTCTCCACATTCTCTCTCTTTATCTTGGAGGCCATTTCTGCTACATGCACATGTTCACCACTTTTAAAAGCAGGTTTTCTTTCCTCACTGGAATCCTTAAAGGGTTGGCAAGTACAGTCACCTTTAATCACTGGACACGTCTCCAGTGCAGGGGTCAGGCTGTTAGGAGAATAATCTGACTTCTCCCGACCCTCTGCTGGAATACTCTGTACATCCTTGGCTTCAGTTACTCTGGGAACATCCCTTTCCAGACCTTTCGGTTTTGTGATTCTAATTTTCCTTTTACTGCCCTGTGCCAAGCCTTCCTTGCCCAACGTCTGCATCAGAGTCCCACCTTTAAATGCACGGGGCTCCAAGGTCTGAAGCGGGTCAGGGCTGAGTAAGGATTCCTTCATGCTGCAATCCCGAGGCAGGGTGACCGCAGCTGCTGGCCCATGGTCAGCTCTTCCACTTGAACCTTCTTTGACTTTTCTCTTTGCTAAAAAACAAAAACACAAAAACAAATAGACAAAAACCAACTTTTCAGGCATCAAAACAAACTTAAAAGACAAAGACCATGTGACAGCATCTAAAGGGAGCAGCTGCACCACTGGCAGCACGGCGACTCAGGGGGGCCGCGGTCCTGCAGCACAGCCCGGCCGGGCCTCAGCTTCCCTCCCGCCCCGCGCCCCCTCCCTGGCCCGCTCCCACGGCCCCACCTTTCTCCTTTGGCTCCGGCTCGGGGCCCGCCGCGGCTTCCGGGGCAGCGAGGGCCTCCACCCGGCCAGGGCCCAGCGGCTGTGGCTGCTCCGAGGGCCCGCCGCGGTCCAGGCTGTGGCTCCGGCGGCGCCGCTTTCTCTCCTTGCCCAAGGCCTCTCCCACGGCTCCGCGGGGCCCCGCGCCAGCAGCCGCCCCTCTCCGGCTCCGGGCCTGGCCCGGCCCGCGCCCGCGCTGCTGCGGCTGCAGCTCCGCGGCCACCGGGGCCTCCTTGGCGCCGGGCCTGCGGCCGCGCTTCCGCCACGGGGCCTCAGCCTCGGCCTCGGCCGCCTCCGCCACGGCCTCCCGGGCCCGCCGCCTCCGCCGCCTCCGCCTCCGCTTGGCTGAGGAGGGCTCCGAGGACGGCTCCGCTACCGAGGCCGAGGCCCGAGGGCACAGGCGACGGCTCGACGCAGACTCCCGCTCCGCCTCATCGCTGCCGCCGTCCCCGCCGGGCCGCGAGGGCCCCGAACCCCACGACCGTAACCGCGGCATGGTCCGCCCCGCCCCCAAGTAGCCTCCGTCCCTGCCGCCTCGACTCGCTCCCCGGCTCCGTCCGCCGCAGCCACCGCCTCGCGCCAGCCTCGCTACCGGGCGCACGCCACTCGTGCGCCTCACACCCCGAGGCCGCGGCAGCGGGAAGCGGAAGTGACGCACGGCACCCCCGTCTGCCGTAGCCTGGGCCGGGACCCCGAGTGAAAGTGAGGCCGGAGCGGGCGGGGGAAGCGCAGAGATGCCTGTCACTCAGGCGGCTTCCAGAGCGACGGAGCGAAATCGAGGCCAGCGACGGAGGAGCGGGGAGGGGAGGAGAGAGGAGGGGAGGGGGCCTATCAGTCAGGTGGCTTTCTTAGCGAAGGTGAGGCTGGCGCGGGAGGAGCGGGGAGGGGAGGGGGTCCCAGTCGAGAAGCGACAGTAACTCTTACCCCATATGCTCCTCTCCTTAGACAGAGGAGAAAACTGAGGCCCAGCACCCATCCACAAGCATTTATTAAGCGCCTCCTCTGTGCCTGACACCACGCGCACCGCGACACCCCCGGCTTAGCGCAGGAAGCCCGGCCCCAGCAGCCTTTGCGCCAGTCCTAGACCACTTCTCACCCCTTCCCCCACCTCCAGGCTAGACCCCCGCCCCGGGGAGGGGGGACGGGCCGGAAGCGGGTGACTACCGACCACGCTGGCTGAACCTTGAGCTGGCCTCAGGACGGCCTGGTTCTCGCTGACCCCCGGCCCGAATTCTGTCCGCACTCACCCGGACGGCCTTCCATCCCGCAGGCGCTTCCTCAGTGGCCCTCCCCACTCCCGGCTTCCCGGCTGCTCTTAAGGACGGACCCACCGAGAATCACCTGCAGCGCCGCGCCGCCGCCCCTCCCCCCTATGCCTGATGAAAAGGCCACTCCCCACTCCCCTCCCCCAGCCCACCTGCTGCTTTACGGCCGGGGGGGGGGGCGCGTCCCAGCGCCCAGGGACGCCAGGGGTGCGTCTTGAAGAAGCCGCTGCCCTCAAGGCGGGGGCTGCGGGTCAGCTCCGAGTGGCCTCGGCCGGCCTTCTCCCGCTTCGTCTCTCACGTGCCGCGCTCCCCGGCCCTCGCTGGCCCCGGCCCCTGCGGAGCCCTCCCCACCTGGAAGGCTTCCAACCGCCCTTGGGACACGGCCAGCACCCAAGCCCGCGAAGGGGATTCAAGCCCCAGCGTCCGAGGTCGCCGCCCTCCTGCGTGTCAAGAGAGCCGATGGCGGCCCCGGCTGGCGCTGCCCGAGGCAGAGGGCCCCTCGGGCCCCAGCGCAGCCCCGGGGAGCAGCCGGGCCTCACCGGCCGGAGAAGCACTCCCCTCCCCCCAAACAGAACAGCCTGAAAGTCAGAAACACCCCGGCCCCCGAGGGTCCCCCGGTGCCGGCCTCGGGAAGCCTAGGCTCCGGCCTGCGCGGGACGAGGGGCGTCGTCTGGGGGGAGCCTCCTCTGTCCCTGCGATGCGTCTGTGTGAGGAGCCGAGTTCCGGAGCCTTTGCAAATTCATCTTTGCCCCGTTTGACGTTGTATGAATCGCTCTCACCTGGTATCTCTTACTGGAACCCCACCGCGTCCTTTCTGAGACTGCCGTGTCCGCAGCAGCCGAGCGCCCCTGCAGCGTGCACTACGGGACCATGGACAGATGTTCTGTATCACTCCCATTTCTAGAGAAGAGCTGCTGGGAATATCTTCTTAAAATGCACGTGCCTTAAAACCACCCCTTTGGGGCATAAGTCCGGTCAAAGGGCACGCGCAGTTTGGTCACTGCTCGGGCGGAGTTCAAAGTGGCTTTCCAGAATGGCCGGACTAACTTGGAGCTTCCCCATCGCCTTCCTGCTCCAGTTTTCCTGCAGCCCGTTCCCTCCAACGTGGGTCATTTTCTTTTTTGTCGGCCTTGCCGATCTAACGGGCATGAAAGCTCAGAGTGCCTTCAATTTGGATGAATGGTTTGGAACATTTCCCCCCCCCCCCCCCATATAGTTGATGCTAACTTGGATTTCGTCCTTTTTTGAAAACTGCCCGTTTCTATCCTTTGACTTTTCAATCTGTTGAGAAAAAGCTTATTTCAGTCAGTTCCTTATGAACTTGGATAAGAGAATTGTATTAGAGAAACTTGCTGCAAAGATTGTAGCCAGTTGTGTTTTTCATTTTAACTATAATTGTACAAAAACTTTAGATCTTTGTATACAATCAAAATTATTCCTTGTTGATCAATTCTCTGCTTTGTTTTATCAACAGTCTTAGACCTTATCTATTGATTTGAGGTGAATTCTTTGCTCATCTAACTTACTCATATCACCTTTTATGTCTATGATTTATCATTTTGCACTTTATCCTGAGATGTTGACCTAATAACTTCTGCCAGATGACTAGTTTTCCTAATAGTGAATTCTCTCCATAGGAACTGGTGTCTTTGGGTCTATGAAACAAACTATGCTGTTTTGTTAAGTTGCTTCTGTGTGCCACAGAGCTCATCTTTTCTACGAACTGACCTGTTTTTAAGTAGTGATAGCTTAAGATATGGCAGATAGTCTTTTCTCCTTCCCATTCCTCCCTCCCCAGCCCATTATTACTTTCAAGATGGCCTCAGTTTATTTTTGAAATGAATATCTGATAAGCTGCAGTTAGACAAACTGTAGCCCAACTCTAACATGATCTTTTTGGTCCTCTCCCAGAACCCCCACCGCATTGGATATCTCAGCTTTTAAATGACATGAGACACTTTCAGCTGCATACTATACACTCTCTTCCCCCTCCCCACAAACCCATAGGGTATACTTTTTTTTCTTTTTGGAGGTGGGGAAGGCAAGGCAATTGGGGAGTGACTTGCCCAGGGTCACAGGGCTAGTGTTAAATGTCTGAGGCTGGATTTGAAGTCAGGTATTCACTGTACCACCTACTATACCCAGGGTATACTTTCTAAACAAGAAAATCACTTCAGTATCAATATTGAGGGAATTCTTTATTTAAATATATCTTAGCAGAACCATAACTTAAATGGTGTCTGGGACAAATTCCTTTTCTGGGGTGTGATCATAGTCTGGTGTGTCCTTGTCCCCATGCTACCTGAGGGTTTCTCAGCTTCTCCGTTCAATCTTAAACCCCTCCAGCTGACCCTCCACTTGTTCTTTATCCTAGGATGGCCCGCTGTAGACCTGGGATCTCTATCACCTCCTTTGGGTAAGAAATAAATACTCATAGGATTTCTTCAAGAGGGTGATTTTATTTTATTTTATTTTTATAGCTCCTCTCTACTTTGTGCTATTATTGGCAGAAACATTTTCACCCTCTCAAGACATATTCCTGAAAATGTTCTAAAATACATTTTGCACTGTTCTGATTTGTGTTTCCTCATCCTAATCTTTTCTCCTAAATGAATTCCTGGTATTTCAACAGTTCAGATCCTTGATTCAATTTTAGATTATTGATGTCCATCTATATAGGAACACCATCCAATTCTAGGTTCATCCAAAGTTAATACGTGGTTTTCTGATAAGTGTTGAAGATCAATAAATCTAGTTTAACTACAGAAAAAAAAACGACAAAGCATTAAAAAAAATTTTTTTTCTGCTTCAAAAGTCATGAACCTCCCAGTAACATTTAGGAACAGATTTAAGTCTCTGGAATACTGGATTAGCTTTCTTTCCACTAGGGGACCTCAGAGCCATAGCTACTGAAAGATACTGGCTCTATATTTCTCCCTTTCCTCCTTCCTAAACTCTAGAAAATACTTCAAGACTTGGAGGGAGAGGGATTAATTTATTTCTGTTTAAATTACCAGAGTATCTACTAGTTATGGCATTAAACCCAGGAAGAACTAAACTTTAGCAAGTCAAAAACGTCAGAAGGTACCAGCTCTCCAGGGACCAAAAACATTTCATGGCCCAGCTGAGCTGCTACTTCTTCAGCCAGTCTTCTGATTCCCCCAACTCATGTTTTCTCCATCTTTTTAAAATTCCAATTTAGTTTAAAGTTTTTAATTTAATAAACTATCAAATAACTATATAAACCATGAAGTACAAAAAGCTCAAACTGAAATATGAACAAAATACAAATTTTAATTTGTTAATCAGGTAATTGAAAGCAGCTGGCTTATAAATTGGCTTTGTGGCAAATACACTAACTTTATTTAACAACAGAAACAAAAGTGGCACATGAGAATCTGAAGGCAGCATCCAGACCTCGCACATTTTAGAACCAGGATCTCTGCTCCAGTCTCCATGGGGCCTTGTAGTCCGAATCCTTTCCTACCCCCACTAGGAGCATGTAAGCACCTAGAGATCAGGACTGTGTCTGTTTTCCCCGTCACCTTTCATTCCTGTTGCCTAGAACAGCATTTTGCGTGTGTGTGTGTGTGTGTGTGTGTGTGTGTGTGTGTGGAGATAAATAAGTATTTATGCAAGCGCATTTCTTATTGTCAGGTACTATGCTAAATGCTTTATAAATATGTCATTTGATCTTTTTTTGTTTATTTATTTATTGGTTTACCTCATTGATTTCCACAAGATTTTGAGTTACAAATTTTCCCCATTTTTCCCTACCCACCACCCCAAAATAGTGATTCCACTGTATGCTCCCTCCCCCAATCTGCTTTCTCCTCGTCATTTGGTCTTCACAACAACCTTTGGAGGTAGGTGCTGTTACCCTCATTTCACACTTGAAGAAACAGGCAAACATCAGTTATGTGACTTGCCCATGTTCATACAACTCATAGGTATCTGACACTAGATTTGAACTCAGATCTTGCTGACTCTAGACTAGATGTTTTGTCCACCAAGCTACCTAGCTGCTTCAATGCAGTGGTAGAAGCTTAATTAAAAGGAATGCTTGAATTGAATCATGAAGAGTTAAAGTAGCAACTAGCAGCAAAAACAATAAAAAAGAATAAACCCATAGCAAAGACTTGGGTCACCTGCTTCCCCCACTCTCTTCTAGTGGTCTTCGCCACTACAGAAGCCAAAATCAGGGTACTAGATTTGGGCTCAAGTTATGAATTTGTTGATGATCTATTCCACTCTGTCTCTGTTCTTCAATCATTCTCTACTCACTAGACAGCTCTAATGAAAGGATAAATCCATTTCAGTATATCAAATTAAATCTCTCAGAAAGTACAGCAGTGCCCTTCCAGCTAAGTCAACTATTTGTCTTTCTACCTAATTTTTTAAAAATAGTGGGACCATAAACTTCCTTTCTCCCCTCTGCCTCATTTCCCACACATACTTAAATTAAATGATGAATGTCAAGAGCTTGATTTCACACTATTTGACAGAATTAAAAATTCACTAAATTTTTTTTTAAAAATCACTAAATGAAGAAAATTTCACTAAGCTGAACATATTAGATACTTAATCCTCAAGCTACTCTTCAATAATGGTCAAAGCAACTCATTCTTTCAAGGTTGGGGAAATTAATAATTCAAGTGTAATTTAAGAGGAAAGATTTCACTAGTAAAAAAAAATCTGAGCCTCATTTAATGGTAGAAATATTCAAAAGAGAGAATAGAACAGACTGGTAACGTTTCTGCCATCTCACACATGTTGGTAGGTCCTCTGATGATATGGATTCATGCCTCCTCCTGCTGTCCAGATCCTCTCATGACTTCTGTAGCCTAGGAATTCTCAACCCCTTTTAAAAAATTGATTTGTTTATTTACTTTTAGTTTACAAGATTCAGTTCCACAATTCATTTTCTCCCCTTCCTCTTCCCC
>CM053597.1:16779282-16801409 GCA_028646575.1 Pseudocheirus occidentalis | reverse complement strand
TTCTCTGAATGTAGGTATCTCCTTCCATCCTCAAACTTGTAGAGTTGTCTTATAATTGGATGTTGCTGAGAAGAGTCCAGTTTATCAAAGTTGGTCATCACACATGTGATGTGTCTGTGATTGTGTACAAATTTCTCCTGGTTCTGCTCTTCTCACTTAGCATCAGTTTGTATAAGCCTCTCCAGGTGAATATGAACTCCCTCTTCTCCCCATTTCTTATAGCACAATAGTATTCCATTACATTCATACCACAACTTGTTCAGCCATTCCCCAATTGATGGGCATCCACTTAATTTCCAGTTTTTTGCCAACACAAAGAGAGCTGCAGTAAATATTTTTGTACATATGGGTCTTCGTCCCACTTCTGTGATCTCTTTGGGATACAACCCCAGAAGGATATGCAATTATTTATAGCCCTTTGGGCATAGTTCCAGATTGCTCTCCAGAATGGTTGTATCAATTCACAGCTCCATCAACAATGCATTAGCGTTCCAATTTTTCCACATCCTCTTCAGCATTTGTCATTTTCCTGTTCTGTCATTTTAGCCGATCTGACTGGTGAGATTTGGAACCTCAAAATTGTTTTGATTTGCATTTCTCAAATCAATAGTGATTTAGAGCATTTTTTCATATGCTTGTAGATATCTTTAATTTTTAACTCTGAAAATTGCTTGTTCATATCCTTTGACCATTTATCAATTGGGGAATGACTTGGTATTCTTATAGATTTGACTCAATTCCCTGTATATTTTAGGTATGAGACCTTTATCAGAGACACTGGTTGTAAAAATTTTTTCTCAGTTTCCCACTTCCCTCTTACTCTTGGTTATATTGGCTTTGTTTGTACTTAAACTTTTCAATTTAATGCAATCAAGATTATCCATTTTGCATTTTATAATGCTCTCTAACTCTTCTTTTCTTTTTAATGTCCTGGACTCCCTTGGTGCTCTGGGGAAGGCTATGCATTCTTAGATTTTGCTTTAAATGCACAAAAATTAAAAAAAACAAAATTATGAAGGAAGACAATATCAAATTATGGTTATCAAGTTATTTAAAAAAAACCATCCAAACACATTAGGGACCCGAGGTAAGGAGTTTCTACTCTACAGGCAATCTACTCACTACATGGGGTGGGTGGGCCTTTTTCTGGGTCTCTTCACATTCTCTGTGAATCAGTGCAACACAAGGAGCATCCATCTCTTGGTCTTACTACCTAGTTTCCCTATGGAAAAGACAAAGGCAGGTCTACCTCATTTTTTAATCATGCATTTCTTTTGAAATTTTTTACATGGCTTCTTCTGTGCAGTTCTTGGTTGGCAATAAGCTACAGACCATCCATAACTACACCAACTACACTTTCTCCATTGATCTTTGGATGACCTACAACCTTGGTCCTTCTGAGACTGTGGCATTCTGGGATTGATTATCATATAGCATCACTGAAATCAATTTAGTCTGTTAAAAGATGGATTTTTCTTTCAGGGAGAAGTCATTAAAAGCACTGAAAAATTTAACCAATTCTGCAGAGGCTGTTCATTCCTGAGGCAGATCAGTCTCCCTTGAAGCATCTGTCTAAGATGTATATGTACTAATGAACCAGCTTTGTGGGCTCTGTACGGCTACTTATCAGTTACAGAATCTCAGCTTTGTAGGATCATAGAATCAGATCCAGAGCTAGAAAGGACTTTAGCAAATAATTCCATCCTTCCCATCCCCCTGCATTTTTTTTTACAGTTGAGGAAACTGAGGCTCAGAGAGGTTAAGTGAGTAACCTACCCAAGATCAAAGGTGGCAAGAGGTAGTGGGATTTCAAACCTGGGTCTTGGGACCCCAGTCAGCTCTTTCCAGGGTAGCCATCTACCCTCCTTTCCCATCTGAATATTTCTCATAGCCCAAGTCTACACCTAAACAAGAATCCCCTATCCAACATATGGCCATCCAAATTTTGCTTGAAGAGTTGACATTAGTTCAGTAATCACATCTAGCTCTTCTAGTACCTTTATGTGTAACCACTTTGGGGCAGGACGAACTCAAAGGCATTTCTCTTATTCGTTTTTATCTTCCTAGTCATCAACTCCTCGGAAGTCTTTTGTATTTTTTTTTTTTTAGTCCAAAGATTATTCTCCTTATCAGAGACGAGAAAGACAAAGCAAGAAGGGGAAGATCTGCCCTCTTTAAAGTCAATCATCTCTTCCACCTTAAGCATCCGAACTATTTGATCTTTCTACCCATGAAGCTGAAAAAAATATTGTCATCTTTACCTTTTCTCATCATCCTTGGTTCATTCAGAACTTTAGCACAGATGCCCTAGTTTTTTTAGGTGATGCCATACTTTTGTCTTTATCTGTTACCAGTCCAAATTTTCTTCTCATCTCTCTGCTGACAAAAAATAACAACAAAAAAACAAGACAAAGCCAAGATCAATTCTCTCCTTTTTTTTAGTACCACATTCCCCTGGTCACTTGGGCTCAGACCACTGGGAATCTTTTTTTCTTCTCCCTTTCACCTCTCCTGCCCAAGACATCTGGTGATTGTACAATTCCTCTCTTGCCTGATCTCCCTGTTTTCTACTTTCTTCAGTTTTCAGTTCATCCTAGACAAGCAGCCAGAGTAAGCTTCCTGAAACATAAGTCTGATCAAGAGACCAGAGATCCAGAGCTGAAAGGCACCTCAGACACCACTTCCAGTCCCCTTATTTTTTTCAGATGAGGAAACTGAGATCCACAAGCATTAAATGATTTACCCACAGGGACATGGGTAGTAAATGACAGATAGAATTTGAACCCTGGTTTTCCACCCACATCTAAACCTCGTTCTCATTTCACTCTTCTATACAGCTTCTCACAACAGTCTTTCACTCAAAGACATCCTTCCAGGAGCTCTTCATTGTCCACTGAATAGTATTTGAACTCTAGCTTGGTGGTCAAGGGCCTCCATAGCTTGGCCCTACCCCATTATTCTCCTGCTTTCCCCCCCCCCCCCAATGATCCAGCCAAACTAGGTTTTTCTTCATTCTCTGAATAGACCCTCAAGTCATTTTGCTTTTTCTGTCCCTTCTCTCATGCAGGTTGCAGCCTAGAACCAACCTATACATAGAAAGCCCTCCTGAAATCTTTTAAATAAATGAATGAGATCTTAGTGATGAAAATATAAAAAGCATAAGAATAAGCGTGATGGGGAATGAGAATGAAGGAGAGCTGTCAGCTGCTTTCATTTTTCTCCCTAGAAATTTCTCTGTCTGCAGTTAATAATAGTTTTCATCCATATAGCAGATCAGTTATGTTATCTCTTTTGATAAGAGCAATCCATGGAGAGGCAAGTATTATGACTTCCATTTTATATAAGAGGAAGAAAAGTATTAGCGAGGCAGTTTGTGTGATGGAAACATGGTGGCCTTTAGAGTCAGAAAACCTGGGTTTGAGTGATAAGCAAATCACAACCTACAAATCTCAGTTTCCTGTCTATGAGAAGGTGATACTAATACTTGTACTCTTTACCCCACCTCCCCACAGGGAGGTTGTAAGAAAAGCCCTTTGAAATCTTTCCCCTTTAGTCATCTAATGAGTCAGCATGGGACTGAATGAGATCTGTGCTGCTTCAACAGAGTGAAAGCTCTTTGGAAGAGACTCTAGAGGTCATCCAGCCAGATTTCTCTTACTTTACAGGTGAGGAAACCAAGACTCAGGACGTAAACAGGACTTATTCATTCAAGGAATGAGACAACTGTGATCTGAACCCAGGATTTCTAACTCTAAATCAAGGTAATCATTCATTTTCTGATGTGGATTGAGGAAATGAACATTTTGAGCCAAGTTATTGGAGGAAAAAAAAAGCTATGGGTCAAGAAATGCAAGGTTAGAAGTATTTGCTTTTTCTATTAGATAGGGGAAAAAAGAAATTTAGGTCAAGCAAGGATTTTGATCAGTCAGAAGTGGGGAGAAGAGGCAGAAAAAACTCAAAGAACTTGGATCAGGTATCTTTTGGATAGTGAGCTCTTAAATAAAAGAAGGGCATTGATTCCTACCCAAGGAAATTCTGGGTTCATGCATGGGACCTTTATAAATTATATGTCAATGCCTCAAAGACCATGTGTGGAGCATGTGTGGGGAGAACATGACATGGTCAGTTAAGGGGTTAAGCATCCAGTAGGACAGAGGATGTGGGCACAAAATGAACTTTTACAAAACAGACCAATAACTTTGTGAAAGGAACCTCTTAACTCCTCATTCAAAGCTCTCTATAAATTTTAGCCAGTTTCTTTCTTCTTCCTACCCCTACTGAAACTTCTTTTAGGATGGAATGCAAATCTATGGGACTAAAAACTTTGTTCAGATGTTCTAGTACCACCTGAGGGCAAGGACTGTGCTTCCTCTTATTAGGCAACTAGATACTGAATTAAATATTTTTTAAAAAGGTAAACAGTTGTCATCCCTCATTTCAACTAATTGTCATCCATCACACCAATGAAAGCTTCTGGTTTGCCTTTTAAAGGATGTTTGGGGATACAGTTAATTTCTTCAACCTCATTCATTAGTGTACCTGTGCATGACGGGTGGGAAGGCTTAGGGCTATACAGGATGAAGGCAAATAGAGGAACCAGATTTCTCCCCATTGGACTTTCCACCATTAGGTTTCCATGATCTTGGACTCAGTTAAATGCAAGTATAGTCAGTGTTGTGCCCTGGGGCCAAGGAAAGGACAGGCCCAGAATGTGAAAGTAGTAGTGTGATAGAGAGAACATCACACCAGATTTAGAGAAAGAGGTCCTGGGTTCAGATCCCACCTTTGCCACTTCCTGATCATAGCCAAGTCTTTTCATCTGTCAAATGAGGCACTTGAATGTGACCTCTGAAGATATTTCTAACTGAGAATTTTTGAGTCTAGGCCTAGTGAGGTGAGGCTTTGCAACATTTTTGTTGGGTGACTTTAAATTCGATTCTGTGACGATTTTTTTCCAACAAAGCTAGTGTTCTCAAAGTCACATTAAATAAGAGGGGAAAAACCACTAAACCCCCCTCCCCACAAACCCCAAACAAGACATACTTAGAATCATAAAGATTCAACCCAGATGTTTTGATAAATCCAGTATATCTTATTATGAAGTCCATTATCTGTGGTGTATTGCCATAAAGTTCCAGTTGTACCTGGAAAGAAACAAAGAACCATTTGGCCCACTCAAGCACTAAGTTATCCAGCTGTGGGCGCAGGAACACAGGTAATCAGGCGAGGAAGGAGGAATGGAACTAAGGTAGTTCATTGTTTTTGTTGGGGAATTTTTTTGCCTCTCAATAATTCCCAGAAGCCTTTGTGAATGACATCCAGGTTCTTTGTTTCTGCTTCTCTCATTCCTTTCACCATTTGGGAAAATAGAAGTTTTAAGCTCAAATTAGGCAATCTGGGTAGTAACAATCTATGATGAGGTCACTTTTCCTTATACACACCTATTTCTTATATCATGTCTCTCCCTATCTCATTTGGGTATGTTTCTCCCCTTTCATTTTTCAAGGGGAGAGGGGAGAGACCACCTTTCTTTTACAGGACGTGGCACTCCTTTCCCATCTTGGGCTGGCAAGTCCATTGCCAACAGGGGCTTCTCAGGGGAAAGACATTTGCTGTAAGTTTACTAGAAGTTGGAATCTAGGAGGCCCACTTCCAACCTCCAGAATACAAGATGCTTGGGAGCCTTAAGCTCACCTCCAGCCCTGTGGGACAGAGGGGTACAATCCCTATAGGGCCCTTCCTTCAAAATCAAGGCAACAAACTCCAAATTAGAAGTTTGAAAAAACTTTCCTAAAATACAGACCGCCCCAGCTTTCAATCATTTTACTTTAGTCTTCTCGTCCTTTCTTCCCCCATTAAAAAAAATAACCAGAAGGAAGAAATAAGGAAAGGTTGCTGGTCTTTTTTCTAGATCAGGATTTCTTAGCCTGGGATCCATGAATTCATTAAAAAGTATTTTGATCAGTATTTCAACAAAATTGGCTTCCTCTGTAATTTTCTGCACTTTATGCACCTAAAAAGATTATTTTGAGACAGGATCCCTTAGAATCCCCAGATTGCCAAAGGAGTCCAGGACACAAGATGGTGTAAGATCCCTAGTCTAAATGGGACATTCCAAGAAATGAAGGAAGACATTTTAGGGGACTGAGAACAAGTCAGTTTCACCACAGCTGAACTTTGCCATTGGACTTTAGTAAAAAGGTTCGCAAAGAAGGAAGTTTGCTGGACTCAGATCCTTCTACCCCCAGTGATCAGAAATTGTGAAAGTAGATCTTCTTTTATGTCTTTGTTTACCTAGGCATTTTGTTTCTTACAGATTCCTGTAGTCTAGGACCTATTAGTATGACCAAGTTCTGGAAGTAAACGTTCAAATTAATATTACCTACATTTAGAAAGAAAGGATAATTAAGGTCAGAGAAGGGATAACTCAATGTGGTGCCATTTCAAGAAATTAGGATAGATTTTCTCAAAAGTACATTTTACTAGAAATCTAGTTACCCAGGAATCCTCACCTAAGTATACTACCAGTACCTCAGACATATGGCCATCTAACCTTTAGTAGGCAGCTTCTGTTGAGGCTGAACTCTTTACTCGAGGGTCAGTTCTTAGGAAGCTTTTCCCTATGATCAAACCTGAGTTTACTGAACCATTGCCCAATAGCCCTAGTGCTAAGAAGAACAAGCCTAATCTTCCCCTATGACAGCCTTTTCAAAGATGGGACATAACCCTTCTTGTTTCCAGGTTAGACAAGTATAACCCCTTCAGACAATTTTCACAAGGTGTGATTTCCAAAGTTCTTCTCGATTCTAGTCCCTCCCTTGGTTTCCCAGCTTATGAACACCCTTCCTAAATTTAGCACCCAGGACTGAACTCAGTAGCCCAAAGAGGGTCTGACCAGCGTAGATTACAGCACAACTGTCCTCTCTCTAGACATAACCTTGGGCACTGTGTCATGTCAATCTAGTGGAAGCAGCTAAGACTTAACTATCACATGGCTAATAGAAAACAGAAAACAAACAAACAAAATCCAAGACCCTATATTCATCTTATACCTTGCTTTGACTCAATGGGATTTCAGGAAACATCCCCCTACATTACAAAGTTTTCTCCCCTCTTCAGGACTTATAGTTTTGTAAGTGTAGGGAGATGCTGGTACAGAAACAACTTCCATCATCAATGCAGATCTTGGTACCTGCTAAAGAAAAAGTTACTGGCCAGAGAGAAGGGAGGAGTCAGAAAGAAACCCTGAGAAAGAGGGGTTGCTTAGAGACTAAGATAATGGCCACAGCCTTCTCATCCAAGGGGGTCGAGGCTGACAGGGAGAGAAAGCTATGTTGTTTAAAAGGGAAGAGCCTCCAAGTAAAAGCCTTTGGTCTTACAGAGGAGCAGAGCACCTAACTGACCTTGTGCTAGAATGTTTCTTGATTATGCTGGTATAGTAGCCTGTCCTCCAAAGAAGTTGTTCAGGCTCTGGAGAGCCCCCCTCCCTTCTAGCTTCAAGATGAACATCCCCCCCCCCCAATCTCGTTCCAACAGCAGAGTTCCATCTCTAACCTGCTTCTGATTCTAGGATCGAGGCTTCTCTCTGCTTATAAAGCCCCAGGCCCCACCCTCAGCTTTCTATTTATACAGGTGTACTTGCAGGTTCTTATTTGATTCCATTTTGCTGAGCTGGTCTCCACCCCCTTCCTGCTTCTTCATTTATAGCTAACAGGAACCTGCTGTAGATTCCTGGCTGTGAACCAAACCAGAAACGGTTATTTCAAGGAATCTATAACTACAAATTGTGCCGAATTACACCCTCTAGTTGGTTATTGGAATTCTTGTAAAGAGATTCAGGGGGTAATTTTTTGTGTTTTAAACTATTTCCAGTGTATTTATGTATGAAGAGAGGCAAGAGAAAAAATAGATTTGTGAAACAGTTAAGAAGACAAAAATCTATTTTTTTTAGAATTCTAATTCCCATTATTCATTTTTATGTGCACTCCAAACTATACTTAGAAGCTTCGTCTGATTTTAAATGCAAATAAAGTTCAGTAAGTAAGCTTGTCAATCAAAAGCTATCAGGTACCCTGGAGGGATGCAGGGAGACATTCTGATGATATAAAAACAAAAAGATAGCAATAAAAATTTATTCCAAAAAGTAAAAACATTTAGAAGAAAAGGAATGATTTTCATAACTATGTGCAAATATCTGATGGTCTTTTTTTCTCAACCCATTTTAAGATTCTTTTTTTTTTTAATTTTTGCTTTTTGGAGGGGGGGGAAGACAGGGCAATTGAGGTTAAGTGACTTGCCCAAGGTCACTTGGCTAGTAAGTGTAAAGTGTCTGAAGCTGGATTTGAACTCGGCTCTTCCTGATTGTAGGACCAGTGCTCTATTCACTGGACCACTTAGCCACCCCATTTTAAGATTCTTAGAATAAGGGACAGTGGCTTCCACAATTTATCTATGATAAACTGCCTTAGTGATCACAAATAAATGTTACCCTTTTTGACAGCCATAATTAATTAGCTACAACATCAACAGAAAAATTAGAATTTAGCTATTGGAATTCAGTTTTGTGTGCTCCAAAAGTCTTGGTGAAGCTTTAAGCTATAATGGCTTAAGATTGCATGAAAACTTTTGAGCATAACAATATAGAAAAGAATCCGCAGGATCTTTTAAGGCCTCACAAGAGCCCTCTGAGAAAGAGAATACAATATGATTATTCCCATTATGTAGATGAGGAATGATTTGCCCATGGCCACATAACTAGTAAATATCAGGACACACACCTAGGACTCTACTGATTGCTGGTCCAGCTTTTCTACTACTTTACATTGATCCTTGGCATAGTGCTGATAGTAAATGGACTGCCTACGGGGGTTACGGATATACTGGTCACAGACATTTTCATTGAATTAATATTTGTTGTGACAGAATTGATTTCTAGAGACAGTATTTAAATATGACTAATAGAAATTGTAACAAAAACTCTGATACTTTAAAAAAGGTTCCTTATAAGTCTTCTGAGCCCAAGATAAGTGACTATAATGGGTACTAGAATGGGGGACATGAAAGGATGGGGGCATTTTGCTCTGATGCAGAGTATTTCACACTTAACAAAGAATAAGGAATGATTTCTTATGCAATTCTTTTTTGTTCTTTGTATATTGAAATATTTGTTTTTTTATGATTAAGTTCATAATGAAAAAAATAAAAAATAAAAAATAGAAGCCTTTCTGAGATTTCTAATGGGCGTGGAGGGTTTATTATTTAAACATGTTTGGGTGTTGACATGATAGCATGTTAGACTAACCTTCTTGACCATCTTTTATCCTTTTGCGAAAAAATAGTCTTTATAACAATTTTTTATTTTCTGAGTTTTAAAAATGGCTAAATGATAGTGTATACCTTCAAAGTTAGCAGTCTTTGCTAACCATACCCTTTTTAGCTAATCATTTCTGATCCCCAAAGATCCGTTCTGATTGGTCTTATCAATGTTACTGGGCAGAATATTGTCTATTTCTGGCCCCAAAGACACTAGATCAGGGAATGCACTCCAGTGTAGCAGGGGTCTTACACTCAGGTATACTTTAAAGAAAATTTTCCCCTTTCATTTAAAATAGTCAAGGATTGTTATTCCCAGCTCCTTTCAGCTTGACTCAGTGCCATCAAGGTTTTTAAATAATCTTTACCTTTGAATATCATATTTCAATTCTTTCGACAGTGACAGGCAAGGTCAAGCATATCAAAACTGTATGTATACTCAGAGCTCTGGGACTAATGGCATTGAATTTTAAGTACCAGAAGCTCTTTGAAGCAGGGCTGTTGTTGTTTTTTAAAAAGTAATGTACAGCTTAGCCACAGTTTGGGAACTGAGCAGGTCCTTTGGAAGTACTTAAGGAAGAAGACATTCATGGCAAAGCACTCTTCTAAGTAAAATTTATTTCTCTCCTTTTGGACACAAGGACTTCCTTCTAACAGTATCACTAATTCTCTTTAAAGTTCGTTGGAAATAGACAAACTGTGACGGCCAGCCCTTTGTCTGTCAGTCACTGTGGTTCTTGTGCTGCCTAAAATTACACCAAGAAATAATAACCTCGAATTGTCTTTTGATTAATTTTGCTTCTTGAAAGGTTTACCTTGGTGCAATTGTTGACTTTGAGCTTTGGATCAATATCCTCTTCGCTGTATGTGGAAAGTGGGTGGCGCTGGCCTAAATGGATTTCCTATGGGTAAACCGAGTCCTTAGGTACAGCTCATAGCGGAGCACCAGCTTTCCTTACAAAGCTCCATCTTTGGAATGTAGTCACAACCAATGGGACTGTTTAGAGTATTTTAAGATTGTAGAATACAATGAGTACAAACTGTACATTTTCCATTCTTGGAATCCAACTTCAATCATTATACACAAACTCTAGATTTGGAGGAGAGAGCGCTAGTCTAACAATGAGAGCACCTGGTATTTTAAATTGGGTTATGCCACTCACTCACTGTGTGACCTTAGGCAGGCTATTCACTTAGTCTGGGCCTTAGTTTACCCATCCGTAGAAATGTCTAAGGCACTCTCTGGAGCTACCATTATGCTTTTGGTGAGATTGGGTGAAGGAGATGATAGGATTTAGTGTAAGAACAGAATTTGGAGATTATTCAGGACTTCTTTATCTGGGGTAGGAGGGAACATTTTTTTAAATAATATTTTTGTAACTATATTTCAGTATAATTGGTTTCCTTGGTAATCCTGTGTATTTTATTTCATGCATTTAAAACAGTATTCTGAGAAGGCACCTATAGACTTCACCTGCCTGTTGAGGGCAGCACAATCCCCTTGGCACCCAGGCTCAAAGTCTAAGTGTGCTGATCTTCATGACCTTGCTCTTTCTCACCCCCTCTCCTCTATCCAATCAGTTGCCAAGGCCCGTCCATCCTGCATGGGTAACATCTTTAGTATACGCCTCCCCTGTCCTCTAACACTTCTGTCAGCTTCACCCCTGGCCCATTGTAGTTCCCTTGCCTCAAACCTCTCCCCATCCATCTCCTACTCACTTAGCCTGCTTTCTCATAGGAGACTCCCTCCTGCTTTCTCTGGCTTCCTTCAAGTTCCAGCTAAAATACCTCTCCTGGCTCCCCTTCTTGCTTGTGCCTTCCCTCTGAGATGCTTCCAAATTGATCTGGTCTATAGCTTCTTCCTGCATCCTTGTTTGCATCCTTGTAATCTCCTTCATTAGCTCATAAGCTCCTAACACACACAAAGCATTAAGAACCCCTGATTTCAGTCCAACTCTGTCATTCCGTATTTATATCTTTTGATTTTTCATTGCATTTATCTCTGAATATATCCCTCTCACTTCACCCAGTAAGCTTCCCTTCATAACAAAAATTTTAGAAGGAAAAGGAAAAAAATCAGTCTAGCAAAACCAACATATTGACCATGTCTGAGGTATTATATTTTCTTGTGCTGGAAAGAATATCACATGTGAGACTGTAAGTGTGTAAAGTGATTGTAGAACAATAACAAGTTTTTGCCTGCCTTGGCAGCGAGCTGCTCTCCATGTTTTCCCAGATTCGTCTTCAGAGGACAGATGGCTATTCCCACCCCACGTGCAGGCTTCTGGGAAGCCCCAGGTCTGAGCTCGAGCTCTGGTCCCTGACTCATGCCCCTGACTGGCTAAGGGTCATTCTGGTTCCGATTTATTTGAGGACAGAAGAGTTAATGGTTGACATGTAGGAAATAGAGCCATCCTGCCAACATCAGGCCTCCCCTACTTAAAAGCACTTGAGTAGAATTAGTCTTTTCACCTGAGTCCTCCAACCAATCCCAGCCTATAAATAGACTCTGTCAGGTGACCCTCTCTTTTCTTCAATTGCTTGTTCACTCCTCTTGTGAGATTGGGAAGAGTAGAGTGGTTTTCTATATGAGCTTTTTTTTTTTTTAAAAACATGAAAAAAAACATAACTCAGGCAAGGAGGGAGAGGGCTTGAAAGCCTTTAGAAATCAGAATCTTACTGTGCTTTCCCAGGAGTGGGCAAAGAGGTTGATGAGGGCCTTCTGATCCATTAGAATCAGTGTCCTGGGGGTGGAGGGGACCCCGAGGTCAGCTATTCATAGCTCAGCTTCTCCACAGTCTCAGTCCTGCTGCTCTCTGGACGTCCCAATTCATCCCTTTTTAGAGAGAGGTAGCAAGTGGGAGAAAAAGTACAAGGTCTGAAGTAAAAAGGTTGGATCTAAATTCTGCTTTTGCTGCTTTTGCTCCTAATACTGCTCCCCCCTCCCCGCAGTGTTCAGAAGGAGAGAAGGAAGGGAGTGTTTGTACAATACCTACTAGATGCCAGGTACCATGCCAGGCACTTTGCAAAGATTATCTCATCTTATACTCACAACAACTCTGGGAGATAGTGACCCCCATTTTACAGTTGAGGAAGCTGAGGTAGATAGAGTGACTTGCCCAGGGCCACCCTTGCCAGTGACCGTTAGACATTTAGAGCCCTTTCCAATCTGATTCCAGCCCACCTTCCCTAGCTTATCCATCTCATTCTCTTTCACTCATTCTCAAACTCACCTGACTTTTTGTACCTGTACAAAACATGCCATCTCCCATATTCTCTCGGAACTGCCTTGTTGTTTTTTTTTTTGGAGGAGGAAGGTAGGGCAAGTGACTTACCCAAGGTCATATAGCTAGGGGTGTGTGTGTGTGTGTGTGTGTGTGTGTGTGTGTGTGTGTGTGTGTTGTCTGAAGTCACATTTGAACTCGGGTCCTCCTGACTCCAGGGTAGGTGCTCTGTTCACTACACCTACCTAGTCGCCCCTGGAACTGTCTTCTTAAAAGTCTGATAACCAGCACCAATTGACCTTTCTGGCCTTTGTGCTCTATGACATCTCTGTAGCAGGTGACATTGTCTACCAACACCTTATACCCCTTCACCTCTCATGTTTTTAGTTTCTGCTACCTACTTTTTCGTCAATCCCCCATTTTTTACTCAAATTTAATTCCATTTCATCATATAGAAAATTACCATGGTAAAGAATGAGATGTGTAGATAGTGATTTGTTTGATAAAAATCAAGGCATTTTAGTGGATTGTAAACTCAGCATGAGTCCATATAGTAATATGGTGACCAAAGCCTTGGTCTCTCCCCACTAGAGATCATCCTCCTCTCAGCTCTCAAAGTGATCTTTTTAAAGCATTGGTGTGACCGTGTTACTACCCTATTCAATAAACTCTAGGGGCTCCCAAATACCCCTCTCTTTGGCTTTTGGGCCCCTTCACAATCTGATCACTTTCTACCTTTCCAAGGCTCTTACATCTTTGTTCCTCCTGTGTACTCTGATCCAATGACATTGTCCTCCTTGGGCACAAGAAAATACTCTGCATCTCCTGACTCCTGGGCTTTGCACCTTTGTACCAACTGCCCCCCCAGGCCTGAATTTCTCTCCTTCCTCATCTCAGCCTCCTGGTTCTATGGTGTCCTTCAATTTTCAGCTTGAATTTCCTCTTCTACGCAAAGCTTTTCCCAGTGCCCTGCGATCTTGGTGCCTTCCCTGGGGGGTGATTTCTAATTTACCCTGTGTATATCTTGCTTGTACGTAATTATTTCCATGTTGTCTCCTCCGGTAGACCACTGTGAACCACCTGAAGTCAGGAACTGTTTTCACATTCCCAAGGCTTCACATCATTCCTGGCACATAGTAGGCCATAGTAAATGCTTGCTGGCCTGACCTAACTTGCTAGTTACAGCTCCAGTGACAGGTGCTATTTGAATTGTCCTGCCCTGCAATCAATATTGCCTTTCTCCTTGTCCATTAGAGAGCTCGTGGGGGTCACTAGGCTAATTAGCTCAGTGGTATACCCCAGAAGAGTTTGTAATTGCCTTAGCCAGGAGAGAGGGTGAATTGTTTTTATTCTTCAAAGTGCCTGCCCAAGCACAACATGGATGCCTTTTGTTCACTTATGAGGTTCACTCCCTTCTCCCCCCACTGTCGTCTTTCAAATCCTGGGCCTGCCATTTCCACCTGTATGACCTGGGATAAGTCACTTAAAAATGAATGTTTTTTTAAAAATATAGTTTTTCCACGTACATTTCTCATTTAATGTTTCCTGACTTCAGTTTTTACCATTTGTCAAATTATGGTATTGGACTTGATCTTGAAAGCCTTTTCCAACTTTAAATCTGTGATCTTTGTTGTCTTCTTCTTAATTGCTATCTGTCTTCATATAACTGGTATTATTATTATTAGCCCTTTACTACCTGGCCAAACCTGTAATATGGATTGGCCCATTCCTCCATGTTTTAATGAGAAAACCCTTGCCTGTGGCCACATTCTTCTTATAAAAACTGTAGGAGACCTCCACAGCATCCTTTTGAGGGGGCTCCACTTTATATTCCTATGGGCATTTATCATCTATTTCAACTGTCTATTGATTAGAATCTTATGAGCTTCTCTTCCATGAAGAGGGTCAGTGCAATGGGGGACATACGTATTTTTCATCCTTCCACAATGGCTATTCCAAACAGTTTATTTTATACTTGATGGATTTGTGATTTTGTCAGTATGAGCTCTCCTTCTCCTGACACAGACCATAATCCCGCTATTACTTAGCAGGTCTTCAAAAGTTGCTGTGTCCTTAAAAATCATGCCCCTGTGGCTGACCTGGTGGTGAGTTTCCCCTCTCCCTGCCCATCACCACCTAGGACTGGTCAGTCCTTCAATTAGCATTTATTAAGCACTGGGGATACAAGGAAAACCAAAAGACAGTCCTTGCTCTCAAGGAGTCCTAATCTAAGGGAGAGAAAACCTGAAAATAACTATGTACAAACAGGAGATACACGTATATCTCTGTCTATCTCTGTCTCAGTAAGTAGGAGATCTTCTCAGAAGGAAGGCACTAAGATTAAGGAGGGCTGGGAAAGGCTTCTCATAGAGGGTACAACTTAAGCTGAGATTTGAAGGGAGCCAGGGAAGCTGGGAGGAAGAGATGAGGATGAGGAGGGAGAGATTCTCCAGGGATGGGGAATTCATGAAAACTCCTGGTGAGGAGATGGAGCATCTTGGAGAGGAGCATCAGGGAAGCTGGTGTTGCTGGACTGAAGAATATAGAATGGGGCAGACGGTGTAGGAAGACCAGAAAGGTGAGAAGGAGACAAAAAGCCAATTAAGGGGGTTTGTGTTGGCTCCTTGGGGCAAGGGAGTCCCTGAATGAGTAGGGGGCGGGTGGTGAAGAGTTAGCCCTTAGACAGTAGATTTACCCAAAGTTCACCCAAAAGCACCACACTCAAAGCCTCTCTAGCTTTGTCGATCCTGCCAGGATGTGTGGTTTACTAACATAGCTTTTCAAGACTCCAGGATCACCTTCATGATCAGAGGGATTCCACACAGTGGTTTGAAGGCTTTGGCTCTCTTTTTGACATTGCAATGGAAGGCTGTTCAAGATAATTGCTATAGTACATAAAAAAGAATAATTATTTTCTATTTGTACCCTGTTTCCTTTTTAAAAATTAGTCTTGGAATACACAGAAAAGGCTTGGGGGGCATATGGATATGTTTAAGTTTGATTTTGGCAGCTGAGGGGGGTGCCATAGTGTATAGAACACCAGGGAGACCCAAGTTCAAATTCATTTACTAGCTTTGTCTGTGACCCTGGGTAGGTCACTTAGCTTTTTTTCAGGCTCCATTTTTTCATTCATAAAATGGGCATAGTAGCACTTGGCTTACATGGTTATTGTGAGAATCAAGCATGTTAACAAATCTTTATGTGGCACTTCAAGGTTTGCAAAGTCCTTTACAGATGCCTCATTTTGTGGTAGATATTGGAGAAGATGTGGGAAAAATGGAACACTAATGCATTGTTGGTGGAGTTGTGAACTCATCCAACCCTCTGATCATTTTATAGATAAGGAAACTGAGTCTCAGAGGGATCAAATGACTTACCCATGGTCACACTGCTGATGAGCATTGGAGATGGGCTCTGAACCCAAGTCTCTCCTGATACCAAGCCCAGTCTTCAATCTCTACCATGTAGTCTCTCCAGTGAGGGCTATGATGCCTCATGCACTGGAGCCTTCCCAAGCTGTATCAGATAGTTGGATGTTAACTTCAGAAAGGGTGAAAATGATTTGTGTACACCAGCAGAGATGCCTTGAGTAACTTCAGCCAACCCGGCCATCTCCAAACCCTCTGTCTGTTTGGGGCCAACTTGACTGCTTGTGAGAAGCCCTCAAGCTTTTCTGCCTGTCGCTTGTTCTAAGGAGACATGGGGTGAGGAGGTGAAGGCAGGGAGAAGCGATGGAGTTGTTACCGGCATCCTTGAAGGGGCTGGGTCAACCTTTCTCTCCATGAAATGATTTCAACTGAAATGTTTTCTTCTTGCTGAGAATCTCAATTAGGGGGCAAGGGGCTAGTTGTAGACATTAGGAATAGAATCTGAATGAGGAGGGGAAATGGATGAAGAGGATTTCCTTATACTCTAGCAACAATAGCTTCCAGGATTCAATAGTCATTATGGCCATTCTGAAATAGACTGGAAATGAAATAGTGAATGTTTGGGCAGACCCATGGTTAGGAATTCTGGCCCCTTGGGCAAACTCAGTTGTGTGTGTGTGTGTGTGTGTGTGTGTGTGTGTGTGTGTGTGTGTGTAGGGTGTCAGAGGTATGACACTCTTGAATGTGGTTGAGGTAGACTGGGGACAGAGGTCATAGGAATTGAGGAATAGAGTGCTTGAAGCAGGTGTGAGTTGGGGTGGAGAAGAGGACTGTGAGCTGTATAATGGGTTTATTGGTAAGGAGGGGCTGTGACAGGGAGAGCCATAGATGACAGCAGCAATGACCTAGGCAGACTAGACCAGGTCTTCTTAACCTTTGTGTGTGTTATGGACCCCTTAGTTAGTTTGGTAATGCCTATGGATCTCTTCTTGATATAATGTTTTCAAGTGCAAAAAATAAACAGAATTACAGAGGAAACCAATTAGACTGAAATAGTTATTAAATATGTATTTTTAAAAACAAGTTTATGGACTCCTGTTTAAGAATCCCTGGACTAGAGTGAGCTAGCCTTGGAGCGATGGTAACAGCAGGAAGCAAGAAGAGTACAGACTTCTCAGTCCATCTATCAGTGGGCATTAAGCCCCTGTTATGTGCTGGGGATACAGTGAGGATACAAAAACAATATGGAGGCAGTCTTGTCTTCTTGTACTCTATTGGGGAAGATGACATGTACCCATGGGGCTGTGGGAGGAAGAGTAGTGAGTTTTTCTAAGGGTACCAAGAGATATGGGGTTTTCAGAAGAAAACTAGACTCCAATGAGTTTCTAACATGGAAGGAACACAAGAGAAAGAGATCAAGGAAAATACAGTGGGAAGTACCGGCTACCCTTGATGCTGAGTTTCGTCTTGAGCTGATCCTGGGTGTCCTGCATGGTGAAGGGGGCATCTGGGCTGGGGACACTCTGCCCCACCCCAGTTAGAAGTGTGTGATAGCACTATAAGTGTAAAAGCTTGGGGGTCTGGTGAGGGGATAGGGGAGGAACAAGGCCAGCTGGAGCTCCAGCCCAGTGTGGAAGGAGAGGAGAAGTGTGCCCCCTAGGATGTCAGTATATGGGGCAGAGTTCTTGCTGCCCATGCTAGTTCTTGCTCTGTTTGGTCCCCCCTGATAGAGTTGCCTTTTCTAATTTTTAGTGGGAATTGCTGCTTGGTGACATAAGAATATATGACTTGTGGTGACTATTTGCTTTCCAGGTTATGGCTTAGGTTGAGTGCAAGTTTTGTACAGCCTGAGGCAGAAAGACAGAGCTGGGAACTGCAATAGCTCCTAAGCAGTGTTGAAGGTGAAAGGGTCTGCTGGTCTCCATTCTGGTTTTGCAGTCATCTTGGTATGCTCCAAATATGAATGGATGCAGTGAGAAGGGCAATAGATTAGGAGCCAGAAGATCTGGGTTTGAATCCAGACTGGGCCATTTGCCATGTCTGTGATAATGAGCAGTGAATTCAGCTTTCTGGGCCCTGGTTACCTTATTTATAAAATGATGGGGTTGAGTGAGGTCATGTTGTTGAGTCTCTGCTCCTGTGATACAAACTGTGTGTTTTAAGGCAGTGTGGAGAATTCGGAAGAACATGGCCCTAGAATGCAGGAGACCAAGGCTTGTCATTGACACGCTGCTTGGCCACTAGCTACCTCTGTGAGCATTCACTCTCTGTGCCTCAGTGTTTTTCATCTGAAAAATAAGAAGGCTTAACAAGGGGATCTCTAATTTCTAAATTGAGTCTAAATGATTGGTGTTCCATTTTGGTGTAAAAAGGGCAGAAGGTTGAAGAACTCACCACAGGAGGTGGAAATGGGAGCTCTGTTGGAAGTAGATTGGAGATTGTTGGGGCAGGATTGCAGAAGCTTTGAATGCCAAACTAAGGGGTTTTGAACTGTATTCTCTTGGAGTTGAGGAGACACCGAAGGCTTTCAGCAGGCCTGCAAGGGTGTGTTGAGTGGATTGGGGTAGGGACAAACTAGCGGTAAAAAGAAGTAACTACAATAGATGAGGTGAAGGGTAATTAAAAACTGACCTATGGTAGTAGCAGTTGAGATAGGAAGGAGGAGAAAGATGTAAAAGATATTGGAGGAAGAATTGTTAGGATACGTGGAGAGTAAGGGATTCAAGGATGACTTTTAAGCTTGAGTGGGTAGAAGAATAAGGGTGCCAAAAACAGAAAAAATTCATCAAACATTGATCAAGCACCTGCCATGAGCAGGGCTCTGAGGCACTTTCATAGGATAGTCTAGAACAGTGGTTCTCAACCTTCCTAATGCCTTGAACCTTTAATACTCGTATGTGGGCATATCTGCATGTAGGTGGACCTTCCTGGAGACGGATAGAGGAGGTTCCTAAGACCATTGGAAATGTTTCCCATGTGAAGGAGACCCCTGTGAAAGGGGTTGCAACCCACAGGTTGAGAACCGCTGGTCTAGAAGAAAGCTGATCTTGAGTCAGAGGTGATGAGGTTGTCCTAGGATGTGTGGAACCTGAGATCCCAGTGATACATTTAGTTGGAAACATGCAGCTGAAAATGCAAGTGTGGTTCTTAGGTGAGAGACTAGGACTATAGATGTAGATTTGAGAGTCATTGGTACAGAGATGTCTGAAGCCATTGGAGTGGCTGACTTGCCAAAGGAGGCAGTTTGTAGTATGAAGAAAAGAGGTTTTGAGCACAAAATTTTGGGGAACATTTTTATTTAGAGAGTAGGAAGAAGAATAGAAGTCAGAAAAGGAGAAAGATAGAAGTAGTCAGAGAAGTAGGAGAAAAAGAGTATGGTATCACAAAAACCAAGAGGACTAGGGGAAATCATGAGAGAAACTGGTGATGAGTAGTGTCAGATGCTTTAGAAAGGTCAAGATGGAAGGGATTAAGGAAGACCTTTGAATCTGGTAATTAAGAAGTCATTCACTGGGGACTTCTTGAGAAAGTGACTTTTCATTAGAACAGCAGTATTCAAAACCAGATTACATAGGGCTGAAGAGATCGTTAGTGGTAAGGAATTTAGGGTGACCAGTATAAACTATTTAGAACTACCCTGGCAAGAAAAGAGAGACGGAACGGTAGCTTGAGGTGGCAGAGGGGATGGATTTTCAGTATAAAGGAGGCTTGACTATATTGACAGGAAGATCTAAAGGAATTTGTAGACTATAAACTCAAATGAACATAAGCTCCTTGAGGACAGGGGCAGGTTTTTCTTTGTTTTTCTATCCAAGTGTCTAGTAAAATACCTTACATATAGTAGGTGCTTAGTGGATTGGATTCAGGCAAGAGAGAAGGGATGTGTGATGGAGCAAAGTCCCAAAGATGGAAGGATTAACCTTGGCAAGGAGGTAGCTCTTTGTTTGAAATAGGAGAGAGGGAAAGTGAAGTGCAGAGAAGCTTGGAGCTTGGAGGATGAGACTTAAAGAACTGATCTTGTACAGCCTCCATCTTCTTACTAGTATAAGGAGATGATACCGTTGCCTAATAGTGAGAGGGGGGTAGGCGTGGGTTAGGGTTAGGGTTTTATGAAGAGTAGCACTGCCACCAGGGGTCATACGCTTGCAGTGTATGCAAGTCATATGAATGTCTTTCAGTGATTAATTCAAGCTTTGGTAGCCTGATACCTGGTGGTAGTTACCCAGTCTGAAGGTGGAGAGTAGAGTATAATGTAGGAAGAATAGTAAGAGAAAAAAGGGCAGTTTGGTTGGGCTGCCAAGTGATGTAGAATGAGACTGGGAAGATAGGTTGGAACCAATTTGTAATGGGCTTCAAAGAGCAAATCAAGAAGTTATATCTGCCCCTGGAGACAGACATCCATTCAGTGGAGTTTATTGGGAAGGGGTGGCGTGTGATCAGACCGTGCCTTTGGCAGCTACTAGGGGGAAGATGGATTTGAAAAGGGAGAGACCTGAGAGAGGAGGGCTATTACAGTGGTCTGGACTCCTCCTGGTCTACTCTTAAATATGGATTTTTTTCTTTAAAAATTTTTTAAAAATTGATTTGTTTGTTTACTTTTAGTTCACAAATTTTAGTTTTTACTTTTACTTTTTAATTTACAAAATTCAGATTTTTCTCCCCTCCTTCCCCCCATCCTTCCTCCCCCCCTCCCCCATGACCACGTGCAATCAAATTTAGGATCTGCAAATACATTCACATTGGTCATTAGTCTGATTGTATAGAAGGGTTGTAACTGACGGAATGAACAATGAGAAGGAGGAAACAAAACCAAACATGGAAAAGAAAGAGAGCAGGTAGTTCGCTTCAGTCTGCATTTAGACTCTGTTCTTTGTAGATCTTTCTCTGAGTGCAGACATCTCCTTCCATCCTGAGTTTTTTAGAGTTGTCTTATAACCTTGCGTTGCTGAGAAGAGTCCAGTTTATCAAGGTTGGTAGTCAGACATACGATGTGTCTGTGATTGTGTACAAATTTTTCCTGGTTCTGCTCTTCTCACTTAGCATCAGTTTGTATAAGCCTCTCTAGGTAAATATGAAGTCCATATTCTCCCCATTTCTAATAGCACAATAGTATTCCATTACATTAATATACCACAACTTGTTTAGACATTCTCCAATTGATGGGCATCCCCTTAATTTCCAGTTTTTTTTTTTTGCCAACACAAAGAGAGCTGCAATAAATATTTTTGTACATATGGGTCTTCCTCCCACTTCTATGATCTCTTTGGGATACAACCCTAGAAGTGGTATTACTTGGTCAAAAGGTATGCAATTATTTATAGCCCTTTGGACATAGTTCCAGATTGCTCTCTAGAATGGTTGTATCAGTTCACAACTCCACCAACAATGCATTAGAGATCCAATTTATCCACATCTCCAGCATTTGTCATTTTCCTGTTTTGTCATCTTAGCCAATCTGACTGGAGAGATGTGGTACCTCAAAGTTGTTTTGATTTGCATTTCTCAAATCAATAGTGATTTAGAGCATTTTTTCATATGTTTATAGATATCTTTAATTTCTACCTCTGAAAATTGTCTATTCATATCCTTTACCATTTATCAATTGAGGAATGATATTGTATTCTTCTAGATTTGACTCAATTCCCTGTATATTTTAGAAACGAGGCCTTTATCAGAGACATTGATTGTAAAAATTCTTTCCCAATTTCCCACTTCCCTCTTAATCTCGGTTATATTGGCTTTGTTTGTACTTAAACTTTTCAATTTAATGTAATCAAGATTATCCATTTTGCATTTTATAATGCTCTCTAACTCTTGTTTGGTCATCAAGTCTTCCCTTCTCCATAAATCTGACAGGTATTCTCTTCCTTGCTTCCCCAGATTGCTTATAGTATCAGCCCTCATACCTAGCTTGTGCACCCATTTAGACTTGACTTTGGTGTATGGTGTTAGATGATGGTCTATGCCCAGTTTCTGCCATACATATTCCAGTTTTCCCAGCAGCTTTTGTCAAATGGTGAGTTCTTATCCCCAAAACTGGGGTCTTTGGGCTTATCGAACAGTGTGTTACTATAATCATTGACTACTGAGTCTTTTGTACCCAGTCTATTCCATTGATCCACTGCTCTATTCCTCAGCCAGTACCAAGTAATTTCGATGACTGCTGCTTTATAATACAGATTAAAATCTGGTACGGCTAGGCCACCTTCCCTTGCATTTCTTT
>CM053597.1:16754901-16778782 GCA_028646575.1 Pseudocheirus occidentalis | reverse complement strand
CTGGTACGGCTAGGCCACCTTCCCTTGCATTTCTTTTCATTAATCGCCTTGATATTCTTGACTTTTTGTTCTTCCAAATGAATTTTGTCACTATTTTTTCTAGCTCTGTAAAGTAATTTTTTGGTAGACTGATTGGCATGGCACTAAATATGTAATTTAATTTAGGTAAAATTGTCATTTTTATTATATTAGCTCAACCCAGCCACGAGCAATTGATGTTTTTCCAATTGGTGAGATCTGCTTTTATTTGTGTGAGAAGTGTTTTGTAGTTGTGTTTATAGAGGTACTGCGTTTGTTTTGGCAGGGAGATTCCCAAATATTTTATAATGTCTACAGTAACTTTAAATGGGGTTTTTCTTACTATCTCTTGCTGTAGGACTTAATTAGAAATATATAGAAATGCCAAGGATTTATGTGGGTTTATTTTATATCCTGCAACTTTGCTAAATTTATTTATTGTCTCAAGAAGTTTTTTACTTGATTCTCTAGGATTCAGATCTAAAGTTGGGTGCATGCTGGGGTCAGGAAGGCTGCCCTTGGCCTACAGGCCACATCTTGGACACTGCATTGACAGTGTTCAAAAGAGATAGAGAAAGGCATTGTGAAATAGTAGTGAGTTTAATCTGTAAATGGTTTGCATTTGTAAGCACGGCCTCCTCAGAGGCAAATCAGTCCAGAAAATAGAGCCCATCCGCAGAGTCCATTGGGATCCCATAGTGGCCTGGGCCTTCCCTGAGGTCGACGTTTCTCCTGAGTGTTCTCTCTTGACGCCACTAGATGGCGCCATGCCAATGGACATGCTTGGGGATGCAGCCTGGAAATCTGAAGCCTAGCATACCATTTGTTTCTGAGTGTCAATATTTGCCTAGCAGTTTGCAAGGAGAGAGTTCTAGGGAGTGAGCTGGGAAGAAACCACTCAGGCACACACAGCAACGAGGGAGTATTCCGGCTTCCCAGGATGCAATGGTCTGACATTGCTTAATATCCTTTTTGTGTTCAATAATTCATCAGCCTCGCAGGTTTCCTCTTGTGCGTGTGCTCATCTGAAGAACATCTTTCTGGAGTGACTCATGTCCTCTGGGTTGGCTGCAGGAGCATCTTATTACTCTCTCAGAATCTGGAGCATTACAGCATTTTTTCCTAATCAATATTTTAAAGAGAAGGCTTTGATGGCAGCCTGTACAATAGCGGCTGTGCACACCAAAATTTAGTGTCTCCTTTTGGTTCTGTGAGATTCCATAACTGTGTTCAGGTGTGTCACCGCTGTGCTGTTTATCACTATTCAGATAAATGTTAATATTAAATAGAATTATTATGGCATATAAAAATAATAAATATAAAATCATGATATAAATAAGTTAAATATAAACAAATACTGGGTCAAGGCAGAAAGGGAATTCTTAGGAAGTGGATGGATGACACACAGTGGGGAGCATGAACACTGGAAGAATGAGAGTTTAGAGCTAAACACTATCTGGACAAGCCAGAGCATTGGGCTGAAATCTTAATAAGATGAAATTAAAGTAAGAATCAGTGTCAAGTCTTACACTTGAGCACAAACAAATCAGCTTGATGAGTATAAGATGAGGAAGCTGGTATTCTGACAAAGATCTGGGGATTTTAGTGGACTGCAAACTCAGTATGAGATAGTAGCCAAAAATCCTAAGACGATCTTGGGCTGCATTGGAAGGGGTTCAGCTCCCAGAAAGAGGGAGGGAGAGTCTCCTTCTCTACTCTTATCAGACCTCATCTGGAGGTGTTGGCATTGTGACTGTCTGGGCACCACAGTTTAAGAAGGATGTTGATGAGTTGGGAGAATGCCCAGAAGATGGTAACCAGGACACCAAAGAACCTTGATTCCATGCTCAGTCTGGACAATCCTTATTCCCCTCCAATATGCTGTCTTTGTTGCTGTTCCTTGAACATGATGATCCATATCCCACCTCTAAGTGTCTTATTGGCTGTTCCCCGTCCCTGGAATGCTCTTCCTCTTCATTTCCACTTCCTGGTTTCCCTGGCTTCTTTTGAGCCTCGGCTAAAGTCCCATCCATCTCCGTAAGAAGCCTTCCCCAGTCCTCCTTAATCTTAGTGCCTTCCCCCTCCTGCCTCCAACTGATCTTGAATAGTCTTGTTTCTACATAGCTGTTTGTCTGCTGTCTCTGCCATACAACTGTGAGCTTCTTGAGAGCAAAAACTGGTTTTGTTTTTGCCTTTCTTTGCTTCTCCAGCACTTAGCACAGTACCTGGTACAAATTAGTTGCTTAATTAATGTTAATTGACTGACTGATGTGGTGTTGTTGTTAAAGTATTTAAAGGGCAGTTGTGCAAAGAAAGAAAGTTAGGCTTCATGTCAGGGCAAATTTACAGATAATTCTAGCTGGCCAAGAGTAGAATGGACTGCCTTGGAAAGATGGTGGGTTGGGTTCCAGTTCCTTGTAGGTCTTTTTTTTTTTATTTAAAAAAATTTTTTTGGAGGGCAATTGGGGTTAAGTGACTTGCCCAAGGTCACACGGCTAGTTTTTGGGTAGAGTGTCTGAGGCCAGATTTGAACTCAGGTCCTTCTGACTCCACAGCTGGTGCTCTACTGACTGCGCCACCTAGCTGCCCCCTTGTAGGTCTTTAAGTAGACTTGGCCAATTGTAGAGTATGTCCTAGTGGGGTTTCCTTTGGTGCATTGGTTGGACTGGAATGGTTTCTGAGGTCCCATCCATCTACCAAATTCTGAGATTCTGTGGGATATGAAAGAAGGCTTCTGGATTGAGTTGGATGATTTTGATTTGAAAGTTATGCATTGTCTGGGTGGTCTGGGGGAATGTCACTCCACCACCCAATTTGGAGGAGGACCTAGGTTCCCTTGGGCAAGTCACTCATTGATAAAATGCAGGGATTGGACTGGACAATCTCTAAGCCTTTCCAGCTTGAAATCAATGACCCTGTGACTTCTTGGCCTCTGTTGACTCATATAAAAATGGAGATTGGATTTGGTAGAGGGTCCCTTCTAGCTCTGAATTCTAGGACCCTCCAGGAGCTCTGGTCATGGGGGAATCTTTCTGTCATACCCATTTACACAACACCTAAAGAGTCAGGAGATCTGGTTTCACATCCTGGATCTGTACTTGGACTCTTTGTGTGAACTTGGGAAAATGCCTTTATTTTTCTGGTTCTCAGTTTTCCCACCTGAAAAATGAAGGAGTTGACCTTGTAGGTTCCCTCCACCTCTAAAAGCTCTGAACCTATGCTGAGGGGACAGTTAACAAATGAATTCTAACCTTTTAGATTTAAGCCCATTAAACACAATTCCTCCCTCCTCCATTTTTGAAGAACTTCTATGTATATATCTCCAGAAAAGGATTGGTGGCTTTGAAAACATTTCTCCAAATGCTGGCAGGAAATAGGCTATCTGTTTGCTTGTTGTAACTGGATCCGAGCCCTTCTGAAACCATATCTCTGATCACTGCACCGAGACCAATGCAATCTCATTCAATTATATGTTTATTTCCTTAATCGGTATTACTTCTTTGATGGCTGCTTCTATTTCTATGGGGCCATAAATGCATTTTTATGTTGCCCCTTCCAGCAATTAGACACTAGGAGACAAGTCCCAGGCTTGAAGAATTTATGTCTTAAAAGTATATATAACTTACATAAAAAATGACCAAGCTGCATTTTCCTTTATGTAGCAGGGATTTCATATGGAATGGGGTGACGAAAGTCTCTGAGTTCATTTCTTCCTGTTATTTGCCCGGTGGGAATTGTGTTTATAAGCATGTGGATGCTGAAATCTCTTGAGGGGTTTGTTTCATGCACATGTGATTTTGGTGCCTGGGTCAAGCCCTCAAACCAACTTTTAAAAGACAAATTCAGTTTTATAGGAGATGATAGATCATGAGGACCCATAGGGGGAGATATGGAGACGCTGTTCTATGGTGAAGGGTAGGGAGAGGCACCTGAGTGCCGGCTGCCACAACTGCAGACTGAGGCTGATGCTGGCTGGGAAGTTTGTTGTGGGTGGGCAGCAGACTATAGCCAGACGAGAAAGAGCTCACCTGGGGAGCAGCACGTCATGGGATGGGCAGGCTGATGACTCCTGCTGACTAGGTGCTAAGTCCAGTCATTTCTCCATTACTGAAGGAATACAAGAGCTGACAGTGCCGTCTAAATATCAGTGACCCAGAGCCAAGTCCTGGTTACCCTTCCCTAGCTATGGCCATAAGCACATCAAGTGAACCTATGAATACTAGTCATGAATAAATTCTAAGTGAAGAACTGTGTACACCCCTAATTATAATGAGATAGTATATGCAAAGTGCTTTACACACCTTCAAATGCTATGTAAAGATTAGCCATTATTAATTGTGGTTATTATTATTATTCCCTTTCAGAGCCAAGGAAAGAGAAGCCTTAGATGTAAGTGGAAAGTAGCTCGGACATCTTTTGTAACCTGCCCATGTGCTCCTGCTAAGGCGACAGGCGATTGTTTGCTTGTCAGACAACTCCGACCCATCCTCTCATCACACATATATTTTTCCCCTAGTCAGTCCTTAGTAGAAGGGCACCTGTTTTATTTTCAAGGTTCCCCCCCCCCCACCATAAAGGTCTTCTCCAGCTCCTCTAACTCTGACCATTTCCTTGTTATCTCTGTCAAATTGATGGGTATGATGTGAAATCTAAATTATTCTAATTTGAATTTATCTCATTAGTGAGTTGCAATGTTAACATGTTTTTAGTTTAATTTTTGTCCCGATTTCACTGGTGTTGGGAACTCTAGGAAAGGGCCTTCTCTCTGCCAGTGAAGATTTAGCACACTTACGTCTAAAACATTTGCCTGGAGCTCTGGAAGGTTTAGTGAAACACTCTTGTGTTAGCCGTGTGACCTTGGCAAAGTCCCTTAATCTCTGCCTGCTTCAGCTTCCTCATCTCTAAAGTGGGAATAATAGTAGCATCTGTCTCCCAGGGTTTTTGTGATGATCAAATGAAAGATTATTGAAAGTGGTATATAATTGTTAGTATTAATAATGCTCCAATACATTTTAAACACCACCACTAGAGCAGGTTTTTTAGAGTGGAGCATGAGATGGATATGATAGGGATCAGTTTCTTCCTCGGCTGGTGTGTTCTCTCTAAAGAAGCAGGTGGAAGCGCACCTGTGCCTGCCCATCTTGAGGGACTCTCATTGGGGTTTTCTGAAAAGTTGTCCCCAGAGGCAGTGCCCAACATGCGGAAGGTCTCGCTCGTATTCCCCTGACGTCCCAGGGATACCCACGGAGCACTCGGGGTGTCCACTGCCTGGGCCTTCTCCCCCCATGACACCAACCCATCTTTTTTCTTGGTCACACTTTTTTGGGGAGATCCTTCAAGCTGCTTCCCTGGTATAATCCTTTGTAATGTGGCACAGCCTGTTCCTGTCCACGCTGGGCCTCTCCATTGCCTCACGGGTGATCTTGGTTTAATTTCAGTTCTTCTGAGACCCAACTCTGCGTCCAGCAGTCTCTGCTATCCCAGACTACCCCTCTCCATCTCGCAGGGTCTTAGGGAATTCACCAGAACTGGTCATTACAGATGAGTTGCTAATTTGTGTCAGCAGAGGGAGTTGTTATGCTAGCTTGGTCCCCACAGCAATGAAATCACAGGAAAATAAAATAAATGTGGCATGATACTTATTGGGGGTACCTGGGGGCATGGTTGATGGGGAGCAGGCTCCTCTTTTTACACAGTCATTTCTATTGGCTCACTCTATGGTAACACTATGGGACGTTGGCTTGACCATCACTTTCAGGGAATTGGGGGGTCTCCTTGGGGGCTACAATTCCATCTCTTTACTCCTTCTTGGTAAGAAATTTACACCATATTCAGGTCTGTCTCCTAAAGTTAAACAAGAAAATATTTTAGTATAGGTGGTGAGAGATCTTTACCATTTGCTTTTGCATCAAGCCTGTGATTTTGCTGCTATAAGGAATTCCTCTCCATGAGGAATCTCCCTCTACCATTAGTAGTCCCTTCTCTGTCGCCAATAGACCAGAGAGATGCTCAGGACATTGAGATTAAGTGACTTGTCCAGGGCCACATAGCCAGGGTGTGTTAGGGGCAGGGCTTGAACCCAGGCCTCCCTGGCTCAGAGACCAGCTGTCCATCCGCTAGGACCTGTGAAACCAAACCAGGCTTCAAACCTGGAGAATTAGCGTAAGATTCTTATCAATGGTGGAGAGAATGATGTGTCTGTGACAGACTGGAAACCTGGATTATACTGACATGAAAGTCAATAACAATAACATATAATAATCACTAATACACACAGGGCTTTAAAGTCTGCAAAATGATTTATATGTTTTTGGTCCTCACAACAAACTTGTGCAGTGGGTGCTGTAATAGCCCCTCTTTGCAGATGAAGAAACTGAGACTTATAGCAGTTAAGGGACTTGCTCATGTCATGCCTAGTAAATATCTGAGGTTGGATCTGAATTCAGGTCTTTCTGGCTCCAAGTTTGATATTGAGGGTACAAAGGAAAAGACCAGCAATCCTTCATGGGAGTAGAAGGTAACTTCGGAGCTGATCTAGGCTGGCACTATTACATTTCAGACAGGGCCACAGAGCTCCAGAGATGCTGAGGGACTTCATGGGAGGCACACAGCTCAAGCTAGAACTAACTACCAAGTTTGTTAGACCAAATTCTCCCATTCTAGGTGCTTCTGCCTGGCCACCAGAGACCAGTCCTATCCTGGTCCAGATTCTCCTGTCTATTTCCCTCACTGAGAAGTCAATATTATCTTTTTAGTTCTGCTCCGCTTTTATTCCTAGTCCAGGATGAATTTTCTCTCCTTGGCTATGTGAAAATCTATGTTCCTTCTGGTCCACAATTTCTCCCCATGGCTTCCCTAAGCTTCTTCACTACTGGACCATAGAATCTAAATTGGAAGAGGCCTAAGGGTACATCTAATCGCTACCTGTTAAGAAGAAATCCCTTTTATAACCTACCTATGGATGGTTGTCTACTCTGTTTGAATACTTGTAGATTGGGGAACTCACTATCTTGTGAAAATTCCCATTGTTTTTGAAAATTATATTGTAAAGTTCTTTCTTCAGAGAGAGAAATTCAAATTTTAAATTACTGCGGATAATATAAAATACTTGGGAGTCTACCCGTCAAGACAAACCCAGGAACTGTATGAACACAATTACAAAACATCCTTAACACAAATAAAGACAGATCTAAGCAACTGAAGAAATGTTAATTGCTCACAGGTAGGCTGAGGCAATATAATGTGAATGACAATTCAGCCTGAAGGAATTCATTTATTCAGTGCCATACCAATCAAACGACCAAAGAATTATTTTATAGAACTACTAAAAATAATAATAAAATTCATCAGGAAGAACAAAAGGTCAAGACTATCAAGGGAATCAATGAAAAAAAATGTGAAGGCAGATGGCCTAGAAGTACCAGAGTTCAAACGATGACAAAGCAGTAATCATGAAAACAACCTGGTGCTGACTAAGAAATAGAGCGGTGGATCAGATTAGGTACACAATGCACAGTAGTGAATGACCATAGGAATCTAGCATTTGATAAACCCAAAGATCCAAGCTTCTGGGGCAAGAGCTCACTCTCTGAAAGAAATTGCTGGGACGACTAGAAAGCACTTTGGCAGAAACTAGGCACAGACCAGTATCTGACACCATATAGCAGGATGAGATTAAAATGAGTACGTGATTTAAACATGAAGGATAATACCACAAGCACATTAGTGAAGCATGAGAACAAATGAATAAGGGAAGAATTTATGGGACAGAGAAGATTATGTAACATAAAATGGATAATTTTGATTACATGAAATTAAAAGGTTTTGCATAAACAAAACCAATGCAGTCAAAATTAGAAGGAAAAGCAGGAAACTGGAAATTTTTTTCAGAAAATTTAGACCTTATTTCTCAAATCTATAGGTAACTGAACAAAATTCATGAAAATAAAAGCCATTCTTCAGTTGGTGAATGGTCCAAGGATCCGAACAAGCAGTTTTTAGATGAAATCAAAGCTATCAATAGTTAAATAAAAAAAATGCTCTCAGTATTGATTAGAAAAATGCAAATTGAAACAACCCACTTCACACCTATCAGATTTCCTGCTCCTACCACAGATGTCATGGATAAGATGCATGAAAAGACAAGGAGGTAGGCTAGTCATGTAACAAGAAAGAGGGAGAATAGATGGATAGCCCACAGTAACTTTTAAAAGTTCCCTGTTGATACCTATTCTAAATATAAATCACCCCAATATATGACGCACTGAACAAAAACCCTGAATAAAAAGTTCACCTGCTTTCCACATCCTTCAGCATGCTTTAAAACTGGGGCACTTAAACTGGGGTCTGTGAACTTGGTTTAAAAAAATATATTGGATAGCTATGCCAATATAATTGGTTTCCTTTGCAATCTTCTATTTTATTTTATGCAACTGAAAATTTAATTCTGTGAAGGGGTCCACAGGTGTCACCAGACAGCCAAAGGAGTTCATAATACCAAAAAAAAAAGATTTTTAACCTCTGTCTTAAAATTTGGAGCTTGGTTTGGGAAATTTTAAGGCTGTCACAAATTCAGTCCATGGATAAACTTAATGGCATACATATACGTATACACATATACACACTCACATATATGTATATATGTGTGTATATATGCATATATCTATATCTATAATTTTTTTTGGTTGCTATTTTGAATTCCTTTACCTTGGATGTGAAAATTACTGTTGCCCCTAGATGTCTCACAGACTTTAGAACAAGGTTCTGGGATAAGCCAGATTCTTCCAACTTCCTCCTCTTTTCTCTTTCTTTTCTTCCTTTTCCTAGTTTCTAGATGAATGATATAGACATAGGCATTTGTTAGAGAGATTGCTGTTTTTGTTCATCCTTCATTCTCAAAGAGAACCAATGACATCATTAGGGTGATGTCTTGATATGTGGGTGAATTGGATTTAAGTCATCAACCTTATTGTCTCCTCGAGGGTCCTTGGAGTCCAGTGGCAAGGTGACAATGAGGAACTTAGAGTTAGGACAGACCCAGATTTGAATCCTGTCTTTCTAGCTGTATGATTCTGGGTAAGTCCCTTAACCTTCACGGAACTCAGTTTTCTGTAAAATGGGGGTAATAACACCTACAATACCCGCTTTCCAGGGTTGTTGTGAGGGCCAAGGGAGATAATATACATAAGAGGATTTGCAGACTCTAAATCTCTGTATAAACATTAGCTATTATTTGTTTGCACTTGTGAGAAATCTCTCTCCACTGATGTGCATTGGCTACTCCTCCATATCTTGTATGTAGCCTGAGAAGGGTGCCAGAGCTCCTGAAAGGTCCTGGGACTTGTCCATAATCACACAGTCAATGAATGTGAAAGTGGGATGGAAAGAAAGGGATGTGAGGGATATTATGGGGCCAGGATCACTAGGAATAGGCAGCCTTCAGCGGAATAGGGGACAGAGCCATGAAGATCTCCAGCATGGACAACTAGGGGAATGATGGTGGAGTCATTACCAGCAGAAATAATAAGAGGAGGAGCAGATTTGTGATGGAGATGGTGAATTCAACGGCAGTGACCCCTGTCCTCAAGGAAATAACAACTGGGCTTCCTTCAGTAAACAGATGAAGTCAATACAAAGTTGTTTCAAGAGGAAAATCCCCACTGAGTAGCTCGGTGAGATTCAGAAAGGTCTTGTGTAGAGGGTAGGACCTGAGTTACAATGGGAAGAAAGCAAGGGATTCTTAAAAGACAAAGGTAAGAAGAGAGGGACCTGTCAAAGGCATGGAGGGTCGTTAACAGCAGACTGGCCAGTTTGACCAGAATCCCGGGCGTTTCTAGAAACTGGGTCCAGAGAATTGCTTTCTAAATATGACATTGTTAATGGAGAGCAAAATGAAATAAGAGTGGAAATGTAGGTGGCTGCCAGATCATGGAGGTCATTCAGTTCCTGGGGGCCGTTGGGAGATGCTGAAGATTTGGTCTGAACTGTATTTTAGGAATATCAGTTTGGCCACTGTGAGGAGAATGAATTGGAGAGGAGAGAACTCATTTTGGGATGAATTTCAGTTGGCAGTGGAGATGACCAGTGGTCTTTTAAAAATGTTCATCTAGAGCCAGAGAGAGAGTCTGTCTCTAGAGAAATAGAGATGTAGGAATGCTCTGCTGAGAGGTGATATTTTTGAAGCCTTGGGAATAGAGATCGTCAAGGGAAAATGTGTGGTGAAAAACATACCGAAATAAATAGAAATGTCCTGTACGAAAGTGCAGAGTTACTATGTGGGCTTGGGGGCTTTTAATGACTTCATGGGTAAAGTTTTCCATGGCTGACCACAAGCCTCTTCTAATGTCTTTGAGCCTAAGGTTGAATTCTGTTTTATAGTGATTGCTGTGATTGTCTTTTGACGTTAACTGTTATGAACAAAGAAATGCCTTGAGTCATGGGCTGTTGATTCTTGGAATGTTTTTTGCTCCAGTCACACTGTGTGTGTGTGTGTGTGTGTGTGTGTGTGTATGTGTGTGTCCCCTTTCCTAGGGAGTTTTTCCTTTAACACTTAAAAGGTCTGAAATCAGGCTTTTCACAGTCTCCCTGTACCCATGCCCCATCTTCCACACCAGGTAAATACATCTATTCCATTTTCAGCAACTTGTAGGGAAAGAGCATTCAATAACCTATTCTTGTAGTTCCCAATACACTCTCAGGAAAGCAGAATTGAATAGAATAATTAAAATGAAGGATCTTATAGAGAGATCATTAGGTTCAACTTTCTCTTCTTGAAAGCAGGAAATGGAGGTTCAGAGAGCCATGTTTCTCACCCACATTAGTTAATAACAGAGCTGGGGGAGGGTTGCAGGAGGGGGGAGATTCAAGTGTAGGCCTCCTGGCTTTAGTCTATCAGCTTTTTATTGAGGTCTAACACACCCAGTTTCTTCAACATTCTCATATGTCCCATTTTTCTCTACTCCTTCCCCAGGTCATAGATGTTTCTCTCCAAGGTCTGTCTGTCTCTTTTAAGATGGCAAGTTTCTGAACTGGGTAAAGTATTCTAATAAGTATGAATCTGACTACAAAGTTTAAAATGAGCAGTAATTAAGGAATGAACAAGCTGTTAATTTCTGGGTAAAGACATTGTTTTTCAGAGACTGTTCATGAGTCTTAGAACTCAAAAGTGCCTTTTAAAAAAAATTAGGATTGCAACTTGCCAGACTCCATGACATTGTAGGTAAGGGGTATAAAGGGGTATAAAGAAAATGTCAGCCTAAAGTGTTGGGTTGTTCCTGGCTTCTGATCTGAGAGAGAGTCTTGCTGGAAAGGTGGGTCTCTGACTAAATGAGCGTACAGAGCCCCCTCACACAGGATGCTCCCACCTCTCTGTCACTGTTGACTTCTTCCACTTCAGCTCCGAGGGATCAAGGGATCTCTTCTTTAGCCTTTGACTTTGGGGGTCTAACCCCTTAACTCCTTATTGGTAGCCATGGCTAGGACTACACTAAGGAGTTATTTAGGCAGCAGAGAAAAGTTTGGCCCTTCTCTGCTCCCTCTTCCTGTCCAAGGCTTACTTAGGGGAGCAAAGAGGTCATTTCCAAGGGTCAATTTGAGGACTCAGGAGTTTCTGACTGTGCCCTGTGCCTGGAATGCCCTCCTTCCTCCTCTCCACCTACTGACTTCCCCAGCTTCCTTCAAGTCCCAGCTAAAAATCCCCTTCTACAGGAAGACTTTCCTGATCCCTCTTAATCCTAGGGACTTCCCTCTGTCAACGATCTCCCGTTTCTTCTCTCTGTTGCTTGTCTGTGTGTAGGGTGCTTGATGTCTCCCCATTAGATCAAGCTCCTTGGGAGCAGAGGCTGTCTTTTGCCTTCCTTTGCACCCCCCATGCTGAGCATGGTAACTTGACTCTAAGGTAGTGGTGCCATTTTGGTCTTCTTCAAGAATGAAGGACACCCACCCACCAACCAAGCTCAGCAGTGCCTGGTACAGAATAGGTGCTTAATGGGGGATTTTTTTTACTCAGTGCTGATACCTCCTAGGTCACAACAGTGGGGCTCACTTGGCATCTCCAGCCTGCTCTCAGAGATCTCTTTGTATTGAAGCAGTAGGGAGACAGAAGAAGAGGTACAAAGAGGAAGATTTTGGTCTGAGGTAATAGGGGTCCGCTGGCTGTCTGTTCCCTGGAACTGGGTTGAAGTTTATCTCAGTTAACAGAGCCCTTGTTCTCTGGGTCCTGCTTTTAGAATCTTCCTCAAGTTTCCAGCTTCTAGCCATGGAAATGTTCCAGACATGCATCTTTACCTTCCCTGGCCTGGGTTCTTCTTCTCTGCCTGGGAAAATTCTTGCTGCCCACTCCAAGTCCCATTTGTCTGAGTGAAGTGACTCACTCTTGGTTTCATTGACAAACTCCTTTCTCCTTGCTCCTGTAACTTCTAGCTCTGTTTAATGATGCTGTCTCTATAGCTCTGCCTCATCCTCACCCCCTCTGGCCTTCAGATGGTTAGGATGGAGATTCTCTTCCCCTTCTTTCCAACCAGACTCATAAATTTAGAGCAGTGAGGAGCCTTAGGGCTGCCCTAATCCATCTCCCTCATTTTAAAGGTCAGGAAACTGAGACCAACAGAGATTAAGTGATTTGCCCGAGCTCACACGCATGGGATTTGAACTCAAGTCCTCTGGTTCCAAAGCTGAGGCCCTCCTGAACTTTGAGGTCCTCTATTCCAAGCCTCTCATTGTAAAGAAAAAGTAACTGAAATCCCAAGGTCACCCAGGCTGAGCTCCAAAGCTGGGCTTCAAACATAGGTTTTCTAACTGCAAATCCAATGCTCTTTCCCCTTAAAATATTCTCCTCAAGAAAGAATGGTAACATGTCTAAGATTCAGTTTTACATTTTATGCTATTTTAAGAGAAACAGATTAAGTACAACCCATATAAATGGAGGGGTGTGTGTGTGTGTGTGTGTGTGTGTGTGTGTGTGTGTGTGTGTATGTGTGGTAAAGGGAGGGGAATGCTTTGCCATATTCCCTTATCTGATATGCCTGGTTGTGATTGAAAAAAATTGGGTAGATTTAAGGAACACCTAGGCAGAATCGCTTAAATTGGGGGTATCTCTCTCCATTAGTGACCTGTTAAATTAAACCTAACTGAACAGACATTGATTAAGCATGGTGCTAGGCATTTAATAACAATTAGTGTGTGGGGGGGAGGAGAGGGAACTTTTTCTGAAGTCACAGGCTTGTGGATTTAGCTCCTCTGTGGACCTAGGTGACCTTTGGCAAACTACTTAACCTCTCCATGCCTCAGTTTCCACATCTGTAAAATGAATCAGATTAAATGGCCAATGGAGTATTTGTACCTGACTGTGGTAGAACATTCTAAACTCTGAAGCAGTTTGAATGCTTGGCAGTTTAGTCTGAGTGAGGACCTCAGTGCCTGGTACCTTATCTTGCCAGATGATCTTCAGAATTCTCTTAAAGCAATTCAAATGGAAGTGATCCAGTTTCTTGGCATGGTATTGGTAGACTGTCCAGTTTCACAGGCCTCTGACAGTGAGGTCAGCACCATGGCTCTGTAGACCTTCAGTTTAGTAGTCAGTCTAATACTTCTTCTCTCCCATACTTTCCTTTGGAGCTTCCCAAACACTGAGCTGAAATTCGAGGCATGAGAGACAGCCAGTACAAATGCATAGAGCCTGTCCTAAGCTTAGATCTACTTGAGAAAAGGTGCTTTACAGGAAAAGGACTTGGATACCCAGGAAGAAACAGTTCATGGCATCCTTCCCAAGACCCAACTTGGCTCCCAGGCTTCCTGCCTCCTGGTCCATCTCAGTCATTGTTCTTGTCAGGGCTTGAAGACATGATGGCAAAAAGGGATGAGAGATTCACTAACATTTTAAAATGAATTTGTATTTTATTAATCACAACAGCGCCTACCTCTGTTATATATACCTCTTAAATTTGTTGTCTCCCTCATTAAATGTGAGCTCCTTGAGAGAAGGGATTGACTTTCTTTCTTTCTTTCTTTTTTCTTTCTTTCTTTCTTTCTTTTTCTTTCTTTTTTCTTCCTTCCTTCCTTCCTTCCTTCCTTCCTTCCTTCCTTTCTTCCTTCCTTCCTTTCTTCCTTCCTTCCTTCCTTCCTTCCTTCCTTCCTTCCTTCCTTCCTTCCCTCCTTTCTTCCTTCCTTCCTTCCTTCCCTCCTTCCCTCCTTCCCTCCTTCCTTCCTTCCTTCCTTCCCTCCTGCCTTCCTGCCTTCCTTCTTGCCTTCCTTCCTTCCTTCCTTCCTTTCTTCCTTCTTTCCATATTCCCATTATTTGACACATAGAAAAAACTTAATAAATCTTTTTTCTATTCATTTGAAAAGATTAACCATCATGTGGAAAGCACATTATTTATTTGCTAGAAGGGACATCAGAGGTCATTTGGTCTGATCGCTTCATTTTGCAGGTGAGGAAATTGAGGCCCAGAGAGCTATGGGATTTCAGATGTAAAAGCAGGAGAGGAATCTAGAGGTCATTCAGTCCAGTTCCCTTGTTTTCTAGAGGAGGGAGCTGAGGTCACAAAGGGGACATGATTTACTTCGGGTTATGAGTGACAGGATTCAGGATTCAGATTTCTCTCCTTGACACCAAATGCAGGCCCCTTCCATCGGGCCAAATGGCCTCCTGAAGTTACAGAGTTTGCCTGCTGACTCCCTGTTGTGGTGCCCTCAGCCTGGTGCACACGGATGAGGAAACTTCTGACCAATCCCTTCTGGTCACAGTTTGTAACCTCCTGTCATCTTAACGAGGCTTGAGCCAAGAGATTAATGGCCATTGTGAAAGCCAGCGAGCTCTGTGAGAGCGGATTCCCAAATGACAAGGGGGCAGATGCTAAGGCTCTAGGCGCTAAATAAAATAACAACTGTTCTCCTTCTGTGAGAAAATGGGTGGGTGGGAGGGGAGAGAATTCACTTGCAGCCGTTCCCTGCTCTTAGAAATGAGCTGTTACCTCAAATCACCCAGCTCCATTGCCTGGGCAACAGTGAAGGGGAAAGGAGTCTAGGCCTCCCTGCTAAGGGCCACAAAGTGCTGTCCACCCTTCTCCAGAAGCGGCTCGATGGAGCTGCCCTGTCTGAGGTCTGGATGTGGCTCCTCTGTTGCCCCGGAGCAGCTACCAGCCCTTCTCCTTATCAGAAGACCTCAGTTGTTGGCCCTAACTCCTCTCCGTGCCTCTGTGGCCCAGCTACCCTCGTGGCTGGAATGCTCTTCCTTCCTGACCTCCACTGTCTGGCTTCCTGCTTTAGCCTTTGCTCAAAGCTTGACCTTCTGCAGCCGGCCTTCCCCAACCCTCCTCAGTCTGAGTGCCTCCTCTCTGCCCAGTGTTTCCAACCCATCCCTTCTTTGTACATGGTTGCTGGCACCTTGTCTCCCCAATTAGACTGGGAGCTCCTTGAGAGCAGGGACTGCCTTTTTCCTGGCACACAGTTGGCATTAATAAATTAATAAATGGTTAATAAAATAAAAACCAAGTGATTCATTAATTCTTCCATTTTCCCAATGAGGCTCCGATTGGTTCAGTGAGTTTTCCTAAGATCACACTGGTTTCAAGGAGAAGAGCTGAGAGCTGAACCCTTATCCCCTCACTCTGAAGTCAGTACTACACCATGCTGTTTTCCTAGTCTGTAGAAATTGTATTTCTTATTTCTTTGTATTTATTGAAATTGTATTTCTTATTATAATGAATGATTTAATTTGATGAATTCCAAGCCTGGGAGTCATTGATTTAAAAGTTTTCCTTAGTCAAGTCAGCAAGCATTTATTAAGCACTTACTGTGTGCCCAGAGGCAGCTAAGTGGCTCGATGGTTAGAGTGTTGAGCCTGGAGTTAAGAACTGAGTTCGAATGTGGCTTTAGACGCTTATTAGCTGTGTGACCCTGGGCAAGTCACTTAGCCTCTGTTTGCCTTAATCTACTGGAGAAGGAAAATGACAAACCACTCCAGGATCTTTGCCAAGAGAATCTCCTGGACAGTATTGGTGGGTTATGGTCCACAGGGTCATGAAGAGTTGGACAGGACTGAGTGACAGAACAACAACAATGTGCCAGGCACCATGCTTCAGTCTGAGGATATAAAGAAGGCAGATCTACTGCCTGCCCTTTCTTATCTCATTCTGTTATAATAATAATAATAATATATAATTATATACAATATATAATATGATATATAATAATATATAATACAATAATAATATTCTATTATTAACCCCATGTTACCAATGAATAAATTGAGTCAGAGAGAATTTAAGTGACTTGCCCAGGGTCACACAGGTAGAAAAATGAGTGTCTGAATCAGGATTTGAACTCTTGTCTTCTTGACTTCAAGTTCAGCACTCTACCAATTGTAATCTAGCTACTTTAGCTCCTTTCTCCAGGACAGAAATGTCTATACTTCTTAAAAGATGCCTAGGGAGAATATGGAGCATTGGGATTTCATTCATCTATTTGGAGCATAGGGTGGCTACCACCAAACTCCAGAGCTATAACTAGGAATTCTGGCACCAGCAGGAAATTCAATGTAGGGTAGAGGTCAGGAAAGAATCCAAGGTACAATCACTCCTATGTGTGATTGCAGCAGAAGGTGACTGGACCCTTCAGGGGACTGGAATTCTGCTGGGCAAAGAATGAAGCTGCCCCTGGATCTGTATTGGGTTCTTTTTATATTAATAACCTGAATAAAGTCATAAATAGCATGCTTTATCAAGTGTGCTGAGGGGACAATTAGCAAGTTAGATGATGATCAGAATGTAAAGATTAGAGGCTAGAATGTTGCATAAGAGTAAAGATTTATATTTGGCTTCAAAACATCACTTTTATCATTACAAGATGGGAAATAGGGGTTAGGGGAGCATGGCTAGGCAGAATTTCCTCTGAAAAGATCAAGGATTTTTAGCAGACTGAAAAGTCAGTACGTCAACACCTTGATATGGTGGCCAAAAAGCTACCGGCCAGTGATAAACTGGTAAATGTTTAATGAACAGCTCCCTGGCAGGAAAATGTACACAGGATACACTTTTATGTTTAATCTTCACTATTAAAATGTTCTCCATCATTTTTTCAAGTCTAGACAAACATCAAAGCAATAATAAATCAAAGCCTGATTTGAAGAATTTGCTGACATCTGCAGGTGTAAATGCTCATATTGAAAATTTAACAATCAGCTCCAGTGGTTCAAGCTGGCTCCAGTACAGCCCTCCCTACTGGATCTTGGATGCATTAAGAGATGCATGGTGCCAGGGTTAGGTAGCCGATAGTCTCACGGCCCTCTACCTCAGTCACACATCTCAAGTATTGCGTTCAGTTCTTTCTGGGCACCAGATTTTATCTAGGTCATTGATAAGCTGAGATAAGTTTAGCTCATCTCCAAGTTAGAAATAAATGTCACTCTCCATGGGATTTAAATGTATTTTAAGAAAACTTTTATGGAAATGCATTGTAGAACTTGTTTTAATGAAATGGCTAAGCTTTTTTTTTCTGAACTTAGTTATCTCTAGAACATATATGTCACTAAAAGCTGACAACCATAATGGAGAAAAATATTTGCTCAGTCGTTCAGGGATGTCCAACTTTTTGTGGCCCCATGAACCAAAACATGCCAGGCCCTTCTATCCTCCACCACCTCTCAAAGTCTCTCCAAGTTCATGTTTATCCCTTCCATGACAGGGATCCTTTCCATGACAGAAAGGATCCTTTCCAGTGAGTCCTGTCTTCTGATTATGTGACCAAAGTATTTAAGCTTCAGCTTCAGTGAACAGCCTGAATTAATTTCTTAAAGTGTTGACTGATTTGATCTCCTTGTGGTCCAAGGCACTCTGAAAAGTCTTTTCCAGCACGATAATGTGAATATCAATTCTGTGTTGCTCAGCTGTCTTTATAATGCAACTCACACAGTCATATGTTGCTGCTGGAAAAACCATAGCTTTGACTCTGTGGACCTTTCTTAGTGAGGTGATGCCTCTGCTTTTTAGTAGGCTGTCCAGATTTGCCATAACTTTCCCTCCAAAGAGCAATTGTCTTTTAATTTCATGGCTGTAGTCGCTGTTTGCAGTGATCTTTTGAGCCCAAGAATATAAAACCTGATACTTCTCCCTCTATTTGCAAGGAAGTGATGGGACCAATTGCCCTGATCTTAGTTTTTTTTAATTTTAAGCTTCAAACCAACTTTTACACTCTCCTTTTATACTCTTATCAAGACTTCTCAATTCCTCTTCATGTTTTGTCATCAGAATTATACCATCTGCATAGCTGAGATTGCTGATATTTCTCTAGCAACCCCAATTCTGGATTTTGATTCATCCACCTGGACATTTCACATGATGTATTGTTCATATAACTTAAATAAATAAGATGACAATACACAGCCTTGTCCTACCCCTTTTCTAATCTTAAACCAATCAGCTGTTCCACGTTCTTGACCTTGATACAGGTTCTGATACAGATTCCTCAGCAGACAAGATGGTCTGCTACTCCCATCTCTTTGAGGACTCGCCATATTTTGTTATACTCTACACAATCAAAGGCTTTAGTGTTGTCAATAAAGCAGAAGATTTTTTTTCCTGGAGCTCCTTTGCTTTCTCCATAATTAAGTGAATGTTGGCAATTCGGTCTCTAGTTCCCTTGCCTCTCTAAAAACCAGCTTGCTCTTCTAGTAATTCTCAAATCACATGTTGCTGAAGCTCAGCTTGTAGATTAGTCATCACATAACCTCACATAAGTAGTTTTCCCCTCTTAGAAAGAGGCAGCATAGTGTAAGGTGTTGAACTTATAATAAGGAAGACCTGTGTTTAAATCCTGCCTCAGACACTTACTAACTGTGTAACTCTGGGCAAATCACTTAGGTTCTTCTCAGTGCCCCAGCCATAAGACTATAAGTTTTGTAGAGAAAGTGCTAATTTGCACAAGTAGAGGGAGTTTCCTTATGTGGTAATTCCCTATACCAGTAAAATCACAGGTCTTGTCCCTATACCTATTAATAAAGTACAGGAACACAACCACCATGAGGAAGGGTCTTACTTTCATACTGTTCATTTTTTTCTCTTTTTGGAAGGGGGGAAGGCAGGGCGATTGGGGTTCAATGACTTGCCCAAGGTCACATGGCTAGTTTTGTGTTAAGTGTTTGAGGCTGAATTTGAACTCAGGTCCTCCTGACTCCAGGGCCAGTGCTCTACTCACTGCACCAGCTAGCTGCCCCTATTTTTTTTATGAGGCATCTGGAGTTAAGTGACTTGCCCAGGGTCCACAGCTAGTAAATGTCAAGTGTTTGAGGCAAGATTTGAACTTGGGTGCTCCTGACTTCAGGTATAGTGCTCTGTGTCTTTCATACTATACAAAGATTGGGGGTGTTTATTCTGCAGAAAAGAAGATTTAGTGGGAAACTAATGAACCTTTGATTTATTTTATACTTGCAGACAATTGTCATCTTCCTCTCCCCACTGTGTGTTAGGCTCTGTGCTGGGCACAGTGGGGAGAATAGAAAGAACATAAATACAAAGAATGAAGCAATTCCTGCTTCCTAATGAGGGAAATGGGTGCACACATAAGCACATATAGAATCAGTGTAAAGAAAATAAGTGCTAATAAATACACATTCCTTAACACAGGGTGCTTGGCAGAGTGGGGCTCTCTCAGTTTAGAGCAGGGAGCAGGAAAGGGTTCACATAGGAGGTGGTGCCCGAGCTCTGTCTTGTAGTGATTCCCTGAAGTGAAGATGAGGAGGGAAGGTATTCTAGGCATGAGGGATGGCCAGAGCAAAAGTGTGGAGGAGGGAAGAAAAAAATATTTAAAAGGTTCTCATGTGAAAAGGAATTAAAACTTGTGCCACTTGGCATCCTAGAGGGCAAGGCTGGGAACAGGGTGGGGAGCTGCAAAGAGACAAGCTGAGGCTTCAAGTGAGGAAAACCTTCCTAATAATTAGAGTTCTTCCAAAGAGGGATGAAGGACCACAATGGGCAGTGGGTTCCCTGTCCCTGGAGATTTCCAAACAAAGGAAAAATGACCCCTGGCCAGACACAACATAGAAGGGACCCTTGGTCACCTCTTCATTCCTCTCCCAGCATCACTTCTGACTTTTGGGACACTTCTCTACCAGGACCCAGCAGCCTCTCTCCCTGGAAGAGCCCTCTGCCCTGTGGCCCCTTCCTCTGATTGGTCTGTTCCTCCCAGAATCACCACCTTAAGAAAAGGGCCCAGGTCAGCCAGAATCACATCTTCATGGCTCTCTGTGCTGTAATCCTGACTTTCCATGGTTTTCCGCTGTCTTCTCTGTGTTGTCTTCCTCCATTAGAATGTAAGCTCCTTGAGGGCAAGGGCTCTCTTTTTGATTCTGTTTGTACTTCCAGCACTCAGCACAGTGCCTGGCCATAATGAGCGCCTCACAAACGTTTGTTGTCTTTCCTTGATTTGCTAAGTATGGATTGACCTCAGAGGTACCTTCCCACACTAAGTATGTGGTTCTGTGAATTTAGATTATTCCACTTTTTAAACCCTATCTCTCACTGTGGAAATGAAAGGCTTTGTTCTTTTATTAAAAATAATTTCACACCTCAGGAAGCAGATGGCAGAATGTATTTGGGAGAACTAGCACAAAAGGCCTTCCTGGGGCTCTTGGAATCCAGTAGTGTAGAGAGAGCCTTTCTTTCCTCGAAGGCCACTGTCTTCTGGTGATGCCATTTGTGGAGAGGGGGTTATGCCTCCTTCTGGTGGTGATGACCATTTCTATGTCTCTTTTTCTGCTCCTCTCGGGGCTGGGGCTCCCACCACTGGGGCCTCCCATGGCACCTTTCTCCTGGAGGCCTGTCTTTTCTTCATATCCCAAAGGGGCAAAGGTCAGACTCTCTGAGGCCGGGACAACCCCTCTCCCAGTGCCACCATGCCTGTAGCTGGATGGTCCTCGGGACTGCCCTGCTCCCCCTTCCATCTCTTGACTCTGGGAATTTTCTCCGATTGTTCCTCTGTGTCTGGAATGCTCTCTGCTCTGCTGACTTCTCCAGCTTCCTTCAAATCCTACCCCCTACAAGAAGCCTTCCCTACCCTCTCTTAATTCCAGTGTCTTCATTTAGTTACTTCCTATTTGTCCTGTATATAGCTGGCTTTGTAGATATTTCTTTGCTTGCTGTCTCTTCCATTAGACTGTCAGCTCCTTGAGGGCAGGGACTGTTTCTTGGCTTTTTTTTTATAGCCCCAGTGTTTAAGTAAGTGCTTAATAAGTGTTGGTTGATTCATAATATCTTAGTACAGTTATGCCTCCCCAAAATCTCCTCCTCCTGATCTGCAGCTCAAGTTTACTACTCATTTCTTACCTGTGTCTTATGGCTTCTTAGTGATAAAGCTTCTGGCCCTTCAGTTTAGATGGCCTGCTAATAGACATCAATGCTGCCCCTCCAGGCTGGATATGAGACTCTGAAATAGCCGGGTGTTTAATAAATGCTTCTTGATTTGTTGGTTGGTCAACCAGATCACAGCTCCATCAAGATTACATTTGTCTTGTGGTTCAGTAGAGAAGAGCCCTGGACTGGAGTCAGAGGATTAGTATCCCAGCTTGCTTCCTCTTGAACAAGTGTCTTTATCTTTTGGGCCCCTGGTTTCCTCTCTGTAAAATAAGAATGTTGAGCTAAATGACATGCAAGGTCCCTCCCAACTCTAAATCTCCAATCCCTTGATCTTGTCTGCTGGAGTTTTAATTGGATACCCCATCATGGCTACCAAGTCCCAGAGGGATCCCTCTCTGTGTCAGGGGAGGGATTCCCCACATCAGTGGAATCACAGCCTTGCAAAGAATGGAAGAAAGACTATTTCCTGGGTTCATAGGGACTAGGACAAAAAAAAAGGGGATTTGCTGTAGAAGTTGAAAGGACATTTGTTCTTGTAGACAAGTCACTGGCTCATGACTTGTCTTCCTTAACTCTCTCATTGGCTCAGCATCTGACTTTGAACAAGTCACTTAATCTCAGTTTCCCAGTGCTGGTTTCTCTGTCTGTAAGTTATAAATAAATAATGGAGCTAACAATGCTTGATTGCTTGTACCTTGTGATTCTTGTGGGAATGTTCCATGCAAAGGCTGAGGATGGCTGTTGTTTAGAGCCGAAAGAGCAACTTGAGTAGAGTAAGAATACTTTAAAAATATTTTTATTGATGCTTTTTGTTCTGTTTATGCTACATTCAATTTTCGGTAATTATGCCTCCGCCTCCATTGGACCGACTCTCTCCCATAACAAAGAAAATCAGGGGGCGCAGAGCCTAAGGCGAGAGGGTATCCAACACTCTTGACCTGCAGTTCACCCCCTCTCTGCCGGGAGGAGGAAGCGTGTTTCATCCCAGGATCTCCGGATTCAAGATTGGTCATTGGATTATGGTGCCTCCATTCACATCCTCCATCATGTTCTCTGGCCTCTGCTTTCTTGGCCCTTTATCAATCAGTCCATGTAACTTTGGCCACATTACTCAGAATTCCTCATATTCATCTCTTGAGAATATAGAGCTACATCCTGGAGAGCTAGAGGAGATGAACCCCTTAAATATGGATTACGGTCACTAACCTCTCCTCTCCACATTCCAATTTGTTCCCTCAATGACCCTGTTGTGTTTTCAGTCACCTTCTCCTTTCTCAAAGCTACAGAGAGGTCCTTTGCTTCACCTGGGGTGGCCACAGGTGAGTCACCATCACGAGGAGGACTCCTTCAGGGAGGGCCTCATGGGGCCCTTGATAGCTATTTCAAACTGGCATTTATTTATTGTCATAGCTCGGCATTCTGGGAACTCTTCTGAGGTAACCGGAATATTGTGATAGAATATCAGACTTACTTGAAATCAGAAAGACAAGTTCAAATCCTGCCTGTGACACACAATTGTGTGACTATGGACAAATCACTGAGCCTCTTTGAGATTCTGCTTCCCCATCTGTACGGTGATAGAAATGATGCCTGCCTTACCTCTCATACAGGATTTCTGTGAGGCTCAGATGAGATAACGTGTGTAAAGTTGTTGGCAGACCTCACAGAGCCATCATTATCATTAAGTAATTGGACACTCTAAAATATCGATGGTCCTTGACTCATAGGGATTTACAATCTTTCCCATCCCTCAAAGGACAAAAATTTTATCATGGAGGCAAAAACCTGTGCATCAGCAAAGTTTTCTAGCATTCTTCTTGTGGTCCACCAGAACCATGCACCCTAGTTCTACCATCTGTCTTCAGGCCTCGGATTCCTCATGTGCAAAATGAGGGCATTGGACCTCAATCCCAGAGAACTGAAGATGAAGCAGGAAGCTACCAAGCTCCTGATGTAGCTCCTGGGCAAGATGCAGAATGAGGACCTCCTTTATGGGCATCCCCAATGTAGGATTTTGTTTGGCTTGGATTGTCCTCCGCTGGATAAAAGGACTTTGTTTTTAGACGGAGGGAGATAGGAAAGAAATGGCTGTTAATTGAAAACAAAATTTTAAAAATGAGAAGGATGAGCTAAATGGCCAACCCTAAAATAGACGGTTCCCTAAAGTCCCCTTGGCTCTGCTGATTTCTGTCTTCATGGCGGCCAGGTATTCCCGCTCCTTCCGGCTCCCTCCTTCTCCTCACTCTTATTAATCAGCCAGCATGCACCATGCATTATAGCCTTCATCCAATTTTCCCATTGCAGGATCATTGAATCCAATTCAAAATAGATAATAAATGGCTGTAAATTCTTTTTTTTTTATTTATTTGTCAAATCTTTATTGTTTAAGTCAGGGAGGGTTGGTAGGGTCCAGTTTAGTCCTTCTTGGCAGCAGCCTTCCTCATGGCAGCTAGGACATTGCTGAGTTCCTCTCTCTTCCTCTTGGCTCGGATATGAGTTCCCACCCTTTTTTTGATGAA
>CM053597.1:16748604-16754401 GCA_028646575.1 Pseudocheirus occidentalis | reverse complement strand
AATGGTTGTATCAGTTCGTAGCTCCACCAACAATGCATTAGAGTTCCAATTTTTCCACATCCTCTCCAGCACTTGTCATTTTCCTGTTTTGTCATCTTAGCCAGTCTGACTGGTGAGATGTGGTACTTCAAAGTTGTTTTGATTTGCATTTCTTGAATCAATAGTGATTTAGAGCATTTTTCCATATGCTTAAAGATATCTTTAATTTCTGTCTCTGAAAATTGCCTGTTCATATCCTTTGTCCATTTATCAATTGGGGAATGACTTGTATTTTTTTTAATAAATTTTACTTAATTCCTTGTATGTTTTAGAAATGAGGCCTTTATCAGAGACACTGGTTGTAAAAATTCTTTCCCAATTTCCCACTTCCTTCTTAATCTTGGTTACATTGGCTTTGTTAGTACAGAAACTTTTCAATTTAATGTAATCAAGATTATCCATGTTGCATTTTATAATGCTCTCCAACCCTTGTTGGGTCATAAAGTCTTCCCTACTCCATCAATCTGACAGGTAAACTATCCCTTGCTTCCCCAGATTATTTACAGTATCAGCCTTTATACCTAGATCTAATTCTTGCTTTTCTAATCTGACTAGGCCCCTCTCCCCCTTGGCTCTCATTGCTTCTGTTCTGAATACCCTTAGGACTATTTTCTTCACTCCTCTGTTCTAACAGCACATTTTAAAATGATTTCCCTTTCTGCATAAATCTCACAGCAAAGGTTCTGGGAGGCCAAGCCTCAGTGGTTCCCATGAACTCCCTTACGGTTTCTGCTCCCATGTTTGTAGAATCAGCAGATGGTCTTCTGAAAGTGGACTAGCCCAGGGAAGGGGAAGCTAGGAAGACTCTGATGCAGACAGGATCTTTCCAGCAAATCCTGGGCAAGGCTGGAAGCAACCTCAGAGGTAAGTCAGCCCAGATGAGTCTCAGAGAGGTCAGGTGACCTCACCACAGGTCTCTAGACCCAGAGTTGGAAGGGACCCCAGAAGTCAAACAGCTCGACCTCCTCATTTTATAGATGAGGAGACCGTGGTCCATGGGGGGTAAAATGACTTCCTTAAGGTCACTACCCAGGTTGGGTCAGAAGTGGGACCAATCCCTAACTTCCCTGCCTTCAGAGCAGGCATTCTTTCCACCATCCCATTAATATCCAAGAGAAACAAAGATGGCTTTTAGATCAGCATCACTGTCACTGTCTGCCCAAGACAGGGAGAAAGGGTTGCCATAGAAACCCTGGGGGTGGGGGCGCCAGAGAGACTGGCACATCAGGATGGGAGAGTTGGGGGCACAAACAGAGGGACTTTCCTCCTAATCTGCCATAGCCCCTGCACCACTGGCCCCATGCCTAGAACTGAAACCTCTGCTCTTTCCTGGTCCAGTGACTCCCCAGTCTTGTGCTCCCCACTCCATTGTCTTCTCCTGGAATGCCGGGGTCTAGCAGAAGGCTGCTACCCCCACCCCATCTCCTTGGGATGGGTGGTATTGTCAGGCATCCCAGGTGTTAAGGCCAGACTCTCTGCCTGGTGTACAGTAGGTGCTTAATAGGTATTTGTTGGGTTTGTTGGACCTGTCCCCTGGCATGACTGCACCCAACCATGAGCGGTTCACAGGGCAGTCACGCACAGTACAATGTGAGTCAAGGCCGACACCCCATGGTCCAGGGAGCATCTCAGAGCATCAGGCTGCCTCTGATCCCTCCCAGTAACACCTGGCTTCTTGTCCCAGATGCCTCGCACACCACTTTGTTTCAGGCACTAGGATCCCTCACTCTAGCTCTCTGCCATCTTTCTTTCCATTTCTTCAGACTTCTCATCATCGAGCTTCTTCCGATAACACCGTGCTGTGATGGATAGCTGCTCGGCCTCACAGGGAGAACAGGAGACGGGAGTTTGTGGCAGGGAGCAGCTGGGGACCACTAAAGGCATCACACGTTTTCCCAAATGGGATTCTGCCTGGTCTCTTTCCGCTGATCAACTCTGGGCTAGGCTCGGTGCCTGCACTTTTTTCCATGGAAATGTGGCTCTGTGACTTCTTCCCCCATGGATCTGTCATCACCGGGGTCTTCCTCATGAATGAAGACTGAATGGAGCCATTCACGGGCTTCCCTTTGCCCTTTCTCATGGGAAACGCCTTCCTGTGGGATTGGTTTACTTTTCATTTGTTTTTCTCATTCTTTGAATGCTTGCTTGTCAGGGGACTCTGCCCATAAGCTGTCTGATGGCCCTCTTGTTCCTCACACATCTGAGTCACAGTGCAGGGATTGTAGGATTTAGATTTCATCTTGTTCAACCTCCTCATATGACAGATGAAGAAACTGAGACCTAGAGAGGCTTGTTAATAATCACACAAGTAGTAAGTAGGAGAGGTAGGATTCGAACCCAGGTCTATGACGTGAACCCCAGGCTCCTTTCCATTATGTCATCATTCATAGGTTTTCAGTTGCGTCCAACGCTTTGTGATGCATTTGGGGGTTTCTTGGCAGAGATATTGGAGTGGCTTGCCATTACCTTCTCCAACTCATTTTACAGATGAAGAAACTGAGGCAAACAGGGTGAAGTGATTTGTCCAGGGTCACACAGCTACTGTCTCAGGAAGAGGAGTCTTGGGGCACAGTGCTCTGTGCACTATGGTGCCATCTAGCAGCTTTCTTTCTGCTACAGCCTGATTCTATCACACCTTATACATGGTGGCGTCTTTCAAACTCTTGGTTTGGAATAACCTTCTAAGTAGCCTTCTATGATGGTGGGATGCCAGGATGCAGGGCTCTCTGTTCCTTGTTGCTTCTTTTATTTGGAGGCAGCATGACAGAGTGGCCAGGGCACTGAACCTGGGTTCAGATCCTGCTTCTTGGCCTCTGAGATTCTTTCCAGGTCCCATAGCTCAACGCTATTATTATGGACATGACTTTTGAAAAGCCCTTTTAACTTTGGGGAGATTTGGTTGGTTGGAATCTCATGAATATTCTGCCTGCTTTTATCCTTTCTTGTCCCAGAGCCCCTGGTAAGCTCCGAAAAATGCAAATGTCATATACACTTTACCTCTATAGGGGATGTGCAGAATAAAATGAAATGGCAGCGAACAGGGGCATGGGATATGGCTACCAGGGGCATATGTGTTCCACAAGCTTGGAAAAAACCCAATGAAGGAAAACCAGTTTCCTGGGTTAGATTGATGTGGCAGCACCAGGGCTGTGAACTGCTCAGATACTTCTAATAAGCCGTGTGGGGAAGTGTGGATATTTTTCTGTTCAGGATCACACAAGTCTCTCTCTGTCTCTCTCTCTGTCTCTCTCTGTCTCTGTCTCTCGCTGTCTCTCGGTCTCTCCCCCTCCCTCTCTTCCTCCCTCTGTCTCTGTCTCTGTCTCTGTCTATCTCTCCCCCTCCCTCCCTCCCTCTCTCTCTCTCTCCTCTCTCTGTCTCTCTTTCTCTCTGTCTCTGTCTCTCGCTGTCTCTCAGTCTCTCTCTGTCTCTCTCTCTCCCCCTCCCTCCCTCCCTCTCTCTGTCTCTCCTCCCGCCTGCCCCCCCTGCCATGCTGTGATGACAGTCCTTGGTATCTGCTGTTAGGAAGTATTTTATGTTCCTTTGATGCCTTTGAAACCTACTAGGAAGAGTCATGGAGACTCAGAGAAAAATCAAAATAGCAAACCAGCATGTTTCATTGCTTCCCCGGATGAGAGAGGAGGCCTCAACCCTGGGCACATGAGGAACAAAGCACCCCATGGACTAGCAGAAGATGAAATGGCCTCCTCATTTTGTATCAAAGACCGAGCACCATCAGCCCAGACCCATGAGAAACGAAGGTAAAAGCGACCAATTATATTTAACCCTGAATCGGGGAGAGGGTGGGAAGGAAGTGAGAGATCTTGTCAGATTTAGGCTAGTATGGTTTAGTCTCCATATGTATTCTAAATAATCAGTGTTTTAAAAAAGCAAACAGAAATGCCTTCCAAACTACTGGAAAACCCCGAACATCCCATCTGATTTGGATTTAAGGAGGAATGAGGTGAAAAGCCCATTGGATGTCAAATCCAAAGACTTGGCCCTGAATCCTGATTTCGGCCCTTACCGGTCAAGGGGCTTTGGGCAAATCTCTGTGCCTCAGTTTCCTTACTTGTCAACCTAGACAACTTTCAGTTCATTAATCAGTCAATAAACCTTCATCAAGTATGTGCCAGGGACTGTCCTAGGCATGGAGGTAGAAGGACAAAAGTAGAACGTCCCCTGTTCTTTAGGAACTTATAATCAAACAAGGGGCAGTGTGTGTGTGTGTGTGTGTGTGTGTGTGTGTGTGTGTGTGTGTGTGTGTACACATGGCCAGTGGCAGGGCCGTCAGGTCCAAGCCCCTCATTTTACAGATGAGGCCGAGTGCTGGACAACCTGTCTCACAGAGCTGCTGTAAGGCTCAAACGCTTAATGTGAAAGCACAGGACAGTCTGTTACTGTAAAGGGTTATATAAATGTGACATTATTATTATTATTATTATTATTATTACCGTTATTATTGTTAGTGTTCCTGGCCAGACTAATTTCTTTCCTGTTTTCCATTTTCTGACCTGGTATAACAGGGGTGTTTTATTAGCCCACCACAGTCTGGACATAACAGTTCTCTGGTACAGGGAATATTCATGTAGAAAAATACTGTTGGGAAAGAAAAAAAAAGTGAAAACAATAATTGATCATGGTTGGTTTAGTTTTGCTTTAGCTTAAGTGGAAAGGCAGTGTTGTCTAATGGATAGAGAGTCAGTCTGAGAGTTACTGAGGCCTGGGTTCAAGTCCCTACCTGTGATACCCTCTCTGTGGCACCTGGGCAAGTTACTTAATGTCTCAGTGCCCTGGACAAAACGCTAAGATCACAAATTGCAGAAGAGATGTCAACCTTCATTGGTACGGAGAATTTCTTCTCTGGGAATTCCCTGCCTACACTAATGAAATCACAGATTCAGCCAAAAATCAATGACAAAAAGAAAGAATCGATGATTGGAAAACCACTTGGGAAAAGATGGATGGCTGTTCTCTTCAGAAGATACTGTGGAAGGAGGCTGGTGCCTTCAACAGACAGAGTCTGGAAGAGGGTGAATGTGGAGATGCCAGCTGAGCCACAGCCCTGCCCCTCACCCAGCCTGCTTCATAAGCTTGGGTTCCTCAGTGCTAACAGAAGCAGACCTGGGTAGCACACACTTCCAGGCCTGGCCACTGAACAGGTGGAGCAGCAATGACCCCATGGGACCATCCCAAGGCTGCTTATTCCTTCCCTTCTCCATATGTCCTTCAGGGTAGCCTAGGCGAGTGAACTGACCATGACTGATCCCCGTTTGTCAGATGACAGCAATTTTCTGAACCCAGTGGTGTGAATACGTAATGAGGGAGTGGGACTGGATGACAAATCGGAGGCATTTAGAGTCAGGGTCATTGTGCTTCTGCTTCTGACTTCTGCCCCCCTACTCGGAAGATGCCCAAGCCCTTGACATTTCAAAACACAGGTATCCCTTCTACATCATGGGGGTTAATGGTGTGCAAGCCATCTGGAAAGTACCAGTAAAAGTTTTGGCCCTCCCTTCTTACCAGAGAAGCCTGAATTATTATGGTATTAAAAGATAAAAATATATTGATATTATACAATGTTACATATATGTATATATGTACATGCGTATATATGTATGTGTATCTGTGTGTATATATATGTATGCATACACATATATGTAAAATTTCTGAGTCTCTAAACTTTTCCTATGTCCTCTACTGGATTTTTTGAATTGTCAGTGGTGGCCACAAAACTCCCCCAAATTCCCCTTTTATTTCT
>CM053597.1:16743604-16746104 GCA_028646575.1 Pseudocheirus occidentalis | reverse complement strand
TCACACAGATAGTAAGGATCTGAGGCCAGATTTGACCAGATTTGAATTCACTTCCTCCTGAATCCAGACCCAGTGCTCTATCTACTGCACCACCTAGATGTAAAATAAATTTTGGCAACTATTGACAATTTTTAAAATTTAGAACTGTGATTTTATTGGTGTGAGGAACTCCTAGTGCATGGTGAGGCTTTTCACTATCCCAATTCCCTTCCTTGAGACACCCTTTGGTTTTACAGTGTCTTCCATAAATCATGGCCCATAGACCAGTATTCCAGATGGATTCTTGCCAGGGCAGAGTCCAGCAAGACAGTTCTTTCCCTAATCCTGGACATCCTCCTTTTCCTAATGCCTAAATTCTCCTAAAATCACATTAGCTCTCTTAGAATATCATGCCATAAGCTTAACAGCCCTACCAAAGCCCGCAGATCTGTTCCAAACAAACTGAAGTCAGTCAGCAAGTAATTACCGAATTCCTAGACACAAAGAAGTTGCAGGCGTAACCCTGGCTTTCAAGGGGCTCACCACTCAGGGCAGGAAGACTAACACACAGCTGGAATAGAAAACCATTAGACTGACTTGTGAGGATTCAACGGTTGGTTCTCATTAAGTGTTGTAGACGTTCATAAGGGGAAGTGGGGGGGACACAGAGAGAGGGACAGACCCAGAGAGACACAGAGACAGATGAGTGAGTACTGGAGTAATCTGAAAAGATTACATAAAGCAAGTGGACCCTGATCAGGTCTGTAACATGACGAACTGGGAATTGATGAACCCCAAAGTCTCTGATGAATCTAAGGGTGAAGAGGAAGATGTTCCAGGTTTAGCGTCAGAGGTTCTGGCTTCAAATCTCAGCACTATTATCTCAGCTGCCCATTATCTGGGGCCACTGGGAGCACAGTATAGCACTCTAGGCCTGGACTCTGGAAGACCTGAATTCAAATCCTGACTTAGATACCAGTTGTGTGACCCTGGGCAAGTCACTTTACCCTATTTGCCTCTATTTTCTCATGTATAAAATAAGCTGGAGAAGGAAATGACAAGCTACTCTACAATCTTTGTCAAGTAAACCCCAAATGGGGTCACAGAAAGTTGGACATGACCGAAATGACTCAGCAACAAAAAAGTCTGTGTGATCTTGGGCAATGCCACTTATCATCCCTGAGACTCAACTTCCCTGGCCAGAAAGTGAGGGCTTTGGTTTAAAAAGAAGCCCAAGTTCCCTTCTGGCTCTTAAGTCTGTGACCTATGCCCACAGCTCCAGCCTCCAGCTACCCCCAGCTAGAGGGAGATCTTCAGCTGCAGTGAGCTGTCCAGCCAAACTTGCCCTCCCCACTTCACGTTCCTTCTCCCACCTCTGTGTCTCTCCCTTCCCTGGAGATTACAGATACAGCTCCACAACTGACCTGTACCTCATAGTTTTGGAAAACCTTGAGAGGATGAATGATTTGTCCATGGTGACCTGCCAGTAGGTACCACAGGCAGGATTTGAATGTGGGTCTTCATTCCCAGTTCTGTCGTCTCTCTATGTGGCAGCCTTACTTCTTGTTAGTAATACTCTTTGTTGAATTGAATTAGAAATGAGAGAGAGAGAGAGAAAGAGAGAGAGAGAGGGAGAGAGAGAGAGAGAGGAGAGAGGGAGAGAGAGAGAGAGGAGAGAAAGAAGAGGGGGAAAGGGAGACAAACAGACAGACAGACAAAATAGGCAGGGGGAGCTCCCTTTTTATACAAAGGGCCAGAGGCAGGGACCTTGCTCAAAACTTTTAGATTTCTTAGCAATCTACCAAGGGCTGGCTCTTTAAGTTTTTCTGCCTTTTGTTAAGGCAGCCTGGAGCCCAGCTATGCTTGTGTGGTGTTTAGCCAATGGAGAGAGGAACAGTAAGAGACTGCATGCAGTAAACACTTAATAAGTGCTTGTGGACGGACTGACTGACCTGAGTGTAGCCCAGTCTCTGGCTTCTGCATCTTCCTGAGGGAGCGGGTCACACACCAGGCTGAGGGGCTGCTCTTCAGCCAGGGGATGCCCCTGGGAAGTTCAGAGGGTTTAACAGTGGTCCTGAAGTGCTGCCCTTTGACTGAATCCACACTTCACAGAACGAATCCTCTTAATAAAAAGATTTGTTCTGTCAAACTTGGACTCAGTCAAAAGGCTGCACCCAAGGACCTAGAAGACCACATGGGGCCTCCAGGCTGTCAGTTCCCCACCCCTGGTGGCTGAACACAAACTGTGTCTTTTATGGGACCATGGATGCATCTGAGGACCAAGAAGTAGCCCTGGTTGACTGGACAGAACCAGAAACTTAGACATCGGCATGTTGTGAGTTCCATCAACTTCCAAGCCCCAAGCTCCCCCAGGGCTCCTGTATTACCTTTGCTCCCCCCTGTTTGGAATCATAAGAGCAATGTAAGGAGGGAGGAGGACAGGACAGAAATGCAGAGGGGTCTCAGGTCAAGCAGGGGCCTCCATGGACATTGTGACCTATGTCTGACCTGAGGAAGCCTG
>CM053597.1:16674900-16743504 GCA_028646575.1 Pseudocheirus occidentalis | reverse complement strand
TCCTTATTTCCTTCTCTCTTTCTTTCCTCTCTTTCTCTCTCCCCTTCCCTTTCTCCTCTCCTTCTCTTTCTCTTTCTCTTTCTCTCTCCTCTTCTCTCCTTTTCTCTCTTCTCTTTCCATCTCCTTATTTCCTTCTCTCTTTCTTTCCTCTCTTTCTCTTTCCCCTTCCCTTTCTCCTCTCCTTCTCTTTCTCTTTCTCTCTCCTCTTCTCTCCTTTTCTCTCTTCTCTTTCCATCTCCTTATTTCCTTTTCTCTTTCTTTCCTCTCTTTCTCTCTCCCCTTCCCTTTCTCCTCTCCTTCTCTTTCTTTCTCCCTCTTGCTTATTCAAAGGTACAGCCTTTAAAATCAGTAGTGCTTAAATTAGCAGTGTTTCTACTTTTAATATTCTTCCCTCTAAGCAGCAAGCACGCTTTCAATCAGGAGTCTGATTAATATGCAGAAAATCATTTTTGTTTTGATTTCAGTCAAGGCTTTTTTTTCTCTTCCTTCCTTCCTTTTTTTTTCTTCTATGTTATTTCTTCATCAAATTTCCCTTATCCAGGAGGAGGCTAAGAGGAAGATTATATGGGATTCCTTCAAGTCAAAAAAGCACATTTCCCTGAAAACCCTGTTTTTTGCCTTTATTTCTGACTCTAACACTTAGCACAGTGCCTGGCAGCAGTAGGTCCTGATTGACTGCTGAAAAGACATGAAGGAGTTTCAGTTGATAGAATACCTGTACTGACAAGAGCAGAGATTCATGGAACCCAATGTAACATACAGAGATTGTGTGTGTGTGGGAGAGTCCTGAGCTCTAGGCACTGATACTTGGGTTCCAATTCTCCCTTAGACATTGACTAACTGAATGGCCTTGGGAAAATCCCTTACCCCATCGGGGACTCTGGCAGCTCCTAGAATGCTCTGCTGAGTCACCCATGATTGGGATCTGGGCTCTTAGAGAGTGCCCACACTGGCAGTTTTCCACGCTGAGGAAATAACCAATCCTTTGCCATCTAACACACTCCAGTAATAATATATCTACAGGGTGCCATTTGCTAAAAACCACAAACCAAACCAAACACAAAACTGTAGACTTGGTCATGCAAATGTCTTTAAATCTCGCAGAAGAGAAATCGAAGCCCTTTTCACCACCTGTTCCCTCGCAGGTTTGTCGTGGAAAATTCTCAGGTTTTCTAGAAGTGAGAAACATTAAGATTGTGGGGAAACTTGGATTCTATTGTTTTAAGAGCATATTTGCAATCTTATGGCAGGGAGAGTTTTTTCCTTGGCTCTCACTATGGTAAATAAAATTGTAGAGAGTTGATTCAGCTAGCCAGAATGGAAATTGCTTTTGCTTTAAACACAGACATGTACACATACCACAAAACTTGGTTTGGTAGCAATTATTTACTATATACTTGGCATATAGTAAATACTTAATAAATGCATGTTTTCTTCTTTCCTTCGTTCCTTCGTTCCTTCGTTCCTTCCTTCCTTCCTTCTTTCCTTTCTCTCTCTTCCTCCCTCCCCCCTTCCTCCCTCCATCCCTCTCTTCCCCCTTCCTTCCTTCTTTCCTTCCTTCCTTCTTCCATCCCTCCTTCCTTCCTTCCTTCCATCCCTTCTTCCTTCCCTTCTCTCCCTCCCTCCCTCCATCCTTTCCTTCCTTCCTTCCTTCCTTCCTTCGTTCCTTCCTTCCTCCCTCCCTCCCTCCCTTCCTTCCTCCCTTCCTCCCTCCCTCCCTTCCTTTCATGGAAGGGGCCTAATTAAATCTTACATATGCTTATTAAGTATTAGTCATGTACAGAGTTTTCATGTCCCTGCGGATTCTTGCAGAAGAGAAGATTGGAAGGGCTGAGATGCAAAGATAAACTCAGACATGATCCCTGCCCTCATGGAACTTATAATCCAGTAGTCAGGTGGGAAGATTCTCTTCTTCCACGAGTCCCTGATCTCATACATTCTCTGGTATTGTCTTTAGAGAGGCAGCGTGGCATCATGGCTCCCAGTTGGAGGACTTGGGTTCAAATCCCAGATTTGCCCTCAGAAAGACCCACTTCTGCTCTGGGCCTCATTTCATAAATAAAGGACCTGAGGGTGTTGGGATCAGTGGCTTCAAAGGTCTCTTCCAGCTTGAAATCCCAAATCTTAAGACAGAAGGCCTTCCATGCCTTTTCATTCTACGGGATTCTTGGCCATGCTGTGTCAGAAATCCCCAGAGGGCTGACCCACTTCAATGGACACTTCCTTCTAGCTTTCATGGATCTCAGTGGCCAGTCATGTTGTTCCCCCTTCCCTTGCTACATGACCTCCCACCTCTGGCTTATATATCCTGACCTCTGCCTTTTCAAATTCCATACGCCTGTAGCTCTAGACCTGGAAGGGGCCTCAGAGGTCATCAAGCCCACCCCCTCTGTGTTTACAGATGGGTAAACTGAGGTTAAGTGACATGCCCAAGATCTCACAAGTAGTAAATTCTTGTTTTAAAAAGATGGTTCAATAGGAAGTGGGCATTTCAAGATGAGAGTTTTTCTTGGTTGAATTTCAATAATAACGTGTAATGTTAGGCTTTGGAGCCACCAGGGACCTCAGAGATCTCCTGGGGACATATTGCATTTTACCAATAATAAAATGGTTTTGCTACTTGTCAGTGATCACAGAGTGATCTGAATGCTCTTCCTCTGACCCCAAATCCAATATTCTTTTTCCTGCACCATGACTATAGGCAGTGTCCATTTTCCATCACTTTGGAGTTTGCAAATCTCATCAGACACCACCTAGAAAACCCCTGTGTATCACTACCGGCTGCCCTAACTCCAGAACTTCGACCAACCCTGGGTGAAGAGGGCTTAGCCCCAGGAGGCTGACCCTGGTGGTTGTTGGGGAGGGGAGGCACCCTTCTCTGCTGTGACTGCAGGTCCGAATCCTAGCCGGGTGGCAGTGACTTGTCCATAAGCTGTACCTCTCCTAGGGTACCTACAGTCTGGTTGTCCTCTGGCAGTGCCCTACTGGATCCTACCTCTGTTTGCTCCAGGTACAATCATTCCTAGTTAGGGCTTTGTTCATCCATTTATCCTTCTGTTTCTGGTCCAGACTGACAAATCATGGTGCCACCTTGCTGGCGAGGAAGGCCGTCTGCTGGCATCCAATAGTAACCACAAGGTTAATACCAGCTTTCGAGCCCAGCTGGAAAGGGGGAAGGGAGGGGACGCTGCCACTGGTCACTGTTCTGTTTTCCAGCATTACTTTATGTGATGACATTTCCCCAACAAACACCCAAACAACTTCCCATCCCTGCCAGGTACATTCTCCCAAAACAGCCAGCCTCCTGATTGTCACAGAAAGGAAGGACGGGTCCTTTAACTTTGAAAGTCAGCCAAGGTTGTTTTCCAGGATAGAGTTCAGAGGAAAACACGGTCACTTAGAAATCCTACTCTGTCTCCTTCTTTCTCCCTGGAGTTCCTGAATGTAAGTGTCCCTGTGACATAGAAGGGTCACTGGATCAGGAAAACTAAGTTCAGATTTCTGTTGTATTACTTACTAACTGTGTGACTTTGGACTAGTCACCTTGGGGGAGCTGGGTGGCACAGGTGCTACACCTGGAGTCAGGGAGACGAGTTCAGATCCAGCCTCAGACACTAGCTGTGTGACCCTGGATAAGTCACTTCCATTTGTCTAAGTTTCCTCATTAGTAAAATGGAGATAATTGTAGCCTCTGCCTCATGGGATTGCTGTGTAGATTGTTTGAGATAATAATCATAAAGTGCTTATCACAATGCCTGGTCCGTTGTAAATCTACATCAATGTTAGCTATTACTATCATAATTGTTATTAATCTAGAGCTCACTTCCTCATGGTAAAAGTGAGAGGGTGGAGCTAAGGCTCTTAGAATCTCCACTTTACAAATCAAGAAGGTCCATGTGGCTCTTTGTCTCTTTAAATTAAATTGTATTTTAAAAATTAACATTTATTTTTCTTCCCACTGAACACATTCTATTTTTTTAAATTAAACTATATATTTCAAACAAAGATCTGTTTTCTCTCCTCCTCCAGTAATGAGAAATTAAGAAAAACAAAATGCTCCATTGCAAATATGTGTAGCCAAGCATAACAAATTTCTCTTTTGGCCACATCCAAAAAAACATGTCTGTATCTGTATGTACTCTGAGTCTCTCACAGAGGAGAGGAGTGGCCTGTTTCATCAAGAGTCCTCTGGAGGGAGCTGTGGTTGGTCCTTGTGCTGATCAGAATTCCTGAGACTTGCCAAGTTGATCATCTTTACAACACTGGCATTATTGCATTAATTGTTCTCCAGATTCTGCGTACTTCACTTTGCATCATTGCATACAAGTCTTCCCAGGTTTTCTCTACAATGATTGCTTTCATCATTTCTTGCAGCAAAATAACATTCCATTACTTTCTTACACTGTAACTTGCTCATTTAATTTCCATTTTTTTTTGCCACCATAAAGAGAGCTGCTATAAATATTTTTGTGTAGATGGGTCCTCTCCTCCTCCTCCTTTTGAAATTTCTTTAGAGTATATACCTATTAGTGGCATGGCTAGGTCAGTGTATATGTATGCAGAACTTAGTAACTTTGGGGGCATAATTCCAACTTGCTTTCCAGAATGTCTGGATCACCTATAATACCACCAATAATGCAGTAATATATCACCTCCCAGCCCCTCCAGCTCTGGTCACTTTCCTTCTTGTCTGTCAATTTTACCAATCTAATAAGATGAGAGGGAATCTCAGAGTTATTTTTAATTTGCTTTTCTCTAATTATTAATCATTTAGAACATTTTTCCATATGGTTGTCAATAGCTTGAATTTTTTTTTCTCTGAAAAATGCCCGTTCATTTATCAACTTTGATCATTTACTGGGAAATGGCTTTTTTTTTTTTTTTAACAATTTGAATCAGCCATGTAAATATCTTAGGAATATTAGGGAAATCCCCTGCAGATAATTTTTTTTTCTATGTACCTCTTCTATTCTAATTTTAGCTGCTTTTGTTATGTTTGAAATGACCCCTGAAAGTAGGATCTTTGAGTAATTCCCTTTGTGACCGTCTTCTTGAAGACAGAGATGATTTCACTTGGTCTTTGTATTCTCTGTACCAAGCATAATGCTCGACATATAGAAGGTGCTTGAGTGTTTGTTGATTGACTAATTGATCCAGATGTTCATATATGCCTGGCTCAGTCTCAAGCTTGAAAATACCAGTTTCTATCCAGGTTAGCAGTGACCCTAAGAGCACATTAGCAGGCTCCTGAAGGAAAACCTGAGTTGAAATGAGTCTAAATTCATCTGAAGAGCACCTTTTTTAGTGACAAAAAGTAATTGTGCTACATGCTAGGTGGTGCAGTGGAGAGAGCTTTGGGCCTGGAGTCAGGAAGACCTGAGTTCAAATGTGACTTCAAACACTAGCTGTGTGACCCTGGGCTTCAACCCTTTTGCCTCAGTTTCCTCATCTGTCAAATGAGCTGGAGAAAGACATGGCAAACCACTCCAGTATCTTTGCCAAGAAAACCCCAAATGTGGTCACAAAGGATTGGACATAGAAATGGAAAAATGGAAAAACTGGAAAAATGAGTGAACAACATAATATCAAAGGCTCCTTCCAGTTCTAAAACCTAAGGCCAGGCCATGTCTAAAATTCGGCTATGATAGGTTTGGAGTTGGAAGGTCGTGGAGGGATCAGGTGGTCTAAACCTTCCATTTCTCAGAAGAGAAAACAAAAGACTCATGTCAGGTCACATAATAAAACTAAGATTCAAAGACCCTCCGGGCTGGAAGAGACCATCTGTCCCTGTCTTGGGGTATCTCCTTTAAGATATCCCCAACAAGTCCTCATTCAACTTTTGCTTGAAGACCTCTAGGGAAGGAGAGCTCACTACCTCTCTCGCATAGCTGCTGACCATAAGGAAGTTTTCCTTACACCAAACCTGAACCTGCTAATTATTGCTCTTGGTTCTGGAATTTGGGCTCTGGCCAAGCAAAGCTGGTCTTCCTTTCTTATGATGGCATTTAAGATACCTGAAGACAGTTATTGTGCCATCCTGCCCCCATGTCATCTCTTTTCTAGGCTAAATAGCCTCCATTCCTTCCATTGGTTTTCATAGTGCATGATGAGAGGGGTAATGTGGAGTAGTGGAACACACGCTGACTTTGGAGCCAAAAGACCTGGGTTCAAATCTTGGCTCTCCCACTTACTGTATGGATGAAAAAGTCCTTTTGCTCAGACAGTGACATGCAGTTGGTCTGCTGAGTTTTTTCGGACAGGCCTTGCAGATGGGCTAGGAGTCAAGGTAGACTGGAGGCGGAGGAAAAGAGAAAGGAAGAAGAGATTAGGCTGAATTACATTTGGGAGACTGCTCAAGAGATTTCATTGATGAAAATGCTTACATCTTAAAAAAACATTTATTTTCCCCCAACTACATGTTGAAACAATTCTTAACATTAAAAAAAGTTTTGAGCTTCAAATATTATCCCTCTCTTCCTCCTCTCTCTCTTCCCTATGACAACAAGCAATATGATACAGGTTATACATGCGCAGTCATGGAAAATATTTCCATCTTAGTCATTCTGTACAAGAAGACTCAAAGAAAAAAAAGAATAAAAGAAAGAAAGTGAAAAATAGTATGCTTCAATCTGTATTCAGGCGATATCTTTTTCTGGAGGTGGATAGCATGTTTTATCACAAGTCCTTTGGGATTGCCTTTGATTATTGTATTGCTGAGAACAGCTAAGGCATTCTGTTGTTTATTGTACAACATTGCTGTTATTGTGTATAATGTTCTCCTGTTTCTGCTCACTTCGCTTTGCATCAGTTCATGTAAGTCTTTTCAGGTTTTTCTGAAATCATCCTGCTTGTCATTTCTTATAGCACAATAATATTCCATTACAATCATATACCATAGCTTGTTTAGCTATTCCCCAATTGATGGATAGCCCTTCAACGTCCAATTCTTAGCCACCACAAAAAGAGATTCTAGAAATATTTTTGTACAAATAGGTCTTCCCATCCCCCATTTTTGGATGCATTTGGGATATAGACCTAGTAGTGGTGTTGCTGGATCAAAGGGCATGAACAGTTTTATAACCCTTTGGGCATAGTTCCAAAATGCTCTCAGAAGGGTTGGATTAGTTCACGACTCCACCAACAGTGCATCAGTGTCCTGGTTTTCCCACATCTCCAACATTTATCAGAAAATGCTTATATCTTAATTACCAGTGTCCTTGTAGCATTTCCATCTTACTACAAATCATGGAACACCATGGTCTTGGGAGGATTAGAGTTACAGGTTGTCCAAAGGATGGCAGTGATGCAGTTACTTGTGTCCCAGGTTTAGAGTTGTATGCATTTGACTTGTGTGTGTTTGAAACGTTGGGTAAAAGGCACTTTCAAGGGCAAACATGATCAGAAAGAGGTAAAACCTGGAGATGGAAGGTGGAAAGTCATAGGCTCTGAGAAACAATTCTTCAGAGTGGTTTTAAATAGAGAGCATCTTTCACCTCCCTTGTACTGAATGACTTAAGGTGGAATCTCACTCGGTATTGTTTTAATATGTATTTCTCTAATGATTAGTGATTTAGAGCATCATAGGGCTACATCTTGTGTCACGTGGAGGCAGAAGCAGAGAATTGGTGCTAGGGACTGAGCAGTAATCATTCGATTGATTAAGCATTTATTAAGCACCTACTTTGCCAGGCAAGAAGAGCTAGTTAAATTTTACAAAGTGTTTTCTGCACCTGATCTTATTTGGACTTTACAACAATAACTCTCTGAGGTAGGTACTAAACCTATTATTATTCCCATTTTATACATGGGGAAACTCAAGTTCAGAGAGCTGAAGTAATTTGTCTAAGGCCTAGTGAATGCTGGTGGTGGGATTTAAACCTGGGTCTTCTACTACTAGAAGGCAGAGCATTGGTCTTGGGGAGAGGAAGACCTAGAATCCATTCCTTCTCAGAAACTTACTTAACTGTGTGACTGGGAAAAATCACTTCATAATTCTGGGCTGGCTTCCTCCTCTGTAAAGGTAGAGACTGGACTTGATGGCATCTAATCTAACCTCTAAGCTCTCTCCCAGCTCTGAATCTATCAAAAATACTTTTGTGCAAATTCCTATCTTCCCCAATTCAGACACATCCTCATTTCCAAATGCTTTCTTGTAGGACCAGCTTCTATTATTGTATCCCAAACCCTGGACAGCTGGGTATCTAGTGATTCGAGCAGAGGACCTCCATAACCCAGAATGCCTGCAACTCAGAAAGGAATGCTATCCTCATTATAACTGGGCTCAACAGATCAGTACCAGGGACCTGAGCAGAGGGCGTGAAGTCTTGTCTTCATGAAAATTCAGGGTTTCTCATTTCTAAGCTCCTGCTCAGCTGCCTACATTGAACTCTGAAATCCTTGCTTTTATACGTGTGACCAGACTCCAAAGATGGGCTGTCTTATTCAAGAGCAACTCGTCCAAGATCCTTTGTAAAGGAATGTGATTCTCAGCTGTCTGTGGGGAGTTCACTCAGCAGGAAGGACCTATGGCTTGAGCCTCCATGATGGGTCGATCAGAAAGCTTATCATTGCATAGTTATGGGGCTGCCTCATCTAGTGGACCATTTAAAAAAATCAATAAACTGCTTGGATGCTGATTTTCTTATTCTCTTGAGTCTTGAAACAAATGGAAGAGATTGTATGTATCACGTGAGAGACCTATAAAACTGAGGGGTGGAATACTCCTGGGCGGAGCACAGAATTAGTGGAGAGGACACATTTGGGCTGGCTATTTTTCAAAGAAACTGGTTTACTGGGTAGTTGCTGATAATCAGAAGAGCACACTCCCTGCTCCCCACCCCCCCCTCACAAGCAAGTCCAACTGGTAACTGCTTGAATTTGTTCAAGAACTACTCCCCAAAGAGATGTCTTCTCCCAAGGGAGATGAGTGCTATGACAGTTCATATTGCCCAAGTGCTTAAAAATAATCTTCATCTTAGGAAACCAAAAATCTTATTTGTTGAACAAAATTCCCACTGGTTCGTTCTGGTCTTCGATGTTTTAAACTATGGCTTAAAAAAAAAACCCACAAGACATATGCATCCTAACCCTGAAGGGTCATATGCCACACCAACCTGAGGTGTCCAAGAATGAGGAGAGGTAAGTAATGGGGGGATTGGGGATGGGTGGAAGGGAATATGGGGAGGAAAAAAGGGAAAAGGCTGTAGAATGAAAACTCTGAGGATTGGTTTTGGTGCCCTTGGTGCCTAGTATGGTGCATGGCACATACTAATATTGAATTGAGAATCTGCAAAGTAGAAACACTTTCTGTTTCTCAAGCCCTAGAGCCCTGAAGGGGGCTTCTCAAGAGAGAAGCTGAACAATTCAAACAGGAAGAACCAAGTGGATGGAGAGTGCTGGTGATTCAGATTATGACATACAGTTGGATGGGTAGCCCATTGAGTTAATCTATCAATAATTTTATATTGAACAACAACTGAGGCTGATATAGATGAGGGGGATGGAAACAGGCTAGACTGTTGTCATCTGGATGGCAATTTACATTTATATAGGACCTCAGAAGTCATCTGGTCCAGCTCCCTCATTTTGTACAAAACAAAACCGAGGCCCTATAAGATATAATGACTTGTCTGAGGCTAAACAGGTAGTAACTGGCAGAGACAGGATTTGAACCCAGGTCCTTTGGCCCCAGATCCACTGTCCCACACCACTTCCCTAAGAATAAGCATCTTTGCTTGTGTCTCTGTCATGAATATTCCTTTTCTCTATGGTAGCTGAGAATGCCCAACTATTGGCCTTACACTTATTAGCAACATAAGCCAAAGCTGGGCCCATGTTCTTTCAGAAGTCTTAATAATAATCACCATAATTATAGCTCACCTTTAGATAGTGTGTTAAGGTTTGCGAGGTGCTTTACATAAGAAGCTACCTCATTTGGTCCTCTCAACAGCCAGAGAGCTGTATTCAAGGGGCACGGGCAGGCTCAGGTGAGAGATGGGCCAGTCCAGGCTCTTTGTCTAGTGGCAAGTTAAACTAGACAGAGTCAGAAGGCTCCTTTCATCTACGAGAGATTGTGATCTTTTGGCACAAGCCTTGGAAGTGCATGATTTTTAACCTGTTTTCCTCTCCTTGGATGACCTTGAACCTTGGATGCCCTTTCCCTGTGCCTTGCTTCCTTATTCTGTAAGATCCAGGAGGAGGAGATAGTGGAACTAGCAGGGCTCACTAATAAATGTGCTTTTTCTGAACAAATGAAGAATACATATGGTGTGGGGGAGTGGCCTGGAGGGAGGTGCTGGCCAGTGTCACGGCTAACTCTGAGACCTCAGGCAGAAAGCCAGGGATGGCATCTCTTCTGACCAGCCTAGCAAGGCGAGGACTTCATTTTGCTCAAGGCACCCAGCATTTTGAATCTCTGCTGTGGCAGCATTGAGGAAGCCTGCCAAGTACTCCCCAGACGTCCCTTCCACCCACAGCTCCTCTCATTAAACCAGAAAGCACTCACTGTTGCCTCTCTCTTTTTGAATCCATCTTTCTCTTTATTTCAGTTCTTTTAAATGAAAAAAAGAAAAAAAGAATAAAGAAACACCATTGCTGAGCCACAAGCTCCAAACTAGGGGCCCAACATTGGGTTACCTCAGAGGGAAAAGTCATGACTTTTGCTAATCTGAGGGGTCTTCTCCTTACCATTGATCCTGCCCCCACTGTTTTGACACCCAAACCTCCTGCTCTGTATTATCTTGGGGCTTATATTTTTCCCTTCCCAAGGAAATGTTCTGTGTCTGACTTAGAATAAGTATTGGGTCATGTGGATGTTACTATGGCAACTGGTGTTTTAAATAAAAATAGTCCCTACAAATCTCCGGAAACATGTCAATGCAAAAAACGTGCTTGTTTGCAAAGAAGGGTGGTTGGCATTGGTTACTCCATCAACTTGCAGCTACCTTCTCCTGGTGCTCCCATTGTAGAACCCCCCCCCCCCCACACACACACACAGAGTGAGGGAGCTGTGGGGGAATGAACTCACTGCTCATTATTCAAGGAACATATTCCTGGGTCATGAAGATGAGAAGGCTGATTCATTGGCTTAATCCCGACTCTGAATTAGTCAGATGGCTAAGGTGCTTTCCCCTCGGCTCCCCCAAAACTCAGCACCCAAACCCTGAGACCTGAAGCAGACCTCACCTGTGCAGCAGAGAGAGATGCTCATGCCTCCAGTGATCATACTTCAGTCTTCTGGGAAACGAGAAAGATTTGGAAAATGTCCTGCCCAGTTGCACATTTGAGAGATTGAGAACAATGGACAGAATTCCGAGCAAAGGGTCTTTCTTTGTCTCTTTCTAGAAACTTGTCACTTATTGTAGGCAGGTAGGGTGGGTGCCTGGGTGGAAGTAGGGGCAGCACAAAATGTAGAAAATGAAAGTGCTAGCTGGGTGGGGTGTGGGCAAGCCCTTTGAGGGAAAGTGCCGAGTCTGAGCTGGCATGCACTCTCTCTTCTCCAGTCCAAACTTTGGGGCCACTTGTTCCTTTATTAGTTGCTACTGAAAGGACCTAGTCTTTCATATGGGTGTGGTCATGGTGATGGTTGTGTTAATTATGAGAATAACACTTTAAAGCTTGCAGAGGGTTTTGCACACATTATCACCTGATCCTTGAGACCACCTCATCAGTGCCATTATAACCCCCACTTTGCAGGGGAGCAAACTGAGGCTGTCTCACCCAGGGTCACACAGGAAGTGTTTGAGGCGGGATCTGAATTCAGGTCTTCCTGACTCTCCCAGTCTAGGGCACTCTACCATGCTAGAAGTGACAACAGAACAGCACCTAACATTTGCAAGGTCAGTTCCTTGGGGGCAGGGGCAGTTTTGTCTGTTTGTATGCCCTGTTGCCAGCACATATATCAGGTGCTTGTTGAATGAACAGTCCTATCACTTTACGTCCTTTCTGTTCAATGACTGTAGGTATTATCATACCATATGTTTCTTGTCTTCCTTTTCCAGATGAGGAAACTGAAGCTGAATGCGGCTACATGGCCAGTCATTGTCCAAGGCGGGATCCGAATCTGGGTCTTCCTGATGGCACATCCTCCACCCTAGACCTGGATGGGGGCCCCCTTCCCTCTGGCAGACCTGTGACTTCACTGATGGGTGCACTGCCTTTACCACTGATGCAGGCGACCAAACCACTCTGCACTTGGCAGACGGTCTTTGAGGTACCTGAGCAATTTATCCGTCCTTCTTTGGCCAAGCTGGTGCTGAGCCCCTTGGGGCAGAACCAGGTTGGTCCTCAGACAACAGAAACCTTTTCTTTCATCAGGCCTTTTCCATCTTCTGTCCAGCTGTTGTCTTACTCTACTAGAACAGGGCGACGATTATGGTGCCTTTGCATTTCCACTTTAGCAAGGTTCTCGTCACAAGGAAAGTGCTTAATACTCTCACTCATTCTCTCTTTTTCTCCCTCCCTCCCTCCTCTCTCTCTCTCTCCCCACTCATTCTAGATGGAGAGTACAGCCGCTGAACCCACTGCTGGTGCCCAGTGCAAAAGCATAGATTATTGTGTTGTGTTCCAGTAATAGCATGGAGGCCGGTGTGGCTGGATCCTTGTGTGGAGGCAAGACTGGAAAGGTGGAAAGGGGCTTTGAATATTAAACAGGATTTCACATTTGATCCCAGAGGTCAGCCACAGCATTTATCTAAGAGAGGGATGGCACAATGACTTGGATCAAGAAACGTCACTTGGGCAGACAGGTGGAAGATCGGCTGGAGTGGGAAGGGCTTGAGGCAGGACCACCAATCCAAAGGCTGCTGTGATGATCCAGGAAAATAGGGAGGGGGGTTTGAGGGGAGAGAGGTGCCACTTTAGAATCAGCCAGGCTTGGCAGTGGCAGATAAGGTCACTTATGTCTAGGGTGATTGGGACTTGCTGTGTGCCCTGTGGCTAGTTAGTAGCAGGGCTAGAGCTGGGGTCTGGGTCTCTGTTCAACCCTGCCCCCTCCCCCATGCTTGCTTCCTTGAAAGGAATAAGCTTGCCATGGAAATGCATACTTTCTGCACTCATGCTATATATTTAGCTGAGGCATCTGAATTTATGCAGTGTTTGTCTCTCTCACCACCAAACCCCCTAACACATTTCTAACAGGATGAGGTGATGGTGAGGTTGGGGATGTTACAGTGGCCAGCATCATTCCTCAAGTATCAAACCCCCAGATGGTGAGGTCATCTTGGCAAACTGGTGGCAGAGGCAGGCTGGGCTCCTCCCCAGCCCAGGGAGGGAATCAGCCTGCCCGGGGGCTGACAAATGAAAGCGAGACCCAGAGGCCTCCACTTCTTTGCTTTGTGACCACGGGTACCTCCTCACTTGCACAATGGACTGCCCATCTTCTCCGGTCACTGTGAGACTCAAATGAAATGAAGGTGGGGAGGATGCTTTATTGCCAAAAGGGTTTATCCACAGGAGGGATTATTAATATTGAAAGGAGGGATGGCTTGTCACTACGCCCTTCTTTGTGAAATTTTTAAAAGTCAAGCAAATCATCTCTCTTCATCTTTCAACTCTAAATTCATAACTGGTTAAACTGCTTGCCTCACTTTTTCCTTTTTTTTTTTTTTTTTTTTTTTTAGAAGACCAGGATCTCCCTACCTCTCCCAGGCTGAACACGTGGCAGCCACTCAGGCCTGAACCCACTGCTGGTGCCCAAGGAAGTTTTGATCAGATCTTTTTCTGATGCTCCTTAGGCAGCGTCATGGTTCTCCACTCATGGGGGCCACCATATTGGTGCAGGACCTGGCTTAGACACCAGAGAGCAGTAGTTCCCCTGTGGCTCAGAACTCCCCAGTCCCAGCCTCCCAGGTTGCTGGGATTATAAGTGTGTCCCTCCACACCTAGGAAGACTGATCTTCTGAAGGGCTGAGGGAGGGCTCCCATCCAGTGTTTCTAAGTGATTCTAAGGGCTCCCAGGGCAAGGATGACAGAACAATAAAAATTGCACATTGTAGACTCTAGGGGTTTCTTCAGCTCCCTTGCTGGACTGCCCAGATGAGGATTCAGAGAAGAATCAAGCAAATGATCAATAAAGAAGCATTTATTAAACACCTACTGTACAATAAGCAGTGGGTATTCAAAGACCACAGTGAAACTGTTCCTACCCTCAAAGAGCTTACATTCTGATGGGGAGACACATATGCAGACACACATACATAACATATACGAAAGGTAATTTTAATGGCAGCAGCTAACACTTACATAGGCTTCAAGGTTCAAAAGCTTTTTACTTATATCGACTCATTTGAGTCTCCTACAATCCTGTGACCGGGTGCTCTCCACTTTGAAGAAGTTAAGTGATTTGGCCAGGAAGTGTCTAAGGCAGGATTTGAATTCAGGTCTTCCTGATTGTAGGTCCCCCAGACCACTGAGCCACCTTTTGAGGAGGTAGGGGGAGGTCTGAGCATCCTGGTGTTCCTCTCGTTAGTGGCTTGGAACCAGTCCAGCAGCTGAGGGTGTGGCAGCTGGTCACCCAGTTGGACATTTGGGATCGTCTCTGGCTTAGAATAATCTACGTCCAACAATGCTCACTGACATTTATAAAGCGCTTTAAGGACATCATGTTTGAGCCTCACGGTGGCCTTTAGGCAGGTGCTTGAGCTGTGATTTTTTTCTTTTGCTTTTTGGAGGGCAATTGGAGTTGTGACTTGCCCAAAGTCATAAGGCTTTGTGTGTCGTATCTGAGGCTGGATTTGAACTCAGGTCCTCCTGACTCCAGGGCCGGTACTCTATTCACTGCACCACCTAGCCGCCCCTGAGCTATGATCTTTTACACTTCAGGAAACTGAGGCTTATGACTGAGCAGGGGCACAGAGCTATTGTTGCAGGGATTTGAACTCGGGTCTCTCCTGACTCGAATCCAACACTTCAGCCGTGACTTTTCCAGCAGCATTGATGGAGAGTTCAATTTCCTTTCTGTCAAAGGCACCAAAGAAAGGAGACTTTTTAAATAGGAAGACATCTTCCAGTGATACTCATGTGCTCCAGCTATGCCTTAATGGAACCGGACATGCCCTCTAAGCTAATGCTCTCATTTTACAGATGTGTGTGTGCATAGCTCTGCCTGTAGATATCTGTATGTAGCGAAGGGCCACAGGAACCCACGTTTCTGGCCTTGTTTTGTTTGACTCAGCACTTTTTGGTTTGTGGGTTCAAGGAGGTTAAAACCCAAACCAAAATGTGCCGAGTCAAACAAAACAAGGCCAGCAATGTGGGTTTCCATGGATGCCTTTGTGGGCATGAAGCACGCTGGAAGGAAGACCCGGTGCTGGGGGCCTGGGGATGGCCATGTGTGGGTCTGGACAACAAGAGTTTAGTTACCTGGGGCAGACTGAGACTGGGGTCAGAGGCCAGGGAAAAGTGACCTTTCAACCAAATGAAATCTGGGATTCTTGGCACCTCATTCAAACATTCAGTTTTTAGAAGTATTTATTAATGGTCTGCCTAGAAGAAATGAGTCCTAAGCTCTGGCTGGGTAGGAGAGTTAAGGCTTATTTACTGAATTAAAATTTAAACACAAAAAAGTCCATATCTATTCTTATTCTCACTTCCTCCCCAAATTGGGCAGGGGGCGAGAGACAGCCTCACGATAATTACGTAATATCGAGCAAAACAAATTCTCACAGTTGCTACCTCTGTAAAACACCTCCATCTGTAACCGGTCAGGAGGTAAGTCCTTCCTGGGGTAATCAAAACCTGAAGATATTATGCTTGCCTATTATTATCCCTAATTTACAATTAAGGAAACCAAGGCAGATATACAGCATTACAGCGACTTGCCCAGGGTCGCAGAGTTAGTGTCGGAGGCTGGATTTGAACTTGAATCTTTTTGACCTCAGGTCTCACGTAGCCTGATCCAAGTTTCAGAGAACAGACTTTCCATGTACAAGACTTGCAGAGACGTGGACCCTGCCCCAAGCACCCCTCTTCCAGATGCTCCCTGGCCTTATGCATATTCTGATCTGTTTCCCACAGATAGGTGGAGGAGGCTTCAGACCTGGGGCTAACCCGCCTTCTACCTGCAGCACCCCGAGCCTGCTCTGTGCTTTTCAGACAGACTGTGCAGCAGCTCCTCCCCCTCCCCCTGCAATGGGCTGAGTTTGTCAAGAAGACCCTGGTGCTTCTTCCTGGTCTCAGGTGGGGCTGCTTTTTCCCAATTTAACTGGATTCATCTTACTATCACACGTGCCCCCTTTGCCTGTGAAGATGGAAACTGTTCAGGAGGGGCAGTCTTCTCTCTGTACCCCACTCCCCATATTCCACATGCCCACAGACTCACACTTAGCCCTGGGGGCCCTTGAAGGCCATACTCTACTAGAGAGAGGTCTGGGAGGTCCACATTGTCAGGCAAGGTTCCCCTCAAAGATCACGGAGTCTGAGGAGGGCGTTCTTAGCACGAGCTCTGGAAGTTTATGAGGACCCGAGTCCAAATCCTACCTGTCACTTCCCTATTTCAGGCCTCAGTTCCCTCATATGAAAAATGAGACGCTTGGACTGGCTCCACCAACAAGCCCTGCCTTTAAACCTCTGTGGGTTATGTTTAGTTTGTCACAATGAAAATACATTCTGCATATTAGGATTCATAACAGTAGCAAAATTACAGTTATGATGTAGCAACGAAAATAATTTTATGGTTGGGGGTCACCACATCATGGCAGAGTCATGGCATTAGGAAGGTTGACAACCACTGCTCTAAGCTAATAAACCCATTCCCTCTGCCCCCTTATAATGATCTAGTGACTGAAGACTGGTCTTGGAATGAGAAATTAAGTTCATTTCAGTTCTATTAGACAATGTTTATCAAATGCCTATGATGAGCCAGGGCCTGGTGGTGGGGAAAAAAAATGCAAAAATGTATAGACCCAGTTTTCCATGTTGACCCGAGTTCAAATCCTGTCCCTGATGTTTTGTGGCTTCAGCTCAGGGCCCTGGGCAACTCTCTAAGACTCTGGACAACGAAACCAACGATATCCGGCAAACCCGATGTCCAAAGTGACCAAAGGCCTAGAGGCTCTAATTTACAAAATCTCTTAGACTGGAACAATTTAGGTTCTTAAGAAAAAACAAGGGGTTGGCCGTTTGGACCCAAGGCTGCCTGATTCCAAGTCCATCTCTCCGAGTACACTTTATTGCAGGAGACATGGGTTTGAATCCCAATTTAGTTGCTTACTGTATGTTATCTCTTTCATTAGAATAAATTTCCTGAGGGCAGGGATTTTATTTATAGGGATGGATAAACATATGTATATTTCATACTTGATATATTTTATACATGTATATGCCATATACATGTGATGTATATTATATACACACATATTTATGGGGATTTTGATTTATCTTTGTATTCCTAGGCTTAGCATAAGGCCAAGCACATGAAACACTATAAATACTGGAGGGATCCAATGGCACACATGTCTTTACCAGCCCTTTGGCCCTGGTTTTGTCATCAGTAACACGGGAATGCCCATTACCCACCCCCGCAGCACAACCAAAGAAAAGCACGAGACAGCGAGTAGTCATCTCGTTTTTAAGGAGAATCAAGGGCTCTCTACACAACAAAGGTCCTGAGCTTGCTGATGACAAAGGCCATGATTGAACTTGCATTGGCAGAAGCTGGAGATCTTCTCAGAAATCCTCTCCCAAGGCTAAGTGGCGAGCACCAAGCAGAGATGCCTGGTAACTTCCTAGGCTGAGACGGTGATGAGGCAAAGCTGAGGTCCCAAGGTCTTTATGGTGCCCAGCACACAGCAGGTGCTTAATAAATGCCTGTTGATTGACATAAGGTGCCAGAGTCAGCAGAACTGGGTTTCCACCCTGTTTCAGACCTTAGATGGTGTGGCCCCATGGAGTTTTCTCAACTGTAGAATGGGGGTAGTCATTTCTGTGCTGTTCATACCAGAACTGTGAGTTATAAATAATTACTGAGTTTAAATCAGATATTTACACAGTGGCACCGGAGTTTTCACACTCGAGATTCCGGAGCAGGGCAGACCATTCAAGGCTCCAAAAAAGAGCCATGTTCAAAAAAGGTGACTTAGGGCTTGCCCTAAATGGAGCAGCTGATGACCCAGGTGAAGGCAGCGGGGCAGGTTTTCAGCAAAAGCTGGAAACTGGGAGTAGATGGGAAGTGAGGGGGCAGCTGACAAACCCACATGGAAGGATTTGATGAATAATTCAATAATTAATTTAAAAGGAAAGATGCTCCCCGCTCGCTTTTCTGTGGCTGAAGACCCCACTCCTGCCCTGCTCCCACTCCCAAGGTGCTCTGAGAATCCTCCAATGGATTCACGGGCTTTCTGACAAAATTGCAATGAGCTCCCCTAGCCTCTTAACCAGGTCTCTTGTTCTCTCTGGACTTGACCCTGTTTTGAATTCTATTAGGTTTTTAATCAGATCATTTTGTGAAGTGCTTTGAATTCAGCAAGATGGGGCCTCTCACTTTCAGAGAATTGGGACACTGTTCCCCAGAAACCCTTGGGGGTGTAATGGGACAGGGCCTAGTCCAGGGGGCAGGACAGATGAAGGCTGCAAGAATGACATCTTGAAACACAAGGGCAATGAATGAAAGCAGGAATCGGCCTTAACAGCTGACTCACAGCTTCCTTCTGAGAACACATCTGACTTCTTCACCTGGAGCTCCTCGGGGTCTGCGATGCTTGGAGCTAAGAGTACCTTCTCATCTGGGGCAATGCCCCCTAGGAATCTGTGCTGGATTCTCACCTCAGGGGTGCACCCACCTCATCAGACTCCATGTGAAGTGATACTACCCACATACAGCTTGTTTCTAAAGAATGAAGTGCTTTCAGCTCCCGGCAGGCCAACCATAGACATAGCCCCGACCTTAAGCCAAACCCTGATTACTCTTTTTCTGTATCCCCAGCACTGGTGCTCATGTCTGATTACTTGGCTGGTGACTGGATTCACAGACCTCCTTGATAACCCCTCCCAAGGGCTCTGGGTGTGGCCAAGAGCTGGATCTTCCCTGCCCAGGCAGCACCAAGCTTTTCTATGGCACGAGATTCTAGTGTAAGATGTTACATAGTTTGGTTTTTTCCAGGACATTCCTGTCATCAGGATATTTGGCCCTAGGAAAGGAAGGAGGCGTGCTCAAAGAGGCCCAGCAAAACCTAGCCAGGCCTATGGTCCCCTTAATATCAGTTATCACTCAGAAAGAAGGCAGGCCAGCTTAGCTGAAGCAGCAAGGCACCATGGGAGAGAGAGAGGAGGCAGCTTCTCCTCTCAGGCCCTGATGGAACCAGCCCAGGGCCCTGGACCCCAAAGCCTTGGGACCACGATGCTTCCAGCCCAGAGCAGCATGGCCCTGGGAAGCCACTCTGCTGGAAATGCAGCCTGGGCCAGCTCCTATAGCCACAACCTCCCAAGACCCAGAAAGGAGGGTTCTTGTCCTTGGTCCTGTCAAATTGCTCAACATCAGAAATGGAAATGATCTCATTAGTGGCAATGATATTTGAGATGAGGCCTGACCATCTGCTTTGGTGTTGCTGCCCCTATGGACAGACCATGGGACCTTCCCATCTGGCTTCCTGATGTGTCATCTCCCGGTTACACACAGTGTGAAGCCCTTGACTGCAAGGACTATCCTACTGTTCAGTTGGTAAACGGAGCCTTAGCCTAGTACTCTGCATACAGAAAGTGCTTAATAAAGGATTCATTCATCAACGCACCGCTTTCATCTCAGATGCAGCATTGCAGCAAGCTAATGGATAGAGCATACTTTAGTCCCTCTCTCAGAAGTCTCCTGGGCAGAGGATTGCTCGGGTAAGCCAGTCACTCATCTCATTAAAAATGGCAGTGTAGACGCATCTAAAATTTAGGACCGATGGGAGAACAGCAGAGCTGTGGAGGCTCAGGTTCACTTCCTGGCTCTGCCTATCACTGATGCCAGGAGCCTGAAGGGTCAGTGACAAGCCTGTCTCTTCTACTGCTGTCCTGACAGAGGCGGTGGCAGATGAATGCCTACAAAAAAGCCACTGGGCTGCTTTCCCACGCCAGGACTCACTTCCCTGACCTCAACAGTGAGATGAGGAAAAGCTAGAGGCTGGGTAGGGCTGTTGGCCTGGGAATGGAACCGCGTAGGTATGCGCGTCTCTGGATTTAGACCTGGGAAGAATCTTGAGAGAACCAGGGAGTATGGCACAATGGAAATCAATCAATGAGCACTCATTAACCATTTGCTGTATGCCAAGTGGCGTGCTAAGCACCAGATGAAGGACCTGAGGCCAAATCTTGGCTCATGAACACACTTAACGTTTCCTAATCTGTCGAATGAGGGGGAGCAGGTAGAGTAAGTAGCCTCTAAAGTTCCTGCCAGCTCTAGATGTAACAGCGTCATTTGACAGATGGGGAAACTGAGTCTCAGAGAGGGGTGGTGACTCATCTGAGTCAATGTCCATCTAGTCAGGAGACAGAAGGATCTGAATTCATTCCCCAATTCAGAATCCTGGTCTTGGAAGAGACTGTAAGACATTGTCACGATGGATTCTTTATAATTAAGTCACAAGATCACAAGAGGAGAATTAAGAATGACCCTCATAGGTCCCTCATTTTAAAGGTGTGGACCCTGAGACCCAGGGAGAGGGAGTGAACTGCTTAGGGTTACACAGGCAGCCCAGCCTACTTATTTTACAGGGGAGGCCCAGAAAGATTCAGTGTCTTGACTGAGGTCACCTTGGTGGTGCCAGAGCCGATGCCTGATCTTATATCTGCCCCATGTCTCTTCCCATCTCCCTACTACCCGTGGAGTTTTCCCCTGACCAGGCCCCAATATGACCCACACTGGCTCTTTCCTTTGTACCCAAGGCAACGAGCAGGGCCCATGAGGCTTGTCCACCTGGGGCACCTGTGAAGCTTGTGGTGCTGAGCTCTTCTCAGAGGGGACGCACCACTTCCCCAGCAAGGAGCCACCTGCTCCGTGGGAAGCCCATGGGACTGGCAGTGGCTCTTGTTGAGACAGGGATTGCTGTGTGTAGACCCTGGCAAGCTCTGCACCCACAGCCTTCCTCCTGCAGGTGGCTGGATGAGGATCTCTCCTGTGTTGCTGAGGACGGTGAGCTGGGTCTGCAGGGAACATGGGATCCTTGTCCTTCCTCCTCGTCATTGTCTGGTTCCGGGTCAGCGACAGTGGCGGGGGGTGACCCTGGTGTTGTGAAGGAGCCGTTCTGAGACTGGCACCGGCCTGATTCACAACACCAGCTGCCACACCAGGCCGGGAGGATACAAGGGCTGAGGCTAGACCAGGCCGTGGACGCGGTCACCTCTGGGGGGGGAACAGAACACAAAGAAAGCTTGTCACAACCATGTGTTAAACAGCTAAAATTGGAACTGGCCCAGTGGGCAACGGAGGGGCACACAGTGGGCAGGCTGCTACCCCTTACAACAAAAGAGCCCCCAGCCATGCGGTCTTGGACTAAGCACTTAACCTGGCGGGGGTTCCCTTTCCTCACCTGAAAAATTAAGGGCCTGGACCAGAGGGCCTCAAACCCTGCTCCCAAGAGCCTAGGACTCAGGTATGTCCAAGGGATATGAAGAGCAGCATGGGCGTAGCTCTGAAGAAATACACTGCAAATGTAATTCTAATGAGCAAACTTGGCCCCAGGGAAGAGATGAGAAAAGGTACTTCCTTCTTTTCTCTGCACAAGTGGGAGAACAAATCAGTTAACTGTGTTATTTAAAAAAAAACTCTGTTACAAGGAGTGGCTTGCTGGGTAGGAGAGGGATATATTTAGAAATAAAGGAGATGTAAAAATGAGCCAAAAGAGGGGGGCTTCTTGTGTGGTGAGACCCTGGGGAGCCCCCTGCGTGGGCAGGCAGAGCTCCCTGGTGCTGGGGCACAGAGAGCAGGAATCTGAAAGATGGGGGTTCACCCTACCTCCTATGCCCATTAGCTGGGTGACCCTGGACATGTCACTTGACTTTTCCATTTCCAGGATCCTGGGACCCTCGGTGCTGCTGAACAAACTCGGGAGGAAAGATCCCAGCCGTCTGTGTTCAGTTAGGCCTGTCCCTGTCCTGAAGAGGCTCCCACCCACACAAAGGGAGCTGGGGCTTCAGTCCCCAGGATTCTGGAGAGGCGTCCTCTGAAGAAGTAGGCGGCCAGCCCCAGTCTAGCACATTGCCTACCAGGAATAATGTGGAGGCGCCTCCCGGGCCATCCCAGGGACCCAGCTCTGTGCTGCAGTCGAGCTGTGCCCAGGCAGCAGGGGCCCGACTCTCCCAGCCTGGCACACCCCATGCCCCTTAGGAGGTCTGCCTTGATGGTTTCCTCCACTCCTTTTATTCTGTGTCAAAGGAGATGGCTCTCTGGGAGAGGGCAATGCTGGGTACTGTAAAAACAAACATTTACTTTTAAAAGAAGAATGGGATCTCCTTAAGGGTAAGGGAGCCTTTTCCACTTTATCTCCTAGGGCCCAGCACGGTGCCTGACATGGTGAATTTGTTGTTAACTCTTGTTCAGTTACTTTAGCTGGGTCTGACTCCTTGTGACCCCATTTGGGATTTTCTTGTCCAAGATACTGGAGTGGTTTGACATTTTCTTCTCCAGCTCATTTTATAGATGAGGAAACAGAGGCAAACAGGGTCAGGTGACTTGCCCAGGGTCACACAGATAGGAAGTGTCTGGGGTTGCATCTGAACTCAGGTCTTCCTGATTCCAAGCCAGGCACTCTGGGCACCATGTTTCCTAGCTGTCCTAACACTGCCATGGAGTGAGCATTTAATAAAAGCTTGTTAGGTTGGAAAGTTCTGCTGTTTTTTTACAAGCAAGGGCGGTGTGAGGGGAGGGTCAGAGTGCTCAGTCTGGAACTTGGAATAGTGGGTTGGAACCCCAGGCCTGAGGCTCACTTGTGATCTGTGTCAGCAGAGGAAATGCCCACGCTGAAGATGTCTGAGGGAGGATGAGCCTCTGCCTATGGCCTGTCTCTTCTCTGGGCTCCTCAGAGCACGGAACGTTAGCCTTAGTCTAACAAAGACTTACTTTACAGGCCCAGAGTGGCTGGGGAGTGACTGACCTATGGTAATGAAGGGAGGGTCATTAGGACAGTTCCGTCATCTGCCTGATGCTCCAGGGGGACCACATACTTTGAAGAGCAAGCAAGGTTCTACCTTCTTCACCTTCCAAGTCCTAGGGAGAAATCTGGTACCAATACTAAAGCTGGCCAGGATTCTCCAAAATCACCATCTGACCCTCTAAAATTGGAAAAGGCCTGGAATACTAGCCATCAAATACACAGACTAAACAGAAGCCAATGAACAAACAAAATAAATATTAACACTGCCTGAGAGACAGGGTGTAAAGTCTCTGCAGGGTGAGTGTACCTGATCTGGCCATGGCGGTGCATACCTGTGATTCCTGCTGCTCCGGAGGACGAGGCGGGTGGACTTAAGCCCTTGGGTATCTGCAAGGAGTCTGGTGCCAAAATGGTGAAGCCCTGGGAAGAGAGGATGCCAAGCTGCCTACAGAGGGAGGGGTGAACCACTTCAGGCTGGAGGGATGGAGCAGGTCAAAGCTTCCCAGCGGTCAGCAGTGGGATTGATTGGCCCCATTGTATGTTCAACCTGGGTGAGAGATGGAGACCCACTCTCGAAACCCATGCCCCCAAAACATAACACAAAACAAAGAAAGAAAAAATCCAGAACAAGACAAAAATGACGAGCCAGCACTGGAGAATGCCACTCTGTCTTTCTTGGAATCTGGACCCACCCAGTTTGCTCCTGGCATCACCTGCCTGCTGACAGCCAGCTCAGGACACCCCAAAACGTTAAGCAAAAATATACAAAAACCACAATGGGGTTTATTCCTTTTGTTTTCATTTAGCTGTTGTATTTCTTTGAGGCTCTGGGGCCTTGGTGACCTTAGGCTAGCTCGACAGATTCTCTTGTGAGTAATAGGGCGTGATCGAGAGAGTGTTGGTTCTCCAATCATGGGACCTGGGTTCGAGTCTCTGTCAATGTCTATTATATGTAAGACTTTGGGAAAACCATGGATCTTCCCTAAATCTCAGCTTCTTTATCTGCAGAATGAGGGAGGAGGCAGGTAGAATAAATGGATGAGCGAACAAGCATTTATTAAGTGCTGACTGTGAATGTCCCAAGACAGGTGGGTGGCTTGGGGGATGGAGCGCTGGGCCTGAAGTCAGGGAGCCTCAGAACCTCACGAGCTGTAGGACTCCAGGCAAGTCACTTAACCTCTGTTTGCCTCAATCTACCAGAAGAGGAAATGGTAAAATATTCCAGTCTCTTTGCCAAGAAAACCCTACAGACAGTCTGGCCCACAGGGTCATGAAGGGCTGGGCACCACTGAACGATGACCATGACCATGGTAGGCACTCGTGCTATGTCCTGGGGATGTGTTTATCTTTTTTTTGGAGGGAAATTGGGGTTAAGTGACTTGCCCAAGGTCACACGGCTAGTTTTTGTTTTAAGTGTCTGAGGCTGGATTTGAACTCAGGTCCTCCTGACTCCAGGGCCAGTGCTCTGTTCACTTTACCACCTAGCTGCCTGGGTGAAGTATTTATCTATGCAGAGCCAGCCCCTGCCCTCAAGGAGCCTGTGTCCTAATAGCAGCACACAGGGCAAGCAGCCAGGGTGGGCTGGGCAGCCTGGGGGCTCTACATCTTAGGATCCCGTGTTAGAGCTGGGAGGCACTCAGCCCATCTAGGCCCAGAGCACTGATTCAACAGAGTCAGGCTGCCAAGCTTGAGACCAAGCCTAGGGCTTCTCCCACCACACCCGGCCTTAGCCCATCAGCACCGGCCACCTGCTCATCACTTACCTGCATACTCACCCTCTTAGGGTGTTTGAGCCAAAGCAGCCACTTAGACAAGGGATACTCAATTTACAAAAGCAGGGTGACTGCATTAAAAATCGCTAAGTCACAGAAAAGGCAAGTGAAAGCAACCTCTGCAAAGCTCTGAAAAGATGGGAAGACTCACGGTTGGAGGCGTTGTGGGAAGGAAGGCCCACTAACTCCTTGCTGTGACCGGCTCTGACCGTTCTGGAAAATCCTCTGGAGTTATGCAAGACAAAGCGCTCAACTGTCTATACTCTCTGACCCTATGATTTCACGGCTGCCACTGTGTCAAAAAGCAATTTGTTATGTTAACATAATATTTTATTATTATATAATATATAATAGGATGTTTTACTTTGACATAATTTAATATCAATATAATTGATGAAGCACCTACTATGTGCTGTGGAGTCCCCTCTGGGGATACAAAGAGAGGTGTGGGATGGTCTCTGTCCTCAGGTAGCTCCCAGTCTAGCTGGAAAGACAACATTTAAAGAACAAACAAAATACAGAAAGACTATCACAGGTCATCAAAAGAGGAAAATGCCAGCATTAAGAGGGATGGGGAAAAGCTTCCTGATGGTGAGAAAAGAATGAAAGCAGTTCATGGCACATTATCTGTGCTAACAAAAAGCTGGAAAAAATAAACAATTCCTATCAATTGGGGGCTTAAAAGGGAATGGCGCACGAATGTAATGCGGTTATCTGTAAAGAATCTGGGAGAAATGGGAAGACAGTGGGAGTGACGAAGAGAATGGTGACCATAGACAGGCCAAGTGACCACAGCGCGGACAGGACCAAACCTCAGACCAGGATCAGGGTCGGCAGCTGGCCTTAGTTACATAGCCTCCTTTTCAGAGAGGACCGTTCCATGAACGTGTCTACAAAAGGGAAGCTTGCCCCACTCCTCTCTGTTAATACCTGATAATTTGTTTGCTCGGGGGACTTATATTGTGCAAAGAGGCCCGGACGTGTGTATCGTGCCAAATAAAAACACACTAACGAATTTATTAAAACAAAACAAAACGGCCACTTAGGCAGCATCTTGCGCCATGTTTGAAACAGCAATAAAGCGGCAGCCAACTTGGGAAAGGTTCTTTCAGCCTCTGTCTCAACTTTACCATTTACATGAAAATGACTCTAATGTCAGATCCACACAATTCCTGATTAAGTATCTCATCTGTCTTCCCTGGGTGTTTGTCAACATTTTAAAATGAATGGTCCTTTGCTCTGAGATGGTTCTTCAACTGCCGATTTAAAACCTCCCCCAAATTTACCCTTTATCCTATGCAGCCTAGAGCTGCTTTTGATTCCAAAAACTCACACTTGGCAAGTGCCTAATCTTGGCGGTGCCGTGGGAGAGCTGCCAAGTTTGCAGCAGGCTGAAACTTTGAGTAATTCATTAATTAGAGCTGAGAGTTGGGTACCGGGCTTCCACCCTCTATAACAGCTCCTCGGCTTTGAAGTACAGAATCTGGTTATGGGAGGCACACGCACATACATGCTCGCACATGGACAGGCACAGCCACACGCGGCCCTCTTTCTGTTTCGGATCTTATAACGCTGTCCAATGAAACAACCATTTATTTATCCAGAGGATGGTGCAAGGACTGGGGTGAATGAAGCTTAGACGAGGCACAATCCCTTCCCTCATGGGCCTTATGGTTTAACAAGCTGGCGGGGGGGGGGGTAGGTCACCAACAGAGATCCCTATAAGACCCAAGAAAGTCCATAAAACCAAGTAATATTTGAGGTTTGAACACTACCCTTCTCCCTCATCTCTACCCCTAAATCACCTGGCACCTTATTTTCTGGATACCTGGCTATATATGTGCGTGTTGTATTTCCTTGCTAGAATGTGAGCTCCCTGAAGGGAGGGACTATATTTTATTTAGGGCAGGCAGGGGTACAGTGGATAAAGCGGTGGGCCTGGAGTCAGGAAGACTCATTTTTGGAAATTAAATCTGGCTACAGACACGTTCTAGTTGTGTGACCCTGGGCAAGTCACTTTACCCTGTTTGCCTCAGTTTCCTCATCTGTAAAATGAGCTAGAGAAGGAAATGGCTAACCACTCCAGTATCTTTGCCAAGAGAACCCTCAGTGGGGTCACAACTGACAACACCCTTCCCAGCACCCAGTGTGGTGCCTAGCAGACAGTAGGCACTTGATTAACAACTGTATGCATGTGTGGTAGGAGTGGGGAGAAGATGATGGCTGAAGAGAGGGGCCAGGAACGCTTCATGAGAGGCATTACATCTGAGCTGGGCCCTGAACAGCCACAAGCAGAAATCTGACCATCCGAGGCAAAACTGATTTTTGGTGGAAGTTCTGTGGGGCAGAGTAGAGTCATACTGAGGACCCCAACCCCCAAGAAGATGAGGTCAGGGTGGCGAAGGAAGGGGAGACAGCAGGCGTGATGGTGGAAAGGGCAGCGCCTTCAGAGATGGTGCCGTGACTCGGCGTAGAGCAGCAAAGTCTGGGGCATGGGGGCACTGTCCTTCCTGACTCTGGCTTTGGTCTTTAAGGAGACCCTGCATTTCACCGACATCAGAGCAGAGAAAAAGGTCTGGAGGGGGTGGGGTGGGCCCTCACAGGTGTGTATAGGGGCAAGTGGGAGTCTGGGTGAATTTTCATTGACGGCCCACAGGAGAGGACCAAAGGCAGGGGCTTGTACACCAACATGTAGCTCTACAGTCCATGGCATCGTAGCCCCCAAATCCAGTAATTTCAGATTTTCAGACCTGATGGGGCTGACCTGGCCCGGGTCTGCATTTTACAGAAAAGAAAATCCGGGGAAGGTAAATAATCCAACCCAAAGTAGGAAACAGCAGAGCTTAGATCTGAACTCAGGACCTCTGGCCCTGCACACCACACTGCTTCCCAAGGGGCAAGAGAGTTAGCTTTTATATGGTGCCTACTGAACGTTCATTGTGAAGTGTGCCATGGCTTTACAAATACTCTCTCCTGCCATCTCCTTCTCCACCAAGCCTGGGAGGCAGGTGCTGTTATTACCCCCCCTTTTACGTTTGAGGAGGTGGCTTGGTCAGGGTCACGCATCCGAAGCGGGTTTGAATTCGACTCTTCTATGCTGCCATCCACACTACCCAAGGCTGCCTCTAGGACCCTTGGGTTAAGCTGGACTACAGGCTGAAACAAAAGGAAGTTACAAATCTCATGCGGTTCAGACCATCTTAACTCCTCAACAGGCTTAGAGACAACCTCTTGGTCTGGGCCAGAGCCGCCCACCAGGCCACCACAGCCCTACTCTATTAGCATGGTTAACATTGCATGCAAATAGATTTCCTTGCTCCTGGTCATGGTGGTGCATTAATTCCGGCAGTCCTGTGGCTGTTACATCTTTATCCCCCAGCAGGTTAAGCCTGCCAAATTCCTCTGCTGAGACAAGACACGTCACACTGGGAGTCACGGCCCACAATGCAGGCCCACTAATCCTGTTTTATTGCTTTGTTTCCCTGTCTGGTCAACCCAGGAGTGCAGAAACCTCAGAGGAGGCCTTTGCCAAGATTGCCCCCACCCCTTCCCAGCCTCTCCCCCCTTTTCAATGCAGTTTCCATTACAAGGGTGGAGGGCAGAACCCAGGGCTGGGTACCTGCCAGCATCTTCTAGGCATTCAGGGATCGGCAAAGCCCTTCCTGCCAGGCCCTCCCCAGTCTCCTGGAGGCCCCACCCAGCAAGCACAACTCACTCAAGCCTCTTTGAGAAGATGTTCACACATTAAGGGCTGGAAGGGAGGCTGAATGCCCATATTTACTGCCCATTATCCAACCAGCAGATTAAACAGAGTCAAGGCTTTCTCATTAAGGGTTGGAGCTGTCTGGTTTGCTGTTCAGCGGCCTCATTAACATTAATTATTAGAAGAGGCCTGTCAATTGTCCCAATAACCTTGGTCAGGCAGGATAAATGTTTACTGGGAAGGATTTCTGGGCAGGAGCGCAGAGGACTACGGGGTCTGGCAGCAGCTGCCTGCTCCCTTCCAAGGATTCTCTGGCATTTCTGCAGCTCACAGGTCACTGGCTGGGCTTGTGGGTTTAAAAAACAAAAGGCCAAACAAATGCATGTGGAGAGATCCTCAGCACTGGTGAAGAGGAGAGTCCACTCCAAACACCCCTCCCTCTTCCCACAAAGGACCCCACCCACGGCCACTTCCTCCCCTCATCTCTCCCCCAGAAGGGCCCATGGCTTGTCCCCTAAGGTTGGCTCGAAATGCCTTTGGCCCTGCATTACCCCAGAGAGGCTGGCACAGGCCAGAGCCAGGGCTGACCCTGCGGATGCACAAATTATCTTTGTTAAAAAGATGTGTTGGGGGAGGACTCATGAGGGTGATGGGAACAGAGACCTCACAGGCTGTCTAGCCTGACTGCCTTGTGGCCCAGGGAGGTTAAGGGCCGAGGTTCAAGTGCCAGAATTTGAACCCAGATCCTGTGATTCCAGGGCCAGAGAGTTTCCCCATGTGTATAGATGTGCCTGCCATTTCATAAGGTCAAAGATTTAGAGCCTGAAGGGGCCTTGCAGGTTGTCTATTCAAAATCCATATTTTAAAGAAGAGGAAACAGAGTCAGACAAAGTGTGTGAGCTGCCCAAGGTCACACACCCATGCGGTAAGTAATGAGGATTTGTACGCAGGTCCTGCCTCGAAGCCAGCCTTCCATGTCACCTATACACACAGATGCTTAAACTCTGCCCCTTAAGAGCTGTCCATAGTGTTCTACAAATGAGAATGGCTGTCGGGCAGGGCTTTCTACCTTAATATTCAGAGGCATAAATACATGATGACTCGCCTTCATCCTTCATCATTCTTGGGAGGAAAGACGGCGAACGTGTCTGGGGGACCTCGGCTTATCTTGTCTCCTCTCCTCCAATTTCCATCGACTCCTGCTTGCTCCTGTAAGAAATAAAACCTATCATTCTCACTTGTTCCTCTGGAAATTCTGAACAAGAGGAGGTTAAGGAAGAGAAAGAAGCCAAGTGGTTAATGAGTCCTGTGTTCAAATCTTGCTTCTGATGCTGCCTTGTTCTGGGACTGGATCTCTGGGTCTGAGGCCTGGGATTTAGCCAAGTCTAGGGCACCTGCAGTCTACTGGGGTGGGGGGGGGGGCTCCCACAAGGAGACACCCCCCACCCTGATCAAAACCAGAGCCTTCTCTGATGAGCAATTAAAAGAAAGAAATTTGACAGTCTTAAACTCATTCTTCTTCCTCTCAGAATGAAGGTGAACCATGAAAACAGCGTTCATGTGTACACACACACAAATGCACGCACGCACGCATGCACACACACACACGCACACACACATACACTCTGCCCTAAATGAAAAAACAAAAACCTCGACAGTGACCATCTGGTGATTCCATCAGCCAAGCCTGGCCTGGAGAAGACTTGAGAAAATGCTCCTTTCTCTCACCTTTGCAGAGGTGGTGGGCAGAATACTCCAGAATACTCCATGCGCTTTCAGAAGTGGCTGATGGAATCAGGGAAAAATATGAAATTAAAAAATTTTAGATTTTTCTGAATATATAAAATAATATATATAAATATAAAATATTTACAAATATATAAAATATAAATAAAATATTAAGTAAAATGTATGTTAAAAAAAAAGAAAGGGCTGATGGGTTGGTTAGTTTTGCATATGGCCGCTTCTTTTTTTCTTCTTCTTTGTTATAGGTTACCTGTTGACAGCTTGCTGGGTAGAGAAGGAAGAAGGCCCATATTCAGAGATGAAGGTTCCATGAGAAGAGCTCATATCTATGTTGTACATTATGGTTTATCTAGAAACCCTCTTCTGAGTTTTAACAACACCGTGAAGCATGAAGTACCAGTACAGGATTATTCCCAGTTTACTGATGGGAAACAGAAGTTTCAAAGCAGTGGTAGAACTTGGTCAAATTAAATGACAAAACCAACATTTCAATCTGTCTCCTAATGTGTGCCGCCAAGCCGCGTCCCACTGCGCTTCTCCCACACAAAACACAGAAGGACCGTTTGCAGAAGAGCAAAGAACTAGGATTCAGAATTGGGGAACTGAGATTCCAGGGGCCGGTCCTGACTCTTATCAAGCAGGTGACCCTGACCAAGTAGCTTCTTCTCTTTCTGCCTCTGCTTCTCCATCTGTAAAGTGAAGGGGCCGGACCACTCGATCCCCAGGGAACCTTCCATCTCCCAAACCGACAATTTTAACTCTGGAAAATTCTCTCATTTTCTACCCTGCCTGATTTGGGGATGAGACGATGCTGAACAGCACTGACCCTGCGATCTATGAATCAGCTCTGGCCCAACACAACGGGCCGTCCTCCGTGCTCATAGCCACACAGCGATGGAGCTGCCTCCATGTGTCCACAGGTGCTGGGATGTCCGGAGAGATGGACCGCGGGCTCCCTGGTCCTGGATTTGTGCCGACAGGCAAGTCCGTCCGGGTGCCTGTGGACAACTGTGCCTGCCTAGCAGAATGTAAACATCTTTGAACTTTGCTTCCCTGATAAAAAGAAGCCTTAGCTTTTCCACTGCATTTCCTCCTCCAAGATCAATCATGCATGGGCCAGACACGACGGCCTCCATTAGTAATTAATCTCGTACGGGCAGCGGCTTTCCCAATTGATTGCGGTATTTGTCCGCAGATTTTCCAAGCAGGGAGTGGGGAGGAAAAAAAAATGAAACCTGGGAGGGAGGAGAATAAAGCCCAGCTGATCATTTCACGAAGGCTCCTTCATGCTCCATCCAGTGGGAGGCTTTTTTTAGGGGCTGATTCATGGAGGAGAGAATGTGTCTTTGCAATGAATACTTATTAGCATGAGGGAATTGAGGATTGTTTTTAGACACACCAACGAAGAGTCTTTTTTCCCTTAGAGTTAGAATTTGGTGCCTCAGCTCACTCTGCAAAAGAATGCCCAGCACACAGTAAGTGCTTAATTAATGCTTGCTGATTGAGTCTCCAGTGTTTTCAGGTAAGGTGGGACTGCTCCCTTCCAGTCACTGATGGTCTAATAATCCACCTCACTTTGAGTCTCTGTGATTTCACTGACAGTAAAGAATCTATTCCCCTAAAGTAGAACCCACTTTGCAATTTAGCGTCTTAGGCCACCCCTTAAACTGGATTTGAACCCAGGTCCTTGGTTTCCATTAAGAAAAAATGCTTTTCCTAAAATCTATTGGTTGGGTCAGAATTTGGTGGTTTTTTTTTTTTTGGGAGGGGTCACTGCCATTTTCACATAATTAAAACTGGTCTGTTTGAGGGTTTAGTTTTCTTTTTCTGCCACATTTGCCTGCCTTTCATTCACATATTTTAGAGGTTGCTGAATTTTTCACTTGTTCTGGAATAAAGATTGGTGACCCGGATCCCCAGGGGGGTGGGGAAATGTCCTCATTTCTGGCCGTCAAGACTGCTGGAGGACAGGAAAGGACCTCCTAAGTCCAGCTGGTCCAATCCCTTCATTTGCTAGCTGAGGCCCAGGGAGGAGAATTTCCCAAGGTCCCCCAGGTATGATGTGGTCATAGGTCTAACTCTAGGCTTGCTGTCCTTTCCACATTCCCTGTGACCTTGGTTAGACCAGCACTCCAAATGGGTCTGGAGCTTTCTATACACACCTGTGATGTCCCTGGTCAGAGGACACCCAAATAGGAACCCCACCTTCCAATAACAGAATTGGAATTACACACAATAGAAATATTTATGACAGAAACAGAATTTCAATGACAGAATAACAGAAACATCTCTGAAATTTTGTTTTAAGAGAGTTGCTTTGGCTAGATACAAAATAATTTTTTGAGTCTTACAACCAGTGTGTGCCAGAGGCAAGACTTTAATCTAGGCTCTCCTTGTCCACTGAGCCACACTGCTTCTCACCAAGGCATTTCAGTAATGCTTTTTCCAAGAAATGAATCACATACCTTGCCTTAAGCAAACCCAATGTTGGAAAACTTGGATTTATTCAACTGACGAATTAAGGGATGTGGCTTTGGTTTATCAAAGTTTTCCAAATTTGGATTCCTTTAAAAACAGATTCTCTGTGCTAAAAAATGACAATTTACATTTTGTGCATATACAGATTTTTAATTTTTAAAATGGGGAATACCCTGTTTTTACTGCCCATCTTATAAGGCTGTTGTGTGTTTGTATATATGTGTATGGGGGAGAGAGATACTTTCTAAAATTTTCTCTTCTGATCCTTGTGACAACTCTGTATTGTTGGTGTTTTATTTTTATAGGTTTATATATTTTCTGTAAACATCTCATAAACATTTTATAATTGTGGAAACGGAGTGACTTAGCCAGGGTCACAGTTAGCAAGTGCAACCTAAAAGTGCTCTGTGAATGTGAATGATTATTACTCCTAACAGAGACCCAGAGACAAGCCCAAATCCAACACTCCCCACAGAGCTCTACTGAGAGGGCCATACCCTCGTCCTCCCTCAGGCGTGAACTCTCAGTCCCAGGGACTTCCAAAGTTTTGGATCGACCTGCTCCTGCCCACTGAGATGATTTCTGTGTAGAGTGTGGGGGCTGGAAATGCAAAGGCTGTTCCTGGATGGTGGGCCCTCTTTGGGTCTGGAGGCCAGACCAACAGGGAACTAAGGAGGCCTCCATCCTGTCCAGAGGCACTCCCTTCCCTTCCTAGCAGCAGTTCTCACCACCCACTCCCTCATCCTGCTGCCCCTTCCTCCCCTTTCTGCATCTCAGGGAGCTGGCTTTCAACATTGCTGGGGAACATTCCCATCTGGTCACTTGGCTGGGAGTTTCTGATCAAGAAAAACTGCTTATTCACAGTCCAGAAGAACATTTACACAGGTGAGGCTCATTCAGCAGTACCAGGATCATGGGAACAACCGATTTATCAGCAAACACTTACAAGGAACCTACCATGTGCCATGCCCTACATTTGGTGCTGGACATACAAGTATGAAAATGAAACAGTCCCTTCCCTTAGGGAATTTACTGGAGGAGAGAACAGATAGAGAAGTGCGTGATTCTGGGGGGCCACAGAAGGCACCAGGCCCAGCTCCTCCATTTCACAGATGAGGAGCCAAGTCCTGGAGAGGCGAGGGCTTGATATAAGGAAGTGCTCCATAATCACCAGCCTTCCACAAGAGGAAGGGGTAGCGAGTTCTCCACTCCCTGAATGTCTTCAGGCAGAGGCTGGTTAGATGACAGTCTCTTTTAGATGTTCCAGAGGGAATTCCTCTCAGTCATGGGTTAAACTATAAACCAGAGGCCGTCTGGGGTTTGTGGGCTCATGAGTTTTTAAGCTGGAAGGGACCTTAGTAGCCATCTGGTCCAACCTTCTCACCTTACACATGAAGGAGCTGAAGCCCAAAGGTGGGGGGGGGGCAGATCTACCATTGGTCTCACAGGTAGGACCCGGCACAGACAAGATTCACACTCAGGTCCTTTGATTCAGAATCTTACACGACTCTTTCCCCAGCACTCTGTTGCCATTCCAATGTGCTCTTCCCACTCAGATTCTGCAACATTAGGAAGACTTGTCAAGTGTTCTTATAATATTCGCCTAGAAATAACCTTCTTACTGAAGAGCACCATTTAGACTTTTCAATAAGAAAGGCTCTTAATGTCTCTGTCACTAAATGCTATGAGATGAGAGGCTTAGTCTCTCCCCACCAGCATTTCCCCCAAGAAAGCCTCTTTAAAAAAATGCAGCACTCAGTGTGCCCTTGGCCACAGAGGAGCCAAGAAGGGAAAAGGAAGCACTGGAGTTTGCTCGTCCTGCTTAATTTTCCTCAGAAAACATGAAAACATTTAGGGAAAGAAAATTTTCCAAAAGTCTTCTGAGAATAAAAGAGGCCCATGGATATTCTTAGCTACTAGCCCTTTCCCATTTTCATCTCCTAGGCTTTGTGTGAGAAAATGCAGTGGGGCAGGTGTGAACACACCAGCAGCACACCCATGGTTACACAATGGCTCTGCCTTAGAAACCCTTGCCCACCAGGAGAAGGCTGATGGCGGTCACAGCTGTGACTTACCTCCCTCTGGCTCCATGAGGGCTGAGCATCATCAGTTAACAAGGTCTGGTCTCTGACACTGAAGACAGAGGCTGGAAAAGTAACCACAGCTGGGAGAAAATCTCAACATCTGAGCCTCAGAAGGGACCTCAGAACAGACCTCAGAACATCCACACCAAGAGGGAGCCTCACATGACCCCAGAGTTATGGCATGACCTCTGGCCAAAGGCCTTGGACCGCAGCCCACTGTCAGACCGAGCCACCTCTGATGGTTAGGGAGTTTCTTCTCATGCCTTGCTTACCCGTGCTTCACTGAACTGTCCCCTCACTGCGGCTGGCTCTGCCCTCAGGGGCTGAAGGGAACATGTGTACTTTGTCCTTTATAGGAAGGCCCTTCAGGTCCCTGGAGAATGAGTCTGGGAGATGGACAATGTCTGGTTTAGCCGGGATGCAGATTGTGGCATCAAGGACCCCAGAGGTAGAGCCAGATGGGTCTGGAGAGGCCACCCCTGCATTTGTCACATAAGAGAACTGAAGCTCAGGGAGAGAGTGAAGTAAGTCTGGTAGTGTGGGCTGATGGCAGACTGCAAAGGGTCTCAGAGTTATGTGTGTCTGTGTATCGGGGGAGGGTGGCGGTAGCACAAATCTTTCTTTCACAGAAGAGCTGCTCAATGACAGAACACCCAAAGTGTCTGGTCTGGAGTCAGAAAGACCCGAGTTCAAATCCAGCCTCAGATACTAGGTGCTGTGTGACCCAGCCTCAGTTTCCTCATCTGTAAATTGGGTGTAATAACAGTCTCTAGTTCTGGGGGCTGCTGTGTGGATCAGGTGAGATATTTGCCGTGTGCTTTCTGGTGAGGTGGATGTGGAATGGGGGAGGTGAGAGGGCTTGACTCTGCACCAGCTGAAGATCAGGTGAAGGCCTGGGCACGTCTGGCTGGGAAAAGAGAAGGGCCGTGGCAGCAATGAGAGCTGTCCTGACGTGTCTGCAGGGCTATCAACTGGAAGGCTGATTGGCCGTTCTCGTTGGCCCTGGAGGCAGAGTCACGTGAAGAAATCAAATCACCAAGTGGCTGTTTTGTAGCTGGCTTGAGAAAAACCTCCTGCAAAGGGGCTGTCTGTAGTGGAACGAGCTGCCCTGGGAGGCTGGGAGGCCACGTGTCTCTTTACACCCGTCGGCCTGAGGTCGACTCCTGACTCCTCCCAACGATCCTCCTCTGTCCACATGAGCACCTGTACAGGAGAGTCTAAGCCAGGGGTGGGGAGCCTGCGGCCTAGAGGACACATGTGATCAGTCTGGATTCAGTCAAAGGACCACACTCGAGGACACAGAGGGCCACAGGTCTCTCACTCCTGGTCTAAGAGAACTAGGGCCGTGATCACTGAATTAATTAGATCATTAAATACACATAATAAATAATAATAATTTGGAGTAACAAGTGGTAAAGCCCTTCATCGCTTGTGTACTGTGATCCTTATCCTAACCCTGTGAGGAGGGGCCATCATGCCCATCTAATGGATGAGGAAATCGAGGCTACGAGGGTCTAAGCAAGGGCTTAAAGTCCCCCAGCTGGTGGGCTGCAACATGGCTCCAGGCCAGGGCTCCCAGCCCAGCCCCAGCCTGGCACTCAGTCTACGGACAGCTGGCAGGAAGCTGCTATTACTTAGTTATCATTTATCTGGACCCTGTTGCACAGTGGATGGGCAGCCAGGTGGGGCAGTGGACAGAGCACTGGGCCTGGAGTCAGGAAGACCTGAACTCAAATCCAACCCCAGATGTGAGCTGTGTGACCCTGGGTGAGTCACTTCACCCTGTTTGCCTGTTTCCTCATTTGTAAATGAGCTGAAGAGGGATATGCCAAACCCCTCCAGTATCTTTGCCAAGAAAACCCCCAAGTGGGTCACAATGAGTCTCACAAGACTGAACACAAACAGGGGCAGAGTGGATGGGGAGTTGGTCTAGGGAATCAGGAAGATATTGGTTCAGGTCCTGTGTATTTTCACATATTGGACAAAACCCTTGGTAACTCACGCAACCTTTGAGTGCCCCAAGCGACAATCTGGGACCCCATGCTGTAGGATAAAAGGCAGAGAGAAAACCTCCCCAGGAGCCCCTCACATGGCTGAAACCCTACCTATTCACTTTCAGGGAAAGGCCAGTTGTCCACAGTGGACAGAATGTTCTGAGCTGGAATCCTGAGATTTCCTAGAAGACCAGCTCACTAAACGGGCTTGCCAAAGGTGGCCTTTCCAAACACCAAAACAGAGCCAATTCCAGGGGAAGGTGTCAGGAAGCATGGACTCTCCCACAGAGAGAGCAGGGCCGCTTTAGCCTGACTCGAGTTTTAGGGCTGAGCCCTCCATGAACACACGAATTACTAACAGATCATTCCTAGATAAAAAAGAAACTCATTCTCAGTTGCTGTGGCCCAAGAGAGGCAAAGCAAACCCTTGCACATCAGACAGGGACAGGGCAGGGGTGTGAAGCCCCCTGTGCAGCCTTGCCCACATGGCTCAGTTTTCAATCACTAGGTGATAGATGTCTGCCTGGCGTTCTTTCCAAATCTCCACCTCCAGAAGAGAAGGCAAGATGCTTCCCTGTACACTGAGAACCCCAGGAACCCAGCTGTTGTCTGAGACTGGAACCAAATAGAATGGGAACAGATAAGGGTGTAAGTGTTGAGAGACTCTCTGATTCATAAATGACAAACCCAAGAAAACAGTATATGTTAGGAACAAGCCACTGGCCAGCAGGTGCCTTAACAGTCAAGCTGGAGACGGAGAAGGCAGAGATGTGCATCCCTCCCCACCAAAAGCCTGGCCAGACAGTCACTCAGAATGCTTAGTCACTTGTTTTCTGTTAGATTGGAAGGGATCCTATTTTTTTGGGAAGAGGCATGGAGCAGCAGAATGAGCACTGGCTTTGAGTCAGAGAAGCTGGGTTCGAATCCTGACTGCTCCTATCTTGGGCAAGGCAATTCACATTTCTGGGTGGCAGTCTCCTTATCTATAAAAGAGAAGGGTGGGTGGCGTAGATGCCCTGTGCTGTCTTTGGAGCATTACTGACAATAAAGGGAAAGCTTTCTGGATGTACTTCCAATTTTGCTCACCCAGCACTGAAGCAGACTCACAGTGCATTACCCAGAAATCTTTTTTTTTAAAGCCAGCCTCTATTTATTGACTGACTGGCAACAGAGGCTGCTATGTTATTAAGTCACATTGACCAAAATGGCCACTGTTGTACTCAGATACAGGGAGTGCCTGAAAGCTGGAAATTACGGTACTTTCACTTTCCACCTTATCTAAGACCCATCTGACATCACATATTAAACACAGTCGCTGCCGGTCTGGGGGTGAAGACACCACAGTCGGCCACTCGCTGCCAAGTCTGCCTTTCAGGCGGCTGACAATGGTGCTGCCATCATCACCACGACTCCCCGAAACCTCTACATTTAATTTTCTCGGGAGGAAGAGGCTTTTGTTGATGGTTGCCTGCCAAAACGGAACAGACAACTCCTGCCCCTGTGATAAAACCCCTAAGTCGGCAGCCTCTAATGTGGTGTTATCAGAAGGTCCCTGGAGGTTGCATGCTACGGACACTGCCCTGACACCGCCCTGACACCCAGATGAGATGCGTGCTTGCCTCTTGGAAGAGATACTGTCATAAAATGTTTTCTGAAAGAAAAGGAGCTCAGCTAAGGAATGCGCATAATTGGGAGGGGACAGGGTTCCTCCGTGTGGAATTCTGACAGCTGCCTTTGACTGGCATTACCAGCACACGCAGTAGCACGCGCTCTGGGCTGGCGCCTTCTATGAAGCTTCTACTTTTATCTTTTGGAGGTATACTCATTTTATGTTAAAAACAACAAGGCTGGGTAGAGAGAGCCAGGCTCTCTGCCTGCCTGTAACTTCCAGGTTTCTAGGGGGTGGTGAATGGCATGGGGATGGGATGAGACCGGGCGAGCTTCAGTGTGGCCTACAGTTAGGGGAAAATAGGTGCGGGTAAAGACAGGGGACAAGACCAAAGAAAGACGAAGGCACCAGGAAGAGAAGAGCACAGAGTGCTGGGAGAATCAGAAAGACCTCGTATAAACACGAGCAATGACCTTGATCAGCGGCCCAGCCTAGACTTCGGTTGTGAAGCCAGGCTGCCAACAACCAGGCAAAGCAGACTGTAAAGTGAGGCAGGTAAGGAGGACAGCGGTGTCCAATCCTTCCCCCCAACCTCAGCCCCTGTGGCCTCACCCACAAGGCCAGAAAGAGCCTGTGATCACAGAAGCAGAGTCGCAGAGGAGAGGACAACTGGGGCCATTTAGAAGTCTCACCTGAAAAACCATCCTTGTTTAATCCACCTGGCAAGTGGACATCAGCCTCTGTAGACCTCCCCCTCTTGAGGTGGCCGTTTCACTTTGGGAAGGCTCTGGTCCCTGTATGGAGCCAAAGTCTACCTTCCAGGTGCTTCCACCTAGGGTCCCTGCTTTTGGTCATGGGGCCAAGCACAGTTCCTGCTCTTCTGACGCCTGAAGACACTGAAGATGGCCATCCAGTCCCAGCCTGTGCCTCATCCCAAGACGGTGCAAAAACAAAGAAAAAAAGCGCTAGACCCAAGAGTCAGAAAATCTGGTTTTGAGTTAAGACAGGGCTTGCTTCTTCCTGTGAGACTCTGGGTAAATTACTTCCCTTCTGAGCCTATCTTCATCTGTATAATGGGTACGAGTCAGGTAGTGAAACATTTATTAATCCCTTACTAAGTGCTGGAAATACAAAGAAAGGCAAAACCCCCCAAACCATGCCCACCTGGAGAAGCTGCTCTGCCACACTCTGCCACTCTGACAGCTGCCCTGATTCACTTCAGGAGTCAGGGATAATTCCTAGAGGCTTAAAAACATGTGATCTACATTCCCCCCACCTCCACCATGATGCCTTGCCATGGCAGGGGGGGTATCACTATGTCTCAAAGGCCAGGCCACTGGGGACCAACCTTGGACAGATCCTGCCAAGCGGAAAGACCCTGGGCACAGCCTGGATGGGTTACTGTCCATCCGTCATGGGGACCTGGTTGAACCTGGTTGATGTTCAGAGAGGATTACCGCCCCAGGATAAAGCCTTAAGCAACTCTTGCAGATGGTCTTTCAGCAAAGCCTTTAAGGAAGTCCCTCATGCCATCCCCAGGGATAAGATGGGGACATGAAATGCAGCAGAGAGAGCACCAGGCCTGCAGTTAGGAAGATACAAGCTCAAATCTAGTCTCTGACATAATAGCGGTGTGACCCTGGGAGAATGACTCTACCCCTCTAGAGCTCAATTTCCTCATCTGTGAGATGGGGATAACAACAGCACCTCCCTCCTGGGGGGCTGTGAGGATAAAATGAGGGAACATTTGTAAAGCACAGCTTGGTACACTGGAGGCACTAGATGAATTGGTCTACCCATCCATCCGTCCATCTACCCACTCACCCATCTACCCATCTACCCATCCAGCCATCCATCCACCCTTCCTTCCTTCCTTCCTTCCTTCCTTTTCTTCCTGCCACTACAATCAGGAGGTCTCAGAACTGCTGGATGGGATCTTCCTCCTGGCCAGGGGAGACCCAGTGTGCCCATTGCAAAGGCACTGACTGTTTCTGTCCCATCAGACACAGGCACTGAGCTCTGCCTCTTCTCCCTTGGTGACCCTACGCTCCCTGCCACGGGAGAAGGGGGTCCTCGAGGAAGCAGCTTGAGGAACGCAGAGGACTTCTGGCAAAGACATAGGTCTCAGAGGAGCTTCTCTGTCTGTTCCTCCAGGTCTCAGAAGCTTCAGGGGCTGGGGCATGGTGGAAGTGGGGAGACCCTCTGACTGCCTGTCATCTAGTTTTGCAAGATGTCTTTGGGTCTCCAAAATGGAGGGGAAACACTTTTGGCCAGCCTTCAGTGGGAGACTGTGGCCTTGGAGGGAAATAGATCCAAATGCAAGAGACTGACATTTTTCACGTAGCTCAGACTTATAAAGAGTGACTTTTAAATAAAATGTTGGGATTCTCTAGGATATCTAAACCTGCTAAGAATGAAGATCAGCAGGGCCATTAGGTGGTTCAGAGGACAGAGAGCCAGGCTTCTATCCAAGACTCACCTTCTGAGTTCAAATCTGGCTTCAGACACTTAAGTAGCTGTGTGACCCTGGGCAAGTCATGAAACCCTGTTTGCCTCAGTTTCCTCATCTGTAAAATGAGCTGAAGAAGGAAATGACAAACCCCTCCAACATCTCTGCCAAGAAAATCCCAATAGGGTCAGGAAGAGGTGGACAGGACTGAAGTGTTTGAAGAGCCAGGCCCACTAAGAGCATCAGATTCAGGGCCCAAGCGATCTCCAGCACGTTCTGAAACAGCTGCCAGACCAAAGTCTCCATGCTGGGCTGGGCCCACGTGTCAGTGTGCTTCTTCACTCAAGTGCGAATGGCCCATTAACTGTGACCTTATGCCGAGATGTGAAAATGTAGAACAGATAAAAAAAAAAAACTGAGGGCAATGTTAACCTCAGATGGTGTGGTCAGGTAAGCTATACAAGACCCACTATGGTACCCATGGAGACATCTTAGAGAACCTGGGTTCAATCCAGCCTCTGCCAGGACTTGTGTATACCTGGGCAAATAGCTCCATCGGCCCGACCTCAACCTCCTCGCCTGTAAAACGAGGGGCTTGGCTGGATGGCCTCTGAGGGCCCCTCTAAATCTGTAATCTTATAATCCCTGCCAATGTGGTCAGATCTGAAGGGCAGATATTACTTTTTAACGAGTTATAGACAATCTCTTAATTGTGTTGTTTATTAGAAAGGCACTTAGGTAAGAGCGTTCTGTGGCTGCCCTTCTAAATCAGGGATTCTTAATCTTTTGGCATTCTGGTGAAGTCTGTGGACCTCTTTTCCAAATGCTGCTCTTAACTTCATAAAACACACAGGATTACAAAGAAAAAAAAATTATGTTGAAATACAGTTAACAAAATATTTTAAACCACAAACCTATGGAGTCTAGGTTAAGAACTCCTCTCTTAAGTGTTTCTGAATTTAAAAAAAGGATTAATTTTTTTCTTTTGGATGGACTGTAGAATAAGATTTCACTACAGCAATAAAAATAATTTCCTCCAAAACGAGCAAGGATTTTATTTCTTCAGGCAGTCAAGACAAAACATTCCAAGAGTCTCTGACCCTGGATTCTGACTGTCCGATGGATGCACAAAGCTTGGCTCCGTCCCCAGGGAGCTCTGACTCGGCATCTCTCAGAGACCACTAAGAAGCAGTCCCTGGAATTCTCTGCTTCTCCACCTCCAGGCCTGGGCCCAAGGAGAGAAAAGGAGAGACGGAGATGGAGAGAGACGGAGGAAGAGGAAGAGAGAGAGGGAGGGAAGGAAGGAAGGGGGGAGTGAGAGGGAGGGAGAGAGAGAGAGAGAGAGAGAGAGAGAGAGAGAGAGAGAGAGAGAGAGAAAAGCTGAATGAACAGTGGAAAAGGGGACCAGACAAGGAAGCTGGGCGGAGATGCCAGCAGTAGCTGACAACACAAAGCCTAATTTAAAGCAAAAGACAGGACAGGAGAAAACCACGGCTTCTGGAATCTCGACGGAATGCCTAACTGATGAGAACAACAGCCAACATTTATATAAAATGCGCAGCAAATCTGGGAGTGGCACACACATATCTGCACATATAAATGCCATTGTTATTATTATTAATTATTCTCCCTAAACTGTGGGGGAAGAGAGACAGCAAAAGTCAGCAACACAAGAAAGCTGGCAATCTCTCAGTTGTGGGGGGAGAGTTTCTTAGGTCAGCCTGGCGTGTAGGCAGGGCATTTGATTTTCATGTGTCTGAGATGTCAGGTGGCTTAAGAACATAGGAAGAAGTTGGTGCAGACTGGATGAAGGGCAGGAGAGAAGGGAAGCCCTTGGAGGACACAACTTGTGCTAAGTGATGGTCTCTGAGTATGTACGTGTGGGAAGGTTACAGCAGCTATGGAATTAGCCATCATGTAGACCACACTGAGTTGGGATGCCTGAGACTGGGCCTTGAGACATCCTCATGGCTTAGAATGCTCGGATGAAATGTAGCAGAAACAAATGTAAAGTCTTACACTTGGGGGCAAAGAATCAACTGCCCAAATGCAAGGTGGGGGAGGCATGTTTAGATAGCAGTTTGTCTGAAAATCACCATTTCTAGTTTTGGGAGACTGCAAACTCACTGAGAGTTAGCAGTGTGATGGAGACACCCCCAAACCCCATGTGATCTAGGGGGCCATATTAAGAGAAGTGTGGTGTCCAGTTAGGTGGCACCATAGTGCACAGAAGACTGGGCCTGGGGTCAGGAAGACCTGAACTCAAATCAGGTCTTGGACATTTACTGGTTGAGTGACCCTAGGCAAGTCACTTCACCCTGTCTGCCTCAGTTTCCTCATCTGTAAAATGAGCTGGAAAAGGAAATGGCAAAGCACTCCAGTATCTCTGACAAGAAAACCCCAAATGGGGTCACAGAGAGTCAGACATGACTGAAACAACTGAACAACAAAGAAGTGTCCAGGAATAAGGAGGTGCCCATCCTGCTATGCTTGGCTAGCTGTCAGCTCACATTTAGACTACTTTGTTGAGTTCAGGACATCAGTTTAGAAAGTACAATGAAAATCGAGAGAGGGTCCACAGGAGGGTGATGAGTGGTGAATGTCCCCTAGTCTGTGCCATGAAGACTGGTTAAAGACCCCAGGGGACCATGATGGCTGTCTTCAACTACTCAGAAGGGCAGACACTTGGAGAAAACGGCTTAGCTTTGCTTCCATTTGGCCCCACGCAAGAGGACCAGGAGGAAGGCCACCAGTCACAAGAAGTCACTTTAGACCAGATGCCAGAGAAGAAATCTTTCCTGCCAATTAGAGTTGGGGTATGCTGCCCCTGAAGGGAGTGAGCTCCCCATCACTTGTGAGGGGGCTGGGAGAGAGAATTTCTACCCAGGTGGTGGTTGGCTTAGATGCTCCCAAGACCCTTTGCCACTATGAGAGACTATCCAGCATCTATCTGCAGACAAGTAACAAAAAGTTTCAGAAATAAAGTGTGCAGATGCTCGCCCCTCTGAAAGCAAGATTCCTTCTGCTCACATTCCAAGCTGGGCTAACCGAGGGTCTTTATGTGGCATTGAGAAAAGGAGCCACTTTACGCCGTATGGTTATGGTGGTGTTTTTCATGTCATAAGTTCAAATTCTCAAGGTCGAAAGGGTCAGAGAAGCTGGAGTAAGGGATTTAAAAAGGGTCAACCATTTTACTGACTTGGAAATGTGTGCTCTTTGCAAAAGGTAATCCATTTCATCATATAGTTTTCAAAATAACAAAACACACACACTCCTAAATCACACCCTTACCTCCCCCATTCCTGTGAGGCACTAAAAAAAATCTTTCCTTTTTTAGCTTATACTTTAAGATGCAACAAGAGAATAACATTTTGCTTCCCCAAACTTACATGCCTATTTGCTATATTGCCAAGAATAGGCATTTAAACACTCTGAATGCATGTCATGATCTGATTTAAGACTAGGCAGACCACAGGGGCAGACTGGAATGCTGGACCTGGAACCTGGAGACAGAGGGTCAAGCCTTGATTCCCCCATCTACTAGCTATGTGACTTAAGGCATGCGAGACTTAGTTTTATTACCTGTATAATGGGGGTACTAATAAGTATATTACTTTCCTCCTAGGGTCAATTGAAGAAAAACATTTCCTAGACTGCCAAGTGCTATAAAGACTATAAACTGTTTACAGAAATATGCTATTCTCTGATATGAGAAAACCAGACACCAAGCTGTCGGCCCAGCAGAAATGATGTTCCTTGTTAAGTTAGCTCATTCATTCTTCCCCCATCACCACTAAGGAAGGTTTTTCATCACACCGGGTTGTTTTTTTATCAGCCAACCTTCTGCTTAAACAACCAATAGTCGACTCACATTTTTTTAAAAAAGAACCATTAGCTTGTTAATTCTGTACTAGAAGAATAGCAGTGAAAACCAGATTATTTCACTGCTCCAAAGGGCCTTCTTCTTCTTTTTTTTTTTTTTTTACTGCCTTTTCAAATTGGTGTTCTGAATAAAGCAAGTGTCTGAAGTGAGTAAAAAGTGGAAAGAGGAGAAGGGGAAGGACCTTTGGAGCTGACACACCTTTTCTTCCCCGAAGAACAGGGACTGGGAATGAGGATCATCCCTTGGGCCTGGAGCGCTGGGATTTGTCAGCAATGTCCAGAGAAGGGGGTGAAAGCCACAGCTCTGGTGGGGGACAGGGACGTGCATGCTGTGCTGTTTGAACAGGCCTGGGGCAGGGAGCCTTTGGCACAGTATAGGCATTGATGGCTCCAAAACCTTTCAGACATCCTGGGGTTTAACATCCAAACTGCAAGTCAGAGCAGGTTTAAAGAGATCATCGGGTCTAGAAAGGACTTGCTGGCCGCTGACGTCCTGCTGATTCTTAGGCATGCCAATGGTTTCCTCATCTGTAAAGTGAGTGGGCTGGAAGCTAAGTATCTAAATCTGTGATCTTCTGACCTCCCCCCAAAGCCATCACCTGAAACAGCTCAGGCTCGTGGCTCATTGGAATACTGTTGAGACAGATCCACTGGAAGAATGTTTCCTGACCAGGGAGGTAGAAGATACACTGATTTATTTTCCATAGGCTTTCCTGAGACTCCAGCTCAGGGTGGCATTTCTATAATTACTATGATCACATAATAAGGAAGTGTTTTTTAATTTTCAGTGTCTTATGGGAAAGATTCTTGGGAGGGAAAAGGAGTTTTTTTTATATTAAGATGAGTAAAACTGAACCTTTATCTTATTTCTTCTGACAGTATAATGTGGCTTAAATTATACAGTACCCTTTTGGCTTTTTAATCAGATTAATTTCGAGGAATTTCTTTTTCCTACTGAAGGAGCATCTGTTTGTTCCTGTGTCATCCACTCTCGGCTGTCCCCCAGCCACCCTAGGGCCCTACCTGACCATGTCTGAACACACTGACTCTGCCACCAACACAGGAAAGCGGCATGTGCTTTGGTCAACACTGAACACCACCTATCCCACATCCACCTTCCCTTTCAATCTGCGGATTGTCAAACAGAGGCAAACAGGAATGCTTGGCTTGGCACATGGCCTAAAAGTTCGGAATTTATGGAGTCTATTTTTAATTCATTCTCAGATTGGATTAGTTACCAAGCAACGGCCACATTTATCTCCATTTGCTAATACTTACACTTTAATAGACGCAGCCAATCTACCTGACCAGAGCCTAGCAGGAAGGGAAGGAAATACGGAGCTGGGGCCCATTTCCTGCTGGCTAGCTGTTCTTTTGGGCCAGCCAGCTGCCTCCACCTCCTTCATCAGAACTACAAGTAATGAATCATCATTTCTTCATTTTTACACTCAGGTGAGAAGAAATCACAGAACCCAGAGAGAACTCAGGTCACCAGCTAATCAACTCCTCTCTGACTCAACTACATAGAATCAGGAATGGGATCTTGGAGGGATGGTCTTTTGAATCATCTCAATCCCCCCATTTTATGGATAATTGAATCAAAGGCTAGAGAGAGGAGCCAAGTTGCTTGGTTGGTCATGAGTCGAACCCAGATCTCTAACTCCAAATCTCCTCTGTTCTCCTTTCCCAGCCACCATCTCAAACAAGTGGTCATCCCATTTCGATCTGGAACAGGAGTGAGGGATGAAAGAGGCGATGCATTTTGAATTCTTTACCAAAAAAAGATTTTGTTTGCTTGGATTCCCCCCCCCCCATTCATATAATTTCACTTTCATTCACGACTTCATGAGTGTCTTATCACAAACACCGTATTTTTATTTCTCCATTTCTATTGCTTCCGGAACCAGAAGACAGAAACACCGGTGTGTGTTAAACAACGGGCTGTAAGGACACCCTATGAAAAGGTTTGTCTTGGCCAAGACAGGAAGGGCTAAATTACATCTGAAACTATGTATCAGGGTTAATCTTCCCGTGATAAACTACAGAGGGGAGGGAAAAAAAAACTTTACATGAGACATATGGAAAAAATATGGCAATTTCAAAATGAGCTAGGCAGACACACAGCGTACGCCCAGCCCTCATGGCTGAATATTTTAGGTAAAGCGTGTCTGAAGAAGGGCTGAGAGCGTGTAAGAGTTCCCTCTCTGCCCATCTTTCTGCATCTGGTAGGAAATCTTAGGACATATTTTCAGAGGGCTGCACCCCAAACGGCTTCCCTCTGCAGGAGGCTGTGCAAATACCTGGAAAAATCGGAAAACAGACATCTAGATGACAGCATTTCTTGGGGGGGGGTGTTGTTCTTTCACTTATACATATTAGCTATATGACTGTGCGTGAGTCTCAGTCTCCCCCTCTCTAAAATGGGGGAGTATCTCCATCTTAAGGTAACTGTGAAAGTCAGTTAAGATAATGGACAAAGTGCTTCCCAAACTTCACACTGTATACTCATTCGCAACACTGCCCCAAATGTGGCACCAAGATTGCAGCCTCTGTCCCATCATTTCTGCAGTGACAGAGGCCCTTTGGAGATCTCTGTTTCATTTAGAACAAGTGTTATTTGCCTGGGTTCTGAAGATACTTTTGGCTGCAGTTTTAGAACAAAGGAGGCTTTTTTGTCTAGGGACAGATTCTTATACATTGTTGTGCTTGGTTTTACCCAAAGCCAAAATGCCCTCCTGCTCTAAGGCGTGTGGTGAAACACAAGCCAAGGCCCAGGGTGGAAGGTCAAATCTGCTATCACTAGTCTCTAACAGGATCCTAACAGATACAGAATGGCAGCCAGAAATGACTTTTTCCAGCATTTCGTCTGCTGTCACAGCTCCTGAATGAGGGGGAAGCCCGGGTCTAAGCCTTGAAGAATGTAATGTCCTTAAAAACATCAAAAGAAAGAATATGACAAACAGGAACTGAGCATTCCCCATGAAGTGAGACAGACATTTTACTGACTGGAAAACCCGTGGCTGTGATGTGCCATATTCCTGGCCCCTCAGAGACCGTGGTCCAGAGACACTCTCCCCCTGCTGCCTCCAGCATGCCCCAAAGGCCACACTGCATTCTAAGCCACCAGAGAGATGTGCCACCATGGCGTGGGGGGCAGTAATGGGACAGGGGGTCCCCGTGGCTACAGGAACATCCATAGCACAGCAGGTATTCAAAGATGAACTGGCATTCAGCGTATCTAACCCTCAGGGGAGCAGCATGACTCTTCTCTACCCTGGGTTTATAAATCAAAAGGTCCTGGGAGAGAGCAGAAGGGCAAAGCTGTCCATACAAATCCTTTCCTCTCCCTCATCCCGGGAAGGGAAGCTTTGAAATGGGAAGAAAGAGTGTGTGTGTGTGCGTGTGTGTGTGTGTGTGCGCGTGCGTGTGCATGTTTTAGACGGCAATCCTGGTTCTTTTTGTTTAAAAAAATGTGATTTAGGTTCATAAGATTTTGAGCCAGCAGGGACCTATGGTTGTGGACACATAGACATTTTCTACATTGGTAAGAACTTGAGGGAACATTGCACTCCTGCCTCAGTCACTCATCAGCTGTGGGCCTTTGGGCACTTCTCTCTCACTGGTCCGGCACTCTGTTGTGTCATTTATAACAAGGAAGAGGTCAGACTAGAAAAATTCTAAGGCTCCTTCTGTCTCTGAATCAATGACAGACCAGTGTCTACCTGCCAGCTCTATAGTGAGAATCTGAACCCAGGTTCTCTGGATTCAAATCCAGTATTCTTCCCACCTTACCACACTGCATCTATGCATTTGAAACAATGTGCTAAACAATAATAACAATAATCATGAACGCACATTTGTAGAGTATTTTAAGGCTTGCAAAGTGCTTTACATGAATTATCTCGCTGGTAATATATATGAAGAACAGCTTAAAGATACTGTATTTTCATTAGCTATCAAATCTGAATTTGGAGGAAAAAGCCACGATCACAACTGGTCAAGAATTATTCTTTCTAATTTGAATCTAGCAAAAAACCCCAAAAAACCAAACCCACACCAAACCACAACAGCCCCAAATAGATGCCCTTCCCCTCCGCCCCAGCTATCTCTGACTCAGTATTTGCTAGGAAATCTCTTATTTGATAACAACTTTTAAAAAGAGTGTTTTAAGGTTTGCAAAGCCCTTTACAAATACTGTCTCACTTAATCCCCACAAGAGCCCTAGAAGGTGGTGTTTAGTTGTTTTCAATTGTGTACGAATCTTTGTGACCCTGTCTGGGTTTTTTTTGGCAAAGATACTGGAACAGTTTGCCATTTCCTCCTCTAGCTCATTTTACAGATGAAGAAACTGAGGCAAACAGGGTTAAGTGGCTTGCCCAGCTAGTAAGTGTCTGAGGCAGGATCTGATCTCAAGTCTTCCTTACTCCTGATCCAGAGTGCTGTCCATGGTGCTATCCAGCTGCCTCTAAAAGGCATTAATGCCTTACATCTGTTCAAAATGAGGTTAGGCTTTATCTGGACTGAGGAGGAATAGGATGTTTCTGAAAACTAAACAGCCCCTCTTCCTAGCTAATATCACAGAGCCAAGCACAGTCAGATGCCCAACACCCAAGAGCCGGCAATGGGGAAGGAGTTGGAAGGTCGGGGAGGAGGAAAGCAGTGGCCCCCAGGAAAGGGGACAAAGAAGCATCTGCCTCCCAAAGACTTGGGGCAGTCACATGAGATCAACATCACAGGACTTAATTACTCAAGTGGAGGGAGAAATGAAGCTTTTGATTAGGACCTGCAAATAAAAAAGGAGGCGGCATTAGGGAGGCTTTATTTAATCTCTCTGCGTGTCTCTTCCCCTTTGCTGGCAGTCCTTCACTAACAGACAATTAGGGAAATGCTCCCAGTAACGGTAACTGTCCGGGCTGGTGCCAAATCCAGGATATTTACGGCGCCCAGGAGGCCGCCCTCCCTCCCTCTTCTGATTGGCTCAAGATCAACACTAACCTCGAAAACATGCTTCACATTTCCAATGTGGATTCTCTGTATTCTGTGACAGCCGATTTTTTTTTTTGCCTCTTCCAATTAAGCATTATTGCTATAAGATTCTCCCAAATGCATTATTCATTGAGTATTAATCCCCTTAAAATTGGGTCTTGGTGGGTGAAACTTTGCTTTAAAAATTTTTTCATGTGTTTAATAAAAACAAAACAAAACAAAACAAAACAGATTTTAAGTTTTCCTGACAGGGAAGCAGAGGCCTAAAGAGAGAATGGCCAGGGCCTTCTGGCCACCCAGAGGCCAGCCGGCCTCCATTCCCCTCAGCTGAAAAACCCTCACCACAAAACCTATTCTTGGCTGAGTTAAATGAAGGCACCCTCTTTAAAAATGGAAGAGTTAATCCTCAGGAAATAAGATGTTAAATCTTCTGAGGGAGAATTAAATATTTTAGAAGACTAAAAATGGAAATAGCTATTTAAAAATTTTTTAAAAAGTAAAGAAATGCAGTAAAAAATAGACTAGCTTCTACTTTACATGGTGAACCTCCCAATCTACTTTGGTGGGGAAATAGTGCAATTCATTTCAACAAGCCTTTATTAATCCATGAAGACAGGGCAGGGCCTGGTGCTAAGGACAAAAATGAAACCAGCCCTGCCCTGGAGGTGGTTCCTGTCTAGTAGAGGGGTCTCAAACTTTTTCTGTGTCACAGCCCCCCTGCCTCCCACCTTTGGCGGGCTGGGGAAGCCCAATACTACAGAGAGGTTTGCGGCCTACACAAGATCTCAGTTAGAGACTTCCCTCCTTGGTGTACCCTTTAACTTAATACTCTTCTTAGAGCATGGTGCCCAGACCTAAGCACAACACTTTAGAGGTCTGATGAGGGCAGAGTACGCTAGGGCTGCCAGTGCTCCCTGTTACTGGAAGCTGTGCCCTTCTTGTAACCCAAGATTGCATCAGTTAGCTGTCATATCACATGGTGACTCCTTGAAATTTGTAGTATACTGTGACCCTCGGATCTTTTTCATAACTGTTATCTAACTTCTTCCACTCATGACCTTTTCAGCGTTTGGTTGTGACTCACAGCTTTAAGAAGTGCTGAATGCTATCCCCATCTTGTACCTGTAAAGGTGAGTATTTGTATCCAACTGTATGAGACTTTACATTTATCTCAAAGGAATTTTATCTTGCTAGTACCAGATCAATGCTCTTTGGATCTCCAATCTGCCAACCAGTGTTCTAGCTATCCCTCCCAGCATTGCTTGACCCAAACATTTGATGAGCATATCATGTGAACCTTTATCCAAGTCAGGGAGAAACACATTACTGAGCACACCTGAATAAGAATCATAGCAAGGGGGGGAGGGACAGAGGGGGGAGGGAGGAGGAAGAGAGACGGAGAGACAGAGGGGGGGAGGGAGAGAGGGAGAGAGGGAGAGGGAGAGAGGGAGAGAGGGAGGGAGAGATAGAGAGACAGAGAAACAGAGGTACAGGAGAGACAGAGAAAGAGACAGAGAGAGACAGAGGGAGAGAGAGAAAGAGAGACAGAAAGACAAGGGGGGGAGGGAGGGAGAGAACACACATGCAGGATGAGAATGAAGATGCTGTACACACTAACTCTCTTATTTCAGAAACGGGAAAACAGAGAGAAGCCAAGTGCCTGGTCAGGTAATGAGCTAAAGGCAGGCAAACACCAGGCAGGCAGTAGGTGGCAAAGGCAGGTCTCCTGGCTCAGCCTTCACCACAGTACACCACATGCTACCAGTCTGGAAATCCACGCAGCAAACACAACTGTCCTACTGGTTAGATTTCCTCAGTTTCCTCATCTGTAAAATGAGAGGGCTGGGCTAAGGGTCCTCTAAGGTGTCTTCCAGCCCTTGATCTAGGATTCTATGCACACTAATGCCACCCATGTGGAGAGGATGGTAGAGATAGTTCTGATAATCCTTTATGTGATCTTAATAAAACAGAAATCCCCATTTTTACAGCACATTCAGGTTTACAAAGTACTTAGAAACAACTCGGTAAGCGAGGCAGTGTAAATAACATTATTTCTATCCTGCTAAAGGATGAAGTGAGGCTCTGGAAATCTTGTGACTTTTCCTGGGCTGCTCAAACAGCTGCAGAAATGTGAGACCCAAGACATAGGCTCGCAGGCTTGGAGATGGAACAGACCACAGAGATGACAGTGTCTAGGGTCAAGAAAGCTAAGGCACCTACGGGAAGCCATACAAGCTAGGAGGTGTCAGCACCAGGATTGGGGACAACATGTCGAAAGCACAAAGGATCTTGGATGACTTGGCCCAACCCCTTCATATTACAGATGATGATGTGACTTACCCACAGTCTCCTAGCAAAAAGGGTCAGGGCCAGGATTCACATCAGGTTACCAGATGCTAACTCCAGCATGCTTTCCACTGTCCTGCCTTGGCCCAAAGGAAAGAAATGGCTTTGGGGTGAGAAAAGGGGCTGAATGTTGTCTCCTCAAGTGACCCCCTCCCCTAAAAACCTTTCAAGATGCACATGCAGATAAACCAAACGCATTCCAACACCTGAACGTGAAGGTCACAAAGAACAGTCTTTTCTTTGTGGATGAGGAAACCCCGGGCAGGTAATGGTACACATGCTGCAGTTATGTTTGCCTTCATGCGCTTTCACAAGCCGATTTCCGGCTCCATCCTTCAATATCTTTTTCTTGGAGCACTCTTGGCTGGAGACAGCAGGAACCACTTCTGGCAGAAATGGACTTATCTTCAAAAGAGGTCAAGAATGAGGTTGTCATCACTGCTTTTGTCCAGCCACCTGCTCCCTCTACAAGCCCCAGGAAATACCTACTAGGTGCCTGGGGCTGGGCTGAGCCCGATGGGGCCACAAAGACAAAAACCAAAGTTTAAATGGTGCATAGCGTTTTCCTATAGGCTTTTACACATCCACAGAGACCCAGGCCCACAAAGGGGCACAACATGCTTCCAATGAAGACTGACCAGAGCAGGATTTGGCCTTTTACTCTGTCCTGGGGGGGGGTGTTCCTTCTCCTTCTTTGTCTCATGGACCCCATGAGCAGTCTGGTGAAGCCTCCCCCTGCCCCCATCTCAGACTCATTTTCTCATGTGCAAAAATAAAATACAGGTGAGTACAAAGGAGAACAATTATACTGAAATACATTTATCAAAGGGCTGCTAAGTGGAGCAGTGAATGGAGTACTGGGCCTGGAGCCAGGGAGACCTGAGTTCAGATCTGGCCTCAGACACTAGCTGTATGACTCCACCCTACCTCAGTTTCCTCATCTGTAAAATCACTTTGGTATCTCTGCCAAGAAAACCCCAAATGGGGTCACAGAGAGTCAGACACAACCAAAAATGACTGAACAACAAAACAAATCAAAAGTTGGGCCATCTACTGCTCCAAAAGGTCCGGCGGCTCAGGGAGGCACCTTTCAGTAATATCCCAGGCCCCTGCTCAATTCCCTGCATGACACACTCAACCGCCCTCTGGGGTTAGGGCTCCTGGGAAGGTCTAGGACGATCCAGGTCTGACCTGTTGGACATGAGGGCATATGGGAGGGTGTGAAGATTCCTCTCTTTCAGCTCTGAATCCAGGTACAGGCCTATACCATCTGCCCACTGCCCCTGCTGGGGCCCTTTTGGGACCAATGAGCCCAAGTGGGACCTGAATACGGCTCACTCTTTCTTCTTCACTGCCCATCCTGGAGAGGTACCTTCTCTGGGGTTTCACACCAGACCAGAGAATTACTAGCTTTGTGACGCTGGGCAAATCACTTAAACTCTCAGTTTCCTCATCTGTGAGATGGGGCTAATGATACCACCAACCTCAAATGAAGGTGAGGACGTGTCAAAGAGACAGTATACAGAAAACATTTTAAAAATAGGGAATGCTGGTTTTTTCCTTATTCTTCTCAGCCTGCATTCAGCAGAGTTCAGCCAGAAACAGTACCTTGACAGGTGGCCAGAGAATCATGGTTCTTCTCAGTTCCCTGGGAGATGGACTACGACCCAGGTGGATTAGCAAAAGCATTTCACTCTTGGGTTGTTATTATCCTAAGAAAACGGGAGTGAGCAGAATTGGGATTTTAGCCGCCTGGGCTCCTCTACCAACATCTGGCGAGCATTTTCTCAAACTACGTTAATTATTCACAGAATTTCAAGCTGGAAGGGACTGCGGCAACCATCTTCCCTCAGATTCTCCTCCTCCTCCTCCTCCTCCCTGCCTCTTAGACGCCTGGCTTCTTTTAAGACTCCCTGGCATCTGAGAGAGGCCTGCATTGGTCCCCCCAGCTGCTGGCCCTTCTCCTCCAAGACTACTTTCCGTCTACTCTTCAGGAATCCTATGTGGTCCTAAGTAGTTACACGTGGTCTCCCCCCTTAGAATGGGAGATCCCTGAGGGCAGATTAAATGGGACTGATTGCTTTAACTCACTCTTCCTCTAGACCCAACAGAGACAAATCAGGAGAGGGGGCTGGCAGCTGAAAAGAGAGGTCATGCCATCTGCCCAGAGAGTGCCTGCTGTAATCTGGGTGGTTATCAAAGGTTGGCAAACCTGGGGGCAGCTCCAGCTCCCTGGGGCCTCCTCCTCAACAACTTGTGAAAGAGACAGCAGCACCAGTATCCTGATGCTCATATGACAGATAAGTAAAGCAGTCTCAGAGAGTTAATACAAGCTGTTCCTGGTGTCAGAGCCTGATCTTGAACCTGGATCTCCTGACCCCAAGTCTGGCATTGTTTCCCCAGAAGAAGGCTTAAGAAGCATGGGGAGGCTGAATGCCCATGCTCCAGAAGCATCCTGTAAATTCAGGGATGGAAGGGACCTTCAATGCTGTGTGGTCCAATGCCTCATTTTATGGATATGCAGATGAAGCCCAGAGCGGAAAAGACTCATCCTGGGTCACAGAGGCAGCAGGGGGTAGAGGCCAGGTCCTCAGCTTTTCTTTGTGGGGTGAAGAGTTTGGGGTAGGAGATGCTCTGTCTTAGCTATGTTTGAGAAGAGCTAACCACAAAATGGCCTGGATGCCCCCATTCTACCACCCAGCCCTGCTCCCTTCCCCAGCATGGCCACATGCCTTTCAGACATGGAAAAAATGGAAAGTCTTATTTTCAGTTAATTAGACAGCCTCTTGAGAACTGTTCACTCTCTGTCTCTCCCTCCCTCACCCCCATTCATTTTTACCAGGTGAAGGTTGGCAAAGGAGGCCTATTTTCCTATAAAAATGTTATTAGGGATGGTGATGAAAACAGAATATAAGATATTTAATTATTAATGCCAAGATGAATAAGGCTAATTTTAGGGTTCGAGGTAGGGGAAAATCTAGGTCATTAAAACACAGCAAAAGGGACCAAGAGAAGGGGAGGACAGGGCAAATACATTTTCCTAAGAAGGGACCCTTTACCGATCTATTTTCACCCTGCTCTTTGGTGTTAAAGGAAAATTTACAATTTGCATTAAACATTTTATCTCCCAAGGGTGGTTGTTTTTAAGTAAACAGGGTATGCATATGGAGAAAATTTGCCCCCGCTGGTTCTGAGCCTTATTAGTTCAAGAGTGTGGCTTTTCTAATGATCCCCCATGCCGCTGCGTAGCTGGGATGCCTTCATTCTGGGGCCTGTATTTTTGCTGTGCGTGGGCTGGGAGGCTTTTCCAGGCCAGTTCTGGAACCTGTGAGCACCACCACCAAGAAGTAGCCGCCCCTCTGTGCACTCGGCTTCCTCCCTGTTACCCTATCCTGCCCCACACTGCTCTCCTCCTGGTCCTCTGGGACACACGTGGCCTCCTTCATGAAGGGTCTAGAGCACACCCTCCAGATTTCTGCTTTTATCAGTGACAATTAAGAGACCCAGACATGGAAGCATAATGGTAGGGTGAGAAGACCAAACCCCCTACACGTGAAATGAAAAAAGAATTAAATAAGAAATCTTGTTTTTTAAAAAGGCTTCTCTCCGGGTACGTGCTCCCAGATTGTTCCACTGTTCTGTCAGGGAGCAAAGATCGGGAGACATCCTTAAATTGAAGCCCCAACAAAAAGGCTGGGAGCTCCGTGTGGCGGCATTTCAGTGTGAGAGTTCCTGCTTTCTTGGTGGCTGTCTCTCATCTCCTCATCCCCCGCAGGGCCTCCTGGAGCACCCACTGAGCGGGAGAGAGCAGCAGAACCCACCCCAGATGGGCGGCACCCCCTCCTACCCTGTCCTGCCAATTACCCTTCAGTCTGATTTCGGTCAGGCTTTGGGGAAGAAAGGAGAAGGGGAGGGAGGTCTGGAGTGTTTAGACATCCAGAATTTGGGGGATCTAGAAGTATTCTATGGGCCTCAACCCTGTGGAAAACAGCTCCCTCCTCACCTGCCAAAGAAGACTGGCAGCAATGCCAGTGGGGTAGATGGTGATGAAAGCCCTCGTATTGGTCCTGGAGCAGGGGGTAGAAGGATGAAAGGGGGATGGCAGGCTGGTTAAGGAGGCCTGTGGCTTGGTCCTAGGATCCAATTTCTAGAGCCAGCATAATAATAATCCAATAATCCAAATAATCCAATGCCCTTTGAGCTTTGGAGATCACAGAGCGAGAAGAAGCAGACATGAAGTGTTTTCTGTGCTGAGTGCTTTAACCAGCATTCTCTCACTGACCCTCACAACTCTGGGAGGCAGGGGCTATACTTTGTCCCATTCTGTACCTGAGGAGCCTGAGGCAGGCCGTGGCTAAGTGACTTGTCCAGGGTCACACAGTAAGGGTCCGATCCTGGATTCTGACTTCTTCCAAGGCTGGTGTGTCATCCACTGGGCTGCCTAGCTGCCAAGGACGGCAGTATAATGCCTTCACTTTATACATGGGGAAACAGAGACCCATAGACATTAAGTGGCAGGGGCAAGGTCACACAGGTGGTAAGGAGCAGAGTTAGAATTTAAATCTATGCCTTGGGACTCCACATTCACTAGTGGCTCTGACCATGGCACCGTGATGCCTTGGGGTGAGGGGTGGGGGGCACCGAAAGATCTTTTTCAACACAGTCCCTGCTCCTTTCCAAGTCTAACCCTCCCTTGGCAGGAGGCTAGTCCAGAGGAAAGAGAAATGGAATGGAGAGTCCTCAGAGCTGGGGATTATTCTGAGGCCCTCTGACCCTGGGTGCTTCACCCAACGACCCCTGGGATCCCTTTGTCCCCAAGATTCTGTCACTTCCCCCCAGTGAGCCTCAGACTTCTCATCTGCAAACTAGGAAGGAGAAGGTGCCCGGCTCACTCCCTCAGAGGCGTCTGTTATTGAGGGCTCTGAAAATGGGATCCATTATTCTTAGCAGGGCCCTCAATTGCACTGCCCTCTGGGGCACAGCTACCCCAGTGATCCACTTTCTCTGCAGAATCTCTTATCTTTCCTCCTGCCCACAAGCACGCAGGTCTCACCTCTCCTGAAATCTCCTGCTGAAACTAGGTTCTTCAGGGTCACCTCCTAGTCACCAAATCCAGAGGCCCTTCCCTGATCTTCATCCTCCTTGGGATCAGAGGAGCAGAGCTAGAAGGGGCAGGTCCAACCCTGAGTGATTATTACTAAGTATATGACAATTATCTGCTGATTCGATTTGGGGATTTTTCCAGAGCTGAAAAGAGCAGCAGGTTTGGAGCCAGAAAGGAGCAGGTTCAAATCCTGCCTCTGACACTGTCTAGCTGTGTGATCCCAGGTACAATCCCTGACCTCTACCTGCCTCAGACTTTTCTCATGTGTAAAGTGGGACACTATGACCTCATGGTGTTGTCTGTGAGGACCCAAGGAAATCACACAGATGAAGCCCTTTGCTTGTCTAATGGATTCTAGAAATGCCACTTATACCTGAGTGTATTGTGGGAGTGGGAGAAAAAGAGAAAGAGTTGGAGGGAGAGAAGGAGAGGAAGAGAGGGAGAGAGGGAGAGAGGGAGGGAGGGAGAGATGGAGAGAGAGGGAGAGAGAGGGAGAGAGAGAGGAAGGGAGGGAGAGAGGGAGGGAGGGAGGAGAGAGAGGAAGAGAGAGGAGGGAGAGACAGAGAGGGAGGGAGAGACAGAGAGGGAGGGAGGGAAAAAAGAGAGAGAGAGAGAGAGAGAGAGGGAAGGAGAGAGGAAGGGGGGGGCAGAGGGAGGAGAAAGACAACAAGAAATGGCAATGTTACAACTGGAATGAACCAGACCTGTGTGGGCTCCTGGAATGCCTCACTGGCTTTGACCAGACTGTAAGATGCAGACACATGGGAAGGTTGGAGGGACCATCCAGGAGTGTTCATGGATTGACTGTGGAAGTTTTCCCAGCCCTCTGAGAGGGTTCAAATCAGGAGCTAAGAGGCAGAATGGAAGGAGCTCTCCCACATGCCCCTTACTGCCTCCCACAATTCAAACTTGTTATTGGTATGTGGCAGCTAAAACCCTTGTGTTAAAAAAAGACACTAGAAACAAGTCAATAAAATAAATTTTAAAAAAATGACACTAGGTGTATGTTGCCATGACCCAGCAAAAGGCAGGGCTTCTCAGGCACGATGTGAAGATGAGAGGGACTATCAGCAGGACAAGTATCCGGGCTGGGTGGGGGAGGAGGAAGGACGCCTTCCCATAGGTCCTAAGTGCACAGAAAGGCAGCCATAGCTCTCCCTGCCCCCTGTCTAGGGCCCAGCAGCACTGGACAGTTCAAGACCCGTCATCTTTGCACACAGACAATGGCTCCTGGGAAATACATCAACGAAAGCCCGGCCTCCTGAGCATGTGGTACTGCTCAGGACAGCCCTGGGGCAGTACCGCCGATCAGATCAAAGGGCTCCGTGACAAAGTCACACAAGTGTGCCCTTGGGACTCTGGGCCTCGCACTCCATCCGTCTGGCTGGAAATGGTTTCTTTGATGCAGCTCTTTTTGGAATGAAGTGTTTTCAATCTATTACCTGCTGTGCTGAGAGACTCAGTAGCCATGGACATTATATGTAGAGTTGTCAGGGCTGTGTCCTTAGGGAGAACAGTGCCGCCTGTCCAAGACCCCCCATCTCTAACCTGGAGTTGGGGACTCCCCCCATTAAGCTAATGGGCTCAATGAACACTGGCAAACACTGGTTTTGAATCCTAGGCTAGGCCTCAGTTTCTGTATTTGTAAAATTAGAGGGTGAGATTATATGAGATCAGGTTTCTTGTAGCAATAAATCTCTGATGATCCTTCTTCCAAACTCTCCGGCCTCAAAAATTATCTGAGAGCAGAGGATTTTAATCTGGGGAGGGTGAATTTCAAAACATATTTTAATGATTGTATTTCAATAGAACAACTATTTTGGTGGTAATCCTAGACATTTTACTTTTATGCATTTAAAACCCCCTGAAAAGGGGCTCATAGGTATCACCAGATGGCCAGAGGGATATGAAACACAAAAAGATTGAGAACCTCTGGCGAAGTGGGACCCAGATCTAGAGAAGCCACCCCTCCATTTCTCCACTCTGCCTGGGGGTGGCTGGCTCTTTAGTGGGGTGTGGTGGTTTTCGGCTTTCAGTGATGAGCCCAATGCTGAAATGATGTCCAGGCCAGATGGGAAGAAAGCAAAGGAAAGGCATCTCTATGACCTCACACCCCACACGAAGCAGGTGCTCGATATCCCCGAGGGAGTTACTATGTGGACCATCATCTATATAACCCAATAGTTCTGTGATCTCACCGATGCACGGCACATCATGGCCAACGCTGGTGTCTTCAATCATCCCGTCCAACCTTCACCCATATCTTTCCGTAAGTCCCTCAAGGGGGTCCCCCTCCAGCTATCAGGCACTTATTAATGGCCAGGTGCTGCGCTAACTTAGGATACAAAGAAAGGGAGGAGACAGACCCTGACCTCAGAGCTCACATTCTCATGAGGGAGACAGCATCCAACAGCTCTGTGCAACTATAATCAGAAATCGCAAATAATCAACCGAAAAAAGACACTTGTATTGGGGGGTGGGGTGGGAAAGGCGTCCTGTACAAGGTGGGGTTTTGCCTGGGACCTGGGGGAAGCTAGGCAGGCCAGAGGCCAGAGGTGAGGAGACGGAGGATGTAGGTATAGGGACCACCAGTGTCCCTGGAGAGAAGGATATTCTGAGGGGAGTAAGGTGCACTTCAGACATTTATGTGGCTGGCCCATGCCCTCGTCTGGGGGCATGCCCAATGGCCCTGCTCCACCCTGTATGTGTGACTTGCCATTGATGAAATGGTGACCATGTTGCCAACGATGCAGTGCCATGGAGAGTGCCCTGCTCTGTGGGATCCTGGAGGCAGATGTCAAGGAGGCTCTTCCGGAATCCCCATCTCAAGCTCTTCCAGCTTCCTTCCCAGCCCACTTGTGGCCACACACGTGCATCTCCACACTTCCCTGAGGGACCACACTTGTGATTCTCGTGTTCCACAATTCATAGTCAGATAGAAATCTGTCAATAAACTTAAAACACAAAACTTTGGGTCCAGCCTAGTGTGTTAGGCACTCAATAAACTCTTGCTGACTAGACTTTCCAAACTGACCAGATGACCGCTGGATGCTGGCTGTCACACTAGATGAATTCTCTAGGTCAGGGGTTCTTAACCTGGGGTCTGGGAACTTAAGATATTTTGGGATAACTCTTTCCACATGACTGATTTCCTTTGTTGTTGTCATTTCCAATTGCGCCTGACTCTCTGTGACCCCATCGGGGGTCTTCTTGGCCAAGATACTGGAGCGGTTTGCCATTCCCTTCTCCAGCTCATTTTACAGATGAGGAAACCGAGGCAAACAGGGTGAAGTGACTTGCCCAGGGTCACACAGCCAGAAAAACCAGATCTGAACTATGAAGATGAGCCTTTCTGACTCCAGGCCCAGTGCTCTGTGTGCTATGGCGTCACCTGGATGCCGGTATTCCTTGGTAGTCCTCTCTATTTTAACATGTGCATGTAAAAACATCATTCTGAGAAGGGGCTCATAGGCTTCAGCAGATGGGCTGCCCAAGGGGTCCAGGACACACAAAAGGGGAAGACCCCCGGCCTAGGGGATCCTGTTCTTCAAAGGGATAATGGTAAGGACAAGCCTGATGCCACAGCAGAGAATTTTCTGTATGGAGGACAGACCCAAGGCAGCCATGTTCTGCCCACTTTGGTTTATCAAGCCCCTCATCAGGGCCCAAGGCTGGGGTGCAGAACGGCTCCAAGTATGAACCCCTGACAAGGCTTGGCAAGCAGTGGCAGAGAAGCTGCCTCCCCTGCACATGCATCCATCCCCTCCCCCTCCATTCTTAACGTGTCTGGAGTATGATCTGGATGGCACGCTCTCTGTACATCAAACAGCATCATAGGAAAGCTGACAGAGCCCGGAGTTAACCAGACTACGTCTGACAGAGTCATGACGGTGATGGAGAGCGTCTGAACTTCACCAGCTCCCAGCCACCACTGCTCTGTCCTCCATCTGAACAGGCCAGCCTGCCACAGATGGGCTTGGCTTGGACGACGCCGGCAGGAGCCCAGAGAAACCATGATCTGCTCCCATTATGTCCCCCCTCTCTTCTCTTTCCTCATAACTGCAGAAGATGCAGTGGGCAGAGCATTAATCACTGCTGCTCCATTGATATTATGATGACAGAATAAGGGGGGGGAGGGGAGGAGTATTTTTTTAAACAAACATTCTTCATATCCATCTGCAGAGAGACTCCATTATCATTTTAATTGATCCTGTGCAGATAAGGAAGTCATTGATCATGTCAGCCCTTGCACTGATTCGATATCTGATGGAAGGAAGAGAATTGCTTCTCATTGATCCAAATGAAATCTCTCCACTGAGCTGCGGCTGGGAGACTTGGATGCTCATGGTCTGCCTTAAGAAACACCCTGCTGGTTACAAAATGGAGCCGCCCAGAGCCTGATGGGGCACTTCTTCCCTGGCTTATCCATGATACCCCCCCCCACCCCTAAAGCAGTCAGGCCACTGACAGGAGAGTGGCTTTAACTGATGGCTCTGGTCCTTCCATTTCCTCACCAGTTTGGGGAAGGGGCTGGGTTAGAGGTTCCCCAGGACCCTCCTTCCATCTCTAAACCTAATATCCAAGGTACTCGAGGTCTGCCCCGAGGTACAGAGATCCTGCCCCAAGTGATGTGGAAACACAAGTTCTCAGGTTCCTGCTCTCAAGGTACTCCCAACCAAGATGGGAGACAAGGCCAGTAGAAGCCTCAGCCCTCAGGAAGGCGGACTGGGCACTTCATGAGCTCACTTCTGAGCAGAGAAAGTGACCTGACCTGTTCCTGTGCCAAAGGCAAAGCCTAGCACATACATCTCAATGGTGAACTCTCTAACAGGGACCAGTCGGGCAGACGCCCAACCTCCACACATACACACCCATGAATACACGTAGATCTCAATCCACAGCAAGATTTTAACCCAAAGAACCCCACACTGCCTCCCACACGTGTCACTCAACAACATCCTCAGTGGAATAAATATACATTAAGGGTCTACATTTAATAGCTACAGCCCCACACAGAACAATCAGTTTTTGGAGATGGTAGTCACAGCAGGGCATTGAGAAGGACAGGACTCATTTGCCCTAGGATGTTATTAGATGATGGTTGGCTTGAGGGGCAGAGCTGCTCAGGCTTCCTGCCTTATCCCAGACCTGGGCTCTGGAGGGGTGGACGAAAGCTTATCTGTTTGGACTGTATGCGCCAGCTCCTTCTCTATCACGGCTGGAATGAGTAAGAGCCCATGAACGTTGCCATGAAGAGGCAGGACGGTATTAGGAGAGAGGGTGAGAAAAGGGAACCTTTATTATGACTTGGGCCAAGGGGTAGAGTATGAAAGGTCTAATGCCAATACACGAAGGTGACTGCCCATAGCCCTTCCCTAACAAAATACATCTGTCTTAAAAAAAAAAAAAGAAATCCATTATGGTAGGACATAGAATAGTGGGAAGAATGCTGGAGCTGGGCTCATATCCTGGTCTCACCAATGACCACCTCTGAGACCCTGGACAGCTCACCCACTCCCCACAGTCTTGGCATCCTCATCTACAGAATTTGGGTGAGGTGATTTACATTCGTTCTCAGCTCTACATCTGTGATGGCTTGAAGACGGCCCCCAAAGCTACAGACCTCTAATCCTAAGATCAGTGACCATTTGGGCTGGGTGTGGATGCATTTTATCATGGTACCTGAGTTTCCATGTTATTCTCCATACTCGAATGCAAACCTCCACAAAGGCACAGACCACATATTACAGGGATGTGATCTCTCCCCCTGTATACTGTTCTGATACAATGACTGCATAATAAATTTTGGTTCAACTGAAGGAAAAAGAAAAGAAACTCATTCAGAGAGAGATTTTCTCTGGTCCAGGGGTAAGGAACCTGCAGTCTCAAGGCCACATGTGGCCCTTGAGGTCCTCAAGTGTGGCCCTCAGAATCCAAACTTCACAGAACAAATCCCCTCAATAAAAGGATTTGTTCTGTAAAACTTGGACTCAGTCAAAAGGCTGCACCCAAGGACCCAGAGGGCCACATGTCACCTTGAGACTGGGGTTCCCACCCCTTTCCTAGACGGACAATTAAATCTGGTAGGTATCATTGATGAGCGAATGGAGACAGGTGAAAATCTCTCTACTTCATTCACTGACACCTTTTTATTTCAGGAAACTAAAAAAAATAAAGCACACTGACCAGGAGGATCCCTAATCTATATCAAATTCCTACAAAAACAGCAAATGGATATTGTGTGCGTGTGTGTACACACATGTGAATTTCCTCCTGGGCTCACATCAGCCTACATCTCTGAGAGGCATTCACAGCAATGGACTGACCAAACCCTTCCGTCCCCCTGCTCTTGGCCCTTCCCCTTGATTTCGCAACATTCAATCTATTTTGTGATGCTGGCACTTCTGGTGACCCAGATGCATGAGGCTGGCTTGGAATTTTAACCACCCTTTCTGTTTCCCATTTGCATTCCTCACACCCAATATGGGGTGGTTCCTACCAAGGAGAGGACGACCTCTCTGCCCAGGACTTAGCACACCAGAATGGGCTGTATGACAGGCCCAGGGAGGGATGAGGGAGTCTCTTTTCTGGAGGATATTAGAGGAGCTTTGGGACAGGATTTCAAGAAATGAAGGAAGAGGGAAGTGACACGAAGGGTCGGATCCCAACATGCACAACATGGAACACGTTATGTTCAGGGACAAATCAAATTTTGCCACGTTTCTATGCAGCTGCAGGGGGTCCTTCTCCAAGGAGCTTGAGGCATCAGAGGACACTGCTCCACAGTCTGTGGGCATCCCCCTGGAGATAGGGGAGAGCAACAAAGTATTAAAAGGTGGCAAAGGCGGGGGAGCCTTTCCAGAAGGATTACAAGAAAAAAGAACTAGAACAGAGTCCTTTGAAAATTCTGACCACCCAATGTGGTCACCTGCACCTACCTTCCTTCCATCCTTCCTTCCTTCCTTCCTTCCTTCCTATCCTGACCTGTGATTTCACTGGTACAGGAAACTCATCTTGCATCTGAAGTACCCAGCAAGTAGTAGGTACTTAAAAAAATGCTCAGGGGCAGCTAAGGGGCTCAACGGATAGAGCTCCTGGCTGGGAGTCAGGAAAACCTGAGTTCAAATTCAACCTTAGGCGCATATTAGCTGTGTGACCCTGGGCAAGTGACTTCACTCTAAAATTAGCAGAAGGAAGGGGCAAACCACCACAGTGTCTTTGCCAAGAAAACCCTAAATGGGGCATGGAGAACTGGGCATGAATGAAAGTGACTGAACAGCAACAACTAGAATCATTTCTCTTTAGAGGTCACCTAGTTCACGTAATTTAAAGATGAAGAAGCTGTCCTGCAGTGACTGGCCCAGGGTCACGCAGCCGCAGCTGTCAGAGCTGGGATGTGAGTCTGAGCCTTTGTGACTGCCCAGAGCAGCAGTGCCCTATGTGCCGTGCTGCCCCAGCTGGTACCTGGCACGTAGGGGCTGACCCGAGCCTCCCCGGCTGCCCCACGTGCCTGCCTCTCCCTCACCATTGAGCCTGGCTCACAGTTCTGCCACACCCTCACTTACATACGTCCTCTTGCTTGGGCCTCACAGCCTTGTGGTGAGAAAGGTGTCAGCCTTGATATGAGGGTAGTGAAGTGCTGGGACTGCTGGGTGTGTCAGGAAGATCTGAATTTAAACCCTGATGCAGACACTTAGCTGTGAAACCCTGGAGAAGTCACCGAAGCCACCTCAGCCTCTATTTCCCCATCTGTAAAACCCCCTCCCTTACAGGGTTATTGTAAGAATGAGGTAAGGTCTGCAAAGTCATTTACAAGCATTAAAGTCCTACATCAACACTAGTACCTTCTCCTTCATACTGATGTGACCACAGAGCTGTCTCTGGTACTGCTTTGGCACAGCAGGGGGGAGGCAAGTCAAAGAGGCGTCAGAGGCAGGCGGACAGAGGCACATGTGCCTTTGCCCCATCTGCCCATCAGGCCTGGCAAAGGCTGCTGGAAAACTCAGGCTTTCTGCACCATGAAGTATGAGGCAGGCTCTAGGTGAGTGTTGCAGAGAAAGCTGCAGCCCCTGAACCATCGTGCAGGGGCCTGCAGCAGCAGCTGGGGAGGGGAGGGCTCTGGGGATCTGCAGAGTCTTTGTGTGGGGAGGCAGGAAAGGGAGCAGACCCACGTGGTGCTTGAGCCTGGGAGGGGGGATTTGGCACTTCTGCGAGCTGCACGTTCAACCTTTGCAGTGCTAATGAAAAATAACCTTTGATGAGCTTCTAGCAAACAGCGTTTTCTCTAAAAATGTGCATCCTTGATGAACAGCTTGTGGGAGAAGCGCCGTGCTATACAATGTTTGCTAGAGAACAAATATGGGGTGGGGGTGGGGGTAGGGAGGAAAGACTTGTGTGACACCCTCAGCTCTCTGACTGGGGACTGGCAGTGGATCCTCGGACGGAACCCAAAGTGGACCGTGCAGCACAAGTTCAGCTTGGCAGAGCAGAAAGGCTGGGGCACTCTGTGGTTCTCCTGGGGAGGGAGGGGATACCAGCTCATGAGAGCTATGGGAGGGTGGCATGATCAAGGAGGCCCTCACCTATCTAATGGGGTCTTCAGGCACCCTGGAGGCCTCCAGTCCATGGGGAGGTGCCCCCAAATGAAAGCTAGCCCTACCCTGGTGTTTCACCAAGTTAACTGGACAGATTATGTAAGCAGATGGAATGCGTGCCCCTGACCAAGCCCTAGTCACCTGCTACAGGGCACATCTTGTAATCTGCTGCTGTCCATGGACTGGGCTGTCCAGCCTTCTGGCTCACTTGGAGCCACCCCAGGGGAAGCCTCCTCTCCCCTCTCTTCCTTAAGACCACTGAGCTCCTTAAGACCTCCTCTGGGGGAGGAGGGTGCGGTGAAGACCCACATTCTAAACCCACTCTTCTCCCCTCCCATCCTTAACCACAGCTGCCACTGGGGCGGAATACTGTGATACCTGTCGGGTAGGATGCCAAGGAGAACTAATGAGGGGAGAAGGGACCCACCATCCAAGTCCAAGAGAGGCTCCTCCCTCTCCACTAACTCTGGGCTCCAAAAAACCCCTGTCTTTTGGGTAGTGGACAGTGGACTGTCCTTCTCCTCCCATCTGTCCCTGAGCAGCCCTACCTCCCTCCAAGGCTCAGTTCAATGGTCACCTCTCACAAGAGACTTTTCCTAACTCCCTCTCCCCCATCACTTTGCACATATTTTACAAATGTTGGGGGACACAACATTTTCCCCAGTCCACTGTAAGCTCCAGGTAGATGGGCTTTTTTTTCCTTGCCTTTGTATCTCAAGCACCTGGTACATACAACAAGCAGTTAATAAGTATTTGTTGAACTGAATTGATCCAAAGGAGCCTGAGGAGGGATTTCTGAGGGATGATGGAAAAAGGAGGCATAGGCCAGGAGGCAAACAGCAGTCCAGTCCAATCCAACCCAACCCAATGCAATCCAAGGAGCATTTATGAGGCACCTGCCAGGTACAGACACTGGTTGAGGTCCAGGGGATACAGGGCCCCTTTTCCCAAGGAGGTGATGCTGTATCAGAGGGACACAACACACAGTCAGTCAATAAACATTTATTAAGTGCCTACCACCTGTCAAGTGCTGTGCTCAGGGCTGGGGAGGCCATGGAAAGCAAGACAGTTCCTGACCTTGAGGAGCTTGGATGGATAAGCATACACCCGATCCCCACAAAAGACAGAAAAGAGCTGGGCTCTTGTGTGGGGCAGCAGGGTGAGAAGCCCTGGGGGCCCACGGCTCACCCTTCAGGGGCTGTGATGGAACCTCATGAACTCCAAAGGCAGCCCTGGAGGGATGGGTAAAGTCCTGACCCAGAGTCACAAAGACCCGAGCCTCAGTCTCCTCATCTGCAAAGTGGGACTAATACTGTACCTTCCTCTACGTGCGTGTCCTTTGCACAAAATGCCACTTAATACATGCCAACAATTATTGTCATTGTGTTTGGACCTCAACAACCCCTGTGTGAAAATTCCTTCTGCCCAGAAGATCACCACCTTTGTAACTTACTCGATTCAATGCACATTTAATAGGAGCCAGCGTGTGCCAGGTCACCGTGCTGGGCGTGCCAGACAATGGCAAACTGGCCCCGTCCTCCAGGAAGGAAAGCTCTGCCGGGGGAACGCGGCTCAGCACGCGCACACGCAGCCCACGCAGGGCTAATGATACTTTGTGAGTCAAATGACCATCAGTGGCTGCTGTTAAAGTGTCGTCTTCACCTGCATCCTATGGGGGGAGCAATGGGAAAGAGAGAGCAGGAGGCGAACGATCCTGTGGTGACGCGTCAGGCGCAAAGCTATCTCACTGGGTCCCTACAGCAACCCGGGGAGGTGGGGGGCTTTTACTGTCATTACTTTCCCCTCATTCTCCATCCCTCTCCCTGCCCCCCGCCTTGTTCTACAGATGAAGAAACAGGCTGGGGGGGGGGGTTCAATGACCTTGAACTCAGATCTGTCCAACTCCAAGTCCAGCTGCCACAGGGGAGATCCTGGAGCTCAGCACAAGGGAAAGGCTAAAGGGTTTGGATTCAGATCCAGCCCCGGTTCTCTCTACCTGTGTGACCTAGGATGAGTCATGCCACCTTGCTGTGGTTCTACAAGGCTGGCTTAGGACAGGGGCTGCCACTCTTCGGCTAGAACCCTACATATAGGGATGGGGATCAGGAGAGGCACTCTAAGCTGAGTGTGTCAGGGGGCTGGCGAGGAGGTGACCAGGGAGACCATGCCAGGGAGAAGGGACGGAGTGTCCTGGCAAGGGAACCGTGATGGGGGCAGCCTGATGGAGGGGGAGGAAAGAGGCTAGAGCCAGGCTGTGAAGGGCCTTAAATGCCAGGCTGAAGATCTGGCAGCTCCTACACTGAGGGATCAAAGGGCCTGGAATACGATATTTCCAAAATTAAGGGAGCTGGGATTAAAACCAAGAATCAACTACCCAGCAAAATTGAGCATATTGTTCCAGGGGAAAATATGGTCATTCAATGAGGTGGAGGACTTTCAAGCATTCTTGCTGAAAAAACCAAAGCTGAACAGAAAATATGACAAGCAAACACAAGAAGCGTGAGAAGGTAAACATGGGAAAGAAATCATAAGGAACTTGTCAAATTTGAATTATTTATATGCCAATATGGAAAACTGATAATAGTAACTTATGAAACTTTTCTTAGCACGAGGATAGGTGAAGGAAATACAAATGTATATATGTATGTACTCACACATAGGTCCATATAGGAGTCTATATATGTGTATGAACATATATCTGAGCATGTGTGTATAGGGTATATAGAGGGTATAGGATGAATTGAATGTGAAGGGATACCTTAAAAGGCAAAATTCTGAGATGGGAGAGGTC
>CM053597.1:16658558-16674400 GCA_028646575.1 Pseudocheirus occidentalis | reverse complement strand
GAGGGGCTTTACAGTGGGATTGCTGTTTTAGGAGTGGGGCAGGGGCAAGATGGGGAGAAAATCTGTAATTCAAAAAATGTAATGAAAATGAATAATGTAAACAAGAAAACAAATAAAAATAAAGTTAAAAAAAATTGCCAGGCTGAAGACTGTATTTTACCCTGGAAGCACGGAGGCAGGGAGCCAGGAACGAGCAGGGCTGGGGGCTTCCAAGTGGAAGAGAAGGCAGGACTTGCCTCCCTCTAGACTAGAGGGAGTTTCCTTATCCACATTCTCTCCATCAATGAAACCACAGATTTCTTGGTCCTAGGCTAGAGGGACCAAGGAGCCACAGAAACTTCTTGAGCAGGGGAGGGACCCTCAGACCTGTGCTTCAGGAGTAATGATTGGGGAGTAGTGAGGAAAATGGTGGGTCTTTGCTGGAGTGCCTGGGATGCTGATGCCCAAGAATAACCACAGGTGTATATGTCACAGGAGAGACTTGAACCCAGAGCGTCCTGACCCCCAGGCCTACCACAACATGCTGACTCCCCTCTATATTAGAGTCCCAGTTCCTCTCACTAGTGGGTTAGGAATGCCCTTTACCTTCAGCATGGCCACCCTCGCCCCAATGTCTCGAGATGCTCTGTAGAAAAGGCTAAGGTGAAATCCAACTGGAAGAAGCCACTTTCCAGTCAATGGTCTATTCAGGGGTGAAAAGGGCACCTCACAGCCTGACACCAGGAAGTGACTGCGTGCTGGAGCCCTTTTGTGTTCCTGGTCTAGGGAAGGGCAGAAAGCAACCCTGAGTGAGCCACGGGAGAAGGCCACCTGAGGGAGCCACAAGAGGTCACAGAGAAAAGGGGGACCACCTGAGGGAGCCACAGGGGAGGCACCCGAAGGAACGGGGGGGTGTTAGAGGCCACAGGAGGAAGCCACTTGAGGAAACGTGGCTCCTCCTTTTTACAAACAAGGTAAGCTCCGGTTTCTAAAGGGGCCAGTCAAGGGCAGCCTGGAATTCTTTATGTTTTGATGCCCAACAAGGTCCACCTGTCTCAGCTAAACAGGAGTCAGTCTACAAGACCCAAGTTTGCAAGATTGCCATACAGACTTTAACTCACTGGAGCCTTTGTTCAACAATGAAAACATTAGGGGTGTTGTGGGGAGGTGGGAGGGGAGAAAGGGAAGGATTTCTAGAGAAAATTTATGAAGATGACCAATCCTTCAGGAATCACTCCTTTAATCAGTCTCCTACAAATGGCACTTCCTGGTGCTCCTGGCACTGGCACAGGGGCATCACTTTGCATCTACTGCCATGACTTCCCTGCGCACAGACCCATGGACTGTACTGAACATTGCCCTGCTTAGTCCAATGGAAGGACAGGGCCTGCCTCCTTTCGCTACTCCTCTCTAGTACCTTGGACGTGGCCTGCCACACACAGACCCACACTCAGGCCCAGACAGAGACTGTAGGAGGGTCTCTGAACCATTCAGACCAACGCCAAGTCCAAACGACCCAATAACAACCTCTAGCACCTTCTGTTTAAAGTTGGAGACCCCGGTTCCACCACGGCGCAAAGCTCTCCGTCCTTTAACTACAAAGCCGACTTCCTGGAGAATGGGGCACCCAGTTGGGGGGTCTGCCTAGGAAGGGTTCACACCCACGACAGTGGCACCTCTGATCAACACTAATGAGGATAAAAACCATCCCTGCCACTGAAGGCGATCCAAGCTGAGGGGAGATTACACGTGCCAGCAGCGGCGGCGGGGGAGGGGGGCGAGCCTGGGGGATCTGATTATTTGTACTCTGTCTCACTTAATAGCAGTTAAAAGTTGGACGGAAATAAAAAAAAATGGCGCTCTGTGTAGTGCCAGGACTTTCTAATGTGCATCCTCTGTTTTCATTTCAGTAAGGATAAAGGCACACATTTTATACTGAAAACAAATGTTAAAAATTAATTATAAAAAGTCACCAGAGGGCCCAGAGCAGCATGTTCCCTGGGTGACTGATTAAATGCCCAATTCATTTGGACTGGTATAAACCCAATCTACTGGAAGGGGGCCAAAAACATTTGCCAAAGTCCACAGAGACTCTCCAAGAAAACTATCTCAGTGCCAGGAGCGAGGGGGAATCGTGCTCACCGCCGCTGCCTCGGTCGGCTGCTTTGGACGGGCTTCGAAGGTCTGTGTGAAGAAGGAGGTGCCCACTACGGCTCCAGGGTCACCGGGGCTCAGCATCACACAACCCGGATTTGATGGTTAAAAAAAAAAAGGTGTTACTTTTGTAAAGCACTTTTAAAAAATACAAACTGTTTTCTTTGCTTTCAGAGACAGCCTTGTGACAGAGGCAAATAGGGGAGGAAATTAAGTTTGGGAAAATTTCCCTAATTCTCCCAAGGTCATAAATGGCCCAGATGGGACTTGAACTCAGCTCTGTGGGTTGGTTCCTACTCTGCCATATTGCAACGCCTAAAGAAAGGCTTACTGATTTATTTCTTGTTTGTTTTTTTTTAACCCCACAATCCTGTCCCAAAATGGCTTCTCCCCCCGCAAAGGGCTTGCACTTTCCTTGCAACAAAGAAATCGGCTAAGCAGAAGCACCTTCCTTACTGTGATCCTGGGCCCAGGCCCGAGACAGGAGAGAGGCTTCTCCTGGGCCGCGATGCCCCACTGCCCAAGTGGCCAGAGAAGGTGCTGGACGGCGGTGTGGCCTCAGGATTGTTTGGTGGAAGGTCTCAGACTCTTCTGGGGGCTTGAATGCGGGCTCTCAGGACAAGCTATTTGTGGGCTTATTTTTTGGCATCAACAATCCCTCTGGGTGCCCATAGTTTTCGAGATGATGTGCTGTTTCCTGGTCCCACAAGCTGCTGACGTGGAGGCCGGCCAACGGCATGCTCCACTTAAAAGACACGTGTGGAGACGCTCTCACCGTCTTCTGGGGCTTGGCACTATGATATTTTCCAGACAGCACAGTGCAGTGGATGGCGTGACAGGCGTACGACTGGGAATGACCTCGTTTAGAACCTCCCTCCTCGCCCTCTGCTTTCCCATGACCACAGGCCACTTACACATCCCTTTAGCTTCCTCTTGTGTGACGTTTCCCCCTGGAATGCAAGCTTGGAGAGAGCAGGGGCCGTCTTTTTACTTGTATACAGTAAGCGCTTAATAAATGCCTGTTGACTCTGAGTCTTAGCTTCTTTTCTTTTCTTTTGCCTTTTGGAGGGCAATTAGGGTTAAGTGACTTGCCCAAGAGTAAGTGCCAAGTGTCTGAGTCCAGATTTGAACTCAGGTCCTCCTGTCTCCAGGGCTGGTGCTCTTATTCACTGCGCCACCTAGCCACCCCCTGAGTCTTAGTTTCTACATCTCTAAAAGGGGGATGAGCTCCTTCACAGAGTTGATGTTAGGATCAAACGAAGTCCTTTAGAAACTTTAAACACAGAAATTTCTGTTGTTGGGATCGGCCTTAACTCCCTTTTGAGGTAACACAGAGAGGTCTGTTCAGCTGCAATGCTGTTAGTTATGGCTCTCTGATATAATTAATGTTCTGGGCACTATCCTGCAGGTGGGCAGTACCAATGAATCAATCAAGAAACATTTATTAGGCTCCTACTGTATGCCAAGCACCAGAAGAGGCCAATGACAATCCCCTGACCTCCAGGAGCTCACAATCTAATGGGAAGACGGTGTGCACAGGACTGCTTTTTGGAACCAGGAATATCAGGACATAAGCTCGTTGCTAATATTTTTATCTCAATTGTCTATGAACTTCAAACCCCGGGTAATGGATGGAGGACCGGCCTTGAAGGCAGGTTCAAAGATCCTGGATGTAAAGCAGTTGTCAAACCTTAAAGGGCCATATGAAGGTATTTGCATCAAAAGGCAGGCCCTGGAGCCAAGGGGACCCTGGGTTCAAGTCCTACCATGGACAGAGACTAGACCACATCGCTGCTAACTAAAATGCAGTCAGATCATAACTGCTGATTGGCACCAGTGAAGACTGCTGATTGGCACCAGTGAAGGAAGTTTCCCACACAGATGAAACAAGAGGTTGGGGCCACCACCAGGACCAGCTGGATTTTTCATATGGCTCTGCTTGGTACCGGGGACACACAGACAGAATGGAAAGTGGCCTTGCCCTCAAGAAGCTTACATCCTCTGGGGGGAGGCAGATGCCAGCCTGGAGTTGAGGCTTCTTCTCTGTTCTTCTCCCTTTATACGCTTTCTCTTCCAGGCAAACTGGCCTATCAGCACTCCCCATACGCAGAATTCTGTTTCTGGCCTCCACACTTTTGCGTGGATAGTATTCTCTTCCCTGCCTCCTAGACTTCCTAGCCTAGGGTTGAAAGCTCTGTTCAGGCGCTACCTCTTACAAGAAGACTTCTCTGATGATCCCTAGCTGGGCTTGTTCCCTCTTTGAATCGCTTCCCATCTTTCCCATACATCCTTAACTTGTCACTGTGAATGCTGCATGTCCCCAGGGGCGCTTAAGCTCCGTATTTTTATTTCACTAAGCATGGTGCCTGGCACAGAGGACGTGTTTAATAAATCTTTATATAAGTGAATCAGATCAGATGTAGCACTGTATCCACAGATTCACAGAATGGAGAGTTGGGGGCAATTTTAGACATTGCCTCCAATCCCTTCATCTTAAAGATGAAGAAACAGAAATGGGGAAGTGACTTGTCCAAGGTCACAAAATTGTGTCTGTCTGTGTATCAACCTTCCCCCAGACCTTCTAGGGCAGAGCCAGGATCTGGATGTCCTTAAAACACAGATCTGACCATACAACTCCCCTGCTCATTAAAAATAGTAAATAAATGAACTCCTCCGTTGGCCAGTTAAAGTCCCTAACAATCTGGCTCTAGCGGATCTTTCTAGGCTATACATGATCCTCTTGGTTCTGGCCAAGAGGTCCACTTGTTGTTCCCTGAAAAAAGAAACAAATACAGCCAACCCCCTTCCCCTCCCCCCCCACGCTGCTGCCTCGGGGGGATCCCCTTTCTCATCTCTGAACCTGGAGCTCCTTGCAAAGTTCAAGACATCCCTCCTCCCGATTCCTCCAGCTTTGAATCACTTGCTGCTTCTCCCCTCCAGCCAAAAGTAATTTGTATTTAATGATAGTACAGCATAGACTAGATGGTATCAGGGAGACATGAGTTCAAATCCTCCCTCAGACACTTAAAATAACTTTTTTTAGCCTCAGTTTTTCATCAGTAAAAAGGGAATAATAGCCCTCCCTGCCTTGTTGTGAGGACCAGATGATATGATACATGCAAATGCTTTGCAAATCTCAAATTACTATATAAATCTGAGTCTGTTAGCATTTTCTTATCTGTTTCTATGTTGTCCCCTACCCCTACCACTCCAGTAGAGTAAGTGCCCAGAACATAGTAGGTACTTAATAAATCTTCGTTGAATTGAATTTACATCCTTCCTGGTGCTCTATAAATAGCAGGAGCCTAATAAAAATGTTGAATTTAAAAAGTACCAGTTCTTGGTCCATTCCTTCTGTATTCCTACTTTAAACATCTGGGGACAGGTAAGAAATGTGCAGAGGGGGAGCATGGGGAGTCAGTCTCGGTCCTGCACCAGCTTGGGGCCTGCCATTCACATGGCAGAAAGCCTTCCATGCATGGAAATGGATAAACTGTGTCTGAGTTGTTTTTGGAGGGGACAAGGGCAGGTACCTTATTTTTCAAGCCCTTACTGGAAGATCCCACACATCTTTGGGGATTCCTTCCATTCTTTGAAAACCTTCAATGCCTTCTGGCTTTTACTTACAACTCGGATTCCAAACCCCACATGGATCAAAGACCCAAAGGAAACCCAGCCAAGTGGAAGTTAACTTTCTTCTCCACTGTAAAATTACCCTCCATGTGCCCTGAACGACCATAATTTAAATCATCCTTTGAGACATGTCTTCTCCAGCCTGAAAAACCCCACATCTCTGGCCAGTAAATGCCTCCTGACTCCCATCAGGGTTCGTTCATTCTATGATCTTTCTTGTTAAGTTGAAAATTGTTCCCTGGAGAAAGAGGGCTGAAAGGACAGCATTATGACCAGGTGAAGGACAGAGCTGCCCCTGGGAGGTGTGACGGGGCAAGATGAAGGCAAAAGGAGAAAGGAAACTTATTAGGACAAATGACTCTACCTTCCCCCTTCTCCTCCCTTGACCTGGGGTTCAGGCTGGGCTCTCCTGCTCCCCTTCTTCACACACCTGCCAATTTTCACGTGCCCCTCACCTGTCTATTCTTGTGCTCATTTCTGCTGGAGGCTCAGATTGTGCCACTTGGTACTTGTTAGATCTGTGGGCCCAGTCTCCTCATCTGTAAAATGGGGGAGCTGAATAGATAATAATAATAATTGATGGTCAACAGTAATCAAGCACTTCAGAATCTGCAATGTGGTTTACGTGGGTCTTCTTACTTGATCCCCACAACCACGGGGGTGGGGGTGGGAAGAGAAGGTGCTATTTCTGTCACAGGTGAGGAGACCAAGGCTGAGAGGTTTATCATTATAAAGCCAACTCTAGCTCCATGGGCCTCAGGTTCCTCACCTGTAAAACAGGGAGCTGGCTCCCTGATGGTCCCACTGGCGCCCAGGCCACAGTCCAGAGCTCTCCCTCATTGTCCACTGGGGGCCGGCTAGGCGTGTATGTTCCCTCCAATCTGTCCTCTCCACTCATGTTTTTTTCCACCCATCTGCCTGAATTGAATTCTGACAGCTCCCTCCCACTCTTTTCACTCCTCCTCTGCGCATGATCTGGGTTCTCCATCTCCCCTGAGATGCTGGAGAAAGCCCAATGAGAGGTGACTCGACAGGCCGAGAGAACGGCCCCAACCTGCTGGGCAGCCTCGCCTCTCATGGGCCTGAGTTATACCATGAGCCAAATGACCAGAGCTTGGGTCAAACTGGGTCCTGAATCCCATTTGGAATCTTAGCAGGGTTTGATATGGGATCGATCATCAGCGACAGGGTAACTCAATTTGGCGAATGAAGCCTCTGCCGGCGGTCACTGTCCTGCAGGATTCAAGCCAACACCAATCTAAGAACAGCCCAGAGGAAAGCAGGGTGTTGGGGCTGACAGAGTAGGGGATTATGGGAGCTGGAGGTGGATGTAGAGAGAAGGATTTGGAGCAATTTTATTTCTGACACCATAAAAAAAAGCAGGAGGAGCCAGCAACGACTTTTTATATAAAACTAGACAGAGCCAATAAAGTGGATGGAATCTGGATTCTTTTCTGGGGTGGGGGTGGGGGGGAAGGCTTGTGGAATTCTAAAGTTCCTCCAACTCCTTGGCAGCTAGAGAATTACTGGTCACTTTAGGGGAGTGACATTCAGAGGGAAGGTCTCCAAAAGCAAAGAGATGGTGGGGAATTGGAACTGTTGCCTTCTTTCTTTTCTGAGTAAAGGTCAAAATATCTTTTCCTGAAGATCAGCTTCTGACTGTATTATTTCTACTTTACTAGGTGGGTGACAAAGTGCTGGGTGGCATAATGCACAAGGCTTGGGGAGGTCCCAAGTTCAAATCCTGCCCCAGGCATTTACTAGCACTGAGACCCTGAGAAAATCATTTAACCACATCTATCAGTTTCTTTCATCAGCAAAATGCCAATAATAATAGCACTTAACTTAGAGAGTTGTTGTGAGGAAAGCATGAGAAAATATTTGTGAGCCCTTTGCAAACCAAAAGTACTCTTTATAAATGTTCACTATTAGTGGGTAGTGGTTGGGCTGGAGTAAGGAAAAGCTGAATTTAAATCCCACTCTAACTCCTACTGGCTGTGTGACCCTGGATAATCCCCCTAACCTCTGAGCCTCAGGTAACTATTCTCTAGGACTGGTGTTCTTAACCTGAATCTGTGAATTAAAAAAAATATATCGATAAATGTATTTCAATATGATCCATTTTCTCTGTAATCCTCTGAATTTTATCTAACGACTTTAAAAGCATGATTCTGAGAAGGGCCTGAGTAGGCTCAGTCAGACTGACTGTCCAAGGTGTCTGTGACACCAAAAAGTTACAGAATCCCATTTCCTGGGGTCACAGGATCACATTTTCATAGAAGGAAGGCACTGCAGGAGCCATCTGGTCTAAATTGCCTCATTTCATACTGAAGGAAAATGGAGAGGCTGCAATCTGCACTGGTGGAGGTCACTCCTAAGCCAAGCCTTTCCTAAACTGGCCAATCCATATTCGAGTATTAAGCAGACGACTGCCTGAGAAGAGTGATCCAAGTCCCAGGGTGCTTCCTGCGTATCGGTTTCACAACATTATTTGAGCATCAGAACAAAGCACAGCTCTGAAGGGTCGCCTCAGTGATGCAAGACATTTCCCACACATATATTAACATTATATAAGAACTCACAACAGATGCGTCTCTGCGGAATGTTGTTCAGTCATTTGCTGACTACTGGCATCAAGTGAGGAGTTAACCAAGGGGACATATGTTTGCCTGCAAGTGTTCGGAGTGTACCAGTGGCAAAGCAGATGTCCTGCCCAGAGTTCACACAAAAGGATTCCCTCTTGAGGGAGAGATTCTCAAAGTCATAAATTATCTTGTATTAAATGCACTGAAACCTTTGCTAGGACAAAGAATCCTAAATTAATTACATATTGCTACAAAAAACTGGCTCAACTACCCACACTAGAAAAACAAAGTGGATGAAAATGCCCATTGCCCAGGCTATGACAAGTACTAGAATGGGCAGCCCATTCAGCTAGTCTTTCATCAGGTGTATCTTGGACATGCCCTGGGGGTGAACAGTGCGCTGGGCCCAGAACAAGGGGGGAGGGTTTGGAGGGTATCTCTTTTTCAGAAGCAACACCTCAGACTCAACAGGCTCTAAACTGATGAAGTTGTCCCCTTCATTCTGATCTTCTGCAGGCTTACCATTCTCACTCGGTTTTCCATGTTAAATAAAACAAAACTTTGGGATGTTCCCTTTGATCCTTCCATCTCCCCCACTTAAGACATCGATGTCACCTAAGAAACATAACACTTGCCATTCTCTCTGTCCCCCCAGTCACCTCCCTTGGGACAGATTCTCTGTCACTAGTATGGGATGCTGGATTGGTCATCTACTTCAGTCCTTTGTTCCAATATTTCACAGGGGTGGGGAACCTGAGGCCTCGAGGCCACATATGGCCCTCTAGGTCCTCAAGTGTGGCCCTTTGATGGAATCCAAATGGCCAAACGGCCACACTTCAGGACTTAGGGGGTCACATGAGGCCTCGGGGTTGCAGGTCCCCCAGTCCTGTATCCAATCCATCCTTCATGCAGCTAATCTCCCCTTCCCCACCCCCAGCGCCTTCCCTATGAGATTTACACTGTGTATATATATATACACATATATCTACCTATCTATCTATCTACCTATCTATATCTTGTATGTGTCTACTTACAGTGTACATACATTTTATATGTATTCATTTACACTGTATACAGCTTGTAAGTGTCCATTTACATTATATGTATCTTGTATGTACATAGCTATTGGCATGTTGTCTCTTCCTTCATTAGAATGAGTTCCTTGAGGAAAGGGACTGTGTTTTTGCTCATCTTTGTAACCCTAGAACTCCATCAAAGGATCAGTGCAGGAAGTTGGTGCCTTTTCTAGGTTTATTCCAGATATACGAGCCTTTAAAAGAAAATAAAAATTACTCAGCAAAACCGTTTGTCTTCTTCCCTGCGCCAAACTCATTTTTATGCTTCCTTTCAGGATGCTGGAGAGACCCCCTTCGTCATCCCAAGTAGACACAAAATGACAGCCCCCAGCCGCCCGGCAATAACTGAGAAATATAGTGAATCTCCTTCGGTTTGATCCTGATTTGTCAAAACTACGAAGCCAAACATTCCTCCAGGGAACAGACGCTGACAGCCATGACGTGTGCTTCCCCCCCAACGACTGTCACTGTTCTCTTCTAAAACCTCCCCATTTTACAAGATGTCTCATTAGCTACTGAGTGAAGATGCTGAACCTTCTGCCTAAGATGCAGTCCTCAGACGCCTGGAGGGGAGGCTGGAGAGCTGGAAGGACTCTGAAAAGTCACGGAGACCAAGCCCCATGCTGTGGAGGTGAGGAGACAGAAGTCACGAGACCTATCGGCAGAGAAGGGAATCTTATTCATTGCTCTGGTCTGAGTGAAACAAACTGTTCCTTCAGAGTCAGCCCCAAACTGTCTGCCTCACAACCAGTTACAGTGAGTATAGACCAAGAAACCGCTGATCACAGACACCTGTTTAACTTCATAGTCTGACCCTGGGAAACTCAACCAACGTGTTGGTGGATGTAGACAAGAAATATGCTCTTTCTACAATCCTGTGGCACTTCCTTTGGGGTTATCAGGACTGCATGCAAACATGCTAAGGACCCATTAATTCATTGGTGTGGGGAGATATAGAGCCCGACAACATAATCAACCGATATTTATTTACGAGGCACCTACTTATATGCCAGGCTTTGAGATATGAAACAAAGCCTGCCCTCATGGGGGCAGATCACAACTCAATGGATAACTTACAAAATACCAACCACAGAGGTTAAATAATGGGCTTAGGGTCACACAATTAGTTAGAGATGGGCATATCTTCCTGATTCCACCAAGGCACCATAGTAAGTTACAGTGACAAATGGGGGTCTACACTAGAATCCTATCTACTTAAAATGGTGCCCTTTGTCTCAAGCTGACATTTCTCCCCCTCCCCCCAGACTAACAGGAAGATACTCCTTTTCCTAAAACTATAAAGAAGGAATAATAATAATAAATACTTAAATAAATAATAAATACAGAAAAAGATTTCTTGTTCTGATTTATCACTGAAATTCAAGGGAATGATCACATCTGTATATCTGTGGACCCACCCACTGGTCCTCTTAGTGATGGAATCCAAAGGGGAAGAGGAAAAAGGGGGAGAAGGATGTTTACACACCAGGAGGCCCCAACAGCACATCCCTCTTGTCCCATCTGTCATATTTAATGCCAAAACCTAATAACGTTATTGCTGGCCCTAGCTCCAGGGGGCCTATAATTTAATGTAAGTACTCCCTCTCCCCCCCTTCTCCCATCCCACATCAACCGGGTCCTGGCGCCGACTCTCCTGCTGTCCCCATTGTGTTTCTAAATTAGAAAACCCCAATGTGGCTTCCCTCTGATATGAAATACACTCGAGGTCAATGTAAAATAATAAAGCAATTAACTTCCCAGTCAATTGTGGCAGAGTGGGAGAAGCCGGCACAGGAGCAAGTGGCTGAAGGGGGCAGGCGCTCCATAACTGACATCCCTTCGTTCCCGACCAACATGATAAATGCGGCTCCCGCATCTCCCGTCAAAGGAACAAGGGAGGAAGGGCTCTGCCAAACGGCCACAGGAATGTGCTTTTTGTACCGCCGCCGGGCGCCTGGATTGGCAGTTTCGTGGGAGAGCTCTACAGATGGGGAAACAAAAACCTCCAACAAAACCCGTCTTTTTTCAAGGGTCTTAAGAAAAACAAGTTCAGTTTCTGATTCTGCAGTCCCCCCCTCTCTGACCCCATTTGGGGCTTTCTTGGCAGAGATACTGGAGCAGTTCTGCCATCTCCTTCTCCAGCTCATTTTACAGATGAGGGAACTAATTTTTCAGAGGGGGTGATTATTATGTTGCTATCAAATAACAGTAATCTTATTCATTGTTTAAATACATCATTTTGATGGCTGACTTAACAATGTGCCTTAATCCCAGTGCCGAGTACATAGTAGGAGCTTAATAAATGCTTACGGAGTGAATGATTAGCTAATAAACTCTAAGCACATTAACCTGGGAGGAGGAAGAAAAAGGAAAATGTTGGTTTTTCACACTGGTGGCTCTACTCTAAAAATGTTTCCCGATGTGATTTTTAAATGGATTTTAATATATGCAGAGCCTCCCACTTATGCATATATAAGAAATTTCTTTCCTAGATTTCTGCATATCTCATTTAAAATAAATCATGATCACTGAAGGTCCAGGAAAACAAAAGACTTGACTTTTCTGACTCCTATGCAGGGACAAAGCAGCTGTCTAAGGCACTCGGTTACACAGGAGAGGCAGATCTCCATCAGCTGACAGAGTTCACATACCTGGAATTCTCAGTACAGGCAAAACCATCGGGAACAATAATGTGCCTTACCCTTCCTTCTGCTCTCTCCATCCGAGCTTTTTTCCCCTGGTCAGCCCTTGCTAAATTCACTGCTGGACCAGCAGAGGCTTCACCCACTTAGCTCTGCACACTTCCACATTCTTTAGGCTTGCATTTGATTCATCATCTATCACAGTGCGTGGCACACAGTAGAGGCTTAAAAAATGTTTACTGATCGATGATTTCTCACACAAAGATGTCAAACAGCTGCCTGTGAGGCCTATTGCTAGAACCACTCCCAATCAGGTTAAAATGTAACTAGGAAATATTTAACAAAATAAATGAAACTCCAATAGAAAATAGGGAATGTTAATAGGTGTGTTTTTAAAGTCAGTAGGCAGCCTGCTCTCGTGGAAGGCGTCCTTGGCTTTCTGCTAAATCATTCCTGAGAGAGGCAGGCGTGGCTGTGTTTGTGGGGAGACTTTGGATCTTGTAGCACTGAGTGCCCAGATCTTGGGAGGGGCTTACACTGCACAGAGCACAAGGTGCTGGGGTGGGGAGGGGAGTCCTCCAGGTCCCTCTCTTGCCCAGAGTGCATACACTTTAGGTCCCCTTCCTTTTTATTTTGAGAGGTAGCGGCCGCGGAGCTGGCTTAATGAGGGTTTACTGGAAGGTTTTGGTGATGGGGATGAAAACTTTGGAGCAGGAGCCTGGGTTGCTCTGAGCCTACTCCTCTCATCTGCCAGAGTATTTAAGGCCCTTAAGCACCTGGATAGTTCTCTAATCTCCACCTGTGTGGGCTCCCAGCTGCCTTTCCAGGGTGTGACCTATAGGGTAATAAACAACTCTTCCCTTTGCTTTTCACACAAACTTCACAGATAATACCCAAGCTAAGCTAGAGATGCTGGGACGGGGATTGGCCACACTGAGGGAGCCCACTGCCATTTCTGACCAGGGACTAACCTGTTTTTTCTCTATGTGTGGCCAAAGAGGAGAGGCCCCTGGGGGAAAGGGGAAAAATCCCATCCCATGCCAGCTTTGCTTGGGTCATGAGTAAATGAGAAACAAACCAGACTTTTCGCCATGCTGCCCTCAGAGGCTCAGGCTTCCAGTGACTCATTCAGAATGGCTCTTGGTGGTTTTTCTTTAAAACGCCTTTGATCTGCCACCAATGTTTTTGTTAATGAACTGGTGGGTCTGAGATGCTCAGGCACACTCTGAGCAGGTTTTCCAAAGCCCGGACCCCCTAACTCACCCAAATCCACCTGGTGGGTTGAAAGGGAATGACTTTTGTGACTCATTGGGAAGTGTTAGCCTGGAAGTTTTCTGGTGTTTCATCTCTCACTGTTTTAAAATGGCAGCCACTGTTCCCCTCAAGGGCTGGCTCCCTCTGCCTCCCAAGGAAGGCGAAACAAAGAACCCATTCTAATATCAGCTCAACGGCTGACCCAGCAACACCAATGGGAGTCATTTAATACCTGCGTGACATTAGGCAAATCATCTGATGCCCATGGGCCTCAGCTTCCTTATCTGTAAAATGAAGAGGTTGGACTAGCTGGCCTCTGTTTTATGGACGCAGGGTTTTAGGGGCTCCCCACTCAACCTGAGCTTACAGGGAGGTGCGACTTTGGAAAGCAGCTCTTCCCCAAAGAATACTGGGCAGCCCACAGGCCCCTGGTCTAGAAGAAACTGGCATATTCTGATGGCAGCCTCATGAGGAGCTGGTGGGTTTGGAGACCAGCCCTGGACAGTCCTGGGGGGTGGTTGTCAGTGGCCCGGCTGGCTAAGAGGACGTGTGTGCATGCCCACATGTGATCAGGGGAATCCCCCAAAGTCCACACAGAGGTAATGAACGGCCAATTTGGGGGTCTGAATATGGTCTAAGACAGCAGGAAAGAGAAAGGGGTGGAGTAATGGAAATGAGGGTAGAAGAATAAACTGAATGCACCTGACAGCTTCAGACCGATGTTTCCGCTTCTGAAATGGGGCAAGATTTTCTCCAGTGCTGCTAACAACTGTGACTGTTTCCAGGGCACTTCTAGGTTTCTAACAGATAGCACAGGGGTGATTATCACTTTACAGGTGACTGAATCAAGGGTCAGAGACTTAATGACTTGTCTAGGGTCACTGAGCAAGACTTCCTGGAGCCAGGCCCTAAATCCAGGGGCTCTAGCTCACAGTGTCGAAGACAGAAAGGACTTCACTGCCCCTGTCAACTGCTCAAGCAACGAGCATTTATTAAACACCAACCGTGTGCTAGGAATTGTACTGGGCACGCACCCAAGAAACAAATAGACAAGAGAGACAGGGCCTGACTTCAGGGAATGTGTGTGTGTGAAAGAGAAAGAGGGAAAGAGAGAGGCAGACAGGGAGGGGGAAAGAGACACACACACACACACACACGGGGGGGGGGGAAGGAGAGAGAGAGAAAGAGAAAGAGAGAGACAGAGAGGGAAGGAAGGAGAGAGAATATACACATACAAGATGCCCCAAAAGTCTTAATAAAATTTAAAGCTTAAGGAGCTTAAAAGTGAATTAAGGGCCTTCCGGGGGCAGAGCCAAGATGGCGGCATAGAAGCAGCAAGATCTTGCAGCTCCCACACAAACACCCTAAACACCCATAAAATATGACTCTGGACAAATTCTAGAACTCTCAAACTCACAAAAATACAGAAAACACATCTCTCATGAAAGGTAGCTCGGCAGCAGGATGCAAGCTGAGGCCATCCCAGCCTGAAACCAAAACCGTGGCCAGGCCCAGGGCGGTAGGAAGGAGCCGAGCCGCAGCCATTCTACAAGAGAGATCTACAGCCTCCAGCATCTCCACATTTAGCAAGGCATGAAAAATAGGGATTAGAGAAAGGCAGCTGGGAAGGAGGGGCTCATCGTGCAGGCCTGCAGACCAGGAGCCGAGACCACCCTGAAACCACCCTGCAGCCAGGCTCCAGGGCTCATAGAAGATCTAAAGCACCTGGAGCAATCTTCACATCTACTAAGCCAGGATTAAAGGTCAGTGAAAGTGAGTGAAGCTTTCAAGCTAAATTTTGGGGAGGAAAAGCAGTTCAGCCAATCTACCCCCAGGGCAAGGAAGCAGTGGGGAATGGGCAGAAACGGCTCTAAACAGCGGCTGCCCCCACTGGGCTGCTTCAGAGCCCCTGGCCTGTGGATCCCGCAGAAGGGCTGAGTCGATTGATCAGGGCCAAGTGCTCTTCCGTTGAGCGGCTTGGATCCACATCGTGGTCTTGGGTGGTGGTCCTGGGGTGCACTTTCAGCAAGCCAAAGCTGGGGACGGCTGCAACACCCCCCCAATAGCTCTGGCAGCTGGGAAAACCCCAGTGATTTGGAACAGAGCTTTCCTTCCTGGGAGCAGAGTTTCACAAAGCTAAAAAAAACCAACCAATTAATTGACTGGCCAACATGAGGAAAAGGAAGCAAAATAAGAACAGCAATAAAACTCTAGATTCCTTTTTTGTGGACAAAAAGGATCAATGCATAGAACGGGAGGAAGGCAACACAGTCAGAACTCCCACACCAAATGCTTCCAAGACACTTGAAGAATGCCTAGAAGCTATAGATGAGCTGAAAAAGGACTTTGAAAAACAAATAAGAGAAGTAGAGGAAAAATTGGGAAGAGAAATGAGAATAATGCGAGAAAATCATGAAAAGAGAGTCAACAACCTGACTGAAGAAAACAACACTTTAAAAAATAGATTAACTCAAATGGCAAAAGAGGCCCAGAAAGCCAATGAGGAAAAGAATGCCTTA
>CM053597.1:16558020-16658058 GCA_028646575.1 Pseudocheirus occidentalis | reverse complement strand
AAGTTAGAGAGCAGACCAGGGGAGGGGCTCTGCAGTGGGATTGCTGTTTTGGGGTTGGGTGGGGGAGGGATGGGGAAAAAATTTGTAATTCAACAATCTCATGAAAATGGATGATGTAAACAAGAAAACAAATAAAATTTATTACAAATATTAAAAAAAATAAATTAGGGGATTGGAAAAAAATTTTTAAAAAGTGAATTAAGGCTGTATCATTATACATTACAAATTATTTGGGGGAAGAAAAATGGGAGCCATAAGGGATAGGAAAGGCTCCATGTAGAAGGGAGCTTTTGAACTAAGCCTCAAAGCAGGCTTGGGATTATTTATGGCTGAGGTGAGAGGGGTGGGCAGGCCAGGCAAGACAAGGCTGTGGGGCCAGAGATGGAACGCTGTGTGTGGGCATCATCAAGAAGGGCACTATGGCTAAGTCCCAGAGTGTGGGAAGGGAAATGGTGGGTAATGAGGCTGGGAGGCTGGATGAGGGGCAGGGCAGACCATCAATGTCCAGCCACAGTTAGTAACTGCTCCTGGAGTTTACTGGGAAGAGACTGACTCCAGGTCAGGCTGGAGCTTTGGGGAAAAAAATGCTTCCACAGCTGGGTGAAGGATCCACAGGAGGGGGAAAGCCTTTCGACCTCATTCTCCCTGACATGACAGTCTCCTAGGTGAAAGGTGACAAGGGTCTGATGTAGGTGTGGATGGGGACAAGAGGTGTTGCAGAGGTCGAGAGGAGGAGGTCTGCCAAGCGACGGACACAGCGGGTGAATACAGGTGAGAGTGAGTGACCAGAAGGATATCAGTGGCCCCTGTGATCTAAACCCTGTCTTCCCACTCCTTGATCAGGGCTGCAAGACCTCAATCATACTGGTGCTATATTCTACAGGACCCCTGGGCCATAGAATGGCACAGCTCATGGGATCCCTCTGCTCAATGGCTCAGAACAGCTTTTCATGGTACACTTTGGGGACAAAAAGGCCCAAACCCAAAGGTAAAAAGAAATGACATCTACAAGGAAAAGAAAAGACCAATCTTTCAGTGTTTCAAATTCCAAACTGCCCTAAAAGAAAAGAAGAAACGGCACAGGATGAGGAAAACATGGCCTTCCTGGTGCCAAATGAGAGTCTGGGCTGATTCGATCTGGGTCTTCCTCATTTTCAAGGAGGGGATAGTGGGACAGGGTGGGGTGAGATCATAGATTCACTCTCACGACAATCCTGCAGAATGTCACCCTCTAAGACTCAGGCGATGCCCAAGAACCAGAATCATTTCATCACAGGGAAGAGAAAGGCTTCCAGAGCTGGGGTAGAACAGAATGAGCATTTGTGGATCACCTCCTCCATGCCAGGCACCAAGGCAAGGGCTTTTTACAAATATCACAGCAACCCTCTGGGGGAGATGCCGTTATTATGCCCAAAGAGGAAACTGAGGTAGGCAGAAGTTGAGTGACTTGTCCAAGGTCAACAGCAAGTAAGTGTCTGAGGTGGGATTTGAATTCAGGCCTTTCTGACTTAATGCCTAATGCTCTGTGCACTGTGGCGCCCCCTAGCTGCCTCTGCGATGGCTGGAAAATTCATTCATCACTGCTTCCCTTCAAGAACCAGGTCACCTCCAAGGTTGGAGGTCCCTCACACCTTGTGAATTGATAAAGACGATCCCACAAAAGTGTGCTTTATGCTGGAAGGGCTGTGGAAAGCCGGGCACACATACGTATGTATACATACACATTCAGAGCAGCAGTAAAGAGCTAGGAACAAAGTAGACACCCATCAATTAAGAAATCATTAACTGCCATAGGAAAACAAGAGAGGCAGTATGGGAGATGGATTCTGAGCTGGCCTTGCAAGAAGAACTCCCTGGGTTCGAATCCTGCCTCCCAAACATCCTGGTTGTGAGATTCTGTGCTGGTTACTTCAGACAGGGTCCCAACGCCAGATTGTAAGTCAACAAATTGTAGAAAAACCCCAGAGTTCCACTGCCAGATTGAAAACAAAATATCCTAAGAAAAGCTGGAGAACCTGGGAAAGATATGCACGGGTCCCTAGAGAGGAAGGCAAAGGGACAGTGAGCACAGCCCCACATGCACTGAGGAGGTCACTCGGAAGGTGGCCCTTCCCTTGGCAGAGTTGTGGGGATGGGGACGATGGGACACGGTGCCACGTGCATTATCAAATGAGGTCCCCGTACTAGGCTGGTTGAACTCCCCTGTTGTTCTTTGTTCAAGGAAGGGTTGGAGGGAGGCAGGCGGAGGATTTCTGGAAATAATTGTGAAACAAAACCAAAATAAACCTCACTTAAGATTAGAGATGAGAATGTGAGAGAAGGCATAGGGTAGGCAGTCCTACCCTCTGTGGGTCATGTCTGGTGAAGCTTCTGGACCCTGCTCAGAATCATGTGTTTAAATTCCCAAATTAAATAGTTTTTAAAAGCCCAAGTTTATAGACCTTGCTCTAGGAGGATGAACTTGAGGGAGGAGGTCCCAGCCTGAGCCCACCTGGGATGATCTGATTCCATGCTGTTCATCAATCTGTCCTCAAACATTTTAAAGTGCCTATTCTGTTCTAGGCGCTATGCTAAGGACACAAGAAGGCTGAAGCATTAACCTGGCAGGGAAAGCTGGTTCTTGTCAGAGTAGTGACAAGAGAAGAAGAGAAGGACTCCCTGGGGGTGGGAGGTGGGGGGAAGCGCCTGAGGAGACAGAGATGGGGGTGGGGATTACGGACAAGGAGAAAGACCTCCAAATTCAGAACCAAGGGTTGGGGAAATGCATGTGAGAGGCCCTTGGCAAACCAAACCCCGAGACTGAGATCCAGACAGCATCTGGAGGGCTGAGGTTCAGGGGGGAGGGAAGAACAAGCCCAGTTTTCCCTCACTGACCTAAGGGAGAGGTCCGGCTGCCTAAGACCAAGGCAATCACTCCCAGGGCTCAGTAGTAAAGCTTCCCAAGGTTTACCTTAATCATGCAGAGCTGGAGGCAGGCTGACAGAACAGGGTCAGGAACAACTGTGTTCTTTCCCATGGGAGAGTCCAGGGTGCAGCGGGAAGAGGGCTGGCTTGGAAGTTTGGGGCCCAGGTTCAAGTTCTGCCTTGACTTAGTAGCTGTACAGTCATGGTCCTTCCACACAGAGCAGCTCATGGGGGCCGGCCCTCCAGCTGACTTTTCTGGGAACAGCCCTTGCTCCTTGGACTGACCAGGAGTGACTTCTCTCCGACCAGGTCCACATTCCTCAGCTTGGTGCATTCTCCTGATGCCAAACCCCAGGAGACTCAGTGGTCACTAAACTTGCTATGTGCCAAGCATGGCAGGGGGCACAGATAAGGAGATGCAAGGTAACCAAAGGGCAGAGACCCCAGAGACTGGCTGGTAGGAGGGGGAGAGGTTGGTAAGCCCAGGAGAATGTTAGAGTAAAGCCAGAACCAAGACAAGGGAAGTGGGCAGCAACCAGAGCCAGGGGCACTGCTGAGTCTCCTGGGGTTTGGAGCTCTAAAATACCCTCCCCAAATGCTGCCCACAGGAGTACAGCTTTACTCTGAAAGCCTGATTCACAGGCTCGGCAGAGAGCGGGTAAGAACTCCCCAGAATGACCCATCCGGTTCCAACAACTTCAACAGGTTGTGCACGTAAGGGGCCCCTCCCCAATGGGTGTTATTTAACACAGGTATGGAATTTGGTGGGAGCTGGGGTGGGGACGAAGAGGCTGTATTGACACTGGGGACAAGCTTGATCTTCTTTTATTAAAGTAAAACTTCCTGCTTAAAAAATGGAGCCAGATCCAGAAGAATAAGGCTTGGCCAAATCCAGGGTCCCCCTCTTTCCACTCCCCTCGGCACCTCCCACAAGCCTCTCCACTGCTGCTTGGCTTTAGAATTTCACTGCCAAAGGGCATGCCTCCCATGCCCGGGCACTCCACATAAGACCTCAAACACGCCAGCAGCATGAGCTCTCACAGCCCTCCCTGAGCATGCAGAGGTCCCAGGGGGACACTGAGAGAAAGGAGGCACCCTGTGTCTGCCCTAAGACTTTGGGGACACCCGGCAGCATAACAAGAATCAACCACTTACTGGGGGTGAGATGCTCTGAAAACCTTAAACGTTATGTCATTGTAGGTAATTGTGATTAGTGATAGAAGCCCAGAAACCTTTTGACAGGCACTAATCAATGCTTCCTGATAGATTCCATGCTGCTGTATTACTGAGTCCATTTTACAGATGAGGAAAGTGAAGTTCACTAGTGTTAAAGGACCTTCACATGGCTGCAGAGCCAGGAAGTATCAGAGGTAGGCTCTGAATTCAAGGGTCTTCCTGACCCCCAGACTACCCTGCCCCCTACACTGTCCTGGCCTGAGCAAGTAACACAGCCAGATACCGACGGCTGGAAGAAGGGAGGCCATCTGCCCAGGGAGAATGGCAGACTGGGCACCAGGCTTTGATGGAGGGAGGTAATCTTGGTTTACCACGAATGCCAGAGTTTTGGCCTGAATGTGGGTCATTGCAGACCAAGCTCCCCTGGGGCCTGAGAGATGGCTCCAGTCTTCCCTTTGTGGGTGTCCCCGGCTCTCTGGGAGTTCTAATTCCTCTCACAGTGAGGGCCCCAGGCTCTGGGAGTCCAGGCTGAGATGCTGGGGCTGTGGAGGCAGAGCCGTGGCCCTCTGCCGCTCTCTCTAGAGTTCCCTTCCTCTCCCTCTCTTGGCAGAGCCTTGAAGAAGGCTGGAGTTGGGTGGAGACATTCCTCTTCTCTTCCTCCACAGTCAGCTCCTGCCCCTTCTCTGTTTTCATCCACCCCCACCCCACCCCTGGACTCTCTTTCTTTGACCATACCCAATGGGGAAACTGCCTTTGTCCAGGCTGAGCCTGCAGCTGCTAGACTGGTTTGGCACCTAACTTTCCCATCAGCCCAATCTTTTTGTCTGGTACAGGAAGGAGGGGGGACTAATATGTGGGGGCTACTTTTGTAATAAAAGTCTGCTCAAGGTAGATAAATCCCCAGCATGGAGTCTGTGGAAAGGAGGCTGAGTGGGGGCTGAGGAAAGCTGGGTTTGAATACTACCTCGGCTGCTGTGTGACCCTGGGGAAGTCACCTACCCCTCTGTCTCCAGCACTAGGGATACACAGGCTCACAGGGCCAGGGCTGGAAGGAGCCTTAGAGGTTGCTGAGTCTAATGTGATCTTTTTAGAGATGAGAAAATGGAAGCCTAGAAAATGCTGTGAATCACCCAAGGTCACACAGCTAGTGAGGGGGAGACCCTCTGACTCCAAATCCAGCTGGTAATAATAATGGCTAATATAATAATAATTAATAACATTTATATGGCACTTTAAGGTTTGTAAAGCCCTCAATAAATATATGATCCTCACAACAAACTTGGGGGGGGTGTAGGTACCATGATAACCCCCATTTTCCAAATGAGGAAACTGAGGCATACAGGCTTAAGTGACTTGCCCAGGCTCCCACAGCCGGTGAGTGCCTGGGACTGGGTTTAGACCCTGCTGAAGACCAGTGTGCTACAATGTCAAGGAGCCATGCCACTATTTTGTTTACTGTCCTGAAAAGTCTGAACTGTGGATTTCACTGCCTGATGCTCGATCCATGGGGAGATCCTAGTCTCCCCACAAAGAGCTATTGGTTATTTGAAACACTTCTGTTTTCCACGAGGGGCTGAAGCACCCTATGCAGTGGCCATGACATGGGCAGCCACAGATCTGCTTTATGTGGCAGCTCCCCAGCTGCCCCCAAGGGGCCGGGGCTTCCTTCTCTCCAGGACTACACACTCACAGTTATCACTAGCCTCTGAAGGGAGCTGGGGGCTAGAACAGCCTTACCTCACCATAGCACACTGCTCTTCTCTTATAAGCAAGCAATAAAGACATTAAAAACAGTCCCATTTCTATAACACTTTACAGTTTATAAAACAGTGACCTCCCGGTGACACAACATGCTTGTCAACAGTTATTTCCTGGATTTTTCAGATGAGATCACAAAGTCTCAGAGAGGTTAACCTACTTAGCTGAGGCCACACAGCTCAGAACTCTACGCCTCCCCGACCCCAGGTCCAACCTTCCTTCTGCTCTCCCCACTTCAAGCCTTTAAGGTCTAAAACTCCAGGAAGGCAAGGACCAGGGAGCCCTTTCCAGGATGGAAAGCGCCGAGAGCAGAGTGGGCACTGAGACTGCTTGAGATGGACAAATCAGCCCCAGTCTGAAATGGAACGGGCCAAGCCTCCTGGGCTAGTTAGAGGTGAGACCCACCTGAGTGACCGGCTTGTGCAGCCTGGGTGAGATTGGGGACCCAGACTCAGCAATGGCCCAAAGCAGTTCCTTGGCCTAAGGCCCACAAAGCTCTGGCTCTTCATAGGCCACTGGGCACTTAGCTCCTGGGTGACTGTGGGAAAACCTCAGCGTCCTCACCTATGAACAAATGGCTTGGACAAGAGGCCCCCTCCGGCTCCAGAGCTGGGACTCTAAACTTTAGGGGTCCGAGATCATCTACAGGCCAACTCTTTAAAACAAATGCCTCCCCAATCAGTTCACTTGATCATAACAACCCTCAAGCTCAGTTAATGGCCCACTCATTTCAAGTGACACTCACTGGCTGGGTGGTCATGGCTAAGCCTCAGACACTTCATCTCTAATTCAAGTACAACCAGAGACTTTGGGGTTTTCACTTGCATGAAATAAACTGAGACTGATGAAAACTCTCTATCTTTGGAGTAGGCCTTTCCCCTCCACAGTCCAGCTTCTCCCCAGGCCTGACTGGGCCAGCTGGGAAGCTGGGAGCTAGGAACTCAGTTCTGGCCAGTCAGTGCTTAGAGATCCTCACCTTACAGATGAGGAAAAAACCCCAGAGAGGCTAAGTGATTGACCAAGGTCACACTGCTAGTGAGGAGCAGCTAATTTTCCATGCAGGGGGCTAGTAAGCCCCGAGGACTGGAAGGAAGACCACTGGGCTGACTCTAATCCCCTTTCCCAAAGGGTCACTTAAGGAGAGAATGGTGACAGGCTTAAGGCTAGCTGTCTGCCTGTAGCCTCAAGGACTCTCTGCTGGGCTGAGAAAGCCTGCATCGTGGGGATAGGGGGCAGGAAAGAGGACCCCCACTCCTTTGTGGGCTTCTGGGGGGCACCTGGAAGTGTGGGGGAGCAAAGTCTCTGTGGATCTGAGCAAAGTCTCTTTTTCTGGGGGAAAGACAGAAAACCAGAGCAACTAAAGCCATTATGTGCTTTCAGGTTTTCATGAACCATCTGCTCCTCACAATGACCCTGGGAAGGAGGGAGATCTCTCCACTTTGCAGATTAAGCCTCAGATAAAGGAAGAGACTTCCCCACAGTCCCACATGTGGCAAGCGGCTGAGGCAGGATTTGGGGCCTCCTGGGATGCATCTCTCTGAGACACCAAACTACCCTTTCATCTGATTTAACAAACATTTGTTTAGTGAGGCTTACTCCAGAAAGAGTCCTGTGTGAAGAGCTGGGGAAGGCAGAAAGCATTCCCAGGAACCTTTAGCAGCCAGAAGCACCCTACTGTAAGATCTTAGCCTGGAAAGGAGCCTCCGAGGGCAGCTCTTCTCCCCATACACGGACACCTCACCATATTCCTCACCCCTTTCCCAACCTTTTGTGGATACTCCCAGTGACAGGGATCTCACTACTTAAAGAGGCAGTCCTGTTCCATTTCCAGACAGCCCCAGTGGTTAGGAAGCTCTCCTGGGGAAAGCAGGGTAGCCTGAAAACAGGGCCCTGGGCTCTTCTAAGAGAACCCACAGCTGGCAGGTTACATAATTTCTCATTATCAAAGGTACTCCATCACAGCAATCAATGAAGAAACAGCTGTTTGGTGCCTGCTCTGTGCTGGACGCTGGGGTTACAAGAAGAAGGGTACTCACTGGCCTCCTGGGGCCCAATCTTCCTGCCCCTCCCTCTCACCTCCTCTGTCCCCTTTCCTGTGCTCCTCCCCCCACTAGAACATAAGCTCCCAGAGGGCAGGGGCTTACTTTCTTACTTCTTTGATCTGCACCCCCACTCCTTAGTGCCTGGCAGAGGGTAAGCTTTTAATGAATGCCTGCTGACATACCTGCGACAGCCTGTCTACGTACATAAGTGCAGCCAAGGGTGCTGGGGGTGGGGGCAGAGAGAGGCACTAGCAGCTCTGTGGTAGGCTTTTAAACGCAACATACAAGTGCCCTATGTCTCTACCAGCCTGTATACTCCATAAGGGCAGGGTCCGTGCCTCCCTGCCTGCCCCCTTCCTCCCCCAGCACGAGGCACTATTCTGGGCTAGGATGGTTGGGAATTTCTGGTTTGGAAGAAAGAACCAAATCTATCAAACAGGTAGTCAATGCATAGCATTTCTTAAAGTCATACAGAGAGGGCCCAACTGAGGTCACAGCAAGCATGGCAAGGTGAGGCTGGCATGTACAGAAGCAGGTGGAGGCCTTAGGCACAGAGACCCGCCCAACTGCCCAAACTGGGTCCCAGTTCGAGCCTGTTTGCTTAAAGCCAGGTAGCACCAACGGCCAGTCCAGACGGCTTCCTGAGCTGTTGAGGGGTGAGAACTCAGAAGGGGGCCGAAGTTTACCTGAATGATTCAGAGGCCACAAAAGGGGCTGGCAGACCACATTCCAAAGGCAGAGCCAAGGCCCTTGGCAGTGCTGGGGTAAATGGAGGGGTATGTGTGCTAGAGGCAAAGAATGCAAGGCTGAGTTGAGGGCGAGGTTCAAATACCAGACCCATTCCACTCACTAGCTGTGTGACACCCCCGCTCCCCAAGTGGCCCCCCATTCATCGTTTGGGGTTTTTGTTTCCTCCTTTGTAAGACAGGAATAATACTAACAGAACCGTAGCTTTGGAAGGAGAAGGGACACGAAATCAAGGCCCAAAGGACTGCCATGATTGTTGCTGGGTTAAGAAGCAGTAAGTGGCAGAGGCAGCATTGGAACCCAGACCCAGCCAGCAAACACACCACCTGACCATGCACAGTGTCTGCATGTACCACTGCAACACTCCAGAAAAACCTCTAGTTCAGGGATTCTGCACCTGGGATGTAACAGACACATGGACAGATTTCAGGAGGTCCATGAACTTGAATGGGAAAAAAATACATCTTTATTTTAACACGTCCTTTAATTCTTTAAAAACATAATTCTCATTATGTGAGCCACAGGCTTTCCTAGAACATGACACAAAAAAGGGAAGAACCCTAGCTTTTGAGGGGCTCTCTCCAATCCAAAAAGCTTGTGTAGGTCAGGCTGGCTTTCTCCTCCTCTTACCAAACACCCCTTACTTTTCCAGAAGCTTTTACACTAACAAGTCCCATGGTCCAAGAGTGCCTGGGCACAAGAATGGGTGGGGTTCCCAAGGGTTCCTTGCCTGCGACCTTAGGGGTGGTACACCAATCACTTGGGGCTGCTAGAGACTCTACGTGATTCCTGCCACACTCATGGTCCTGCTTCTGGCTTCCTGAAGCTGCCCTGGTGTGAAGGATTAAATATCGAGTGATGAGACCTTGGAGTAAGCTGTGTATGCCTGGTCCTGAGGATGTCTTCTTATAAAACACCCCCTTCTCTCTCCTGCTTGCCATAAGGGCACAGCACCCAAGGACAGATGCATCCTGGGTTCTGAATCCCTCTTCCCGTGTCCCTGGCTCCCTCAGGCCCTGGGGGTCTCCTCAGGACGTATGTCTTTCCTTGTCTTGGCTAAGTCACAACCCTGATAAAGGCTTGTTGCTCCTAGCAGTATTGGCCGGGCTGTTTCTTCTGTAAGGATGATTCCCCATCCTCCCAGGGTGGTGGTGGGGGAGGTGAACCCTCTTTGTAAATCTTAAAGCCACTATAACTGAGTTGTCATTAAACAAAGACCTTCTCTACAACTTGTCTTTGTGTCCCTGGCGCAGAGCACAGCGCGCCTTGCACAGGGAAGGGCATAATAAATGTGGTGAATAGGCCCTTGGTCACTGCTCAGTTGATGGGGTGGCCTCCTTGCGGTCTAAAGTAATAACCACATAACTGACAATAATGACCACATAAAGTTCCCTAGCCTGGCTAGTAAATCAATCCAAGTCTAGCGTCCTGAGCAACAGAAAGAAATGAATGACCCAAATTCTAGCCCTCCACATTTACTGCTTGTGGGACCCTGGAAAAGTCTCTGAGCTTCAGGTTCCTTACCTGCAAAACCAGGGAGCTGCACAAGACGAGATTCCATTCCTCATGATCTAATGAAAACCTCTCCAGTGCCATCATCTGAACAGCCACTGGGCTTTCTAGACTGGACCCCTGTGGTGGCTTAAACTATGTCCTGGGAAACCTGGAAAGCTAAGGAGGGTCCCTTCAGTTCCTAAGCACCGCTGCTGGCAGCAGGTGGGAGGAATCTCTGATTAAAGACAGCTCAAAGGCTTGATGCAGGGACCCTTAGCTAGAAAAGCAAGAGATTGTGGGAGGGCCCAGGAGAGGCTTTCCTGTCCTAGCTGGTCCCACGAGCCCCCCTTGCTCTGAGACTATGTCATTGCCGAGCTAGCTTTTGAGAAAACTAGGGCAGGGACTGGACCTGAGGAAGAACTTTCTGTCCCAGAGCAGGCTGCTGTGTGCAGTCTTACATAGAATTGCCAAGACCACTGAGGAATGAAATGACTTCCTGCCTCTGTGATGAGAATGAGGACCATTTCTCGAGCCTTTAAAGTTTGCAAATTTCTTCATGTACTCTCTCATCTGAGCCTCTACCCCCATTTCACAGATACAAATACTGAGGCTTAGGCTACAGGACACACCGCAAATGTCATAGGTAGGATTTTGGATCCTGTCCTTCCCTGTCCTGCCTCTCAATCTTCTCGTCTTCACTTGTTTTTTTTCCAAGTAGACTTTCCTACAGGGGAGAGAATGTGCTGACCAGCTGGCATTTGTAACATAATGGTCTGCCTGGCAGTCTGGTTTCTCAATGCAAAGTGCTGAGCTGGCTTTCTGTTGCATACACACCAGGGCATCTGGGAGGCACGGACCAGTTTTTCTTCATCTTGAGTCATCCTAGAGAAACCAAACTTGTCCTTGAGGGACTGAGCTCAAAGGAGAAAGTTCAGTCACTCTGTGTTCCTTCTCAACTCAAATTCCTACTGCCACAGGCTCCCTCGCTGGGTAACCTCAAGCATCTCGGAGATGCCCCATCCACTAGAAATGTCTTTGTTGGTAAGCTCATGCCTACTTCAATATAAACAAAATGTGAACTCTGTTCACTGCACTCCAAGACAAAATTCACTTGTCCACCACCCACACCTCCAATCCAGCAGGCAGACAGAGCACGTGAGCGTCATAAAACTCAACGGCATTAATCCACACCAGATGTATAATTCATGGCTGTCTTTCTCTTTTCTAAAGTTTTACTGATGTCTTCTGCTTTAACGTCAGAGTTCTTGCCAGATATTTTCCCAGCAGCCCTTCTCCTGTGAGGCTTTCTCCTCCTCTTCTTTCCTCTCCTCTTCTACCTCCTAGCAAGCTTTCATCAAAGCAAAAATGAAGCAAAACCAATCAAGACCATGATTGCGTCTGAGGGTAGGCACATCCCACATGAAGAGGGGGAGGTGAATTTTTCCTTCTCTTTCCTGATATGGATTCACAGTAACACAGCAGTTAACTGTTCGGTGTATACACTGTTGCCATCTTATGGCTATCATTCTCTTGGTTCTTCCTATTTCATCCTATATCTGTTCACAAAAGACTTCTTATGTTTCTCTGAAATCCTCACCTTTGTCATTTTTTATGGCACAACAATGTTTCTAGGGCTCTTTCTAGCTGGATTTTATTATGTTTGTATCTCTATCAGATACTAAAATAAGGCTGCTCAGTAGCCTAGAAAGGCACACACACTTCACATTATCTTGGAATTAAAATGGACCTCAGACTATCTGGTCCTATCTGTACCTGAGCAAGAATCCCCTCTATACCTCCCCTAACAAGTGGTCATTTGACTTTGGTTTGAAGGCCTCTCTCTCCCCTGGGTGGGAGTGAAGAATCTCCTCAACCTGAGAGTCCTTGATAGGAAAACTGACTGGAAATCCAAAGTCTAAGCCAACTAGAAATATGGGCAGGTAGAAGCCAGAAAACCAAAGGGAAAGGGTAAGTCACTTCTATTAAAGCTCCCCTAGCTCCAATGGCTGTGTCCTTCCCCAAAATCCTCTTCCCTATTTACTCTCCCTCCCTTGTGTATCTTATCCACTCCCTCCAGCACATGGCTCTTCAAGCTACACATCTGATCTTTTCTGACCTCTTACCCTTCACTTTCAAATGCCTATTGGGCAAATCCACCCGAGGATCTGGGTGGGACACCTCTGATTCAACATAAGCAAAGAAAACTCACTTTCCCCCAACTCCCAGCTTCTTTGTTTCCACAGATGGTGGCCACCTGCATTTCAGATCTAAGTCCTCTAAAAAAATTTTTTTTTTTATTTTTTGGAGGGCGGTTGGGGTTAAGTAAGCTGCACAAAGTCACATGGCTAGTTTTGTGTGTGTGTGTGTGTGTGTGTGTGTGTGTGAAGTGTCTAAGGCCGGATTTGAACTCAGGTCCTCCTGACTCCAGGGCAGGTGCACTATTCACTGTGCCACCTAGCCGCCCCCAGACCTGAGTCCTCTTGACAAGTTTTCTCGACCACTTGGATTTCCTTAGTCTTTTATGTGGCCCCCTCCTCTGCCCTTGTCACATTCTACCTACATCTGTGGCCTCCCCATTAGCCTGACAGCTTTTGGAGGTCAAGGGTCTCGTTATTTTTCCACCAGCCTCTTCCCAGTACCTATTGGAAATGTAACAGCTGGGGACTGAATTAAATTTGGTGATGTTTAGGACAGGCCTGCTCAGAGTGCCACCAGAGTTGGCCAGAGAACATGGAACACCATCTCCTCTTCGCAGATGGCTTGTCCGGAACATGACTGAAACCAGCACCCCTAAACTTTCTTGGTTTTCCAAAATCTGGGCTGAGACCTTTAAAAATATGTTGGTAGTTATGGGCTTAGGGATGGTGCAGATCTCTGAACTGATGTCAGCTGGGATTGAATGAGAGGGCAAGATACTTGGTCCTGGGGAAGCTGGGTTGGTGCGCTGTGTCACATTCTGTATTCTAGCAATTTTTTATTCATTGGATCTGAGCAGCCGAGAATCTTGGACCTCCTCGTTTTGCTTAAAAGACTCAAGCTGTATTGATTGACTAAGGGCCTACCATGTGTCAGGAGCTATTCTAGGTACCAAGGACAATAATATAAAGATGAAACCTTCCTCGTCTTCAGAGCTTACACTGAACTGGGGAAACCAAAGAAGTATGTATTAGCACATAAAATACATAAAATAAATACGAGATCATTTGGCGGCAGGTACTACTAGCTGCTGGGGGGTAGGGGGCATCATGTGAACTGTCCTCTGAAGGACACTAGGGATTCTGAGGGGTGGGGATGAGGAGGGAGGGTGTCCCCAGTACAGAGTGACAGCCGAAGACAAGGCAAAGACGTGGAATGTCAAATGTCATTAACAACAAGATGACCAGGCTGGCTAGATGGTAGAGGGCCTGAAAGGGAGTCACATGTAGTAAGGCTGGAGTCAGGCTAGATACCCAAGGGAGGCGTTTGCCTGGTGGCGGCACTGGGCTCCTAGAGAGCAGGGAAGTGGCAGGACCTCATTGAGGGTCAGGACGTCAGCTCTGCACCTGCTGCCAAGCCTGGCTTCAACATCATGGCACAAGATGCCTCGGTGCTGGACGCCCCATCACGCCCTCTCCCCAACACCCCCCAGATTTCTGCCTCCTTCTGCTGCTCTCCCCCCCTTCAGACTCTCAGCTCCTTGAGGGCAGGGACTGTTTTCTTTTGTATTACTTGTATCCCTGCTCAGTCAGTGCCTGGCACATAGTAGGTGCTTATAAAGGTTTACTGGGTCAGCCTGAGAAACTGTTTGCACCCTGAGACTCAAAGAACCATTTCAAACATGCCAGGTGGGGTCTGAGTGTGCTGAAGCAAAAGGATGAGAGCAGTGAGTCTGCAGGAATCCCAAGCGTCCAGTCTTTGGCGCCTCACTGGCTGGACCACAGTTTTAAGGGCCACTTGGGAGAAAAATTGCATTTGTAACCATCAGTCGGGCCCTAAGCCCACCTCACCCCACCTGCCTTGGTCTGCACCAACAGAGAAGCTGAGATGGCAGACACTTTGAGTCTTGTTCTCCTCGGGCTAAAGGACTGACCAAGGCCTGACATTCCGGACCTATGAGGGGACGACTCTGGGGCCAGAGGGTCCCAAAGGAATGGCTTTCCTCAGGGCCTGGAAGGCATCCAGACAGAAACACGGTCTTGGCACAAAGTCTAGACGTAAGGGTGCCTTTCGTGGGGGCAGTCACCTTGCCTGGTGACATGAGTGCTATGCTGCTCATCCGAGGACCAGAAGCTTGGAGTTCACATCTGGGTTCAGTCCATTCCTTCTTGGAGGATGGTCAACCCCTGTGAGTACAGAGCCCCAGGTGGCCAAGGGCAGGTCCCTTGGCAGCCCTGGAGCCGCTGCTGGGCAATGTAAGAAAAGTGTCTACACCCGCCCTAATGCCTCTTCAGTCTGTTGTTTCAGAGACTGTGTGGGCTAAGGAATATACCACCTGACACTCAGAGGTCCTGGGAATGCCCAGATAAGTAAATGTCCTCCACTGAGGCAGGTCACTCCCCTTCTCTACAGTCTCCTGTCTGCCTGAGCCCTGAGGGGGTAAATGACTGGCCCAGGGTCACACGCTCTGAATCTTGCCTGCTACATACATCCTGCGCTCCTCAGAACAGGGAATCTTAACCCATCTGTGTTATGGTCTCCCTCTCAGAAGGTTTCTGAACGCACAAAATGAATAGGGTCACAAAGGAAACCAGTTATACTGAAACAGGCTTATCAAAATAGCAAAGAACAAGGTCGTGGAAGAAGGACCCTGCCATGTCACTCAAGGTTAGAAAGAAGCTGATGTGTTGCCAATCTGTATTGGGAGAGGAAGGGTCCATACCAGAAGGTCCATATGCTAATAAAAGCACAGGTCATGGGCCAGGTACTGGGCCAGTGGGAGGGATGCAAAGAGAAGAAACAAAAAAGCTGTATATCCCACCCACCCACTCAAGGAGGGGATTTAATACGTAATATGTTATAGTTAAGTAAATATGAGGTAAGGAAGGAGAGAAACCAGGGAGGGCTTCCTGGAGGAGGTGGTTCCAGAGTTGGGCCTTGAAGGGAGCCTCCTATTCAGGAGCACAAGGTCTCAAGCAGGACTAGGATGACAGTAGTGCCTGAGAAATGTAGGGGATGGAGTTCTGACCCTTCTAGGAAGGAGGGACAGGAGCTGGAGTCCAGGGGAAGCCATTGAGGCAGATGAGCAGAGGGAGAAGGGGAGAGAAGCAACCTCGAAGTGCCAACCCTCCGGTGGCGAGGACCCCAGATGCCCTCTGGGGTTCCCTCACGCGCCAGCCTACAGATGCAGAAGTGTCACTGCCCCTGGGCCGACTGACTGCATCTCCCCTATGATGACACATCCCAAGGGCTCGGGCCAAGGACCTGGGGTAGCCTAAGCAGCAAGGGCTGAGTCAGTGCCGCAGCCACTGTCGGGAAGCAGGGGCCACATGCTCTCCCCTCTTCTGCTTCCCTTCTCTCATTTACTTAGGGCACTTCATCTATTAAAACAGGGCCGGCTGGCGCTGCCAGAAAAGTCGACTGTCACCTTTCCTACGTGAGCACTGACTGCCCAGAAATCAGTTAATGCCAGGGCTTGATTTTTTTGTTTCACTGATTATCTAGACTTAAGAAAGTAAGAGAAGATTAATTATGTAGATTAAACTTCAAAGTGGGCCGTGCCTCCTCCTCCTTCCCTCCCAAGCCATCCTACTCTCCCCTGAATGGGGATTAGTGGAAACTGAACTCTCTGGGGCTAGGTCATCTTTGTTTTTTTTATCCTGGGCCCTGGCACAGCTAGCCCAAAGAGCCACTTTTTAATGCTTTTTAACTGACTACTCTTAGTATACCGAGTGCCTAGCAGAGGACTTGCTTCAGTCATATTTATCTCTTTGTGATCTCCCTTGGGGTTTTCTTGGCGGAGATCCTGGAGGGGCTGGCCATTTCCTTCTCCAGCTCATTTAACAGATGAGGAAACTGAGGCAAATAGGGTTTAGTGACCTGCCCAGGGTCACACAGCTAGGAAGTGTCTGAGGTCACATTTGAACTCAGGTCTTCTTGATTCTAGGCCTAGGTGCTATCCATGGTGTCACCTAGCTGCCTCTGTCCAGCAGACAGTAGGCACCAAATAAATGCATGCTGACTTTGTCTTCATATCCTAAGTGTCCGTGTACACAGAAAGCACTCAGCACATGCTTGACTGGCTTTTGTCTTAGTATTCTGAGTGCCTGTGCACACAATTGGCATGTAATAGATGCCTGATGATTGTCTTAGTATCCTGAATGCTTATGTATACAACAGACACTCAAGACATGCTTAATTAACTTGTCTCAGTAGCCTTTGGCCCATGCACACAACAGGCAGTTGATAAATACACATTTGGTTGACTTGTAGCTTAGCCTAACACAATTCCTTGTCTACAAGGCACTTAAATAAGGATTACTGAATTGAAACAAAGCAGCGGTAAAAGGACCAAGTGAGAGTCTTCATCATCCCCTCTGAGGGAGGGAGGTGACCGAGCTCACAGGTTTCCTTCGGGTCCTTCCCAAGCACCTTGCACACCGTACCCCCTCTCCTTAAGTCTGTCTTCTGTTCAAATGGCCCTTCTGGGTGGGTCTGCTGCTCCCACCGTCTCATCTAGGCCTCTTCTAGCCATGAAGGAGCAGAGGTCTGGGGTGAGGGGTAGAAGGAGAGCTGAGACCTCCCTGTGCCCACAGAAATCCAGACACCCTCAGGACTCTGCAGACCTGCTGCCAAGCTCCAAGCCTCTCAGAATGGAGCCAATGAATCTGCAAAGTACCTTCAGGAGGTAGGTGTTTACCTACAACTGTTGTCCCCGTTTTCAGATGGGGGAAACTGAAGCATGGGTTTGTGACTTGCCCAGGGTTATACGGTAAGTGTCTGAGGCAGCATTTGGCCGTGCCTAATTCCCGGTTCCTTGAATAACGGGATCTTCCTCCATCACTGCTGCTTACTTGGAGCCTCTTCCTGGTGTCTGTCTCCACGACGAGCCAACAAAACATAATTTATCAGAGGCTCCAAACAGACCCTCCCTAATGTCTAATTCCAGGAAAAGGGGCCACATTCCAACTGGGGGTTTTGGTAACTAAACCCCCTCAAGCAGGGTCCAGACTCAGTGCCAGTGATAAGCACAAACACACCACCACTTAAAATAATCGCAGCTGATGTGATATCTATCACACAAGATGAAGGGATGGAGAAATTCTACAGGAATTTCGGGATATCACCCAGAGCATGGCCACATGCTCTCTAGTGCTTGGCGAGCTCAATGTGGCTGGAGTGGAGCTGGGGAGGGGGGGCATAAGGGGGTAAAAATAAGCTGGAAAACGTGACTCAGATGAGAAAGGGAGGAGAACAAGGCTCTGGAAAGCCTCACACCTGTGGATGATGAAGACTTCCTTCCAAAAGGGAGGGGAAAAGGACATCAAACTGAGCACCACAAAATGGCACCATGAAAAAAATGCATGAGAGGGGACAGTAGACCACTGATGACAGAAGAGAATCCGTGGGCAGCTGGACCACCATTCGGTGGGCATCTGATCCAAGGCCAAGACCACAAATGCCAATGACAGCAAGGTTGAGATGCAGGGAATGGACAAAAGCAAAAGTGTTGACCCCAATGACCGCATGAGGGTCACAGGTGCCTGAGCAGGAACCCCTTCCTTTTACAAATGTCCTACGCAAGCCTCAAGAGATGTGGAAGCCACCATGACGAGGGGGTCCAAAAAGCCCAGGAATGGGCTCAGCCGTCAAACGCTTGATCTTCCTGCCAAGCAGAGACACGGCAGCCAAGGACAGCCTTGGTTTAGAATACGAACTATTTGTAAAGCATTATGGAGGGTGGCCCCGAAGATAACAGCGGCGTAGCCTCATCAAACAGCGAAAAGCAGCAGAAGAGAAAACACATTTACAGAAAGCTTGGCATGGCGCGGCTCAGCCACATCACACTGAGAACACTCAGAGGAAACTGGCAGGGCCACAAACAACTGGAAAAACGGAACAAATTTGGTCGCATTTCTCTAACAATCTGTTTTCATCCTCAGTCCCAGAGGAGCCACAGACTTGGACCCAATCACCATGGTCCCTGATGTGGAACCCACAGCACATAGGGAGGAGCTTCCAAAGGCAGAGGCAGGTGGATGGACCAGACCAGGGTCACCCCGAGTGACCATCTGACTAGGATGTGCCACGTTCTGGAGGGTGCCAAGCGACTGCTCTACAAGACATCCTGGGAAGGGAGAGATGCCACAAGAAGGGAGAAGTTACAGGCACATCAGCACCCCCAGCATCTAGCTTGGGGTCTGGTGCTGGGTCAATGCTTGATGACAGCCCCTCGAAGGTCACTGAGACGAGACAGATAATTACTGACCCATGCCAGTGTCCTCATCGAATGTTTTAGGAAAATGATCTTCCTGCAGAGCAAAGGCATACTTGATGAAAACATGAGGTCAGAACAGGCAAGCTCTCACGATTTTCTAGAGCAGACCACGTCTTTAGAGTCATATAATTAATTAAAAAGAACCAAGGATAAGATCATGCTTTCCTCTAGGAAAAAAAAAGCACGGCTTGGCTTTAAAGGTTCTCTTCCCCCAAGGAGCCTCTCTCACACAGAGGTGAACACAAAAGTCTACTTAATAAATGTGAATGAAGAACAATTGTGAGGCACAAAGCAGAGATACAGGTGCTCACCAAGTGTTCACCAATGACCTGGCTGGGCTCTAATCCAAACTCTGACAAGCATGGGACATGATTTTCTAGGCAAGTCACTGGCCATCTTGGAGCAGAGAAGAAGGGAGCTCTCCCACCAGGTGTCCCCATGCCAGGGAAATCCCAGGTCCAGCGTCCCTTCTCCACCTCTGTATATGAATCCTAGTAGAGCACAGCACTTCCAACCCAAAGCCTTCAATGACTCTTCCTTCACAGCTTAATGAGTAAAATCCAAACTTAGCCCAGCACTAAAAGCCTTCTACAATCTGGCTCCAAATTTCCCTTTTCCAGGTTTTTATCTGTTATTCATCTTCATCCCATCCATTCTTTTTGTTCTTTTTTTGGGATCAAGCCTCTGGTTCTATAGGTATAGAGAATGCCCAGTGAGGAAACTCCCTTTACCAATGAAGCCTATGATTCATGGATGTGATCCTAAGGCTGCCTGTGGCACTGAGGAATTTATCCAGGGTCACCCAGCGGCTCCCTCCCCACAGACAGGCTGACTCCATGCAGACTCTTAAAACGGTACACAAAGTGGATAGGACTGGGGTCCCACAAAACAAGCACTTCATAACCATGTGTTTCAGGAGATGGGAATTACAAACAGGTCACACTGTTCCTGGCTGCATTTTTCCAACTTCACTTTTTACTTTGACCTAGCATATAAGAAAGCCCAAGGCTGTCCGAGTCCTATGACGGGAGGTCACTGATTCCCTGCCTCTTCTCCCCCCACCCCTTCCCACTTCCTGCAATCTTCACCTCTACTCCATCTTCTCCCCAAACCAGACGTGTCTGCTTCTACCAGCTTACCTGCAATGATCTCGAAAGGTAAGAAGAGGTGTGTGGGATGATGGAGATGGTGCCAGCCTCTGGTGCTCCTGGGGAAGGGTCTTTACCTGTCCTTTCCCCCTTGTTCTCACTTTGGTCAGTTAGCCTGGCACAGCTTCTCAGGACCCTGCAGGAGCCCCAGCTCAGCAGGCCTATCCTGGGAGCAGCCAGGACGTCTTACTACAGTCTGGACCTGACTCTTGATTGTTCCTTCCACTTGGGCAAAAGACCTAAATATGGAAATCTTATATTCCTCATACACAGATGAGATTAACTAGTTTAGCCAGGGCCTCTGAGGGCTCTATGCTCTGCCCTAGCTCCTCCAGTTTGGGGGAGACATGTAATCATGATTAAAAACTAAACAAAGTAATGAGCTGAAAGTGGCCAGCAGAATTCTCCTGTGGGGCCTGGAGGACTAAGGGCATAATTGCTATAGTATGGAGAAGGGATGGAGTGGGGCCCCACCTGGAAGTCTGCTCCCCTATACCAACACTGTAAGGGGTGGGGGCTGGATGGGATGAGCCATTCCCCATGCACCTGAAGACAAGCGACTTACATAGTAATCCCAACACCCCCAGGTGACGGCTGTTCTATACAGGTTCCATTTTACAGATGGGTAAATGGCTGCTCAGAATGAACTGAAATGTCCATGGCCACATGTCAGAAATGGTCAGATTTTCTTGACTCCAAATATAGAGCCCACTATATATGTATCCCACACTGCAACCAACTGCGTCCTGCCACATGAGGAGCCACACTCCACTTCTCTCTCTCCCTCTCACAGCCCCCCACCTTTCCTCTGACTCAGACCTAACTCCCTTCTTGTTCTCCGACATGTGGTCATTGCTACAGAGCTCGAATACTCCCTTTTTAGGGATTTAAGGTAAGAACCTAAAAGCTCATCTCACCCAGCCCCCCAAGTTCACAGGTAATATTTGAGAAAGAAACCATGTCCTCGTTGGAGTAACTCCATTTGGGGCCGTTCTGAGCTGGAGAAAGAGAACCCCGGAAGATGAGAAGCAGCGCTAGAAGCTGCCTCCATGACCTTCACTCAATGGTCAGTACAGCACATGGTCCCACGGGCTCTGTCCAGCACAACTACAATGGGGGGAGCTAGAACCTTGTGAGGGGTGATGTCCCGGGCCCAGAACTAGGGTTGCTGGGAGATGATCAAAACTACATCATGGTGGAGTGCCGCTCGTTTCTAGGGGCACCTCATTAAGGCTGAATGAGAAGGTGGAAATGAGCCGCCTATTATACCCAAAGTGCAAGCACCCCAACTTATGGGAATGCAAAGGTTAGACAAGCACCTATTTATGAGGCTCCTGTGCCAGGTGCCGGGGACAGAGGTAAAAAGAAAACAGCCCCTGCCCTCCCAGAGCTCATACTCTAGACCAGTGGTTCTCAACCTTCCTAATGCCACAACCCTTTAATACAGTTCCTCATGTTGTAGTGACCCCCCAACCATAAAATTATTTTCGTTGCTACTTCATAATTGTAATTTTGCTACTGTTATGAATATATCTGATATGCAGGATGTATTTTCATTGTTACAAACTGAGCATAACTCACAGGTTGAGAACCGCTGCTCTATAAAGGGAGACTACACGTGCACCAAGGTTTGCAGACGTGGCAGTGTCAGCGTTGTGGTGGGGAGTGAGCACAAGTGTCTGGAGGGACAGGGGAGGCCTCATGTGAGAGGGTGTGTCTGAAGAACATGGCAGCTGTATCAGACAGAGATGAGGGGCAGGGCACTCTGGACACGGGGCGTGGTCTATGCCAAGGCCAAAGATCAGAACTAGAGTGTTGGGTTACCCTGGCTGGGCAAGACCGGCATCAAGTCGATGCACAATGATAGGGCGTCTGGGGCAAGGAGTATCAATAAACATAAAGCAAGCCATTAACTCATGCTTGTACGTAGATTGTGAAGTGGGCATGGGAGTTGGCCACGCTAGAGCCAGGCGGGGGGGCGGGGAGACCTCTGATAAAATCCTGGCTTTACGTCTTGAACTCGTCCTCCTCTCTGTGGATCTGAAGAGTTAGGATGAAAATAACCTTGAAAAACAACGGGACGCGCCTGGGCCCCATCCTTCTTCAAGGCTGAGAAATCCAAAGGAGAGCAAAAAACAGGTTTTTAATCACCATCGCTCTGTAGGAAATAGCACAGGACATTATGGAAAGAGGACTACTGTTCAATGCTGTCATATTTCAAATTTTTCCTTTTTTCTCCTTGGTGGCTCTATGGTGAGAGACACAGGGATTCATTTTAGACTTCTCTGACCAAGAGCCATAGCATCAAAGTAACACTATTGAGGGATAAAGGTAAAGTCTACACTAGGGTTCCAAAAAATCAACCTCAAGTACAGGATGGAGGAGCCACAGCTCAACAAGCCTTTCATCTGAAAAAAGATCTGGGGATTTTGGTGGACTGGAAGTCAACAGCATATAAAAAAAGAATGTATTTTGTTTTCATTAAGACAGGCATAGTGACCAAGAAGAAGAGGGTGACAGTCCCGCCATGCCACATTTTAGGAAGCACAATGGCAAACTGGATTAAAACCAGAAAAGCACCCAGAATGGCAAGGGGCCTGAAGTTCATACTGTATGAGGACAGAATACAGGATATGGAGAAGTTGAGCCTGGAAAGACTGAGTGAGGATATGAAAACCTTCTTCAAGTATTGGGGGCCGTCAGGTGGGAGAGTTACAAAGAGCTAACTACTAGATCTAGTCAAAAGAAGAATGGGGTTCTTTGGGAGGCAGTGGGGTCCCCCATGTTGGAGGCCACCAAGCTATGGGTGAATGATCACTCGATTGTGTAAAAGACAACCTTGGTCAGGCATGAGCTGGCTCTTTGCAAGGCTGAGATTCTGTGATTCTATTAATCTTAAACCCAGTTTAGGAAAATGAGATTCCCTTGTCTTTGAACCAGGCCAAAAAAAGAAGGCTTTTCTTGACAAAGTTTGCTCCCTAAATGAGAACACTGATTATGAGTTCTTAAGGAAAAATAGAATCTTAATAAACCAGTTATATGCTGTGCCAGGATGAAGGGAGAAGGAAAACGGGACATGAAAAATCTTTCATCTGAACTGTTTGCTCTCTAAGCCAGAGGACACATGAACTCAGACACCAGGAGATGAAATCTCACTGAACCAATCTGTTCACCTTTTCAATTTTCCCTTTTTTCCTATTGTCTTAAACTGTCTGCTAGTCAAACGTCCTATGTTATTCCCAGCAAGACACAAGCCAGAAAAGAGAGACTCTAAAAAAAAAAAAAATCCATATTCTTGGGTAAGGGCTTATTTCTCCATTTTGTAAATTCCATTAACACACCTAATCGAAAGCCGAGTTCAAAGAGCTTTCTAAACCTCTGATTCATCAGGGTGTCAGGACGCTGCCCAGCATTGACAGGGAAAGCGTGAACTGTCAGTCCAGAGTCTGGAGTGTTACGAGGAAGCTGACAGTCCACAGGAATAGAAACTGCCCGAAAGGGAACCCCTAAGTGTGAGGATCCTCCAAGGCCTGCCAGCCCCCCCCCCCGGGGCGTCCTCAAAGTTGGGAGGCCAGAAAGCCCCATTGAGAAATGTCACTCCCATTCTCTCTGGGGTAGCTGAAGTGTGTCTGAGCTCCTAAAATATATCTCGTCAGGTGCGTGTGCCTATGTGTGCGCACATGCATACATACACAGTTTTATTCTTTGCACTTCACTAATAGGTCCATTTTGCCACAATTTCTTGATGAAGCCACAATCAGAACCTAGTGAATAATACTGAAGGAAGCAGGAGGATTGTGGGGGGTCCTACAGAATGCCAGCTCTCGTTCCAGTCAGAACATCAACTCTACACCCTGACCTTGTAGCATGCCACAGGAGGCGTGCTCTTCTCCCTGCTGGTGCTGGCCACCCAACGTGTGGATGTGGGGTTAGACACACGTTCAGGAAGGTCACAGCTCCACAGAGTCTGATGCCACAGAACGAGTCTGGGGAAATCTGGCTGTCTCACCTCTGAGGTTACTCATCCCCATGGGGGATTAAAGACCAAGTGAGGAACTCTACGGTTGTACTGTCAGGTGGAGGGTCACATTTGGAGGAACAAAATGAAAAGAGAACAGGACTGTTGCCTTCTTCCTACTCCTCACTCCCAGCCCTTATCCCTTCATTGTCCTGGGGCCATAATGTAGCAGTGGTTCTCAACCTTCCTAATGCCCTGACCCTTTAATACTTGTATGTGGGCATATCTGCATGTGGACGGACCTGCCTGGAGATAGAGAGAGGATCAGTCTCGGTTCCTAAGACCATAGGAAATATGTGTTTTCTGATGGTCTTAGGCGACCCCTGTGACAGAGTCATTTGATCCCCAAAGGGGTCATGACCTACAGGTTGAGAATCACTGGTATAGAGGATCATAGCTTCAAAGCTGGAAGGGCCCTCAGATCACCCACTGCCAATACCCATTTTACAGATGAGCCAACAAACCCATCTAGGCAGAATGAGATGGCCCCTGGACTCTAAAGTCCAATGCTCTTTGCACTTAAATATTATACCTTCTTCCTTTGTTCAGCACATTAAGTGTTCGTGAAGTATGAGCAGTTGAAAAATAAAACAGAGGGCTAGTCTAGATTTTTACCCACAAAGGAGTTCAGGATTAATGATAAGTCCTCTTAAAAACAGAATGTTATTCTCCTAGACCCACCTCAACTCCAAAAAAAGTAACTAAAAGACAAGGAGACAAGATAATTAAATACCCCCCTCCTCCACAGCAGAGAAGAGGGGAAATTCCAGGACAAAATATCGTATACGTTGTCAAGACGCAGTCTCTGGAACATACGTCTTTGTGCAATTTTTTTTCTGTATTACAAGAGTGTTTAATCCGGGGGTGGGGGTGATGGAATCATTGTGATGAGGAGGGGAAAAGCCTCAATAAAATGTGTAACTCCACAGCTTCAGGTCGCCCCTCTCTCTGCACAGAGCTGGGCGTGGGCCAGCAGACTGGGTGGGTTTGATCTGCTGTGATCCATCTACGTGGTTCTGGCATTTCTGGGCCCAGTCCAGCCATCACCAGTATCTTTCCAGTTGTGATGAAGAGCAGTCCTGCAGGTCTCAGTCTCCTCATCTGCATGGTGGCGGGGCGGTGAAAGGGCAAGGCCCCATTAAAGCTCTTCTTCTCCCAATCTTGGGGTCCTGTGACCTCGGCCACTGAAGGCTTCTAATCCAAGAAATCCTGGGTCTTGGGCTCTGGGAACAGCCTGTGACCAAGCTTCCCGTGTCGCTAAGAGAAATTTCTCGCCAGATACTCGGTAGCAAGGCAGGCTGTTTAACAAAGTTTTCCTCAAGATAATCCCAAACCACCCAGACTGTCTGGGAAGGGGCGCCCAGGGAGGATGGGATGCTTGCCCAGGCCCTTGGTCTATACCACAAACCACAAGTGATCTTTGTGAATCATCCTCTTAGGGTTCTATTCCTTCATGGTGGGTGGGGTGCTGTGGACCCCACTGGGACTACCCCTAAATCAGTCCAGTGTGTGTGTTCCTCCAGGCTATCTCCCCCCATACCTGGCATGAACAGGGATCTTACCCTCACCACCACTGCCTGACTGTTCTCCAGTTGGGTTTTTTTTCTCATACAGAAGTTAACCCAACAGCAAACAGGAAAGGGAGTTATAAGATCACGGGAGTCCGAGCCTGAAGGGACTTCTCATGTGCCCCCTCCCATTTTACAGACGAGGAAACCACCCAGGTCAGACAGGGAGCAAAGGGCAGAAGTGGAACTGAACCCCGGGGGCAGCCTTTGAGCCCAGGACCTTCAACGTCCAATCCACCAGCAGGCAAGTCTGGGGAAGGCTACGACAGAAGCCAGCCTGAACCCCTAATCCCCCAAGCTGGGAACCTCAATGTCAGTGATCCTTCCCGCACCAAAGGACTCCACCGGCTTCTTCCATCTTTGTCCATGGCAATGTTCCTTGACTACACCATTCACTTGCCTGCCTTCATGCGCCATGTTGGACACGATGAGTCCAGTTTTCTCGGTAACTAGGACTTCTCTTTACTAGATGGTAAAGTCACTGATGTTGGTAATGGTGTTTTATTTGGATTTATTTCAGCCAGCACTAGCACAGAACTCAGCCCAAGGGCCTTGATAGATGTGTTTGTCCCTTTAGAGAATGTAAGCACCCTGAGTGCAGACAGGGACCCTCCTTTTGTCTTAGGATTCCCAGCACCTAGCACATGCCTAATACATATTACCCACCCTATAAAGACTTATTGGTTGTCTAATTGCTGAATTATTTTAAAATGAGAAGAGCACACCCTTTGTGCATGAACTCAGCATCCCAACACAGAAACTCAGGCCTTGACTCTCCAGCTACGTGACTCTGGAAATTTTTCTATAGAAGGTCCCACTTAACGCCTTTCATTTTCACCCCATTTCAATTTCCCAGTAGAATCATTCCTATAACAACCAAGGAATTCTTCCTTCTCCTCCCAACATTTAGAAAAACTGACCAAGGACATTACTTTGCCCATCCCTGGTTCCCACTCTGCTGAGAGGAGGGATGTCTACTCCATCCTCGGATGTCCAGGGCGTGATCAGGACATCTCCAAGCTGGGCTGCTTCTCATGACTGACCTGGTTAATGTCACCACAGGCTTTGGGGGCCGGGCTCTCACTGCTCTGCCTGCTTCAGTCTGCATCAATACATAAAAACCTTCTGGCTTAAAAACCAAGAAACAAGCTGGGAATGCTCAGCGGCTACCTGTTATTTTTATGAGTGTTAAGAATAATGACCAATCCCATTTCCATAAAAATGTAGGTTTACTGAGACTTTCCCTTCCATACGAGCCTGTGAGGTAGGCTGGATTAAGATCCCCCATGAAGGCCCAGAGAGGTGGTGACTATGGTCACACAGCTAATAATCATGATTATAATAATAAATGTGTGATATATAAAGTATATGACATAGAATAAATAACAACTGACAACTAACATATGCACAGCACCGACTCTTTTGATCCTCAGGACAACCCTCGGAGGAAGGTGCTATTATTCCCCCATTTTACAGATGAGGACACTGAGTCAGCGTTGAAGAGATTTGTTCAAGGCCACACAACTACTGAGTGCAGGCGGCTGGGTTTGAACTTGGGCCTTCTCGATCCCAAGCCACATGTCACGGGGCTCAGAACAGATAGGGGGCAATAAGAATTCCACACACTTCAGAGCCCCACCACGAAAAACTGCTCATTGTTAAGTCATACTCTGACTGCTGGGCTACAGATGGGCTTCCATGATGTGTCTTAAAGGCAAAGGCAACAGTGTTCCTCCTAATGTGAAGGAACTGCTCAATAACAGCATCTAAGAGGTTGTGTCTGGACAGTTTCCTATAGACAATAAAGGGGTGTCGCCATGATATTTCACTGATAACCAAAGGCCCTCCCCAAATGGAGCATCAGGCATCAACCAGCAGGATGCTGTAACTCAATCCAAAAAGGCGGAACAAGGAAGGCCTGCCTTGTGCTGGAAGTCAGGAGTCAAGCCCTAGGTGAGAGGTCTGAGGGAGCCAGGGAGATGATGATGATGATTATTCTGGTGAATGAATAAATGGACTCTTAGTATCAATAAAGTAAAACATCCTTTTCTATTTTGTTTGACTGCTTGCTGAATTTGTGTGAGAAATGAAAGATAACCAGAAAAAACCTGTACTAGAATGAAATCTTCTTAAAATTACATGAGGTATCTATCACTCTAGAGGGGGAAAGAAATCACCAGGAAAGCATGTTGAATGCACACGGGTAGATGCACCTGCACATGTGTGCACACACACACACAAGCATGCCCTCCCCTCCACTTTAAGGACCCACTGACTGAAAAGTTAGCTGTGGTCGTGTGGTAGAGGCGTAATAACTACGTGCTGATGAGTGAAAGAGCCGACGAATGAAGGAAAGTACAATCTGGACCAAGCAGGAGGCATCTTGGTATCATGAAAGAGGGCTGGACTTGGAACCAGGTGACAGGAACATGAGCTGGGCCTGTGATATCCTTGATATAGGAGTGTCCTTGATGAAAAAACTCCTCCTGCCCACACAGGTCAATTCTTCTCAGAAACTGAGTCTTGCAGATGCCTGGAGCACCGGGAGGCTCTGCGGACCCACACCCCACCGAATCACTTAACCTCGCTCAGAGAGCCTTAGTTGGCTCATCTATGAAATCAGAGCTAATACTTTCACTGACAACCTCTACGGGCAGTCAAGCACCCTGCAACTTTAAAAGGGCTTTAGAGATAAGAGGTGACCTCACTCCCATTTTCCATTCCATACAAAGCCCCAGAATGGCAGGACAAACAGAATTTCCTGGATCATACTGCCCGCAAAGGATAAGTTGATCATTTGGTTCAAATAGGTTAGTTCTGTCCCATTTGGCCACATTCAAACACAAGACTGAAAGCCTACAGGGACAAGAGACCTTTGAGCCACTGAATCTGACATATCCATTTTACAGATCAGGAAACCGAGGCCCAGGCAGGCTCCATGCTAGTAAAGGATGACAAGTGTCATTTACGTTCAACAGCAGTGCTATGGCTGCCATTACATGTTCTAAAACAGGCATCACCAAGGAAGGAAGTACTTTTCATGTGTATCTTTATTCACCTTCCAAATTCAAGATTTCCTTTTCACACGTTCCACATTTCAGCTCTACTGTACCGCCCACTGCTCCTTGGCTCTCCACCCTCCTTCATATACTCCCCGGGTGTTTGTTAACCATAACCACGCCCGAAGGAACGACTGAACTGCCTTCCCAGCGCCCCCATGGAAATCCAGTTCCTTCCAGACCCATTTTAGACATGGCCTCAACCATGAAGCCTTCTCTGATTTCCCCAGAAAGAAGTAATGCCTCCCTCTCTCAGATTCGTACTATCTCTGTGGTCTTAGGCAATTCATATGAAACTCTGTGGGTCTCAACTGCCTCCTCTAAGGAGCGAATCAGTCTTGATCCCCTCCGAGGTTCTCCCCTTCCAGCTCCAAATCTATGATTCTATGACATTTTCTACACAGTCAACAATTCAAATTTGTAACAGATACTTGTGCCCCTAGCTTATCTCTGTCTTAGACTCAAGCTCAGTGAAGCTTAGGAACAGCACTATTTTCCATCTTTAATACAAGGAGTAGTGGACTCAGAGGTGGAACCTGGGTTCTAATCTCAGCTTTTCTGTTACTGATTACTTGTGTGACCTTTCCGAGTAATTTTAATTCTTCAGGACTCAACTTCCTCATCTGTAATAGGAGAGAAGAGGTTGGTCTAAATGGGCTATCTCCTGTCCTTTCCAGATTGAAAGGTTATGTTCTTGTCCATTCCTAATGCCTAGCAGGGTAGAAGAGTGGGTGCTTGGTACCTCTGTGCTGAACGCAGGGAAAAGGACTTAGCTGTGAAGAGTCTTCCTTTAGCTAATGGGAGTCAAAAAAAAAAAGAGCAAAATCCTGTTTGACAAAAATGAGCACTCTATAAACCAACAACCAAGACATCTCAGACATTTCTGATGACAAAATTGAGTCCATCTCACTATTCTCCCCTAGGATAGTATCAGAAAGACTCTATATACAGCAGAGGAGCCGTTCAGAACAGTGCCTCTGCTTGATCTGGATGTGTGATACGGATGTTAAAGGCGTTATTTCACATGTAGCAAATAGAGGGGGAACAAAATCTTTCACAGAATGAAACAGCATCAGAGAGAGCCATAGGGAGGTGCCCCATCGCTCCGTGTCCTGTGAGACCTACCCATGTGTTTACCAAAGAGATGGCTTGTCTTTGAAAATTACACAATCGTTCTACAAGTATGTACTTGGCTCTTACTATGTACTAAGCACCACGCTGGGTCTCACTGAAAGATGCAAACATTAAGTATGTAATGGTCCTCTGTCCCATCCCCACTGGCTTCTCGTCCAACTTTACCTGTTTATTGTAAGAAAAAAAAGGCAAGTGAAGGTCTTTTCATTTCAGGCCGTGACTCGGACTCACCATCTCACCCTGGGTATCACCAGTCAGGGATGGCAAGGCATGCGTGTCTCCCACATTAGGTCTCTTCTGGTGACAAGTTTCCAGCTCCCAATAAGATAAAAGGGTGGTCCGAGGGCTGCTTACTAAGCTGCACATTTTAGAGCTGTGTGAAGTCATGATGACAACCCTCTGTATGTCACACACACACACACACACACACACGAGACGGAGAGCCCACAGACAAAGGTAACAAATATGCTGGGCAGAGACAGCGGCCCAATGCACTGAGGCATACTGAATGCACCCCCCTCGACTTCTCTCCCAAAGGCAGCCTCCCGCTCAGTGATCCGCTCCCCCCCTTTCCCTCTCCGATCACGTCTGTTCCACCCCGGCTGCTTCTCCCCTCCCAAGACCAAGCACTTTCCGATAACCCATTGTGTGAATACTTTCTAGGACCAGAGCAGATGCAGAAATATGTTCACAATGGAATACAATGTACAAAAAGCAGATGACCGAGAAAATGTTCATATACATATGTATGTATGTATATGTGTGTGTGTGTATCTCCACACACAGACACGCAGACGTAGTACTATAGATATATACAATATTTGTAGCCACTTTTAAAATGAGCATTGGGCTACTACAAAAGGGGAATCGTGGCTCTCATTTTCCTCTAATCCTGGTTTACTTCTAAGTTAATTAACCTTTACTTCTGTTCCCCCCTTCTCCCTCCCCCCTTTTCTCTCTCTCTCGAATGGGGACAAAGATATGCTAGTAGTCTATCTGCCAAGGGCTGCTGCTTCTGTTTATAGAAAGAGAGGAGACTAGGAAGCGGTTTGTGTTAGACACATTTTCAATATCTACTTATATTTAAATTACAGAAATGCAAACAATACAGGTGTGTACACACACTCACACACACATACCTCAATGGATCTGTGATCCCATATGTAAACTAGTTCCTTAAAATCGGAAGGATTTTCTTAAAAGGTTATCCATGAAATAGCTAGCTAGTCATATGTACTCTACTAGAAGTCAACAGAATACATTAACTAGGAATAGTTCCTTCCTTGCATTATATTTTTTTCTGAGACTATAGCAAGCTAGCCTCTTTAAAAAATTAATTTCTTCCCTTCACGTCATTCCCCTTACAAAAGATCACAACTATTTATCTTTACTAGACAGCTTACTGAATGTTCATAAATGGTTTTGGGATTTAACTTTCTTTGGCCAGTCAACTGGCATTTAATAAACATCTATTATGCACCGAGTGTTAGGGTACAAAATAAGGCAAAGAGACAGTTCCTAGTCTCAAGGAGCTGACAGTCTAAAGGGAGAAGCAATAGGCAAATAGCTAAGTATGAATAAAGATTTGAAGGATAAATTGGGGATAATTAGTATGAGAGAAGGCCCTAGCAAGAAGGCATGAGAGGAAAGGTTTCCTGGAGAAGGCTGAGTTGTAGTTGGGTCTTGAAAGAAGCTAGGGAAGCTAGGAGAGAGAGATGAGGAGAGAGTAGTTCAGGCATGGGGGACCCTCAGTGGAGATGCCCCAAGTCTCCTATGAGGAAAAGGTCACAGACAGCAGGAGGCTCTTTTGATGGGCACGTTCTATATGAATTAGGACCAGTCCAAGTGGTTCAGCTCAAAAGACACAGAATGACATTTTCATTCAGTGTTTATTGAACTAAAAAATGTGTAAGCCAGGTTTTGTTGTTGTGGTTTTTTGAAAATCCAATTACATTGTGATTTTATATTCATTATATAAAATATTTTCCTAAAATGTTGCTAATTTCACTTTAGGATCATGTACAAGTCTAAGTCCTTTGGCTATGATTTCATATGTGATCACTGAACAGAACCCACCAAGTTCATCTAAAAATCAAGCCCATGACAAGTTAGTTATTGGATATTGTCCTAAAACTGAGTAAGTGGTTCAGGATAGGATTAAAAAAAAGGTACTGGGGGCTAGGGATGGGGGGGCAGGAAGAGGACAGGCAGAGAGTGGGAGGAGAAAGCTGGTGGTGTAAGAAATACAGTTGAATTAATGCCTCCCTCCATGCTGTATGGCAGTATGAGATGCGGTATCCTTTGTAATGAAAAGCTAACATTGATTTGCATGCACATTAATGGGGACGATCTTGTGAGCCTTTCACAGAAGTCACATAAACGCTGTCTACATTGCTGAACTTAAAAACACATACTACATACCTCGATCTTGTGGAATCAACCCCAGGAACCTGGTATGTTTCTCATTAAGTGATTTAAAAAAAAATGGAAGAGATGGGCATGGAAGGAGCGAAGCAGTTATTCCTTTAAAAAATGCCATTCTTAATTAGCTTTTCATAATGCCATGAAAGTAAATGATTACTAGACAGAAAATGAAGGGGGGGTGTTGGTGTTGGTGGCAGAGATAGGGAGACAAACCACCTTTGTTTATCATCCTGGAAAAGCAGATCGGATGAGGTCCAAGCCACAGTAATGAATTCACAATTGCCCGATTATTAAGAAACACACACTTTGGTTAAATATGTAAATAAATAATAAATAAATGAAATTAATCAGCCTACATTTTTCAGATAGCTGAGATAGTCGGTCTCCGAAATGAATATGTATGTGGGGGCTCCCTGCTCCAGAAGCAGTCTCCATGCAAAGACTGAATTAAGCCTTGAACGGACAGTCCTAGAGGAGGAATATGGCAGTGGGTTTTTTCCACCAGCAAGTAGCCTTCTTGTCAAATGCCACCTGGTTCTTGGGCACAGGGAGACTTCATGCCAAAATAAAACAAAATCAAATCCGAGAAACAGAAACGCTACCCAGCTACACCAAGGATTATCGGCAGAAGGCTTACCTTTCAGCTCCAGAAATAGCAGGGAGGACGGGCAGCGCCTCCTGACACCACTGGCAGCCCCTCGCTGGGAAATGCATCTGGGAAGGAAATGCTAAGAGTGAGATGGGAAGGCACGGGGGTGGCACTAGCTGGTGAGCATGCCCATACCCCCTTTCCGACTCCCTGCTTGACAAAGACCTGGCACCCCGAACCTCCTCGGCCCTCCTGCTCCCGTCTCCCACCCTGGATCACAGCAGGCAAGCTCGAGCTGGGGAGACAGAGGTGCTTAAATTAGAAAACCCAGCGCCAGAGGAAAGAAGCAGGAACCACAGCGACCCCCTCGACCCCAGCGGCCATCAAACCCGGTAAGATATAGTGCACATCTGTTTTACGAGGCCCCCAGGGAGCCCCAAGTCCAGCTACTTACCCTGTCTGCATTATTAATAGATGTTAATGGCTCCATTATATGGGAGAGAAGCCTCTTCCCTCTTGCAATATGGAAATTCCAAGTTAAAAACACACACCCTCTCACACATACAACACACACACAACACACAACACACAACAGACACACACACACACACACCCAAGAGAGGCAGTCACTTCCTTGGTTCTTCTGCCTAGAGATGATGCTTCATACCCCTTCTTCCCCAGAGTCTCGATTTATGGACTCAGGAGCCAAAAAATCAATTTAAATCAGAAAGGGACTGTGATAGAGCAAGCAAGCAGGCTACACAAAGCCTTCCTGCCATAAGGCAGTTGTTGAATTCATGTGATTTTTGTCTTTCAACCATAGTCGATGACATGTCACCGGGAGCACTGGTTCCCACATGGTTTCGGCTCCAATGTAGGAGCAACTCTTTCCTGAGGTTCACCCTTCCATTTAAAAGGGGGCTTCAGTTCCTAAACCCTTCTCTTCTGTTTACTCTATCTTTATCCCTCAGGTCGCCCTTTGCAACCTTTGCTCCAGAATAGGCTCCCCATCACCCCTTACTTCTCATCTCCTCACCTCCTTCCTCCTTCATCACCCCAGCAGCAAGATCCGAGAGAGCCACTGTGAGGCTCGGAATCAGTGTAGAAGTAAGTGACTGGTAGTGCTGATTGGGCGAAAGAACAGGGAGGAGTTCTTATATCTGGGCTCCCCTCTGCTCCCTGAGCCACTGCCCCAACCTCCAAAAAGCAGCTCATCTATCAACACTGACCAACCCTCTCTGCCTGGAGTTGTTCCTCTTAAAAGCCAGAAGTATGTCCAGGGCACCTCAACAATGCAACGCTGATTTACTGTACATAGAAGGCTAAAAAAAAAATTATAGTGAGGAAGTGAATCATGGCTCAATGGGGAAATTGCTAAAGATGGAGTCACAGTTTGGGTTCTAATCTCAGCTTTGTGTCTGCGTTCCTGTGTGACCCTGCGCAGCCACTGACTTCATCCCTCGGACCCTCAGTTGACTCTTTTGTGAAATAAGGGAGCTGCCTAACAGTGAAGGTCCCTTCTCAGGCTTCATCTGTGCCTTGATTAACCCTTCAATGACCAATCACCACCCAAATTCCCCAAAGGATTCTGCTGTCAAATCGGACCTGACCAAACTGTTTTTTAGCATCTGCTAAGAAGAATGAGAATGTCGACTTCCCCCCAAGAGAAGCCAGAACAGACTATGTGAACTCAGACCTGCCTGACTGGGAGACCGGAAGCGCAGCCTTATGATCCTAAGGGAGTGCTGAGTGAGAAAGGATCACTGTCACTGTGAGCATTCAGCATCTCACACATAGGGAATGAGTGGGAAGCTGGCTGAAGGCAGCAGGTTTTGGAAAGCCAGAAAAGACTTTAGGAAGTCTTTTCAACACATGGTCCCTTCCAATTCAGATGATTAACTAATGTTTAAGGACACTGGCATTTGATATCTGCTGAGTCAACACCGACCATGTGCCAAGCACTGGGGGCACTGTGCCAAGCACTGGGGGCACAAAGAAAGGAAAAACCCAGTCCTTGCATTCTGGGTGCAGACAAGATGCAAATACATGGGAAAAATTGTGGGTAGTCTCAGAGAAAGGGCAATTGCACAGCTAGAATTGTCCAGCAGAAGCTTTCTGGGAGGCATGCTTCCTTCCACTGGTGTTATTCCTTGGCATATCAACTTTTCATATCTTACCTTATAATGCTTATTTGATTCAACAAAAACACTTGCTGCTGTTCTCAATAGGAATGCATTTTGACAACACAGATTTGTCCAGCCCCTTCCCCATTCTTCTGAAATCGTGAGATTTCTGTGCTTAGCAACAATAAAGACTATTTACTGGAGAAAACAGCAAAGAGAGAAACTGGAACCTTGGCATCCTCCTGCCTAACTGTATGCAGTCCCCTCATCTCTCTCTTCTGGGAGTGAACAGCACAGGAGGTCCAGAGAACAGCAAATAAAGATCCATAAGTAAGGGTGTGTGCAAAGAGGAATATTAAAGGCCGCCGCAGCTCAATATTTGCTTTTTTCCCCTTTAAATGACTTTTAATGAACAGTTACAGAAACTTCTACAGCAAGCTATTAACCACGACAATGTCTGCTTTACAAGCCACAGGGTCGGTTCCTATAAACAAGAATGCGGCAAATTCCAAAACAAAACAAAGCAAAAACAAAAACCAAGACTGTTCAGTGATTGTGGAAGATTAAAAACAAAAAGAAACAAACAAAAAACCCAGACCATCCTGATGGAATCTGGATGTGTGCTGGCTGGTCTGCTTAGGAATAAGAAAGGAAAAAGAAGGAAAAGGTTATGTCAGGCTCCATCTCTCTATGGATAGACACACATTGTGGCTTTTGTCCAAGCTCCATCAAATGAATGAAAAGTGTCATTAATTCTTCCAAGACAAACGCGACGGATTGGCTTTGTGGCCACCGCAGGCTCGCGGGCTCGCCCGCTGCTGCTGCCACTGCCGGAACAAAATCACAGGGTCTGGCTACATTAACTGAATTACAGGCAGAGCTGGTGTACTCGCCTTCATCTCTATCCCGCTCTCTTAATTATTTATCCAGATCGAGCCTGACTGCTGGAAAATTAGCTCTCTACAGGAGGTCACCGAGCTGAAAGGTTCTTTTCACTGAGAAATGATGGGCTGGTGACTAGCGAATGCATTGGCCAGCGGGCCATCGTGGGCAATGTCAGGAGATGAATTTACAGTACACAACACCATTTCCCTGATTCATTCCCTGCAAAGTAACTGTCAGGCTAAGGAAATTAGGGAAAGAAAGGTGATCTGCAGTTTAGTGGCTATGCAAAGCAAGAGTCCCCTATCCCTATCCCCCCAAAGCCCTGACACTGTTCTTAAAATTAATTTGGTTAAACGGGGAAAGGAAGGATGCGCCGATTTTCTCCTTATTTAATCACATGCATCTGTTCAAAGTCCCTGTGTGCAGACAAAGCAGGCTGTTTCATTGTTCCTACTTATGGGTCTTATTTTCTCATGTACTTCTGAAAACAGAAAATGCACAGCAAGCATCCACCCTGAAATGTTTCTTTGATATTTCTTACTAAACAGAAATTGACCCCAACATTTTAGCAGGTTGGCTGAAAGCTCTGGGTGTGCCTGTCGATACTGGCTCTCTGACTCTAGGCAATAGCATGCAACAAAAGACTAAAAAAAAAGAGAAAGAAATCAATTTTAATCAATCAATATCATTTTTTATTTGTCTGATTCTTACCTTTGTAAGGAGAGACACTCAGTTTTGAAATTACTTTCCCTTATGCGTTGCTAGAACTGCAGAACTATTACCCCTTACATGCAAAATTTAAATTGATCAGGCTCACAGCAAAAGTCCTTCTTTCTTTTATTTCTTGGCCATAAATATGGCTGCCAATATGAATGTTTGTTATGTAAGTGCATATTAAGCATATATTTATCCACACCTATCACTTATCCACACTAATGAAGGGGAATCAGTCACAAAAGTAATGAAAAAAAATGGCTTTGGGGGGCATGATGTCAGGGGGAGGTGGCAGATGTAAATCTCTAATTATATTTAGTTTCAGCTAAAATTAAAAGCAGTTTACATCCTACAAACAGACACCTCCTAATCAGCAGGCAGGGAAAGTCTAGAAACTGCTCATGGAAACATGGTGGAAAATCCATACGTAGAATCTGCCTATCACTGGGTGATGGATAGTTTGGAAAGGACTGAGATCCATGTCCAAAATAAAGACAGACGGGGGCTGACTCCTAACCATTCGTAACTTAGAATCATGAAGCTTCTAGTCTGATGGCCTTGCTGAAATTCCTAGAAGAAATTCAGTTGTGGTGTGCTCAGGGAGATGCCCTAGCTGCTTGGCCTCCATCATGAAATGCTGAAATCCACCTCACAGCTGGCATAGTCAGGGTGAAACCAAGTAAAGTACTTAATGAGTTTGTTATTTAGAATGGAACTGGGGGGACCCCTACACAAACATCATCTTTTAAACCAGCAATTCTCAACCTGTGGGTTATGTTCGATTTATAACAATGAAAATACATCCTGCATATCAGATACTTACATTACGATTCATAACAGCAGCAAAGTTACAGTTATGAAGTAGCAATGAAAATAATTTTATGGTTGGGAGTTACCGCAACATGAGGAACTGTATTAAAGGGTCGTGGCATTAGGAAGGTTGAGAACCACTGCTCTAAACTGTGCCATGCAATAGAACAAAGTACCATTAACTGAAACCAGTTCTACTGTTTGGAAAGATGTACAAGCTGGGGGGTGGGAGGTGGGGAGGGAGGCCAAGGAAATGGTCTTAACATATACAAATACTAATTTACTTTAAAAAAAGCTTCCCACAAATAATACCATTTATGTGAATTTGTGTGCCTCTAAACATGGAACAGCTACGCATAATTGAGTCAGGAGGGACAACAGTAAATGTCTCTTGCTGTCTCTAATGTAACTTTTTTCTTTTTAAAAAGGTAGCAGATATTACATTATTTGATACTATTCATTACAAATTTCATTTTTGAAAACAATCCTCTCTCCAGCATTAAAGAATTTTTAAATAAATAAATATGCAGAAAAGAATGCATTCCTTCACTTAAAAGGGATATGAGGGAGGGCCAAACTGCCCATTACAGATGCACAGGACCAGTGACGTTGCCTGTAATTTTTCAAAACTAGAACGACGTGAATTGTAGTGGTGAGAATTTTGGAAACCACTCTTTAGAATGTTGGGGATGGCTCGTGGGGCTCACAGCTGTCTAAACACTGGATGTTTTTGATTCATTACATCTGGTTCTGTCTGTGGGGAGGGATGATGGTGGATAAGTCCAGCTCAGGCCACCTGTATTACTCCACTGGAAGACAATGAGAATGTCTCTTTGGGGGACCAGATAAAGAGTCTTGGACCACACAGTCCTGACCAATCTACCTTCTCCCACCCACACTGCAGAGCTTAGAACCCAAAGATGCTCGAGGTAAAAGAGCCAACCTAACTGACCCCTTTCCCACTTTAAACAACTTGTACTGTGAGTCATTTTCATTTTCCCCATTTTGACCCTAGAACATAAGTTCCTTGAGGGTAGGGACTGTCTCCATCCTACCTTTGCATCCCCAGTGCCTAGCACAATGATCCACATGTAGTAGGAACTTAATAAATGCTTAATTAAACAATGCCTGGCATGTTGTAGGTGCTTAATAAATGCTTGTGGATCAAACACAAACGATTGCCTCTTGAATTGTATTAAATGGATTGTGCTTTAATAACTTTAAAAAAACTAAGAAAATCCAAGTGGTATTTAGAATTTCCATGCTAAAATGATCATGGGGCATATCAGGGGCTGTGGTGATCTGCATCAGCTATGGGAACAGCTTTGTCTGGGAAACCTAACAAAGGGAACTGCTGGAAGAGTATAAAATCAACATAAAATTATATATGAATTAATGTTATATAAAACAACCATATATAGTTAAATAATCATATATAAAGCAATATTATATAAAATAACTACATATGGTTAATTATATATAAATTAATATAATATAAAATAATTATGTGCAGTTAAATAATTATATACAAATTAATATCATATAAAATAATTACATATAAATTAATATATAAAATAATTATGTATGATTAAACAATTATATGAAAATTAATATAAAATTATAACACATCTACTGTGTGCAGAAATCTGTGCTACTATGTTCTGGGGCAGGGACAAAAGTTGTATGAGATACAATTCTGATCTAGGTGGCACAGTGAATAGAGAATGTGGGGTAGAGAGTTGGAAAGACCTGAATTCAAATCCTGCCTGAGATGCTTACTAGCTGTGTGGCCTTGGACAAGTCACTTTGCCTCCATCTGTCTCAACTTCCTCATTTGTAAAATGAAGCTAACAACAGACCCTACCTCCTGGGGTTGTTGGGAGGGTCAAATGAAAGAATCTTTGTAAATGCTGGAGAAATGTTATTAGTAGTAATACTAATAATATAATTATAAGTCTATAATGAGTAATGAGATAAAACACACAAAGTGGATAACAAAGGCATGATGTGACACTTTATGGGCCAGAGACATTCCGAGGATGGGTCGGTCGGGGCCATGCACCGAGGTGGAGAATTTGGCGTGTGCCACGAGCATCATCCAGGCCAATGGCCTCTTGGCTCTGAAGGCCACAGCCCAAGGGAGCTGATGCCTGGGCCTCTCTGCCGCTCGTCCCGGAACAGGCTGAGAGCAGAGCCAACAGTAGGCTGCGTGGTCTCTAAGGTCTCCCTGCTCACGTGCACGCACACATGCGTGTACATGCATGCACACACACACACACGGCCCTTTCAGCTGCCATGGCAGGACCTTGTATTTTCCCCATTCTGTCATTCACTTACATTCTGTCCTCTCCTCTGGTCACTGTGCTCATGGCTACTTGTGTCCTCTCAGGGCTTCAACTGGCCCTGGTGCCAGCGCACGGACATGCTGGGCATGACGGAGCTGGGCCTGGGAAGCACATGTCGGAGCCACTCAGGAGGGGATGCTAACATGGGAATACTGTGTGGCAGAGATGCCTCTGGCCATGCCCAGCCCAGCCCCAGTTCCTTCTGAGCTCCCGTTCAGCAGGACACCCTTCCCTCCAGCACCTCCCAGGCTGTCTTCTTGTTGCATGATCACACATAGAGTGCCCCCATGGTTCTGGGATCATGCCAAGGAGGGTACTGGCACCCCTGGGCCCACTGTAGTTCAGGACTCCTGCACACCTTCTCATTGGGTGGCCTAAGCCTGGTACAGTGAGGGGAGAGAAGGCTGCCTTTGGGGTCTGGGAAACCCGGATCTTTCTGTCACTCATTGCCTTGCGGAATTTCTTTGGGGGGGGGGCTTGCTTTCATTCATTCAATCAGCATTCACTAGCTGCTTACTCCCTGTTAGGTGAAGCAGGAAAGCAGCCCCCCACTTTTGGGTTCTGAGAGGCTACAGGGAGATGCAAACTTTAAACACACAAATAAATGTGATCTGATTTAAGCATGGGGAGACCTCGGACCACCAGGGGAATGAGCCTCTCCTGGAAGGAAGTGGAGGAGAGGATGGGGGGCTCTGCAGACCCAGGAGGCAGGGGGGTAGCCCCCCAGCCTCCACCTGCTGCTCTTCCCCTGGGGCCTCCTCTGCTTCCTCTAATCCCAGCTTCCCTCCAGGTACAGGCAAGAAGCCCCCTCCTCACTGTCCCTAAGCCACACACAGTGTGCATCCCTTCCCTGCCTCTTCCTCTCTGACTGAAGGCAGGGCTCTCCTTTTGTGTCCCCAGTGCCTGGGCAGGGCAGGATGGCATGGAGGGGGGGGGTGAGCCTGCAGCTCCCCTGGTCCTGCTCTAAGCACTGAGGTCAGAACTCAGCATCTCATGGGGCAAGGTGGCCAGTCCGCCTGCGAGTGAGAGGCTGACAGTCATCTCAGGGCCCTGTGGCTGCTCTAAGTTATGCTCCCTGTCCTGCATCCCAGAAATCACCTGCTGGTCAGATTCAGAAGCGGAAGGAGCTCGAGATGTTGAGTCATTTCAGTCGTCTCTGACTCTCCATGACCCCCTCTGGGGTTTTCTTGGCCAAGATACTAGAGGGATTTGCCATTTCTTTCTCTGGCTCATTTTACAGATGAAGAAGCCAAGGCAAACAGGGAGAAGTGACTTGGCCAGGGTCACACAGCTAGTAAGTGTCTGAGGCTGAATTTGAACTCCAGGCCCAGCACTCTGTGCCGTGGGGCACCCCCAGCAGCCCTTACAGATGAGGAGACAGACTCAGTTATACACCAGGTACTTAATAGTGGCCTTCCAACTACCTGATTCAGTTCCTGTGCACTGCATTAGGAACAGTGCCAAGCCGATCATGGTCACTGGCCAGCTGTGAGCCCCTGGACGAGTCCCTTGATGTCATGGAGCCTGTTTGCTCATCTGTAGCGAGGGCTTGGGATGGGCCCGTAAGTGCATGATCCCATGACTGTGCCAGATTACCCTGGCCCTGCTGACCCCCGCATCTTGAAGAACTGTGTGTGACTCACCTGTGCCCCTCACCATGCCTTCCCCCACAACCCACTGCATTCTCAGCTGTAATGTTCCCAGAACTGCTTTTTTTCCTCCTTCCTGGAGTTCCATCTCCTTAGAACAGAAAGCTCTCTGTCTCTCCAAAACAAAGACGTCCATCCGGGGTCTGGGGGTGCCAGAGGTGAGCAGAGGGTGAGTGGAGCCTGCCGAAGACCAGAGCACTAACTTCTGACAAACCTCGATGTGGAATCTCTGGCAACAGGACCCTCTGTGGTCAGCCAGAATGTGGCACAGGCCCAGAAAGCCATTATCTGGGTGGAATGCAAGGGGCTTCTGGGAGATGACTGCCTTGGATGGAGCATGAGCTTTCTTTGTAATCAGTGTCCCCTTTTGTCTCTCCCTCCCCTTGCCCAGCTCACCCAGAGCTGTACTGTTGGCAAGCCTTTCTGCCGCCTGTTTCCAGCCATGGTAAAGGGGGGCAAGTCACGAGCAAGCACGCACTGTCTGCAGGAACGCAAGGGAGGAGAGGGCTAATAGAGGGAGCACTGAAAATGGAATACTACTGGCACTCACCTCACAACAACCATGTAAGACCATAATGCAAGCGACTGCTGACACAGTTTACAGATAAGACTACTGAGGCACAGAGAGGCAATTGTGGCCGCTACATTTGTCCTGACTCCGGTCACATAAAGCTGGTTAAGTGGCAGAGTTAGGTTCTCCAGGCTCAACTCTGCTGCTCCGTCCGCTGACAGGAGATCACCCCAGAGACTGAACCCGTCAAGGTCACAGAGCAGACAATGCTGGTTTTCATTTCAGCCACAGACTATATTCTGTATGCAAAAGGGACAGAGACTTCAGTGGAAATATTAGTGATGTGGGACAAAACGGTCAGCCCTTTCTGTCCTCCTCCAGAGCTGCCCAGTCTCAGGGAAGCTGACCCAAGCTTCAAAGTAATTTGCATGGCCTAGGCCTTAGCTGTTAAAGGACAGGAAGGGAATGAACTCACCTTCAAACCAGCTAAGAGAGAGAACTGGGAGATTCCCCTTTGAAGTGAGTACTAAATTAAGAAGAAGCCATAGCAGAACAGCAAGACACCATCTGTTGCTGGAGGACAAAGCTGTGGGGGGGTCTCAGCATCACCCCACGAGCATGAACTGTGTGGGGAACGCTCCTCCTCCCACCAGGCCCGGTAGGATCCTACTTCTTTGGTCTCCCTCGCATTTACTTTGCCATTTTGTCCTAATTAAATGCTTTGCTATCAGGTTATGATTCCTATCTGCTCTGTTAGTAGGAAAAAAACTGGATGAGGGCCCCAGTTGCATTTAAATAACCATAATTACTTTCCCCACCACAACCCATGCTGAATCTGGAATCCAGAGTTTAGTAGGATGGGGGGGTGAGGGGGGAAAAGGATGGAGCAAGCATTTATTAAGTGCTTACAACGTACCAATCGCTCTGGAGTGCATTAAGGTTTGCAAAGCCCTTTACAAATATTACCTCAGTTAACATACCTCACAATAAACCTGGGAGGCAGGTGCTATGTCATCATCCCTAGATAAGGGAACTGAGGCAGGTACGGTGAATGACTAACTCATCAATGTCAGAGGCTAGATTTGAACTCGGGTCCTCCTGATTCCAGGGCCAGCGCTCCGTGCACTGCAACACCACCTAGCAGCCTACAATAGATGGCAATCCTCGCTTGCACTCAGATCACAAGCTAAGACATTCCCATCAGGATAAACACACGGCACCTTTGCATTAACAGTTCACTTACTGCTGTGGAAAGTCAAGATCTCCCTGGGCTTCCTAAAATGAGGGCTTAGGACAGTCCCATCCAGCTGTAGCTCTGAGGTCCCCAGAATCTTATGTTTTAGGGGGTCTGCTCTTAGAGCCTTCACTTAGCTCGTTCTGAGAAGACCCTGGAGATGACAGTATTATGCAAACAGGCCTTTAAAAAGGGCATGTCTCCTGACTAGGGTCTGCACAGAGCGGCCCACGAGCCAGGCATGGCTCAGTCCGGTGGTCTCTGATTCTGTTTTAGAGACTGAGTTACTGGTAGTTGTCTCCGGCCCCTGTTCATGGAGCAACTTTGTCCATCATCACTGGGGGTCCTGACCACCCGACTGGCCTTTGCCTCCTTGGGCAGCTGCGTGGATGCTTGCTCCAGTGAGGAAGGGCTCGTGATTCTGTTTATTAATAGCTTTTGTGAAGTAGCCCTAGAACCACTGAATGAGACCCCCTGGTCCTTGCCTTCCAGGACACCTGCCCTCTTCACTCTGAAAGCTGAGAGCGCCAGATCTACAGGAAAGACTGAGAATCGTGCATCGTGAACAGTCCCCGCTCTGGGTGACCAAGCCTTCACACGGACTCCAGGCCTGTTTTCTGAGACTGTTGGTTTTTACTCTCTGCCTAGCATTTCCTTGGAAACACAACCCTTTGCTTTTCGTGAAAGGCAGTGTAGGACTTGGGTTCAAATCCTGATAAATTCTACCCTACCTAATTCTGGGTCTGAGACTTACACCTAACAGCCTCGGTTTATTCCTTCACCTCTAGGAATGAGGGGGCACTGAAAGAGACCGAATCATCCCAACCCGCGGTATGTGTACCCCTCTGGGGGGGGCGTGGGGAGCCTGCCAAGGGAGTTTGCTCTCACTTTCCAGTTCATTTTATATCTTATAAATCCAGTCAGCTCTAGCACTGACTTCCTTTTACACTGAGCGGCAGGAATGAGAATGGGAATGACCGCTAACAGCCAAGGGGAACAGGAACCACAGGCTTAGTGGTGCCTGAAGTCCCTCCCAGCCCTATACCCAGGCTCATGCCACCCCAAATCTGACCTCCTCTTAATCCCAATCTGGACCCTGCTCAAAGGGATCACAACAGCTCCTTCCAATGCCTTGCTCCCCTTCCCCTTCATATTACTTACTGTCATCAAAGGCATCTGCCCGTCTCCTGCCAGGTCAAAACGAAGCTACTTCAAAGCCCAACATGGCAGGCTGAGGCGGGTCAGGAACCCCCCCCCCCCCACCACATGCTCCAGCACAGCCAAACCCCTCTGTGGCAGCCAGGTACAAGGAAGGGAATATCCGAGGTGTCTTCTCCTCCAATCCCCCTGACCTCTCAGCCACGAGGTGCAGTCTCTCCCACTTATCAGAAGTCCCTAGCAAGGGCTCCCAGATACCCTCAGGTCTGACTTGAGCCTGGCTGGTTCTGGGACACCAGATTATAGTTAGTGCCAGCTCTAAATGCCAAGCCTCCCCACCCCTCTGCAGGCCAGAGGCTCCTACCCAAATGCAAAGCCAAGGTCCAGGCCTTGGGGACCAGAGAGGCTTGTCAGAGGCTTTGGGAAAGAGCCCTGCCGGATGCCCAGCACTTCTCCAAAAAGGATGGGGGTGGGGGACGCGTCAGCAGGCCAGCAGCCGGCAGCCCCCACGCCCGCCTGTCTCTTACAGATTTCTATTTTAGCAGGTGAAGATGAGCTCTGCGAAAACCAATTCTACCCCCAACATCCCCCCCAAGAGCCTTATCCTGGAGTGCCACGCCCTGCTGGGTTCACAAAGACCACAAACCCATCAAAGGGGTCTGGATTTGGAGTTAGAAGACCCGAGTTCAGATCCTGGCCCTCTGTGGGACCTTGAGAAAGTCCCTTCTTTTCTACGAGTCTCAGTTTTTGTATCTGTAGAATGGAGAGCCTGGATCAGAAGACTTTGAAAATCCCTTCTGGCTCTTAAGCCTGTACTGAAGAATTTCTGATTTGGGTGGGCCATGGCTAGGGGGCCTCTCCTTGCCCTCTGAAAGTCGGGAATTATGGCTGTCTGAAAGAAGACCAGCAAGCCCCCCTCTACCAAACCAAAAGGTGACGGAGTGTGAACTACTGCTAACAGTGACCGATGCCCATGAGGGGCTCAGAGGGCATCAGGAGACAGATGCTCAGACAAGAAGAAGGTCAGCCCAAGGGCACAGGTCAGGGGCGACAGAGATGGCCCCAGAAGAGGGTCTTTGGCCCAACAGATGGATACTTTGGGAGGACACCACACATGGTGGTGAGGACAGACGGCGGGAGGGCTTTGGGGGACAGATGGGGCTAAAGACACTCAGGAGGGAACTGTTCACTCCCATAAGCATCCACAGTGGCCCCTGGGCTAGGGACAAAGACAACACCAACCTTAGATGCCCTGGTTTCTGCCCTCATGGCCTGTCTGAAGGGCAGGTCAGCCACAAAGCTCTCCCTCCTACACAGCAGTACAGGACATGCAACGGTGCAAGCTTTAAAAAAAAGTAAAAACTGAACAGAAACAAACAGCTCTTCTTTATTTTCTTCCCCAAGACTGCCCAGGCTTCAAGAAATCAGGTCTGTTCCCTTGCCCTATCAGGAAAAGAGAGTCTTGCTGGGAAGGCCCTGAGAACTTGGGGAGAACAGGAACCAGAAGCAAGGCAGAGAAAGGGATCCTTCATTCTGCCTGATCTCTGGCCTCACCCAAAGGGCCTGAGAACCCAGGCTACCCTCAGCTCAAACCAACGGCCTCCTAACTTTTGTTGGTTATCCACCCTCCCCCATTTTCTGAGTGCTATTCCAGAATCTGCACTCTTATTGATTAAAAAACAACATGTTCAAGTACCCATCAGGACACATACCAATGTGTTTACCACTGTGTATAAGATAAAACACAAAAAGGAAAAGCCATGGGTTCAAGATGAAATGAGTTTGACCCTGGACGTAACAGCGAGCCATTGAGGGGCGTCTCCTACCTGAGCCGTAGGAGGATAACTTCGTGGCGATGAGGACGGAGTGGAGAGGAAGGGAGGTTCCCTTACCTCACAAAACTCAATCAAGACCTATGGGGTACCTACTGCATACGCAGTCCTAGGTTCACTGGATCCTCAATCCAGCGCTGGGAGGGCCCTCAGGGGTCAGGTAGTCCAAGCCCCTCGTCTTACTGGTAAAGAAACTGAGACCCAAGAATATAAAGCAACTTTCAGGGGTGAAGGCTGAACAAGGGGCAGAGGGTGAGCCATGGAGAATCTTCATAGACAGAGCCACAGAAGGCGAAGCTTCGGCCACTGCGTGGATGTGAGTGGGGAAGGCAGGTGAGGTGCTGAGGATGCTGCTGGAGAGGAGCTGGGTTCAGATCTCCCTCTCTGACAAGTCACCTTGCACTGGCCCCAGGCTTTGGAGCAGTAATGAGCAATTCTAAAATCAGGCAGGAAGGCTTAATCTCTGTGTGTCGTGGGAACCTCTGACAGTCCAGCAAAGGCCACAGATGCCTTCTCAGAAGGACGTTTACAACAACATACACAGGAGGGTAAAGGAAGCTGATCATACGGAGAAAACTGTCAAAATGGTTTACAAAAAAAGGCCACATTACAAGTGGTGAATGAGAGGGTCTCTCAGATTCCTGAGGCCAGGTCTCTGTTGGGGATGCTCAGGGCATGTGTGTGTGCGTGTGCATGCACACACGCACTGTCTGGCAGAATGACAGCCAGGCCCCAATCTTGGAGAGACGGCTGAAATTTCAGCCGACGGCCCAAACAAGCCAAAGCCTGGACGGATGGCTTCAGTCCTTCCTGAAAGAGGGTTTCTGGTCCTTGAGACTGTAACCTGAGATAATCTATGACCCTGAGCTACCTGCTGGGCTTCCAAAGGTTTGCTACTGAAAAGGTAAGGGATTGTTTCTGACTGCCAGAGGTGACTGTGTCCTCTGGGAGATGGCCACGGCTGTGGGGCTGCATTCCTAGCCTTCCTCCCCTAACCTGGCCCAGCATCTCTGTTCAGCTGCAACCGAGCTGGGCTTAAGAACCTCTTCTGGAGCCTGGGCTTCCTCGTGTGGTCAGGAGAAGCCCCCAGACCCCTTCTCAGAATAAGATACACATGGTTACAGTACACATCAATTGGGTTGAAATTCACCTATCAAAATATTGATTTAAAAAAAATTCACCCACCCCAGGGTTATGAAGGAGGACCAAGCCAGGGAAGTCTGACCCTCAGCACTGGTCATTTACCACCTGCATATCCTTGGGGAAGGTAGGGCCTGAGTCTCAGCCTCCCCACCTATAAAATGGGAGTAACACTCCCTTATCTCACAAAGCTCAGTGACTGCATACAGGGTCCTAGGTTCACTGGATCCTCGATCTGGGGCGCTGGAAGGGGCCTCAGGGGTTGGCTAGTCCAAGCCCCTCATGTTACTGGTGAGGAAACAGAGGCCCAAGACAGTAAAGCAACTTACCTAAGGCCATACAGGCAGCAAACATCAGAAGCAGGATCTGAACCCAGGTTTCCTGATCCCAGAGCTAATAATATTCCTTCCACTGAAGCAATGAAAAAGTCTGTCTGTACCCCCTCCCCTTTTTTTCCAGTCCTTACCCTAACGGAGTTTATGGATCTGTAAATACAAGCAAATCTGGGGATGGAGGGGAGAACTCTAAGAGAAATGCTTTATGGAGGTCAAACAGGTAATAAAAACCGACTAATTCTGAATAATAAAAGTGGGTGACAACAGCCGGGGATGGAGGTGGGTGGGCCGACCAGTCCAAGCCTAAGCTCTGTGGCAGTTTTAAAAGAACCGTGTGCCACAGATGTTAAGGACCGTGGATAAGGTCGTACATAAGATGCAGAGAACGTTTCTCAGTTGTGCTTTGAGCTGCAGCCGCTGCTCATCTTCTCTGCCTCTACGGCTTCCAAAGACGGTCTCTGAGAGCGGCTCAGGCCCCATTCCAACCACACCAGCACGGATACTTGCTGAGGAGCCTTCCTCACCGAAGGCAGGCTGGTCCTCAAGACCACGGGCACACAGGCCAGCCCCCACCGGGCCCATCCTGTAAATCCTCCCAGCCTGGCAGGACCAACCGTCTCTGTGCCACCAGTGAGCGGCCCAGTACCTTCGTCCTCCTGTGCACCATTATGGCAGCAGGGGACCAAACCGTTCCTACCCACCAAAAGCTCCATTTCTCTGACTAGGGCTTTCTCATTTTTTTTTCTCATTTGATCCTCATGAATCCTGAAAAGCAGAGAGTGCAAACTTCAGTTTCCTTACCAATAAAAGAATAGAAATGAGACAGCCCGGCTTAAATAACTGGCCCGAGGTAACCTGAGGCTTCAATGCAGATTTTCCAATCCCAGGCTCAGTACTCCTTCCACTGTGCTTAACTCAAGTCTCTGCCACGGGCTGGGCCAGACCATCCCTAACCTCAAGGAGCTGATACGGAATTGGGCAGGGGGCTGTGATGTGGGCACAGCTAAGGAAAGTTGTGAAGGAGAGAGTGCCGGGAGGCGAGCGACTACCCTCGGTGAGACCAACCACTATCTCCTATCGAAGGAAGCCTGTGGATGTCCAGAGACGTAGCAGAGAGCTGGAGGACAGAGATCCCCTCCCCAGAGTGGGCATGAGGAGCGCCAGAGGCGTGCCCTGAAGGGGACAGACAGGACCGCCACCAGGATGCAGAAAAATCACGGGAGGTCTGCAGTACCAAAGGATGCGGTAACTCGGTGCCATGTGCATGTGTCATGGTTCTCATCCATAGGACATGCGAGGTTCCCCCTGAGCCTCAACCCTCGGAGCCAGGTATGGCCTAAGAGTGGGGGAAGGAGGGACTATGGAGCACCTACTACGTGCCAGGCACTCTAAGCGCCTTACCAGTACGTAACTGAGCACTCTAACCACCATCATCATGAACACTCATGACACTGATGCTTCACCGCTGTCTTTAATGACTGCCATGACCACCAACGTCTCTGCAGCCCTTCCCACACGCCTGATGCTGCACTAAGCGCTTATGGACATCTCTTCTAACAAATAATGATGACAGCTAACATTAACGCAGCACTTAGTGTGCGCCCAGAGCTTTACAGAGGTCACCCTGGGAAGTAGGTGCTGTTTTACAGGTGGGGAAACTGAGTCTGGGGCTGGGTCTGAACTCACCGCACCACCTGCCTGCCTTGGTGGGTAGCAGAACTGAGAGGAATGAGAAAGGACAAAAAGGTAACCACAAAAACGCCCGGATGGAAGGCCTCAGGGGCTTAATTAATCTGAGAGAGTCAGAGAGGCAGCTGTTGTCACACTCAAAGAAGGAAGCACACAGGAGGCACTACATAAGTGCTTATTCCATCCCCTTCCTGACCCCCTAATCTGCCCCCAAACCAAAGAGAGGCTGTGCTGCTGGAAGCCTCCCTTTCTGTACTCCCTCTGCAGGGAAGGCCCCTGGCTGCACCTAAGGCACTGTCTCATGCCATGGTAACGGCCACAAAGGAGCTTGCGAGCATTATCTTCCCCATTTCACAGATGAGGAGACTGAGGCTGGTTGAGGTCACACAGGCAGGCTGCATCTGAGCCACAGGGCAGGGCCCAATCTCTCCCAATACCAAGTGCTTGCAGCACTGGGGTGCTTAGTCATGCCATAAATAATTAACCACTCCACTCTGCTCCTACACCTCACCCAAGGCCAACCCCTGGATCCTGAAGGATGGTCAAGGGCACCCTGGGCTGTCTCAGATGAGCAGGGTTCATCCAACTGTGTCCAGGACCCTCCATCAGGCTAAAGGATGAGAGCATAAATGGCGGCCGGCCAGTCTTGGAGGGGACTGCTCCGAGGCCATGCCCTCTCCACAGACAGACAGAAACCAGGCGCCCATGAGAGCCCTGAGCAGGACCAGAGGCTTGGGGCATCTCCCTGGTCCACCTGTGGGGAGATATGATGCCAGCTCCTCTGCTTCCTCCCTGGGTGACCCCAGACATATGACCCCATTCCCCTCTGTGAAAGGAAGGGGTCAGACTGGAGGGCCTGGAGGCTCCCTTCCAGGCTGGACCGGCCACCCTACCCCAGCCTTTGCTGAAAACAAAGCCTGATTATTTGCTTATTATAACCCCCTAGGGTTAGAGGGCCAAGACTGGACAAGTATTTGTCTTGCTTAGAGTTTCCAAGGGTCATGGGTATCATGAAGGTCATTGACCCTGGGCTCAGATCCCATCTCGGCTATATGCTGGCAGCCTGATCTGGGGCTTGAATGTTATAATCTGCAAAATGGGTGCAGCTTGGGCAGGCTTACCAGCAGAAGCGGGGATGGCTATGGGCCCTCTGTGGATGGGCTCCCTCTCACTGACGCTCTCTTACTGGCCCAGTCATCTCCTATCCCTGCCAGCACTGGGGCTTCCCGAAGACAGGGCCCTGATTTCTCTTGGCGCCCTCCCACCAGGCTAGCACTACCCCTCACAAAAAGTGGGTGCCTTCCCAAGGCTCACTAAGCGGGCAGCAGGAGATGCTCCTGGCAGCAGTGCCTGGCTGGAAGGGAACAAGCTCTGTTCGAGGCTGTTCTGAGACCCAACTGAGGCAGAGGCACTGGATGCATGTCCCTGATTATTCTGGGGACACAGCGTGGTTTAGTGGGATCAGGAACACTTGGGCTCATCTCCTCTGACACCTATGGTCCGTTTGACCCCAGGGGAGTCCCTTAATGTCTCAGGAACCCAGGGGACCGTCTGAGGCCCATCTGTGTTAGAAGAGGGGTCCTCCTCATTGTACCTGGGAGATCACCTGTTCTGCATGGCTGGAGATGGGTGGGGCACACTGGCTAGCTTTCTGTTGATGAAGTGAGACGGGAAGAGCCTTGGACTGAAGCCCCCAGACGAGGCCTGGCTCTGCTGCTCATTAGACGGGGGAGTTCTTCCTCTCTGGGCCTCAGCTTCCCCATCTGTAGAAAGAGAGGACCCAAAAAGGAGATCTCTCAAAGGTCCTCCGGTTCTGAATCTGATGAGCTAGTGCTGGGGCCGGCTCTTCCAGAGGGTAATGCTGACTGCTTTTAGACAAAAAAAAAATTAGCCTGACCACTGACACAGGGGTCAAGATTTTAAACCAGGCCTTGACTTCAAATCCACTGTACCACTCGAACCTCTTCTGGTGTTTTAGATTGTGGAAAAACCAGAGATGAAAGGTTCTGTTGAGTTGGTGGAGATTCCCCCCCCTCGCCCCGCCCCAGTTTCTCCCAGACGCCAAACTACAGGATTAAAGGCTTGAAGGGGAAAATATCATGAAATAACCCCAAAAGGACACATGAAAAGCATATTCTCTTGGTGTGAAAAATGTACTGGCAGCATAAAGAATGCAATCACCATAACAAGCAGCTCTGAACACCCCCCGCACTGCTACAGGGCAGCCAGAACCGGCCCGTAAGCACAGTGGATAGCAAGGAGGCCGACTGAGGCCTGAGTTGGGAAAACCCTTCCTAGCAATTCAATCCCAGCACCACAGGCTGGGCACCCTCAGCGGCCACCCAGGCCAACACCCTCATTTTACAGGTGATTCTTAAAACTAAGGTCCAGGGGTCTACATGCAGATAATCAGGGGCAGTGGCAACGTCTGAATTCAATGCCTTCTGTCTCATAACCTAAGAAGCAGAACGTGAACAAGCATTTATCAAACACCTCTGTACCCGGCTCTGTGCTATGATTCAAAGAAAAGCCAAGGACAGTCCCTGCCCTCAGAGGGCTCACCGGCCAACCAAGGAGACCGTGAGCAAACAACTCTGTGCAAATAACCACCTCGGACTGATTGGCCCCACACCTGGAATGTTACAAGGAATCCTCCTTGGGGAGAGCCTGAGCCAGATGTCGGCGAGACCTCCTGGTCTGAGATGCTCTAAATCCTACATGATAATGGACACTCCATCCACCTGGGCCAAAATGTTAGGAATCTGAGGTCTTACGGTCAAGGTCTGGCCCTGCCACTTAGGAGATGTGAGATCTGGGGACCCGAGTCACAGTTTCCGCACCTGTGAATGGGTACAAGAAAATCGGCACTGTCCCAAAGGATGGATGAATAGCCAAAGGGTCACGTACTGGGAAATGGCTTTGTTATAGTAATGGGGTGGTTAGGTGATGCAATGGAAGGAGCCCTGGGCCTGGAGTCAGGAAGAGCAGAGCCCAAATCCTGCCTCCCACAATTAACTTGGTGTGTATATATATATATATATATATATATATATATATATATACATACCACTTATCTTACAGGCCATGAGGCTCAAATGAGGAAATGTTTGCAAAATGCTCTGAAAAATCTGTGCGAAGGTTAGCTATTGTTTTAAATTGCTCACTGAGGGTTGTACAATTCTTCACTCGATTCCACAATTAATGAAGTAATAATTGTGTATAGCCTATGTTTCCCATCTCATGGAGGAGGGAGGACAGGGAATGAAGCAGGGTTAGAACTTGGAATCAAAACTTTAAAAAAAATGTTTAAAATTGTTTTAACAAGTATTTGGGAGAAAAATAAAATATTTTTAAAATAAACACTGATTAAAATAAAAATGTTTTATTCTATTCTAATTATTCTAATAATTCCCTTTATTCTAATGTCTTAGCTTATTTTTAAAAACATGTTTTTATCCCATAAAGCATCCCAAATAATCACAGTGGGCACAGTCACTTCTCTGAGACCCGTGGCTTTTTTCTCGGTAGTCCCCAACCTCCCTGGAGAGTTTGGAGGCTCTGACAGTGACTATGACAAGCTGCTCTAAACTTCCTTATCTGCAAAACGGGGTTCACAGATTCAGAGCTGGAAAGCTTGAGATACTAATCAATACTTAACCCACCCACCTCTCAAAGTTGGCATGAGATGCAAATGGGAAAATGTATGAAAACAGGACTTGATAAGACAAACATCGTTAGTTATTAGCATCAATAATATCAATCGCCCTCCCTACTCACTGCAAAAGCAAAATCCACCTTCCCCTCCCACCCTGACTGCAGGCATCGGGCAGAGTATTAACACACCAAGGAATAGAGATGGGGTGGGGGCTGCCAGACCCCTTTATTCGGGAGGGCCAAAAGATGAAACCTCTTCTACCTTCCAAGAAGGTAACACTTTACACAGTGGGGTGGCCACAATATTGCCCTAATGTTACAGCCTTTTTTATATCAGATAAGAAGACAAAATCTAGAAAAAAGGGGGGTGTATTGAACAAGCAGGTCTGATGGATTTCTTTCACATCTGGAAACAAAGCTTCCCATTTCTCTGGTGAATGGAATGCCAGTTTTATTCAAACACAGGCACCAGGGTCCAGCGTTGCTGCCTGCTTAAAGCATTCATTATGTTTTTCCTCCTCTAAGATGCATGTGTTTATGGCCAAGGAAAACAAAGCAACAACGTAATACAGATTATTTCGTTGTGGCGGTTGTTTTCTTTGAACTGAAGCCTGTCACCTCTTTCTGATCTACTCCGTTTCCAGCAGCATCGGAGAAATGACAGCCTGAAGAAAAGTGGCCCCACGAATGATCTCACTGAGCGGGCACGCCCTGAAATATGACTGCATACCAAAGGCAAAGAGGTCTGGCAATCTGATTTCTGACCATGCAGCAGGAGCAAAGAAAAAAGAAAAAACAGGCATTGATTCATCTCCTTGTCTATTTTCCAGCACGTATAAAACCAAAGTGCAGGCTTGGGAACGTCCCCATCTCAGTTAAACAGCTGCAAAGTCAAAGCCTTCTCACAATTTGTGCTGAATGATTTTTTTTTAAGTTATAAATCCATACAAAGAGATCTGATTAAATTTGCTGATCTGGGTTTGATTTCTACCTGGAAAGAGGTATCTGAGCACACTGGTCCCCTGCAGCTGCAAACATATGAATCGTTCCAGTTCTGATGGACTGGAAAGCTTTTCCTGAATTCTTCCTCTGCCCTAGCTTCTCCTTTACAGAAGCCACCGCCCATTTCTCTGCATCGAGAACGTTCTCCCGCCGTCTCATTAAATCATCCCTACCCGTTTCTACCTGGGGAAGCTGTTTCAGCCCCCTAGCCCAGGTTGGTCTTTTTTCCCCTTCAGTCCTTCAGTTAAAGCTACTGCGGGTTTAAGCTAGCTCTACTGTTTTGCAGACTACAACCTCTTGTGGGAGGGTCTTCCCCTTCCCACCCGCTGACCGCGCCAAGCATTTCGGTGTTCTTTGCCTATTTCCTATCTTTCTCCTTCACCCCACCCTCCTGACGAGAACACAGGAGAGGGTCTAAGTTGTAACGACCACCTTTTCCTTATTTTTCTTCCATTCTAAAACTCTGCCGACAGGACAGCTATCATCCGAGTGCCCTGCTAGCTAGCGCTGCTGCCCCACTTCAGCAGCAGCTGTGATTCTAGCAGTGTGCCCTCCGCGCCAAAGCAGATCTTCACCTTCTCTTGCGCAGATATATGCAAGGCACGCGTGCGCGCACACACATGCTCTCACATCTGACAGAGCCTCTCCTCTAATCTTCCTCCTTCTTGTAGGTCACAGAAATAGATGCCGCCGATTCCTCTGCGGCATGAAAACCCAGAATCTGAAACTTTAGCAGGGAATGTGCGGAAGGGCCTTTATAGAGAACATCAAAAGCTTAATGAAATAATATAAGAAAACAGCATGTTAGAGAGGAGCAGCCCTTGGAGTCTGGGTTGGAATGGATGGCTGCTAACTCTCAAGTTTTCCATCTTCCTTCCAATCATGGCCCATTCTCTGTAACTATATTTCATCATCAAACTCCACCCTTCTACCTCTCCCTCTGTAGGTACCTGAATACCTGGAGAAACCAGAACTCTCTATTTTGGGAGATTGAAAAATAAAGCTGCGAAATTCTTCAAGGCCATTTGGGAAATAAAAAAACCCAGCCAACTTTGCCGCAACTCCTGAATTTACTTCTCTCAAGTCTGAGTAATGTCACTTGTACTGTCTTGTTGATGAATAATGATCTTCAGAGCAGTCGGGTTACTGGCTATGAACTAAGGAAGACAGATGGAGCAAAGCCTTCATAGTCATGCACCAAAAAAAAGAAGAAAAGAAGAAGGAAGAAAACCCCACCCCTCACCGTGCATGATGTATGGGAACTGAAACAGGAATCTCTCCAGGCTGGGCTTTGTAGCATGAAGAAGGCCAGGGGAATGCTGATTGGGAAGGAGACCTTCCTCCCGTTCATTTACTTTTATGAGACAAAAGGCTGGCAGAGGAATGCTGCATTGTGCCCCACCCAGCCACCTCTGACTGTACCGTGCCTTGTGACACTACTTAGCGGTACAAAACTGTAGTTCCTTATATCTCCAGTGTTCCAACCTGAATGCTGGAACCAGACAACCTCCCCCAGCCCCCTATCTGTAATGTGTGTGGCATGTAGGGACAATTAGATCAACTATTTAAAGCTAGATATTTTATTTCACAGAAATCCTTCTCCCCCAAAGCCTAGCTCTTACAGGAAAGTCTAGTTTTGAGACTTACGGATGAAAATTTATAAACAAGTTTCATATAAAGAAAAAAAAACCCTATTTCTTAAATGGTTTCATTTCTCTTATCATGTGTAGCTGGATCAAATGCTTTTTAAAAATATGTAAAACAGGCTTTTCTCCAAATATACACTACATTACACTGTACACACATTAAAAACGATATTTGCATACACAGAGTGTATGCCTTGATACATACACACATGGTAAAAACTTGAAAAAATATGGATTGCATAAATCAGTGGCTGATTTTAAATGTACACCATTTTAGAGGCAGAGCTGTTTGCCTTTTCTGCATTCCTCAGGTAGAAAAGGTTTCCTGGCTAGCTGGGTTGCAATGATTTTATATACATTATGCTGTATGCATAAATCCCCATACAGAGGAGAAAAGACACCAACGTCTAGAGATTATAAACCTGACCTTTGATATTAAACAGCCAAGCAAATGAATGTGTCGGAGAGGAGAATACTGAGTGCATACTTTCTTGGTCATGCTACGGTAAACACGCTACTTTGTGCGCTACCCTCATGAATATGGGAAGCCTAACATTTATTATAAACGTGGTAGGTTACCCCCAAATGACACCCCATCATGCACATTCAGCCAAGTTAAAAAACAAGAGTCTCAGGATCGATATACTATGTGTGTCAAAAGATTATTAGCAGGTCCAGCAGTGAAGGGGGCACAGGAGCAGAAATGGGACCATGGTTGAGGGGTCTGCATCATGTGGAAGGTAGTGTTTGGGGGAGAAGATAGCGCAGGTGGCAAGGAACCAGAAGGACAGCATGATGGCGGGGGGAGGGAAAGGAGATTTTTCCTGGCTGAGACTTATTTGCTAGGACTAGGCCACTTCTTGAATGCCTGAGAATTTTAGAAAATTCTTACAAATTACAGGTTGAAATCCCTGAGCAGCAGGGAAATGTTCTAAATTTGCACTGAGGCTCTTTCTTAGAGAATGGACTGTTCTTTGCTAAAAGGGCAGTAGAAAAGGAAGCATTTAGGCTATAAAAAGATGCTGGTTTCAGGGACTGGGAAACCCCTAAAATTCAGTCCTATAAAACACTTCTGCTAACGCACCAACGATGGCCTTGTTTCCTATATCTGAAATTTGCCAGGGCAAGACGGTGTCAAGATGCAGGTTCCCAGGCTAACAGACTGAACTCAGAATGCAGCTCCATGAGCTTTTAATGGGAATGAGGCGCAGGTATGATCTAGTCACAGTGAATCATTACAAAGAGGAAGACCTCTGCAATATTCTACTTTTCCTATCTTGGAGATGATCCATACTCCTTGTGAAATGTGGAGGTGAGGACAGGCAAGGCTACCTGGTATCTGGAGGTGAATGTCTGACCCATTTCTTCCACCATCTCCCTAACCACCCTACTGGTCAGCTGCGACCATCATTTAAACAAAATGGCGAGCCTAGCTAAAGACGTGTGTGTTTGTCCCTGACTCATAACATCCCAACGAAACCAGGTCCTGTTTTGTTTGTCCGACTGGGAGGCTACCTCCCAAGAGCACCCATTCTTCATCAGTAACTTCTGGCAGTAACATGGCAGGCAGGCCAGCATCGATGGGGAGTCAAGCTGTGTTTTGCAATGGTGGTACTTACTTATTGCACTGTCTGGGTATGATCCACGGCTACCATCACCATTCCTATGGCCACACCTGTAAGAACCAGAGGTTTGACAGAGTCAGCTGACTTCATTTTTAAGTTCCCCAAAGTACCAGCAATCAATTGGCTAACAGTCGATTGTGATCAACACACAAGGTAATTGGTAGGGGATGTTGTTTCTCCTGATGGGGTCACTGACTTGAAATAATTCTGGAAAAGGTGCTATCAAATGAAGCATTCGAGTACGACGTCTCTTTGCTTTTCTTTTTAACCTGTAGGACCACTGGCATGAAATAGGTAGGAAACCTCTTCAATGAGATATGGGGGATATGGTTTTTTCTATGTGTGCTCCCTGCTCCTCATAGGTTTTGAGTCTCCCTCATATGAAGAGCCAAGAGTCCAAATTTTTCGTGGTGGTTGGGGTGGGTTGAGGAGAGTGAAGACGTTATTAAAAAAAAACTTCCTCAAGCTCTTCCTCAAATGAAGATTTCTTCATTAAAAATTCTATATATGTATATATATATAAATATATGTGCATGTATACATATGTATGTGTACTAAGAGGTATGTGCCAACATGGGTTATATTTGAGATAGTTTACCCCATTTAATTAGGAAAAAAGCAGCAACTTTTCATAAGGTAGCCCTTCAAAAGGGTAGGAAAGGAAAAATATCACTAAAATTCTGTGCTTTCTGGGATACTGAAACCTAACTCTACTGCATTAGCCCCTTATGAGTCGCTGAGCAAAGTTTTCTTGCAAAACACGTAAAACCTGACCTGCCTGTATGTGTGCAAAAGGTGTGTCCTTGGAGACTGACCTAAGGAGAACAAGGCAGCCTCCGCCCATTCTGTCCAGCTCCTTCTGCATTAAGAAAGAGAGAGAGGGGGAGAGAGAGAGAGAGAGAGAGGCTCCAGCTAATATGAGTTCATGTCATTTTGAATGATTTCAATTAAAAGAAAAGAAAATTTTTTAGGCTCTTCTGCTGCTGGCTAAAAGAAGTGTGATTGTTTATTCATCCTGACCATTCACTCCTTTCCCTAGAGGTGGGTGTTTTGGAATGTCCCAGCATGCAGGACTGCATGCCTGTTCACCCCAGGACTCAAGGGCTGCATCAGCTCTGGAACCTTCCTTCCCAGCCATTACTGTGCAAGCAGACAAAGCTGGTTAGACACAAAAATCGTGCCCACAAAAGGGGGTGGGTGGAAGCCTCAGAAATGAGCCTCCCAAAGGCAGCCATCTGAGTATGGATGCCACAGAACTCCTCACCATCATGGACCACAACCATCCATGCTGAGAAAAGAGCTAATTTGCAGAAGATCTGCTTGTAAGGGCTTTGCTTTTCACTGCTCAGAGAATTCCAAAACCTTTTCAGAGCTGAGGGTCCTGGGAGGGGAGAGGGCAGTAATTTTTTCTAAAAGAACAATTTAAAGGGAAGGGGAAGATAAGGCAGGGCAAGCAAAGGGAAGACAGGCACGGCTTGCCATTTGGAGCAAGGGATGATGTGAGCAATTGTCCAGACAAATTCCACAGTCCAGGTGTGGCTGTAAATCGAGCATCACCCTCACATGTGGATAATCTGAATGGATTTATTAATCGACATAAACATGTTGAGAAAGGAGCACAACTGTTTCCCTTAAAAAAACTTTTTAAAAAAAGGAACGTCAAAAATCAAGTAAGTTGGTTTTTTGATTTAATAAAAGGCGTCCTAGAATTTGATCAGAAAGACTGACGGTGTTGTCTCCAGTCAAAACAGACCGGTAATAAACAGAATATCTTGACTGATGTCTACTGCCCCTTTCTTTAGCACAGCTAGGGGAAAAATCCCCTTTCCCCCACAAGTAAGGTTTCATTCCCACCCATACATCCTATTACGGTGGACCTGCAGGCATTCGCGACTCTACGGATTTATTTGGTGGCTCTGTGATATGGTTCCAAGAGGAAAAGATGGAGAAAAAGAACATCATTTTATTGGTGATCCATCACAAATGTGTATTTCTTTTAACACTGACAAGATGCCAGCCATGTTCACATTTCCTTTCTGAAAGTCAGCCCTAAAACAAGGAAGATTTTAGATTTTGTATTTAAACTGTGGATCTCTATTACAAGGAGTTTCCTCTCACTGTTTGTCCCTCAAATCTTACAGCACCAACATCTAAACTTGGAAGAAACCGGCTCCATGTGATTTTCCCTTTCCAAATGAATCCCAGAAAGTGAAACGGCTATTTTATTGTGGTGACTGGTCAAGCTATACCATGCTGTCCCTCTACAGGGCTACCAGCTGATTGAGAAGCCTTATTGTTACACATCAATATTCTCAAAAGTGTTAGTCATCATTTAAATAAACATGCTACTACCTAAGCCTCCCACTGCACCACTGTATGAATTTAATTCCTCTCCTTTGCCTTCTGTCTTCCATGCAGATGTAAGGCAACAGGGTGGGGCCATCCGAACTTCAGCCGCAACCAGCAAAACTCAATTATCAGCCCATATTTCTTTCTTCTATTTCTCCTTCTAAATACCTCTGAAATCATCCTGCTGTTCCAGAGGCATTCCTTCTAATTTTAGGAGATAAATTAAAATCTTTGTGGGGAGCCAAATTCTGTTGGTATGCACGTATGATGAGCAGGTACCTAGCTGAAGGTGACATGTTCATATGTTTGGTGGAAACCATTGGGGGTGGGGAGGATGAAAAGACAACGTCCTTGGAAAAGAATAAGTCTAGCTTTTTACAGACACCAAGTCCTCTCTGTACCTGCAGATAAGGGTCCACCACAGAAGCCTTGCTTGTCTTCTGTTAGGTCAAGAAGACTGCATGTCAGTTCAGCCAGGACCACCCAGCCCAGAGCAGACCAGGACCTAGAAGCCTGCTTCTGTCACACCCATTTTTTGCTAATCCTAGCTCTCCCATAATTTCTTTTTCCCTATCATCTTTTCCAGTTTATCAGCCAACTATAAGGTTGTGAGTTGAAGAGGCTACAAGAAAAGCTGATCAAAATAGCCCCAAATCAAAAAACTCCCTGACCAGAGAAGATTCAGGCTTAAGCGGGGAATTACTAAGCCTGTCCTTTCACTCAGAGTGCAATCCCATTAGGTCTTATTTCTTCCTCTATTGACAACTCCTGTTTCTTTCCTCTGCCTGCATTTTATCAGCCTGCCATTGCCTTCTGTGGCATATGACAAATCAAACTGGCCTTCCCTGGACTCATTCAAGGAAGATATTCCCTATTTCTTAGGACTCCTTTCTCCACTTAACTTATACTGCTGGACACACACACAGCACACCTATGAAAATATTGGGGGGTCGGATGGAAGACGGCAATAGGATAAAAGAGTCAAAAACTTAACGTGAAAAAAGTAGAAAGCAGATCGATTGCATGTAAAATCAAGGGCACAAGCTGGAGACAGTTAATTTTCCAAAACCTGAGTCTAAATCGTACTTTTCAAAGCATCCTGTCAAAATAACGGATATTTTCTACTATGTCAAACTTTCCAGATAAATAAGCAAGCTTGTCCTGCTGGGGCTTTCTATGATTCAGCACTTTCCCATAATGAGCCCAGCAGGAGTTCAAGGGGAGGAAGACATTTTCTGTGGCTTCTTTGGGGGTGTGTGGGTGTGTGTGTGGGGTGTGTGTGTGGGTGTGGGTGGGATGTGTGTTTTTAACTGCATACTTCTCACTGAGCTATCTGCATTCCTGCTGCTAGGAAGGGACCTCCTGGCATCCAAGGCTCTTGCTGCTGGGGAGGGGAAGAGAGGGCAGTCTCTCTTCCCAACACTAAAGAGGATGGCTTATAAGAGGTGGGGGTGGGTACCTTCACCCTACCCCCATGCAAAGAAACACACACACACAGTATCAAAGAAACACGACAGATTCCGAGGCTTTTAAGACCTAGAGAGCTCTAGAAGCTGTACAGAGATCATGGAGCGCTCCCCCTCCCCTTTTTACCGTGGAGGAAACTTCAATTCCACGAAGTAGAGGCACACGCCCAAAGAGCTCAGCTTAAGAAATTGGTGTCAAGGACCCTACCTAGGGCATTTTCAGCGGAGCCCTCCTCACCAGGCTTGGTTGCTACTAAGTAGCATCCCGGTGACACCCCCCACCCCCAGGCCCAAACAGGAGGGCATGGGAACTGGGGAGAAACAGCCAGCCGTACACTCACGCTGTCTCCCCAAACTTAGCACTGCGGTGCGGTCTGCGTTCGCCCCAACCCACGGAGGAAGAGCCGTGGGCGGGGTGGGATGCACCGGGGGGAAACCCGCGCCCCACCCACGCGGGCGACAGCCCCCAGCCAGCCCTTCGCGACCCGGGCTCACTCACCTGGAGCACGGGCGGTGAGGCGAGGCGAGGCGAGGCCAGGCGCGCGGGCAGAGGCTCCCCGCGGCGTGGGGCGGCGGGGCAGCGCAGAGGACCCCCCGGCCCCGGCTGGCTGGCGCGCGCGCAGGAGGCAGCAGCAGAATAGAGGGGCTGGCCGGGGAGGAGGGGAGAGCTGAGGAGGGGAGGGGGCGGCAGGGAGGCGGGCGCGTCCTCCGCATGCTCTGCGTCCTCGGCAACCTCAGCATCCTCAGAATCCTCGGCATCCCCAGCCTCCAGCCCCAGCCCCGGCCGCGGCCAGGGAGCGAGCTGCACAGAGCCGGCCCAGCGCGGGCGGGGGACTTTGTAACCGCGCAGGCAGTACCATCGCCCCCCGGACGCGCGGGGGGGGGCGGAGGCCGGGGGGGGGGGGTGGGGGGCCCGGGAGGCCGGCGCGCGGCTGGCGGTCAGGTGACGGCGGACCACCCTCCGCTGCGGAGGAGGGTGGTTCCTGCCCGAAAGGAGCCTCCCCCGGCCCACCCCCCCGGCGCGCTCTGATTGGAACTCCCGCATCATTAACATGCGAGAACCCGAGCCGGGGCCGGGCACGTGACGCGCGGGCTCCCCCAGCCCCGGGTGGATTCCGGCTCGCGGATTCCCATCCCGCCCCGCCCCCTCCCTCCTCCAGGTACCCCCTCCCCGGCCGGCTCCCCACCTTCTTGGAAAGCAGGAAGGGCATTATCCTGCGGCGCGCGCTAGGGGAACTCGCGCGCACGGCGGCGGGGCGGGGGCGCGGGCCGGGGTGCGGGCAGTAGCGCGCCCCGCCTCTGCTGCGAGCGGGCCGGCGTGCCCCTGCCCCCGGCCGGGGGGGCCACACGGCCGGCCCGGACGCGGATCCCGCCCCTCTTCCCGAATAAAGGTGGCCGCGGGGTGAGCCCTCGGCCCGGCATCGGGCAGGGAGAAGCAAGGGCTCCCCCACCTCCCCGGGCCGGGGCACGGGGGAGGCAGCCACGGCCTGCCCCCTCCTCCGGAAAGCCGGGTCGGGGTGGAGGCGGGTGTGCCCCGCGGGGCGGACTCGGTCAGGATCCTTTGTGGGTTCAAACAGTCGTAAAGGTCACATTAAAACCATTAAAGCTAGCGGGGCGAGAAGGGGCGCGCGGGGAGGTGGAGGGGAGCGGGACGGGGTCGTGAATCATTCCTAAAGATAATTGCTGTACGTATGGGAAGGAGAAGGAGCTCGGAGCGGCGCCGCTGGCCCCTCGGCGTCCTAAACCCGAATGACAACGGGGGAGAAACGCCTGCAGGAGCCGGGCGCTCGCGGGGCCGCCCCCTTCCGCCGGCTCCGGGCACTGGGGAGCAGAGGGAGAAGCCTGGTAAAAACGGCAGCCTTCGCAGCTCTGCCGGCGTCCCTGAGTAAGGTCACCCACACCAGAAAGTCAACGCGTGTGTGTGTACCACGTCCTCCTGTATCTCTGTGTGTGCTCCAGGTTCTCGTGTGTGTGTGTGTGTGTGTGTGTGTGTGTGTGTGTGTGTGTGTGTGTGTGTGTGTGTGTGAGAGAGAGAGAGAGAGAGCGAGAGAGAGTGATTAAAGTCGGATCTGGGAAAGAAGTCCATTTCCTGGCTTCTTTCAATCTTGCAGTAAAGGGATCGCAGACCATGCTAGGGCCCTGGAACTCTCCTAGAGGATTTCGCACCAGAGGATTTGAGATATGCCCAAACACTCCCCTCCAATCCCTCCACCCCTCACCCCACCCTCCCTCTAAGTAGGACTCCTGAGCCGTGGTTAGTCCAGTCCATTAGCAGCCGTGGTGGGCTAATTTAAGCTTCTCCCCTTCGGCTCCTCTCCACTTGAGCTTTCAGACGCAGTAAAATGCGCCTCACTCCCGCTATCGAGATTTTTGCAAACCCTAACCCCGACTTAAAATACCAGTGGAACAGAAAAGGGATGAATCCCTCCACCTTTCCCAAAACACCCCTGCTTGAGAAATTTAAAAAGAACCCATTGAAAACAAACTTGAAGATCCCAACCTTTCCCCCAGTTTTCACAAATCATCTATCAAAGGAACTTCTCAGGGACTTCGAGTCAAAGAATTGAATATGACTTCAGAAATGCAGGCGAGCCCCGCTTTCCCGGCGGCACCTTAGATTCAATGTTATCTACCCCCTCTGATTGCCCCGAGCTGGGTTGGGGTTCTGGAATACAATTTACACATTCCAGGCTACGCAGGCTCCCCTTTCCTCCTCCAGATCCCGAGCAGCCCTGCCTAGTGCCTGCAGTGAACTCAATCAACAAGCATTTATTAAGGGCCTACTATGTGCCAAACACTGCTACAGGCGCTGAGAGAGGGCCAAAACTATCAGAGGTGGCGGCGAGGGATTAAAAAAAAAAAGTATATTTTTAGACATGTTGGGATTTTCTTTTTAATGAGTGAGTCTAATAGTCACTATCGATCACACCAGAGTGGAATTAGCGTTAGAAATTAGAATTAAGGCTCGAAAGCAGAACGAGAAGCATGATCTTCAAAAATTTTTTTAAAAAATCATCTATGACATTCGAGTTTCTGGACCCTTCCTGCAAGCGGTCCCAAAGACCCGCGGCTGCTCTTTGCAATGGCGAGGGGAGGATTTACAGGGTTTTCTGCACTTGTTGCAAAGTGGGCGGATGAACGAGCAGTGAGACTCAAGTTTTCAGCTGTAATCGAGGTACCGAGTGTGGAAGAATAGACTTGCAAGCAGGCAGGCAGGCAGGCACGCACACACACACACACACACACACACACACACACACACACACACACACACACACACACACACACACGCCCACGCACGCTCGCCCACAAGAGGAAGGAAAGGCAATTGTATTCGGCCAGCAATGCAGGGCTCAGCATCCCTTGTTAGCTAGAACCCCTCGTGGTGGCGAGCTCTGGGAAGCAGGCAGAGAGCTGAGCTGAGCACTTTCTCCTGGGTAAAATAAACAAACAAAAAACAACAACAAAATAAAATAACAAAACCCCCAAAGGACTAGCGGCCCTTGGTGAGCGGTGACCCAAATCATCCTGAGCTCAGTGCCTTATGAATCAGGGAATTTCTAGACTCCTTGGTGCTGCTCTCATGATTCCTCTCAAGGCCAGTATCCCCAGCTCAGGGCTCTTCACTAAACAACTTCAGACCTCGGCTTTGGAGGCATCGCAGAGGTCAGACTTCTTTTTGCTGGGATGCAGTTGGACTGGGCTAGGGGCGTGACTGGGGTTTGCACAAGTCCCTTGGACAGACCGGCGAAACTTCGAGATGCCCCTTCCAGAGATGGTAGCGGGAAGGTCCTTTTTGAACAGTGACTATTGAGGGAGGAAATGAAGGTCACACCTAAAGGGTGTGTGTATGAGCCTTGTAGGGTAGGGGGCCCCAGATTCCAAGTCGCCTCTATTTTGCCGAGCTCCCTTTTCCCTAAATCAGTCATGAGTAGTTGGATTCCTGCACTCCTTAGCTTAGTGCACCCTCAACCGGCACATCAAGCCCCGCCCCCTTCACTGTCAAAGCACCCCAGAAAGATCTGGGAGTGGGTGCTTCTCTTTTAGAGGCAAATAAACCCAAGCAGATTTGACAAGATACAAGGTTCTACCCCACGATCCGTAGCCAGCAATCTCTGCTGTGTATCTGTGTCTGGCACATTGTAGTCGCATTTATTAAAATGCTTGTTGCTGCTGGTGGGGGTGGGGGTGGGGGTGATGTCCGTAACATTGCTTCCAGACGCTTTCTTTCCCGGGCGCTATTGACTGGGAGCTGCTAGAAGGTTTAAGAATGCTGGGTGAGGTCAGGAATGCCGACACCCGTAGCTTCCCAGTTGTGCCGCGTGCCCCTTTGGAATAAAACTACTCATATTCAAGGTGGCTCAGTGCTCTGCAATGAAAGAAGAGGAAGGGGCTAGAACCTGTCCCAAGCTTCCGTGGCAGGGGAGGGCCGAGGAGACTAGAGAGAAGCTCTCTGCGCTGGTTTAAACCAGAAAAAAAAATCCTTTCGCAGCGCCTCCCCTTCTCCTCCTCCTCCTCCTCCTCCTCCTCCCTCCCCCGCCCTCCCCCCCCAGTTCACAGGTTAACGTTTGCAAAGCAGCATCACCATTGGGTTGTAACTTGTGCAGGGCGGCCGCGTGCCTCGCGCTAGCCCCTCCCTCCCTCCTTCTCTTCCTCTTCCTCCTCCTCCTCCTCTTCTTCCTCCTCCTCCTCCTGCAGCCTCCTCTAGCCTGCCGCACAACCCAGCCCGCCCTCATCTTGCGCCAGACTCCCTATGCTGCAGCCCCGGCCCCTCCCTTCAGGCCGCCGCCCACGTTGCCTCCGTCCCTCTGCCACGCCCCGGAGGCACTAGGTTTAGGCACAGTCGCTCTCCTTGGCTCGGGGTCCTGAAGGCCAGGGGAAGTCCTTAAGTGAATGCAGATACGTGGATCTGCTCTGGGCCTCTCGAATGCCTTGGCTAGCATGTGGGCTCTATAGAGCGCACCCCATTAGCCCAGTGCACCTCAGGGCGCGTCCGGCGCGTCCATCCCGACCTGGCCTGGCCTGCTGGGCTGTGGCTGGGCTTGCTTGTTATCAGCCTTTCCCCACTCCTTTGGGCTTTTCCCCCATTTCATCCCCCGCCAGTCTGTAGATCTGGGTGACCCCCCCCCATCCTCTTTCCCACGCCTCTGAAAGTCGCCATAGTTGAGGACAGCTGCTGCCGAGGAGGCTGCGATGCTTGACCCGCGCAGGAGCAGCGGACGGGTGGCCGGACTTGGGGCCAGAGCCAGGACTGGGGGCAGGGTGGGAGGGGGAAGCTGGAGTGAGGAGATGGCTGCGGGACTCCTCCCAGCGAGCAAAGTGGGATGCCTCTCCCCCCGCTGTTCTCCTAGAGCCTGGGAGAGAGCCGAGGTATGGGAGGAGGGGTTCTGGGGAGCAGAGCCTGGCCTCCACAGGCAGAGCGGACTGTGCACTCCATTGCCCAGCGGATTGCACTGGGCACTCCAGGCACGCGTGTAGATGTGTGTGTGTGTGTGTGTGTGTGTGTGTGTGTGTGTGCGCGCGCGCGCACGCGCGCGATCTGTAGGTATGCAGGCATAACCCACTTCCCCCCTACCCCCCCGCGCCACCTATCCCTCCCTTTGTAGATTCCTTCCCCAGTCCCCCACGTTGGCTCCTCTGCAGTAAGGAGTCTCCCTTTTCCTTCCTTCCCTCTTTCCCTCCCTTCTCCCCTGTCTTTCCTCCCTTCTATTATCCATCCCGCTTCTTGGGGGATGGGAGAGGAGGGTGCTTCGCAGGAACACCCCAATTTGCGGCAAATCGGGGTGTTCCACTGAAAGGGGGGTGGCTTTTCGCGGGACTCCCGTTGGGCAGCTGCTTGACCGGTTTCGCTCAAGGTCGCAGGACAGCCCCAGGCCAATATCAGGCTGCGCCTCCGCCGCCTATCTCCAGCATTTCCCTTCCATACTCTCTTTACGGCATCCCTAGAGATGCTCCATCGAGCTGCCACTTTCTCTGGCGTCGCAGGTGTCTTTTATCCCTTTTGACTTCACTACACACCTAAGGCTCCGTTTATAGCTGCCCCCTAACCCTCCCCCCCATTGGGCATTTGTCAGTGTCCAAGAGCGCCCCAGAAAGCGAGGTGAGAGGAGAGAACTGTGGGTGATGAGCGGTTAGAGCTACTTAGCTTTAAGTACTAACAGCACATTGGGGAGGTCGAAACCAAGGCTTGGAAAACCTAAGGGAAACACCTCTTTTTCTCTTTTCCTCTTCCCCCATCCCTTTTAAAGAGAGTGTTTGATGAAGTGTCTGTTAACATTTTGGGACTTGATAATTACTGGCAATTAACAAGAGTAAAAATCAGGTTCCCCAATAAAACGGTTACGGTTTGAAGCCACTTCGATGATTTGCTGCTAAGATAAAGGTACATGTTTGACAATTGCCAGTTGTTCACTCTCTGGGTTTGATTCGCCACGAAGAGCAGTCCATGTCCAGAATGGGGGATCTTGGTTCATTCAGGAGTTCCCCTACATGGAATGCAGGATATTTCCTCCCACCATTAAACAGTGCAAGTGAAAAAAAAAAGGCATTGTATTATGTGACATCTCAAGGATTCCTGGCAAGAAACTGCATCATCATATTCCCTGGCTCTTTCTAGAGTAACAGAAGATGCTGTTGGGGGACAGTCACCAGCAGCCTTGACACAGGCTTTTCCACGGAGGCTCTGACTTAACTTTGCTCACCTTCATGGGTCACTCAGTAAACAAAAGTCAGGCACTTGGATGATGAGAAACAAAAGTCGAGATGAAAGGGTCTCTGGCTCAGGGGCTCTCCATGCAATAGAATGCCCTCTCCCCCAAGTGCAAGGAACAGATTTAACATTTTAAAATATACAGAACCAAAAATAAAATTCTTGGTCTTCAAGGGACGGAGAGGAGTATTTGGGGCCGGGATGCGGTAGGGAGGGGGGAAGGGGAGAAGATAGGAGGAAAACTTTATAGCTACGCATTTTTTTTTGTCTACAGAACTCTTCTTTTTTAATTCCCACCCGAGACTTCAATGAGGCTACAGTAAAAACTGCCCCATGTTCGTCCATAATGTTTCTTTTTAAAGAATCCTAGGGTCCCTGCCCTAGTGAGAGTCCTATGGCCTCTCACACCCACCCAAATAAATTTCTCTCATTGTTTGCCTTGGGCTCCAGAATTGCTGGTTTCTAGAATCCTAGACAGAGCTGGGAGGGACCTTGGAGGCCAGGTAGTCCATTCCCCTCATTTATAGCCAAAGAAGGAAATATCAAACCCTTAGAAAGGGTAAAGGACTTGTTCATACTTAAACAGGTATGATTTGAACACAGGTCCTTGCTGTCTTCCTGCCACTTAGAGCCTATGCTTCTGACCTACCCCCTTCTGCTGGTTTGCTTCCTCCTCAGTGATCTGTTTCATTCTTCTTTGGTCTCTGCTTCCAAGGCTTCTCATCAGCCTCCTCCATCCATTGTTAGACCCTTTTCAGCTGTTGTTCCTTCTTTCTTCATCTTACTATTCAACATCTTGAAAATGTAGCCTGTGTCCAGTGCTTCCACTTCTTCACAGCCCCTTCACATCTGCATTCTTGCCCACCACTCCACTAAAGCTTGGTTTCTCCAAGTTCCTTCCTCCTCCCTAGACCTCTGTAGCTTGATGCTACTAACCTTGGCTTTTAACCACACACTTTCTTCCCCCTTGGCTTCAGGGGCATTATAATTATCATCCACTCTCTCGAACCAATTCTCTTCATCCTGGAAATCTATAATTCTGTTATGTTACTGTCTCTCTGGTCCCCATTTTCTTCCTGTCCTTCAGTCAGTCAGCAAACATTAAATGTGCCGGGCCCTGTCCTAAGTCCTCTCCATCTAGAACTTACATGTTGATGGGGGAAAGCAGCTCTAAATATTTAGGTACATATAAAAAAACAGAGTAAGTGGGGAAGGTGCTAGCATCTGGGGAGGAGAAGGAGGGACTGGAAAAGGGGCAGCAGGTGAAATTTGAACTGAGTCTTGAAAGAAGCCAGAAAAACTAGAGGTGGAAGTAAGTGTTGCAAGGGGATATTGTTGGTGCTAAGGCAGGGCAAGGGGAGATGGGCAAGTAGGTCAATGTCGTTGGGTTGTAGGAAGGGGCCATTGACAATGGCATAGTAGGTCCTCTATAACTGTCCCATGAATCAAGGGTTTGACTCCTCATTCCCAAACCTGTACAATTTCCACTTGACTATGCCACCACCCAGCTCATTAAAGGCTGCTCATTAACACATCCTACTCATTAGGGACTAATGATACATGGATGAATTGATTTTTGATTGCAGAAGTAATAGGGAGCCAGTGCAGTTCACTGAGGAGAGGGGGGTAACAAAATCAAACCCACACTTCAGAAAAATCACCTTGGCAGTTGAATGGAGGATGAATGGGAGTGGGGGGTAACTGAGACAGGGAGACCAATCAGAGGCTAGTTAAACAGTCCAGAGGAGAGGTGATGAAGTCTGTACCAGGGTAATAACAGAATGAATGTAAAGAAGGGATATTTATGTGTATGTGTGTGTACACATATACATACACACATACATGTATACATACATACACATATACATACACATGTATGATATAAACATTAAAATGACAGATGAATTGGATATGTTGGGTGAGAGAGATTGAGGGACTGTGGTTGTTACCAAGGTTGTGAGCCCAGATGATAAGAGGATTGTGGTTCCCTGCACAGTGATAGAGGGGAGGAGAGTTTGGGGGGTAAAAACAATGAGCTCTGTTTTGGACATAATGAGCTGGAGATACCCACGGGATGTCCAGTTTGAGTGGTCTATAGGACATCCAGTTTAAGGGTCAGTAATATGAGTTGGTTGCTCGAGTGAGAAGGAAAAGAAAAGGGACCCTGGAGAAAATCTTGGAGGGATTCCCCAATAGGTAAGACATTTGTGAAGATCCAGAAAAAGAGAGTTAGGAGAAGTGGTCAAATGGACGGAGAAAAACCAGGAAGACCAGGAGGAGCAGGGCATGAATGGTGTCAGATGTTGTTGGGAAGTTACAGAGAATCAGGACTGAGGTTTGGCAGTTAAGATACTACTGGTAGCTTTGGGGGTTGGACTTGGTGGCCTCAGACATTCCTTCCTGCTCTAAATCTGTGACCTTATGAATGAATGAATGAATGAATGAATGAATGAATGAATTGGTAGATGGATGAATGAATGAATAAATGAATGAAAGAACAAATGAATGGCTGAATGGGGAGGAAAAAGATATTAGAGAGTTATACTAGCATCTATGGTGTGAAGGGCACTTTACAAAAATATTCTCTCATTTGATCTCATCCACAATGCTGAGGAGTAGGTTCATTATTCTGTTTCATAGATATAGAGACAGATGTCTGTCTTCATGGAGACAGACGGCAGTTTAAGTGAATTGCCCAAGGTCACACAGATGGTAGGATTTGAACCTAGGTCTTTCTGACTCCAGGTCCAGCAGCTCTATTCCCTGAACCATCTCCCCTCACCAGAACTTTGGAATCCCTTCCCTTTTCTTAACTTCATAGACAATATCAAATACAACCTCTCCCCTTTCCCCAAAGCCACGGGGCACTGTAAAATCTTGTTCATCTTAAGCCTTACTCATTAATATTCTGAAAACCAAAGCTTACTGGCATGTTTTCCATGGCTGATCTTAAATGCTTTTTCTTGGAAAAAGTGGGCTTCCCATTTGAGCTATTTCCAAGGCTTTGGGGGCCTGAACAATGCCCTGTTTAGATTTAGAGTGTGAATTTGTGGGGTGGTGATTTAAAAAAAAAACAACTCAAAACTGGATGGTAAACCTTCTGACTTGCCATATAATTAGTCCCTAATGAGCAGGATGTGTTAATGAGCAGCCTTTAATGAGCTGGGAGGTAGCATAGTCAAGTGGAAACTGTACAGGTTTGGGAATGAGGAATCAAACCCTTGATTCATCAGACAGTTATGGAGGACCTACTGTGTGCTGAGCAGTGGGCGAATATGAGGCTGGTCACTACCTACCCTAACTTCTTCTTTGGGCGGCTAGCGGGTACCAGAATGCACAGAGCACTGGACCTAGAATCAAGAAGATCTGAGTTCAAGTCCAGATTCTTGAATCTGTGTGGCCCTGAGAATACCTCTTAACCTCAGTTTTCCTCAGTTTTCTCGTCTGTTAAATGGGGATGATAGCAGCATCTACCTCCCAGGGTTGTTGTGGGGATCAAATGAAATAATAATTGCAAAGTGCTTACTTAGCACAGTGTTTTGGCACACAGTTGTTGCTGTATAAATGTCCATTCCCTTCTCTACCCATTCTTGACACGACCTTTCCTCATTTCTACCTTGCAAAGCACTTTGTCATTCCCCCATTATACTTTCATTGGTACAGAGGAAAGACAGTGTCTCTGGAGTCAGAGGCTTCAGGATGAAATCATGAATATGATACTTATCAGCCATTATTTCTTCACCAGTAAAATAAGGGTGAAGGAAAGCTGGTAATAGACCAGATGCCCATCTTACTCTGCATCTGTGATCATGTGACATTAACAAGATTATTGATTGCAGCATTGTAAAGATTCCTAAATGAGATTCATAATCACTCAGAAGAGTTTGGCTTAACTATCCACACAGGAAAAGCCAAGTGGATGAAGAATGTCTGTTGTCCAAACTATGCTACATAATTAGATGGACAACTAACTTAGCATGTCTATAAGTATGTGTAAACACACGTATGTGCAATATGTGCACACTACATGTATCTCTACATATATCTACCAGTATATATGTGTATATAAACATATGTGATTATATGTCATATTTCAGTTTCAGATTATATATAAATATATCATATAGGCATGCATAATGTATTAATATATTATACACACATAAACACATATGTCTATATAACACACGTGCATGTACAATACATATGTGTATATACAATGTATATATTATATGTAATAATACACACACATATATATAATATATATCTATGCAAGAGATGAGATGGTGAGATATGGACAGTCTGAGATTAGGTGGAAGGCACCTGCCCATTGGGCAAATACATGGGATAACATGGACAAAACTCACCTAGGACAGGCATAAATGATTTGGGATTAGCATTGCTGAAGAGAATCTCACACAGATGGGAACACTGATTTCCTTGAGTGTTGTGGGATAGTCATTTGTTAATTGTCACATCCTCATACTAGACTGTAAACTCCACAAGGGCAGGAATCATGTTTTATCTCATTTTTATGTCTCCTCCAGTGGCTAATGCGGTCATCTGTATGGCATTGAGTGAAGTCTGTTGAGTTGAAATGCATTGAATTGAAATCCAATTTACTATCCATTAGTGGGACCGTGGCGACTTACTTGATCACCAACCTGTGTATCTGTTTCTCTACAAGTCAGGAGGAAAAAAATAACACTGCTCTCTTGGAAATGTAGAAAGAAAGATGGCTTTAGACATTAATCATTGTCGTTATTATTTTTACTGAATTCCTGACTTAACTTCTTGGATTAAAAATAGAACATATCATTATTCGTTGCTTGTAGCATAAAACTTGCTGAGATTTCAGAGACTTGCTGGATTTTCTGCAGTTCTGAGCTCTCTGGACCTGAAGAGCTCGGTGGGACATTTCCAGGCCCAGGAGGCCATGAGCATCAGGATCTGGGACGTATTCTCTGCCAATGAACCAAGTGAAGTTGTTGGGGAGCCTCCCAGGTATTAGAAGTGGTCATGAGAACCCGCAGGAGTACCTGGCATTGCTCAGTAGCTGTGTTCCTGGAAAAGTGAAGCAACAATTGAATTAGGGAGGAATTTGATCATTTTAAATACACCAGGGGAGCAGGCTATTAAAAGGAGGCCTGTGGGGGATGTCTTTTGTACACTGGAAAATCCTTTCTTGTAAAGTAAATAATTGTCCCTGAATTTGTCTGTTTTGAAGGCTAAGGTTTTTGTTCATTGAGCTTTCATCCAATGAAACATATTTATTTTTTAAACCATAGAATAGATTTTCCTGCTGAAATATGGAACACTTTGGAGATTTATTTTAAAGAGGAAAAGACCATCCTAGATAGAAAGAGTGAACACAGGCGAGGCTGTCATTGAACTCCACATGTAGAAATAGGTGTTTAGATTTTATTGCCCCTTCTAGATTGGAAGCGTGCTGAGGGTAAGGACAGAATCTTAGTCACATTTTTAAAAGGTCCATTTCAGTGCCCAGGATAGTGCCATGTGACCATGCCACTCTTCTGCTCAGTAAGGTCCAGTAGTTCCCTATAGGTGCAGTCTCCCTTGTTACGCACTTCAACCATTTAGAAGTGAGCCCCAACTTTCCTTGCAAGTTTCATTTTAGGGGTGGCTAGTTGGTGCAGTGAATAGAGCCCTGGTAGTAGAGTCAGGAGGACCTCAGTTCAAATCTGGCCACAGATGCTTGGCACACTAGCCACGTGACTTTGGGCAAGTCACTTAACCCCAGCTGCCCTCCAAAAAGCAAAAATGTAAAAAAGAAAGGCTTATTTTATATTACTCCTTTCATGCATTCTCTAGACTGACCAGATTGTCCCTCTAGCTATTTCTCATCATGGACTCTCTCCATCTCCTGTCTCTGTGCCTTTGTAGGAGTTAGCCCCAAAGCTGGGAACTGTACTGCATGGTCAATCCTGACCCCTAGGATCTCTTGTTTAGAACTCTTTTATGACCCACTCCCCCTGTTTTGTGTTACCTGGAACTACTTAATAATGGCTTGAGTCAAATCAAAACCAGGAGGTATTATTTTCCATCTACCCATTCATCAATCCTTCTATCCATCTACCAATCCATCTATCTACCCATCAGTTCATATATTCATCTGTCCATCCATCCATCTATCCATCCATCCATCCAACTGATTAACCCTTTTTTATTAAGCATCTTACTATGTGACAGGCACTGTATTAGGCACTAAAGATATAAAGGCAGAAACCATAACAACCCCTATTTGTAAGAGTTTCCATTCTGTTAGGGAAAGACTCATATGCACAGAAAAATAAATGCCAACTGAAGATGAGGTAAGTTCAGGTGTGGGCAGGGCTAATGCTAGAGGAATTGGTTCAGTTCTCCGAAGGGAGGTGACACCTGAGCTGAGCCCAGAGGGAAATAGGGATTCCATGAGGTAGAGGTAAGAAGGGAGAACATCCCAGGCCTGGGGAGAGCCTAAGGTAGGCAGACAAAACAGTGATTGTGAACAGCCATCCTGTGAGTCCTGTGAGCCTGGAAAATCAGTTTGGGGCCGAATTGGGAAGGCACACTTTATCCTCCAGGCAGGAATGAGCCCTGAGTTCTTAGGTAAACTCAGAACCCTACATACCTCACCAGATTCTACCTTGTCAACATCCATTCCCCTCCTGGACTTTCTGTTTTTCTAGGCTTTGCTACCAGGATGATGCCTCAGCAGCTGTCTTCCTTTGAAGCTTTCCTGAGATCCTGGGACCTCCTTACCCTGTAATTCTACCCACCCCTGCAGCCTTCTCACCCTGGAAAATCCCTCCTCCATGCCAGCTCCATTGGTGAGCTCTGATATGGACCTCTGTTTTGGGAAGGAGACCAGGCCAACCAGCCTTCCTTCCCCTCCCCATTCTGCTTCTGACTCTCTGGGCTTCAACAGCATTCCCCTGTGCAGGCATCTGTCCTCTTGCCTACTTTTCAGGCCCATTAGAATGTAAGCTCCTTGAGGGCAGGGACTGATTTTTTAAAAGTTTATTTATTTGTATCACCATCCCTTAGCTTGGCATCTGGCACACTGTGACTGTTGCCTAGTGAGAGTCAGGGGCAGGATTTAAGTACAAATAGCACTGAATCTCAGACTTGGAAAGGCTTCAGAGGCCACTTAGTCTAACTGAGACCTAGAACAACTGAGACCTCTCTATATCATGCTCACCAGGTGGTTTTCGAACCTTTACCTAAGGGAGAACCCACTACCTCCTCAGGCAGCTATCATTGCTGGAGGCTTTAGCTTATATCAAGCCTAAATTTCCCTACTTGAGTCATCTACCTGTCACTTCTAATTGCGCCTTCTGGGTCCAAACCAAACCAGTCCAATGGCTTCTTCATGAGACAGTCTTTCAGATACTTTCAGATAGTTCCTATATGACCCTGAGGCAGCTACCTCCTTGATCTTGTCTCAGCCTAAAACAGAATGAGTTGTTTTAGTTGCTGATTTACACAGAATCCACTAAGATCCTCAGATCTTTGTCAGAAAACAGGCATCTAGTCCTGTTGTCCTATCTCCTGACCTCCAGACTAGTGCTCCATCCATTATGCGTTCCGAGCTCTGAATGAATGCACCTTCTGTTTCTTCCTCCAGTGACATTTTATGAACTGTAAGAGGAAAAGCAATGTAATGATCAGTGCTGAAAACAGCCCAAGGGGCAGGGTGACCTTACCTGTCAGGAAATGCCTAACAGTTGCAACCACAACTCATTTCTGGGATGAGATTTTTCTCACTGTCAGGATCTAACTCAGGCTGGGGAAGGTGCTGGCGAGTGGTCAGAGATCTGTGGCAAGCATCACTGTAAGGTTCAGTTCTGACCATCTTCCCAAAGCATGACCAAGATGTACCCTGGCCCTCCAGAGGATGCCCGTGCATGAAACCAGAAGGTATGGCAGCCACAAAGATGCCTCTGCCATGGTTTTACAGGTACCTCTGGTGCTTGGGGTAAGGAGTGGAGAAATGGAAGGAGGAAGAGACTCCTGGCCATCTTCCTGGGATAAATTCTGAAAAGTATGCTGTAAAGAAAAAAGCCTTAGCTTGGGAGGGGAGACAAAAGATTCAGGCTCTAATTAGTGTTCTGGTGTTCAATTTAATAAACATTTATGAAGCAACTACTTTGTACCAGGATGTACCACTTTGTACCACTGTTGGAGGTGAGAACTAGTCTTGGAGTCAGGATGTCTTGGGTTTGAGTTTGCAACAGGTTGACCGTTTGACACTGGATATGATGTGATTTCTCATTGTCCTTTATGATTGTCTAAGATGATAAATCACAGAGAAAATGCGCATCTGCACAGGTAGAGAGAATTTCCTTAGTGAGAGTTCCTTTTTACCAATGAAATCATAATTCTGGTCCTTGAAATTTGAACCAGGTGGTGGTTCTAGGTACTTGCTAGGTACAAGGATGCATGTCCAAACATGAAACAGTCCCTGCTTTCAAGGAGTCTACATTCAAGTGGAGAGACAGCAGGCACCCATGATGCATATGATGGAATCTCTCAGTAACTATTGGACAAGGATGAACAAGCCACTTAACTTTCAGGACTCTCAGCTTCCCTATGTGTAAGATGGTCACAATACCAATATGACCTTGTCACCTAACACCCTCCCCCCCACCCCGAGGCTTCCTCTGGATGTCTCCTTTGCCCAGAAGACAAGAAATTGGAGGGCAGAGAGAAGGCTACTGGATTTGGGAACCTTAGAGAAAGCAGTTTGAGGAGGGGTGAGGTCAGATGCTGGATTACAAGGGGTTGAGAGGTGGGTGGAAAGGGAGGGAGTGGAGGAAATGAGAGTAGCTTTTCTTAGAAGTTAGACAATGCAGAGGGGACAAGATCTAAGCAGATAGCTTGAAGACATGACAAAGTCGAGGGAAGATTTGTTAAAGATGAGGAGGCCAAGGTATGCCCTTAGCCCTGCCCTCTGGGGCCAAGCAGAACTGCCTGAGTCAGTCTTCCATAGGACATCTCTTGGAACATGTGAAGAAGGTGCTCATGTCCTTCCAGTCCCACCCAAACTCTTCTCCCAGCTAAGAATCCCCAGTGCCTTCACTTAATCCTCATATAGCACAGCCCTGCCCCCTCACTATCCTGGTCATTTAGAAAAGATTTCATTGAACACCTCTGGGCTTCTCAACGCTGTTCTTTTGTGATTTTAATATGCAAACCTTGGTTTTTGATGTCTCGAAGGGCTTCGATTGGGCAACAACTTTGAAAATGCCTCATTCTTGTTCTCATCTATATTCATGTTGTCTCCCCCATTAGACTGTAAGCTCCTTGAGGCCAAGGGCTGTCCTTTGCCTCTTTTTGTATCCTCAGTGCTTAGCATACTGCCTGGTACCTGTCGTTCAGTTGTGTCTGACTTATCATTACCCTGTGGACCACAGTGTGCCAGGCCCTTCTCTCCTCCACTATCTCTGTCAAAGCTCACATTCACTGTTTCCACGACACTATCTATGGGTCTCATTCTCTGCCCTTCACTTTACCTTTTAACCTTCAAACTTTATCAACATTGGAGTCTTTTCTAATGAATCCTGTCTCCTCATTATGTGGCAAAAGTAAGTTTCAGCTTCAGTATTTTACCTTCTAGTGAATTGTATGAATTAATTTCTTAAAGCATTGACCAATTTAATATCACTGTCCAAGAGAATCTCAAAAGTCTTCTGCATCACAATTTGAAAGTGTTAATTCTGTGGTACTCGGCTTTCCTCATAGTCCAGCTCTCGCACTCATACTGGAAAAACCATAGTTTTGACTCTACAGACCTTTGTTGACAAGGTGATGTCTCTGCTTTTTAGTGAGCTGTCCAGATTTTCCATGACTTTCCTTCCAAGGGGCAGGTGTCTTTTAATTTCATGGCTGTGGTTGCCATTGGCAGGCATCTTTGTGCCCAAGAATATAAAATCTCACAATGCTTCCATTTCTTCTCCCTCTATTTGCCAGGAAGTGATGGGACCTGTTGTCGTGATCCTAGTTAGGGATTTAATAAATGTTTATTGATTGACTGATTATCTCTACATACTGTTTCCAAGATTAATTCATTCATTCATATCATGCCTACTATGTTCCAGGCACTGTGCTAAGTGCTGGGGATACAAAAAGAAGCAAAAGACAGCCCCTGCCCTCATGGAGCTTATATTTCAGTGGAGGAAACAAGCCAAGTATGGAAAGGCAAATAGAAAATATATACAAAGTAAGTAGGGTAATTGAGGTATGACTAGAAAAGAGGGCCAATCAGTCTCATAGCCAGAGAGGGGGACAATAGATGAGCCATCCAAGTGTCGTTCCAGGACCAGTGCAGCATGGCCCAGTGGAGAGAATTAGAATCATGACCTGGGTGCAAACCTCCGTTCTACTACTTCACCTCACAGGAGACTTTGGTCAGGTCATATAACCTTCCCTCTAAAATTGCCTCTGGTTTGTCGTGGGTGGGTGTATAAACTCCTTGAGGGCAGGGGCCATATTTTTTACTTTCTTTATATTCCCTGAACAAATGCTTAATTTAATTTGTATTTGTGTGAGAAAAATATCCATCAGTTTTTGTTGATTGACAAAAAAAGAATGGGTGGGAAGAGGGAATGAAAGGGAAAAAAACTTCCTACAAAACCAGGGTCCTAGTATCTGAGGATTCAAAGATGGCGGTGATAAAGATGGCAAAGAAAGAAAGAAGAGAATGGTGGAGGAGGGGGAAGAAATTGGAACTGAGAGTGTGAGAGGCAATGCTCTCCTCCTCAGCATCCCAGTGTGTTCTCATCCACTGGCTAAGAAACACTAATTTAAACTGCCAAGTCAGCTAGCCAGCTAGCTAATCAGTCAAAAAACATTAATTGAATATTCACTGTGAGCAAGGAACTGTATTCTGCCTAGGGATGCCTCCTTAATGAATCATTTTAACAAAGAAACAATCACCTTGGAGCTGGTCCACTCTCCACACTATTGGGTCCATATCATAGGTAAGTTAGGGCCAAGGAGAAGCTCATTATTATTATTCCATAGGAGATGCAAAGCCGTTTGAACTGTTCACTGGCCTCATCTAGTTCCTCCAGAGGAGAGACCTCATTAGCACAACAGTGATTTTATTACTAAAGTTTTGTAAATCCAGTTCCTAAGTCAGAAAAGGTTAAATGCACAAATATAGGTAATAAGCATATACTTTCTTATATAATTTTCCAATGAACTGCAATAGCAACTCAATTTAATTCTACAAACATTTACTAAGTGCAGACTATGGGCAAGGCACTGTGTGATGGTACTGGAATTATAAACATGGGAACTAAGAATAGTAACCTTCTCAAAGTCTAATCCATTGTTATGAGTTATGAGGGGGCAGCAGCCAAGGTGAAGGAATGCCAGCCAGGCGATATGGGGACTCTGTGAGCCCTGAGACCACTAGGATAGCAACAGGAACCTTGAAATGCCAGCCATTTGGGTTCTGGTGATTGCTCCGATTGGGTTGGCACACTAACCAGTGGGACGCACCTGCTGGCATGTAATGAAGTGAGTGACAGGTGCTTCTTTGTGGTAGGTAAGATACACCAGAACAAATTACAAATCTCAATACTCTACCTGCTGGAAATGCTTCAATCCAGATGAAGCTAGCCCCTAACATGGACAAACCACGGGTATGCATGAAATGGACTGAAGATATGAGTGTTGTCATTCTGTGCTGATGCTACTATGTAGAACTATGAGAAACAGACCCCACTGACTTTAGACAGAAGCTTCACTTTGCTTTTGTTGCTAATACCCTTATCTCTGAGTAACGCAACAGCATTTTGCTGACCATCCCAGAGTATGCCTATAAAGTAACTTTATCACTAAGCCTAGATATTAATCAGTCACTCATCAAGCATTTGTTAATAACTTTCAATCTTCCAGGCACGGTGCTAGGTGCTAGGGATGACTAAGAGATTAAACAAAGAAATAAAGAAGTTACCAAAATCTGAAGGGAGAACCTGAGGCCATTGAAAATCTTCACTTTAGAGAATTCCAGAAATTCTACCTGAAGACAAAAGAGATGCCAAGAGTCTTAACTACCCAAAGATGGGCTTCAGATCCAGTCCTTCCTGTGCACTAGCCACTATGCCATTAAGATGCTCCAGAAGGCATGTGACCATGAGACCCATGTCTCAAAGGATTTTGAAAAGGAGATGGGCATTCTTAGACAGGAATTTTTACATGCTTTTTTTTAGTTTGGTAGTATAAAACGAGCTAGTTGACCAACTATGCCAAAACAGAATAATTCAGAAAAGACAGCATTTGCTATTACCATCATGAATGAATACTTTCTCTGACAGCATTTGACAGAATGTGTCAAAATATGCCAGTTAATGCAGCAGTTAGAACCATAGGAAGAAGGGTGGAGCTATCAAGAAATACTTCTTCAGATGTCAAACATGATCATGCAAAAGTGACTTGAGGGAGCTATTGAAAAATCTATGGAAAGACATGGAAAATGACATCAATATGTAACTATATGCATAGTTGAAGACTTGAAAGACATATTGCCCAATTAAAAGCAATATAGGTAACAGAATTTGGAAAACAAAGGTAAATCAGAAATTCTACCTTTCCTTAATTGGCAATTAAAGCAAAGTTTGAAAAAAAAGTTAAGCAACAAAAGGAATAAAAACTATTCAAAGAACAAAAATAATTCGGCACCAATAAAAAACTTAACAGATTCTTAAGAAACAAGGAACTTAAAAGAAAGAAAGAACCCAAGAAAAAGGAGGAGGTGGAACATTTCTGGTTGTTTATTTAGAGCAAAGAAGGCATGGTGTTATTCAAGTGTTCATTATTTCAAAAACATTATCCACATTGAACTTTGATTTCAGAGTGCCAGTAAGTCTCTTAACATACCAGCTTTCTCCTTGATTGCTTTATAGTCAATATGTCTTGGCTAGAGAAGTATTTTTGGTATTTTTGGGGTAGTTTTGGTATTTTTCAGAATTGCTTTTGGCCATCAGTTTAATTTGACCTTCAGATTCAATTATGTAGACACTTATGCTTCCACGGATTGGTAGAAGACAAATCCTTATATGACATATACTAGCCTCAAAATATCCTTGAGAATTCAAAGAATAAATGAGGAGGTTCAAAATTTCAGAGCAAGATCATAAACCCAACTGCTGCTGAAAATCTCTTGTATAGCACACCTATCCATAAAAACTCAAGTTTGTAAAAGATAGTGCTATCCCAAATAGTCATAATTTTCAAGCAGTGCTTTTAAAATAAAGACATAGCAGAAGAAATCAAAACCTCGTGTGAACAGATGAGGTACATATGTTCATCATATTGTCTGCTGCTGGAATTGTATTGAGCACATTTGTGCAACTACAAAATGCAGTTATTTTATCCACTTGTGCAAGTCTATAGAGCATTAAATATAAAAGAATGGTTAGTAGGATAGAAATTTGCTTTTAGAACTATTTGTATTTCGACTCCATTGAAGCTATGAGAACTTTCAGATAATTAATCATAATAATTATGAAGACAAGAAAAAGAGGAGGAGGAGAAGGAGGAAAAGAAGAAGGAGGATTAGAGGTGGAGAAAGGGAAGGAGAAGAGGAGGAAAAGAAGGAGGAGTAGAAGAGGATAAGGAGAAGAAGAAGAAGAAGAAGAGGAGGAGGAGGAGGAAGAGAATTGTTTAGCACCAGATGAAGCCTCTGAAATGGCTGAGATCTAAGAATGTAAGTAAAAGGCCCTCCATGAGTGCTGTCCACTTGAAGTCAACCAACAATATATCGATAAAGGAGCATCAAAAAAGTACCTGAGCCAACTGGATTTATTTATGGAAGCAGAGGGGTTCATGATGGCCACAGAAGATAAGGCCGTTGCTCCGCCCCCCCCCAACATAGAAAGCTCATTCTTGTAGAGCACAGACTCAGAGATTGATGTAGATTTTAAAAGGGAGCTGTAGAATGTGTATTTTATTGTTTTAGGTTGCAAAAATGTAGTAGCTACCAAATAGAAAAATGATCACTAAAGCAAACTCTTAAAGTCCAACCAAGGAGCCAGAATATTCTTCATAAACTGACAGATGATAGAAGCATTGCTGCTGCACTACAGATACAAAGCCCCAAACGTCCTTGGGACTTGAACAAATAAGCAGCCTTGGAATCATAACATTACTATAGGCAGAATTGCCCTCAGTCTCTTGGTCATGTCACTGATCCACAGAGATTTAAGAATTTTTAAAAAACAGATCCTATTATATTGAACATGTAACCTCCAAATAGCATGGAATAAAAATGCTCAAAACCGAGACCTTGAAAAAAGTCATCAAAATCCTTAGGGAACAGAAAAAGGAGAAAGACTGTATGCTTCTGGGATAGCCCATGCATCTTTCCTGTGATCCTGTCTACCACAGGAATTGTCCTGAAAATGCTTTTAGTGAGCCTACAGAAGGTGAATTTACATTCCACAGAATCACTTGCATTCAATAGCAAATACTATTTTATCTGCTAACCCAATGGTTCACCCAACGTCAGACCTGATTCGTCCTCAGACTGTTTCTATCTAAACTCCATCAAACATCAAGATAGGACTGAAACAAGAATGATGATGACCCAGGAATGCCTTCTCTTTACATCACCTTTCAAAGTTCCCAAAACACTTTCTGAGGGCAGAGGCTGTGCCTTCTCTAAACTTTGCATAGTAGGTGCTAAGTGAACATTTGTCAGGAAGACTGACTTCCTTGGTAGAGGGAATTCCTTCTACCATTTCATGTCTATACAACAACCCAAGAGGGCTGCCTAGAGAACACTATGGGTCACACAGCTGGTCCACATCAAAGGGAGCTTGAATCAAATTTGTCCTGAGGCCAGCTCATTACGCCTTATTGCCTGTCAAAGACTTGTTACCTGGCAATTTCCAATCACTTTCCAAAACACCTTCCAGACATTATCTCACTTGTATCTCTTAACAACCCCGTGAGGAGTTCCTCCAGGAATTACAATCCCATTTTAGAGGTGAGAAAGATGAGCCCTAGAAAGGGCAAAGAATGTGTTCATGGTCACACAGTTACTTGAGGTCAGAGAGTGGCTTCAGACCCAGGTCTTCTGTCCTCTGGGTCCAGCATTCCTTCTATTATATAATGCTGTCTCTGACATTTACAGAGCATGTCTGAGTGACAAACATTCATTGGATTCTCAAAATAACTCTGTGTTGTAGGTGCTTTTGTTTGGTTGTGTTTGACTCTTTGTGACCCCATTTGGGGTTTTATTGGCAAAGATACTAGAGTGGTTTGCCATTTCCTTCTCCAGATCATTTTACAGATGAGGGAATGGAGGCAAACAAGGTTAAGTGACTTGCCCAGGGTCACACAGCTAGTGTCTGAGGCTGGGTTTGAACACAGGAAGATGAGTCTTCCTGATTTCAAGCCCAGCCGTCTATCCATCATGTCCCTTAGCTGCTGTGCCATGTAGGTCCTACAGGGATTATTTATCCCCATCTTACTGATAAGGAAACTGGGGTTCAGAGAAGATCAGTGACACTGAATTTTATTGAGCCCCACTTCTTTGACTGAGAACATATCTCTTTGTGGGTGTTTGGGGTTTTTTTCTCCTTAAGACCCTACAATCATCGATGTAAAACCATTAGGGAAATAAGATATAATTTACATTATATAATATGTTTAATATGCTATATAAAAATAAGATCCAATAAGAGCCCAATCTCCTAATCTTACAGATGAGGAAACCAGGACTGTAACCAGAATGAGAAGACGGAGCTTTGTCCCAGGGCACTATGATAGAGGGTTCACTCCCACTCTAGAAAGACCCATTTCCTTTCCTTTCCTCTTTACACCAAGAGGCACACTTGTCCGCAGTGGTACCCATGTCTGCCCCTTCTCTTCTCAAAATTACAATGGGTCAATTGTCTGGACAATCGACTGACCCTTCTCCATGAATGTTTGAATTTATGGTCAAACTGCCTGAATTATTACCACGCTTCCACCTCTAAGTGCTTTTGCCTCAAGCAAAACATTTTGTGGTGAAAGCTTTGGAGAAACTGAGGCCCAGAAAAGTTAAGTGAATTGAGCAAGGTTACCGAGGGAGGAGGTGACAATACAGGCATTGATGCCCAAGTTGGCTGAGTCCAAACCAGGACCCCTGGCTCCCTCTCTCCCTTCTCTGAGTGCTAAGGAGTAAAAAGGTGTTTGTTCAACAGATTCCTGAATAAAAGGTGTAAAGTGAATGGGAGTGGGTCTGGGGGAAGACAGCCTGGTTCTGTGACCTTTCCAGGCCCACAAACCCCATTTGTTTTGTGATGTCCAGATATCACAAATAAGTCATATCTTCCAGAACAATGCATTTCCATTCCTGTGGCTACAGATGCAGTCAATTTTCTCCCTGCAAATGCAGAGGAATGGGTTGACCTACTGGACAGGACACTAAATGGCGAGACAGATGGTCTGGGCTCTGTTTCCAAACCTGTGTGACTGTGGGCAGCCCAGTCAATCATGTGGGCCCCATTTCCCCTGCTTGTTAAACCGACAGGGGCCTGTCTGTATCAGGAGAATGCAAAATTGTTTATTGGATTCAATGGGCTCTTTGGAAGGAAAATAATTCTGTAGGGAAAAGCAGTGATAGAAATCGTGAGTGAAGTTGATAGAAGGAGGAGGTCCTAACACTGAATGATCTCCTACAAAACCTTCTTTTAGTTTTTACCCCTGAGTATATGATACTGTAACAACTCACCTCTCCAGAAATCAGGCTAACCAACAGCCTCACCTATAGGGAACACAACTGAGAAGAAGTAAGTAGAAATATCTCTAAGTAACCCCCAAAACTTTCTGAGTGAAGGCCTAAGGGACTCTCCTATAAGCAGGCTTTTCTTACACACAATTCTAATGAATTCTAATTCTAACAGATGAGATGACGGAGCTATAGATAACAGGAATACCATTAGTATTCCTTACTAGCAGTATGAAGAGAGAAACGCTTTAAAAATCGGACTCAGAAGTGTAAAAGAACTGGACTCTGGAGCTACGGAGGGTGTCTCTGTGTGGTTGACCAGTGTGATGACTGTTGTTTGTAATGGTGATGTTGAATCTTGAGTTTAAGGAGGTCGGTAAGCATGTAATTCATCTTAGAAATATTTTGAGTATTCGCCCTTAGCACAGTGTCTGGCATGATTATTGTTGTTTGGTCCTTTTTCTGTCATGTCCGACTCTTTGTGACCCTGTTTGGAGTTTTCTTGGCAGAGGTACTAGAGTGGTTTGCCATTTCCTTCTCCAGTTCACTTTACAGATGAAGAAACTGAGGTAAACAGGGTTAAGCGACTTGCCCAAGGTCACACAGCTAGTAAGTGTCTGAGGCTGGGTTTGAACTCAGGGAGAGGAATCTTCTGGACTCCAAGCCTGATGCTTTGTCCCCTGTGTCACCTAGCTGCTCTTGGCATATAGTAAGGACTTAATAAATCCTTATTGACTGACTGATTTCCATTTAAAAATGAAATAAATGCACTGCTTAAAGTGGTCTCCCACTAAAGTCCTCTTCTCATATCTCACTGTGGCATGAAGAAGATCCAGGTTCTTGAAGGGTAGGCTATGGACAAGTCCTACCCCGGTAGAAAGGCTTCACCAATGGGCTCAGACACGGACTGTGTTCTTGTCACCTGAGGACCAATCTAGCTAAACTGGAAGTGACCCATCAGTGGGTGTTGGTCTCTGCATGGTGAAGAGGTCCACAGAAGCTGCCATCTTCATGGTGGTCTGCACTGGTGGAGTGATTGCCAACAATGACAAAATCAGAGATCATTTGAAGGATTGCAGCATTGTTCCTCATTAGAATCAAGAAGGCCAGACTGTTGGATGATGGGAGAGGAAGGTCACAGCTATATCTTTCTACTCTGAGGATGACTGTAGACAACCTAGAAACATGGGCGCAGTCCAGGCTGTCCTAGAACACTGAAATGTGCATAACTGAATGTCAGAAGGAGGGAGAGCAAGGGAGCCAAAAGAGCCGATGTCTTTTCAGAAAAAGCAGTGCGAGTCTCCAGGAGTGTTTTCCTGGATAGTTTTCTTTCTGTATCTATGTTTGTGCTCCTCTCTGTGTATTCAAGGAAGCTAGGTGGCACAGTGGATGGAATACTGGACCTGGGGTCAGGAAGATGGGTCTGCCTGTCACAAGTCTCTCCACCCTCCAATCCATTCTCCACTCAGCTGTCAGACTGATCTTCCTAAAGCATGGGCTTGACCATGTCACCCCCTTGCTTAACAGAATCCAGCTCTAACCTAATTTCAATCAAATACAAAAACCCCCTGCTTGGTGTCCAAAGTCCTTCAGTACCCAACCTCCTCCTATCTTTCAAGCTTCTAACACCTTACTGTAACAACAATTCAATATTCCCGATGCCCACGGTGGCTATGAATATGCTGGTATAGTGGTAAATAACAAAATGTAACAGGGTCTCCACAGGGAGGACAGAACCAAAGCCTTTATTCAAATACCAGAAAATGGAGTCCCAAAACTAGAAAATCAAAGTCATTATAGTAACCATGAAGTTTGTACACATAGTTAGTGCAGCAAACACCCACATTCCCAAGCCTTCACAACAAAACAGTCTCCCTCAGGCAAAGATCCTCCTCTCCTCACTCACAGTAGCTGCTCAGTCTCCACTGATCTCTCCCAGCAGTTCTCAACAGAAGTTCTGCCACCACAAGTTCTGTTCTCACAATCTCTTCCCTGCCCCACCCCTTCCTGTCACATCAGCAAGTTCATCCCACTGTGGGATTCACAAGTTCTGTGTCTCAATACTTGACACAATTATGAACTTGAAACCAACGCTAAGCACCCCCTAGCTTGCCAAAACAAGAAGCATGGAAGATCTTCAAATCTCATTACCATTATACTTACTTACCCCATGTACTCTGTAATCCAGTGGCATTGGTCTCTTTGCTTTTCCTTGAGAAAGACACCCCATCACTTGCCTCTGAGTGTTTTCCCTGGCTGTCCTCCATGCCCGGAATGTTCTCCCTCCTCCTCTTCCTTTCCTGGCTTCCTTTAAGTCTCAGATAAAATCGCACCTTATATAAAAAGCCTTTCTTGATCTCTCTTATATTAGTGCTTCCCTTCTGAGACCACACCTCCCCCATTTCTTTTGTCTATAACTTATTTTTGCCTACTTGTTTGCATGTTGTCTCCCCCATTAGACTGTAAATCCCTTGAAAGTAGGTGTTGTTTTTTGCCTGTCTTTGATTCTACTCTGAGGATGCCTGTAGACAACCTAAAAACACGGGAGCAGTCCAGGCTGGCCCAAAACACTGAAATGTGCATAACTGAGTATGATTCCCCTGTGCCTAACACATACTAGGTTCTGACTGACTACGTATGTGTTCTCATTCAAGATTTGCACATTGGGCTGTACTGCAAATTGCCTGAGGTCTTGGGTGCAGAAAATGTGATAAAAAACAACACTTCACATTTCTATTGTGTTTTACAGTTTAAAAGGCATTTTCTTCACAACAATGCTGCACTGTAGGGCAAATGAGTATAATTATCCCTGTTTTAGAGAATAGAGAACAGAAGTTCAGAAAGGATATTTGCCTGTGGTCAAATAACTAATAAAGGTACCTTCTTCTCTGAGCATTAAAGCCAGCTTTCTCTTCTTTCTGCCACAGGATGCTTCCTTACAGCAACAGCAGTATTACTGAAAACAACAGACTTAATGTTAAAAAAGTGTGGACTTGAGGGATGATACCTCCCTGTTACAAGGCTAGAACCAATCATATTATGGAAAGTGCCATTTGAGCCCTCCTGAGTTCTCTTGGAGCCGAAGTTCAGGAACTCTGCTCCCCCAGTTCCTTACAGTTAAATTTTTCTCACACTATTAACAAGCCCAGTTTTCCCACCCTGGAGTCTGAGTTGGCAGAGAAGGGAACATTGAAAATCTATGTGCTTGTGTTAAAGATTTGCTGTGCTTGAGCACATGGGTGAGGACAACAAGAGTGAACAAGAATTTGAAGGGCAGGGAGTGGTTCGAGGCCATGTTTGCAGCTGGTTTGTCTTATAGTGCACGATAGCCTGTTTCTTCAATCCTAGACTGAATCCGTGCCTGAATACTGGCCTCCATTTTTTATTCCTGGGGTTATTTATGTGTCAAGGATATAGAAACATGAAAAGAAAGCATTGAGAAGGGCTAATTTCTCTGCAACTATTTTAAGGATGCACTTCTAGAATACCACATCCTGAAATTTCAGTATATTTAGCCTCATCCATAGACAGACTAATGGATTTTTAGTGGCAAAGCATTTCTATTAAAACCACTACAGACCTTTTCGGGGGGTTATTTTTTGCTGCAACTCTATTGAGCATGTGTATACACACACACACACACACACACACACTAATCGGTGCCATTTATTCCTGAACAATAATCTCTTCCATAAAGGAAGTTTCTCTTTTTAAACCTAGAGCCATTTTGATATTGAGCCCTTCTTAGAGTGGGAATAATGTTTCAGGTCAGGTAATGATGGTGCTCCTCCTTGTACACAGCCGACGCTGGGAGCACTTGTGTTTTGGGCAAAGAAAAACCCAAAGGAAAATGGCTCTGAAGAGGACAGTAAGAGGCAGGCGTAGTGAACCTACTATTCTCCTCTCCTCTCTCCAGGAGTTGGGGAACACTGTTCATTTGCCCAGCTGAATACAAAGTTGTATTATCCTCTCCCATTAATATTGTTTCTTTTCATCCCATTCATTAAGCATTAAGCTCTCTCTCTCTCTCTCTCTCTCTCTCTCTCTCTCTCTCTCTCTCTCTCTCTCTCCCCTCTTCCCTCCCTGCTCTTCTCTCTCTCTTTCTCCCCTCCCTCCCTTCCCTTGCTCTCTTCTGTCTCTCTGTCTCTTTCTCTCTGTCTCTACCTCTCCCCCTCCCTCCTTCCCCTCCCTCTCATTTTCCTCTCTTTTTTCTCTCTCTCTGTCTCCCTCTCTCTACCCTCTTCCCTTCTCTCTCATTCTCCTCTCTTCTCTCTTTCTTTGTCTCTCAGCTCTCTCTTTCCTCCTTCTCTCTTCCCTTATCCCTCAGGGAGCTTCATCCCAAAGAAGCCCACTGTGTGTACCAATTAGCTATCAGCAAAGATGGCTTGGGAATTGAACACTAAAACGTTTCCATTTCAATCCTCCCTCCATATGCCCCTCACTCTGGAGCCCAAGCTCTTGGTTACTTGTGCCTTTGCTTTGGCTGAAACCCTATGCCCAGAGCTAGATGAGCTGTGGGTATCAGACAGGTGCCCTGAGGCAGCTGGGTTGCCTTGTGCCTAGAGAACCAGGTTGGGAGTCAGAAAGATCTGACTCAGGATTCTGGTTCAGTTATTTACCAGCATGTGCAGAATGTGGGCTTTCTCCAAGTTTCCTTCTAAGATTCTATGATTTCTTAGGGTTATAGGAACATAGATTTAGGACTGGAAGCTCTTGAGTATAGAACCTACCTTTTACAGATGAGGAAACTGAGGCACAGAGAGTTATGTGACTTGCCGGTTCTAAATCTATGGTCCCATGAGCCCAAGAATCACAGACCCTCAGAGTTGGGAGGGACCCTGGGGACCGTCTAGTCCAACTCAAACCTGATTGAAATTCCTCTCCATAAAGTGCCCCCAAGGTAGTTATCCTTGGAGATCTCCAGCAGCCCCTCCCTCTCTCCTTTGTGTTCAGTATCTTTCTGTTTATTGCAGAAAATTTATACATGCACTTGTTGCCTCCCCCATTAGAATGTGAGTGGCTGGTGAGTAGACATAATTTCATTTGTCGTATATGTATCACTGGTGTCTAGGACAGTCCATGGGCACTTGTTGGTTGGCTGCCAAGTTGAATGAGGGAGAACTCAGTACCTTTGAGGCTGTCCATTCTGCTCATGGCCAGGCAACATAAGATTTTGCTTATACTGAAATTAAATCTGCCCTTTGGAAGCTTCTGCCCATGGCATCTTTCTTTGTGCTCCAAGACTAAGAAGACAAAGTTCTAGAAATCAGTCCTTCAGGCACTTGTAGCCTCTTTCTCATGCCTCCTCTTCTGCAACCTAAGCATTCCCAGTTCACTTTACTGACTGCCATATGCCCTAGTCCTATTCCTCAGGGTGTCATGTATGCCATCCATCATCTGCCTCTGACCCTCTTACCCAGCCTCATTTCCCTTTCATCTCATCTCGGTTTCCTACTTTCCTTTCAAACTGGCCTCTTTGCTCTTCCTTGCCCTGGGTGCTCCATCCCACACTTCCGGGCCTTCTCACGACCCTCCTTCCCTACATCAGGAAAGCATTTCCTTTTCTTCCCTACCTTTCACCATCCTTTTCTGCTTTTGAGACTGTATACTGTGGCTTCCTCTGTGGACTTTTCCTAAACTTACCAGCCGTGAGTGCTATCCCAGGGCATGTGCTGTTCCTGACAAAAGCTCACCTTCTTAGTCTAGGGTCACATTATCAAACTCAAAGCAGCCTCATATTGACTTAGAAAACCACAAATTAGTGGTATCTAGAATGTACTGAATTTCTATTTGTTTTGTTAAAAATTTCCTAATTACATTTTTATCCAGTTTGAATTTTGCTGCCCATTATGGTAGGTGGGCCAGAGTCTCCAGCCTCTGGTCTAGGGCATGATCAATGTGGATTTATCCCTCAGAGTCTTTGCTTGTGTCCTCACCCTTTTCATCAATTCCTTCTGACTTCCTGGTCTGCTGTTATCTGCTGAAGCCTGAACGTGGTAGAATGGACTTTAACCACACAAGTACAGCTTATTGTATAGAGTTTGTTTAATTATAACTGAAGAAGCAATGCACAAAATAAAATTATATATGCTTAATAAATAACATCATATATACATATGCACACACGTGTATTTTATATCCATATACAGTCATTCATTTATTTGAACAAATACAATGGGGCCGCATGCTTATCTCATTCCAGACCTAGGCAACTCCAACATCACAAGCAAGTCATAAACCCGAGAGTTAAGAAAGACACTTGATGTGAATAGGCAGCCTCCCACCGCCACTCCTAGCAGGAATTCCCAGGTGCTGTTCTGTTCATGGTCTACAGGAGGGACAATGTCTAGGCAGTTGAATTGATGTATTATTTGAGGTGATTGAACTGTCTCAGGCAACTTGGGGGAAACAGCTGGCAGTCTGGATTCTGATACTGCTTTCTTTTCTGGCCATTCTCCTTAGAGTCTCCTGCCTCTCTGCTCATCTCATGAACTCAAACCTACCCAGAGACGCAAGTTCTTTGTCTTATCACAGGAAACTGGCTGCAGACTCAGGGCAGTCTCTCTGTTCAGATGACCACCTTGTTTACTCTTTAATCTTTCTTTGAGAAAGGAGGCACTCCCTGCATCCTTTGCTGCTCTGTCTCTTCTGCTCTTAGACACCACCTTTTCCCATTCTTCATCTCTGGCAGACCTGGCACTCATAGCCTAGGTCTTTGCCCAACATACCTTGGTGGGGGGAGGGATGGCAGAATGAAAGTGATGTTACATTTATGTATCTGTCTGCATATTCTATTGACAATGTTCTACACTATTCCATTAACTATTGTCCCTCGTAGAATGTAAGCTCCTTGAAGGTAGGTTCTTTGTCATTGCCCTCTCCCTCCCCCCCTTGTATCCTCAGTATCTAATACCATTGCTCCCTGATAACAGTTGCTAAATTAAACTGAACTGAATTGAGGGGAAGAAGTCACCATTTGAGTGCCTGGTGGAAATGTTCAGCAGAGGACCCAGCCGCATTCCCTCCTCTCAAAAGTATACATACCTTCTTTCTCTTCTCTGTGAGGAGGCAGAAAAGAAAAAAGACAGTTTGACACACATAGCCAGGACTTTGGGGAGAGAAGTAGCAGGGGCAGCAGGTGATACTTCCTTTCCTCTTCCCCCTTTCCACTTCCAACCACTTGCAGGACAGATGGCCTATCCATGGACCACTGTCTCCAATACCTCCTTGCAGGCAAAGCCATTATCAGTTCAAGCAGGAGGAGGGCTCATGACAGCCTTTTGAAAGAACAGATTACATCAGGGATTCACACTGACTGCTGTGTCCTTCTGTCTGGCACCAGAAGGCCCCAGTGATGCTGAGGATCTGCTTGATTCACACCCCAGTATCTGCTTCTTTGCTCCCAGCCTGCCCCATTAGGAAATGGTCACAAATGCAAGGGTGGTAGTTTTCAGAAGGAAGGGCAGGTATAGAACTGTTCAGAGGCCTCACTGCTCTAGGGGGAGACCCAGAATGCTATGCTTGAAAAACTAATTTTTAAGGGAGATGGAGGAAAGAAGCTAACCCTGGACAAATTGCCCCAGGAGCGTGGAACAAAGCACTGATGATGGAGACCAAATGATGTCTCATTATCTGACTTGCTAAATTCCACAAGTGGGCTGGGTGCTGGGCAGAATTAAACACAGTCCCTGTCCAATGTGCTGATAATACAACGTATGCTAAAGACAATGAATGAATAAGGAAATCAAAGGACCAGAACTAGCTTCTTTAACAAAAATGGCAACTCGAAAGTCTTCCTTGGATCCTTGGCCACCACAGAAAGGAAACAGAGGAGAATAAAAGGAGGCTCATCAGCTCAATCCTTCACTTTCTCCTCTAGAAAGCCATTAGCAATAAGCTAATCCAAGGTGCATAGAGGAGAAAATTTACTTCCACCTCCAGAGTCATTGGAGAAGCTTGCTGAGTCAGGCCAAGGCATTTGTATGCTCTAGGCAAGGTTTGTGATGGACTCCCCCCTGCTTTCGGAAATTGCTGCTTCCTGCATTTGGAAATCGTTCCCTTTGTGTGTCAGCCAGAGGCTCTGAATCTTCCCTCTAAGACATGCAGTGACTCATCACAAAAGATTGCCATGAAGGAGGACCCATCACTTACATTTTCTGCCTGTTAAATTATATAATGCTCCTCCCTCTCTTCTTTGCTGGTGGGGGACTAGGGGTGCTGAAGAGTGCTTTATACAATCCGATTGTTGATTTGTTCATTTTGTTGAACTGTTTACAAAAATCTCTTTACCTCTTATTCTTTGTTGTAGCGGTTGATTGATAGTTCTCTGGAGAGGAGAAAGGGGAGGAACATATATGACAATAAAGATGATGTTAAGAATTTAAAAAGAAATAGATGCATTGTTTTAGTTTAAAAAAATATTTTTTCCTTTTTGCTTTTTGGAGGGCAGTTGGGGTTAAGTGACTTGCCCAAGGTCACACGACTATTAAGTGTTAACTGTCTGAGGCTGTCCAGTGCTCTATTCACTGCACCACTTAGCCACCCCAGGATTTCAGTTTTCTAATCTGTCATAGGAGAGGGCTGGACTTTCAGTTCTAAATTTGTGATCCTTTGATGATCCTAGGACCTTCCACTACTAATCACTGACAGCTCACTGACCCTGGACCACTCAGCATGGTGTGCCCACATCAGAGAAGGGGCTGTGCTCTATGAGCAAAGCAGAATCAAAACAGCTCAAAGGAAACACAGGATGCACGGATTTAGAGAATCCATCCCAAGTGTTCATGGAGATTATCTGTGCCCAACCTGTGGTACAGCATTCTGAGCTTGTATTGCTCTGATCAGCCAACGGGACACATTGAAACTTGACGTTAGCATAGTGATGTCATTTTGGTCCTCTTCAAGAACGCAGGACAACATCCAAGCAACTGACACCCCAAGACAGGCAGACTTCATACTTGCATTTATGGAGGGAATCCCCATGCTAACAAAAGCATCAGATTCTTGAGGCATCTCTGGGAAGTCCTTCTTTGGCACTAAGTAGAATTTCTCCAATGTCAGTGGAAAGGAGCTTCCTCCTAGTGAGTCAAGAGGACATCTGGCCACCAGTTCCATCTGTCCGTGACAACCACTCATTTATGCATTATGAATTCAGGCTTTTCTCAATGTCAAACCATCCCAGTTCTTTTCAATATTTCTCATGTATTCAGTGGGAGGTGGGGGAGGGGTAAGGGAGGTGAGGAACCAGGAATGGCTTCTTGCAGAAGGTGAAATTTGAGTTGAGTCTTGAGGGAAGCCAGGGAAGCCAGGAGAGAGAGGAGAAGAGGGAGAGAAATGCTGATATGGGGGTCAGTCACTGAGAAGGTGAAGGACCAGGAGACAGAAGGGTGTGTCTAAGAAGGGCGAGAAGGCAAGTGAAGCTCCTGGAGCTAGTCATTGGGGGGAGTGAGATGTGAAGAGCCTGGAAAGGTAGGAAGAGGCCCTGTTGTGAAGGGCTTTAAAAGCCAAACAGAAGATTTTACATTTGCTCCTGGAGGTAATAGAAAGCAACTGGAGTTTACTGAATAGTGAACCACATGGTCAGACTGGTCTTTTAGGAAAATCACCTCGGCAGCTTTTGTGCAGAATAGAATGGAGTGGAAAGACTCGGGGCAGGGAGAGCAATCAGAAAGTCTTGTAAAAATCCAGGCATGAGGTGGTAAGGACTTGTGCCAGGGTGGGAGTAGGATCAGAGGGGAGAGATGGGGAGATAGAGACAACAGACAGGACTTGGCAAGAAACTGGGCATGGGGAGTGAAGGCAAGACAGTCACTGAGGATAATACTCAGGTTCAAGCCTGAGGGAGGAGGGGGACTGAGAGATGATCCCTCCATGCCTTCCTAATTGAATTGCCCCTGGCATGGACTTCCTTTGAGTGTAGATGGGTGGAGAGGGAGAGGAAGAGAAAGGGATGGGGAGAGAGATGGAGGTAGAAGGGAGAAACAGAAACAGAGAGACAGAGCAAGGAGTAGAGGAGGGAGGTGGGGGGAGAGAGAGACACAGAGAGAGAGAGAGAGAGAGAGAGAGAGAGAGAGAGAGAGAGAGAGAGAGAGAGGGAGACAGAGTAGACAGAGAGGGAGAGAGGGAGAGAAGAGGGAGAGTGAGACAGAGTGAGAGAGGAGAAGAAGAGAGACAAAGGTAAAAAGAGACAGAGAGACAGAGTGAGGGAAAGAGGAAGGAGGGAAGGAAGGAGAGAGAGAGAAAGGAGGCAGAGAGAGGAGGGAAGGAAGGGGAAGAGAGACAGAGACAGACAGAGAGGGAGACAGAGATAGACAGAGAGGGAGAGGAGAAGAAGAGAGACAAAGACAAAAAGAGACAGAGAGACAGAGTGAGGGAAAGAGGAAGGAGGGAAGGAAGGAGAGAGACAGAAAAGAGTCAGAGAGAGGAGAGAGAGGGAGGGGGAAGAGAGAGAGAGAGAGACAGAGAGAGAGGGAGGGAGGGACGGAGGGAGGGGGAGAAGAGGGAGAGTGAGACAGAGAGTGAGAGAGGAGAAGAGGAGAGACAAAGACAAAAAGTGATGAAGAGACAGAGAGACAGAGTGAGGGAAAGAGAAAGGAGAGAAGGAAGGAGAGAGACAGAAAGGAGGCAGAGAGAGGAGAGAGGGAGGGGGGAAAGAGAAAGAGAGAGAGAGAGAGAGAGAGAGAGAGAGAGAGAGAGAGAGGGAGAGAGGAAAGGAGAATGAGAGAGAGAGTGAGAGTACATATACTAAGTGCTTACTAGGTTCCAGAGTTAATACTAAGTACTAGGTATACAAATATAAGGAAGCTGGATGGAGCCTGCCCTCTGGGAGCTTACATTCTAATGGGAGGAAGACAACACAAAAAGTGGAGCTGGGAGTAGGATGCTCGTGGTGGGAAGATGTCCAGAAAGTGGCCCAGGGGCCTGGGTTTGAGGAGGTAAGGTGAAGGCTCATCTCCCAGAGACCAAGGAGCAGAGTCCAAGGTTGGGGGAGGGGGTTTAACCTGGAGCCCGTGCCTGCTCTTCTCTGTTTCTGGGGCCATCCTTCCTTCCCTGCACAGCAGGCTGGGTAAGTGATGTTGGGATGTGTGTGGGCTCCACAGTTACTGAAGGAGCACACTGTAATAGAGATTCTGCCGGCTCTCATCTATTTTTCATCCACAAGAGTAGATTTTTTCACCACCTTCCTATTACAGATAGAGGACCCTGAACTCAGAAGGGTCAGATTGTGTGAACAGCATTAACAGACTCATCATTGCTTTGGTGAGGATCCTCTCTCCAGTGACAAAAATCATAACTCACCCATTATTTGCCCACACCATAACAAATCTTTCATCGAGGATGGTCAATAAAACACTGGGTCTGGACTCAGGAAGACCTGAGTTTGAATCTTGTCATGGATGCTTACCAGTTTTTCGACCCTGTGCAGTCTCTCCATGCCTCAGTTTCTTCTTATGTCAAATGAGAGAGTTGGCCTCAGGGGCTTCCCTGGTCTCTTCCAGATCCAAGTCTGTCATTCTATGATCCTGCCCACTGCACTGGGGAGTTTCCTTACTGGTTCCCATTAACACTCAGACTTAGTATTCCCCCTCACTCTCAATACATGCCCAGGCCCATCTCCTTGGTGGTCGATGGGAATATCCTTGCTAATGCATTCTTATCCTTTCTCGCACCCCAGTTCCACATGCCCCAACCCTGAATCTCTCTCCTGTGACTGGGATTCACTGGAAATTTTGATGCTTCAGGGACCATGGTGTTCCCTGACTCCAGTCCTTTAGCATTGCTGGGAGAATATCAGTGCTGGAGCCATGAGGGTTTTTGTGTCTGGGAGCAGCAAAGCCCTTGGAGGAATGTGCCATTCGAATGCTAAGTGTGTTCAGAATTCCGTCCTTGGTGTCCAGCCAGAGTCACCTCTTCCAACATGATTGCTTAATTGCTTTGGGGAAAGGTCCTCAGAAAGTCTCCTCACTTGTCATGGTGGGTGGGGGTGGAGGGAGCGAGCCACTTACCCAGCCTGAAACACCAGCCCAGGCAAACTATTTCTGTGTGCCTGTGTGGGAAGGGTGGGAAGAAGGAAAAGCAAAGTGAGAAAATGTGTGTAAGCAAATATTTCAAAGGAAAGAGGGGAGTACATTTTAAATGTGATTATAAAAGAGTGTATGAAATCCTCCCAGAACCAAAGTGAACAGCAGGCTTTGGTCTCTGCTGAGCCCAGTGAGACTCTAATTAACAGAGAGCTGGCCTCAGTGTGTCCCCAAGCCCCCGGGCCCTGTCTGTGTCCTTGAGAACTGGGGAACCCAGAAAACTAGCCTGAGATCTTCTCACCTTCCTAGGGAAAATCAGCAAGGGAAAGTCTTGAGGGGGGTTACATGCCTGGCCCCCAAAGAAGAGGACGCGGATAGTCCCTTCCAGGCCCAGGTCTTACACAACCACTTACTCTGATATCACAATTCTTACTGTCCAGGCCTGAATGCATTTTCAAGGGGTTTGAAAGAAATCCTGAGATGGCATTTACTGGAAATCAGGGAAAGGGAGGGAGGGAGGAAGAGAGGGAGAGGGGGAGAAGGCGAGAGGAAGAGAGAGAGAGAAGGAGAGAGAGAGACAGAGACAGAGACAGAGACGAGAGATAGAGAGAGAGAGATAGAGAGAGAGAGAGAGAGAGAAAGGAAGAGAGAGAAGGGGGAGAGACAGAGAGAGACAGAGACAGGGAGAGAGACAGAGACAGAGACACAGAGAATAGGAGGGAGACAGAGAGACAGACAGAGAGAGACAGAGAGAGAGACAGAGACAGGGAGAGAGACAGAGACACAGAGAAAGAAGGAGGGAGACAGAGAGAGAGGGAGAGAGAAGGAGGGAGAGAGAGAGAGGGAGAATAGGAGGAAGACTGAGAGACAGAAAGAATAGAAGTGATGTAGTGGAACCTAGGAGGGACTTTAATCTGCATCTCAAGACATGGAGAATGGCATTTCTTTGAAGATGTAGACTGACAGGAGCAATTAAAAGTAGCCTTATCCTTCCTGGGGCAAGTTGAAATTGGTAACTTTGAGATTTGGGGCATTTTTTCCCCATAAAAAATAATTAACAGGGCAGGTAGGTGGCACAGTGAATAGAGGACTGGGCCTGGAGTCAGGAGGACCTGAGTTCAAATCCAGCCTCAGGCACTTCACACTTACTGGCCGTGTGACCTTGGACAAGTCACTTAACCCCAATTGTCCTGCATTCCCCCTCCAAAAAGAAAAAAAAAACCCTAATTAACAAGTATTTCTTTTCTTTCCATTCCATCCTGGGTCACATATGTTATAAAGAATTTTGATAGTCTTTAAGAACACTGAGAAATTAGCAACAGTAACAGTTAGCTTCCGTGTGGTGCTTTAGGGCTTCTGTCTACATCGTGGGTCACTCCTTTGGACCTCATAACAACCTTGTGAAGCAGGTGTTATTTTCCTAATTAGCTGAAGAAACTGAGACTGAGAGAAGGTAGTAAGTGTCAGAGGCAGAATCTGAATTCAGGTCCCCGGTGATAAGTCCAGTTTTTTGTCCCTTTGGCGCCTAGCTGCCTCTTAATAACAATAATAATGACAACTCATGGCTATATAGTTTTAAAATCTGTACCAAATCTACAAGCATTTTAAAATGCCTACTATGTGCCAGGCACTGAAAATACAGAATAAAAAGCCAAAGTTATTCTTCAGCTCCCAGTCTAACCAGGGCAGCCAACGACAGCCCACGAACCAGCGAACACAAGATAAACGTGGGTAATCTGGAGGAGTCAGCAAGGGCTTTGTGTAGAAGGTGCCCTTTGGGCCAAATCTGAAAGAAACTGGGAGTTTTAGGAAGCCGAGGTGAGGGGAACAGGGAGTGAGGGGCCAGGGCAAAGGCCAGAGAGGGTGTGCACAATAGAGAGGAGGTGCTTGGTTGGACCCTAGAGAACGTGAAGGAAGGAGAGGCAGGCGTAGAGCATGAATGGGCGCTGACAAAATGCCAGGCTCACTGCTGAGTCTTGGGGAGACCAAGCAAACAAAAAGCAGCAGCGGCTAAGGCTGAAGTTTGGTGACCCGGCCCCTCTCCCAAAGAGCAGTCCCAGGAGGAACTCGCCAACAGGAAAAGGGGCTCCTTGTCTCTGTCTCTCTGTCTCTGTCTCCCTCCTATTCTCTCTCTGTGTCTCTGTCTCTGTCTCTCTCCCTGTCTCTGTCTCTCTGTCTCTGTCTCTGTCTCTGTCTGTCCTGTCCTGGGATTCCACCCTCCCTGGAACCTTCTAACATCTAGTCACTCACCGGCTCTGCCCCAGCATCCTCTCTCTCTGCCACCAGACAAGTGTGTTCATGAATCTCTCCAATGCCCAATCTCTGCTTGTCTCATTCAGCGGTCCCCCTGTACTCCATCACCAGCCCACCTGGGCTGGTCACTGGCCTCAAAGCCTTTTCTTATAGCCCAAGAGCTTGGAGAAAGGACAATTAAAGATGTCAGATGCCCGTGGGAACATAATGCCTCCTTTGTCTGCCCTCTCTGTGGATCTGTGTAACCCCCATTTTACAGATGAGGAAGATGGAGGCTCAGTGAGACATGCCCAAGGTTACATGACCAGTGAGAGTCTGAGCTAGGATTTGGTCCAGGTTCCCTTGACTCCAAATTCAGCATGCTTTCCCCTAGATCCCCGGACTGTCTGGCATTACTAAGGAGCATAAGAGGGACTCATCACGTTACATAGAAGAATATCAGTTTCACCTAAGCATCATTCTGGGAATGGCTTTATCCTGGTTCAATAATTTTAGAAAATATAGATTTCATTCTGGCTTTACCGGGGCAGCTGCTTTTTATTGTTTTGAGCCTATCTTGTTCATGATTTAATATGATGATGATCCTAACACCATTGGGCTGAGTCCCAGTTTGGGGTCAGCAAATGAGCGTCACATATTTCAGTTTGGGGTTCTCAATTAGAATGAGAAGACAGATAGAAAAGCTCAGAGTTGCAAAGATCCCAGAGGCCATCTATTCTATCCTATACTGAATACAACCCCCTCTTCAGCATCCCTGGCAAGTGGTGTAGACTTCCTGGAGACCCCTGTGTATACATGAACACATACTGGACACATCAGGGCAGCCAGGCTTCATGGGGCACCTTGGAGTGTTGGGCAAATTGGGATCTTGCCAGTGCTGTTTTATGATCTCTGAAAGGTAACCCCATCAGTACTAATATATGACTTTTAAAGGTGTGTGCGGGAGAGACAGACAGAGACAGAGAGACAGAGAGAGACAGAGAGGAGAGAGAGAGAGAAACAGAGAGAGGGGGAGAGAGACAGAGAGAGACAGAGAGGGAGAGAGACAGAGAGACAAAGAGAGATGGAGCAAGGAACATTGATTAATTGAGATGTAGGAGTGGGGTGGGTGGGTGTGGGCTATAAGCTATAATAAGGAAGGAACTTCAAATATTGATGAAAGCAGATTATATCATTAAAGCAAAAGTTTCTAATCTTTCTAACATCCCTGGGGCAGTCAGTCTGGTGAAGCCTTCTCAGAAGAATGTTTTTAAAGGCATAAAATAAAAACCAATTATATTTGAAATCTATCTATCTATCTATCTATCTATCTATCTATCTATCTATCTATCTATCTATCTATCTATTTATAACAAGTTCATACATGCCAGATTAGAAACCTTAAAATGGTTAAGTGAGTATTTGATACAAAGAGATGGGCTGGACATGGGATGAGGTTAAGAGATAGATACAGCAGCCTAACACCATCGTACCCCATTGGCATGTTCATGAGGTCATGATAAATCAAGGAAGGCACTCAGCATGTTGGGTGGATCCCTGGTAGTGAACTGTAATGGTAATCAGTTTGTTGGATATTTAGGGCTAAGTATGGAAGGTGTGAACTCTGTCTGGAAGGTGTGAATTCCCCTGTTGACGTGGAAGAATGCTATTGGCTGAGACACTCCCCTGTTGACTTGGGAGAAGGCCAGTGTT
>CM053597.1:16534105-16557520 GCA_028646575.1 Pseudocheirus occidentalis | reverse complement strand
GTGAACTGTTGAAACTGTGAACATTGTACTGAATCTGATTTTGTAATGGAATAAACAGCGTGTTCACTAATACTGTGCAATCAGAATCTTAAAGGCTGTTCACAGTAGCGTTCTCTCAGGAATCTACTGCTGATTGGCTTTACATGAACTTATGGGAAACCCTTGGGAAAAAACACATCAGGATGTGCAGGTGTGGACAAGTCCTGAACTGCATCCTTGGAGGAAACATGCAGAGTGAGATTACACAGACTGGAAAGTACTTCTGTGTGTGAATTCTGGTGCCCCTCAAAGGCTAGTTTTTAGAAAAATGGAGGGGTGCCATTTTCCAAGTAGAGTGCCAAGGGCATAATTTGGGTTCTCCAAAGAGAACTTTGGAGTCACTCCAAGCCTGGGTCTAGCACAGACCTCCAGGGAGGAGTCAGTTGGAGAAATAACCCTCCAAGCTGGCTGGGCTTTCACACAGCACACTCTGTAGATAGATGCCTCTTCAGAATAAAAACCCAGACAGCAGCAAACACTCCAACCTCCCAGCAGTTTCACTGTCAGCTCTTCCCAAGCCTTTCTCTCTCTCTGCTCTGTCTTCTTCTTCTTCTTCTTCTTCTTCTTCTTCTTTTTTCTCCTCCTCCTCCTCCTCCTTCTCCTCCTCCTTCTCCTCCTCCTTTTTTTTTGCTTTTCAGAGGGGAGATGGTAGGGCAATTGGGATTAAGTGACTTGTCCAAGGTCACATACCTCATTTTTGTGTCTGAGGCTGGATTTGAACTCAGGTGTTCTCCTGACTCTAGGGTCTGTGTTCTGCTCACCATGCCACCTAGCCACCCCATCTGCTCTGGCTTCTTTCACACAACTGCCAAGCTTCTCCATTCACAGGGACAAGTGACAAGACTATGGAAGGAGTGATGATCTCCTTTAGGCTGTGCCTGAGGGCTCTCCTCCATTTGAAACCCTCTGCCTGCTCTGTAGGGGATCCCTTCATTGACAGCATTGATTCATTCCTTTTTATCAAATGTGCTTTGGGTGGAATCATGCTTTTGGAGTCAAGGACCTGGATTTGAGACTCAGCTTCGTTGTTTTCCATCTGTGAATGTCTTAGCACAATGCCTGGCATGTAGTAGGCACTTAATAAATGTTAATTGATGGATTGGTTCATTTTGTAGGTCATTTGGACTCTCTGGGCCTCAGTTTTCTTATCTGTAAAATGGGAGGTGTTTGGACTGGATGATCTCTGGAGCCTTTACAATTCTCAAGTAGCGATCTTAAGATCCCATTGCCTCCCTCACATTCAAAACCTGAAGGGAGCTTCAAGGTCAATAGTCCAACCCCCATCATTTTACAGGTAAGGAAACTGAGACATAGGGAGGTTAAGTATCTTGACCAATGTCCTACAAGTAGTGAATGGCAGAAGTTGAATCTGAATTCAGATTCTCTATTTCCAAAGTCAATGGTTCTTTCAGGTACATCAAGAAGAGGAGAACTGGAGATGTTTTCCTGGTGCCCAGCGACTTTCTTCTCTGCAGAAGCCAGGGTCTGCCCTTCAGTCAAATAAAATCCATAACTACATGGGTCACTAGGCAAATCCAATCCAATCAACAGATGGTTATTGTACAGTTAGGATGCACCTGACACAGTGCCACGAGAGCTGACTTGGTGACTTTGTGTTTTGGGTACTTGGGAAACTTCCTTTAGTGTCTTGAGAACATGGTGCTCCCTGCGTTCTGATTTTGGCCAGTTCTGTCATTCAAAGGCTTTGTCTAGAGGTCAGCTGGCTCAGCTAGTCTCTGAAAAGGTGCCCTCTATACAAACAAAATCCCCTCTACCTTTGAAGACCTCTGCTGGGGAATGACTCCCTCCCGAGGCAGCTCATTCTCCTTTTGTATGGCTTTTGCTGTCAGCAGGTTTTTCCTTCCATGGAGTCTCAATCTGCTCCCTGAGATTTCCAGCTTTTGTTCCTAGTATTCCCTTCTGGGGCCAAGTGGAATAAATCAAATCTCTTCTCTCTCTTTTTTTAAAATAAAAATTCTCTCTCTCTCTCTCTCTCTCTCTCTCTCTCTCTCTCTCTCTCTCTCTCTCTCTCTCTCTCCCTCTCTCTCTCTCTCCTCCCTCCTTTTCCCTTCCTCTTTCTAAAGAGTAATTTTTTTGAGGCAATCAGAGTTAAGTGACTTGTCCAGGGTCACACCACTATTAGGTGTCTACAGAGAGCCATTCTATATGACAAAAAATATTTCAAACAGAACTCCCCCCTCCCCCAGCAAAGCATAAATACATTGGGGGAAAAATGCGACCTTCCAGGTGGACCTTCCCACTCTGGGAGAAGTGGGGAGGTGTTATCCTAAGAGTTTTCTTTGGGGCCAAGCTTCCTCTTTGTAATTTTGCCACATAATTTTGGTTTGTTTTGTGATTGTCCTTCTTTCCATTTACATTGTTGGTGTTATTGCATATAGTGTTTTCTTGGTTCTTCATTCCCTTCACTTTGCTTAAGTCCTGCCACACTTCCCCTGTTTTTCATGTGCCCTTTCTTATACCACAGAAATATTCCAATACATTCGTCTGTCCCAGTGGAACACATCTGATCTCTTTTTAATAAGAAGGGAAGTATGGCACATACATTGAGCATGCCAAACCTCCACGTTGGCAGACCTACATAGGAAGAGCAAAGATACATTTAGGTAGAGAGCAGGTTGGGAGCATGTGAATGGACAATGGGCCACAGAACCCTGAGCATTCAAACTTACTCTACCAGCAGTGATAGCTTTGTGTTTAGTTCTCCAGATCAATAATTTTTCCGTGCCTAATCCCAGATCTGGGAACTGCTTTCTGGAATTGAACTTCTTTGTTGAAGATACTAAATATGGCTCCAATTTTCTTTTAGATTTAGGATTTTTAACCTGGGGTCTGTGAACTTAAAATATTCCAGCAACTGGATTCCGATTGACTTCCTCTGCAGTCTTATGCATTTTAAAACATGATTTTGTCTAGGCTGACTGCCCAGAGTCCACAACTGAAGAAAGATTAAGAATACTTGACTTAGATGTATCCAGCTGATACGATTCACTACAGAGGGCAGGAAAGAGGAAAATGGTTTTTGTGCTGTGTGCAAAGACAAACAGCTCATGGCCTAGGGTCCATTGACACAGTGATGGAGAAAGTTTGCAATTAAGTCCCTCCCACTAATCATCTCCCCTGATGATGCTGAAACAAATTTACCAATATCCCAGGTACCCCCACATCATGATGGTCATTAGTTGGCGACTCATCCATTTTATGAGGCTGCCTGAAGACAGTCCTTAGCCGGCTGGTGTTTTAATAACATTAACAAAGCCCTGGCTCCAGCCTCTCTTCCGTCCTTCACTTTCATGCCTACTAACAAATTCACCCTTTTTATTAAGGAACAGGGAGTGATGCCAGCATGTTTCTCTCCCCTTGCTTCCCTCCTATCCCTCTTAAACAGAATGAAGATGGGAGCACGTAGATTTATGGTCTTGGGATTTGAAATGCAAGAGGCATTCCAGAGGGGGACAGAGAGGTCCCTAGAGTGATGAGTGTTGAGAACCTGGTCTTCTCCCCCATGGCTCTGTCCAATTACCAGTTCTGTCACTCGTAATATAGTAAGATTTGTCACCCTGGCCTGGTTACATTGTGGTCTCACTCTTCATTCCTGTAACGGGTTGGCACCAGTGCCCCTTTATCACCAGATTGCAATTTATGCAACTTTAAAGAGCCTCAAAGAAATAAATTCTCTATCATTTAAGAGGTCTTTGCTGACATATGTGTGTATCATAGTGTATAATGTTATACATGTGATATGACATCACCTATCAGTCTAGACCTATATGTTTATGCATATATTTGTGGTTACATAGACACAGTGTGTACTGGTGTATATAAGTACATGTGTGTGATGTATCTATGTTTGTGTATATATGCAAATGTATTCATGTGTGTGTGTGTGTGTGTACACACACACACTTGCACAGTTAATAGGTGGGGATAGGTGATAGATGGAGGGATGCGCAGGTAGAGAGAGAGGTGGTGGATGACAGGGATGGTACATAAATGGATGAGACAAAGAGACAGGGAGACAGACAGACAGACAGAGAGACCAGAAATCATCAGAGACAGCAATGTCTGCGGCTAGAAGGCCAGTTCTGGTATCAGGAAGATGTGGATTCAAGTCCTGTCTCTGAGGAACACTGTCTAAGTGACCCTGGATATTTCACTTATCCTCTCAATGCCTCCAGGTTACTCTCCAGGATTAGCAGAGAGTTTCCTCAGGAACTCTCTATACTAATGAAATTACAGGCTCAGAGCCCAAGCAAATGCTTGTTTCCCACCCCCACCCTCGTTCCATCCACGTAACCTTGCTCTTTCCCCCATATCACATATATTATATGCATTACACATGTGTGCCTGCTCATACACACACACACACACACATAAGATTGCTCAGGAGAATTGGGATTAAGGATGCCATAGAACACATGTAGGTATAAAAAAAAAAACAGCTGGTCACGTGTCCAGAGTGCCCCCGGGACCTTCACAAGGTCAAGGGAGAAACAAGGCAAACCTCCCACCCATTGAGTCGCCTTCCTGGGAAGAGCTATTAGAGTGGCTGGAGGAGGAGTCTGAGGGCAAGGTGGGCGTGGATGGGCTGCAATCAGGGTAGCTGGAGAGAACATCCACATGGGAAGAACACAGAGTCACTGGAGTATTTGAGTAAGTAGAAATATACTTATTTTAAATCTCCATTTGTACACAGGTTATGTAACGTGGGATTAGAACCTGGCCCTCCACCAAGGACATGCGCCTATAACACAGGGTGTCCCAAAAGTCTTAGTGAAGCTTTAGCAGCTGACGGCTGCCATGAGGCTTTCGAGACTTCTGGTATATGAATGTATATGAAGATACACAATCACTGTGGGCAGGGAAGAAGAGGCTTGCGTTCAGTATGTGGTTTCAACACTTTGTAAAAAAGTTTCTTGTTAGAAGATGATTTGGAAGAGGCTAGGGTCTAAAGGGGAGAAACCAAGGTGGTGCATCCCTCACAGGTAGCCACTCACTGGCAAATGTCTACATACTTTAAGGATGTACTTAAATATGTGCTACATATTTAAAATGTACTACATTTGTACTAAATGTACTAACAATATACTACTTACTTAAGCCTTTAAGGATGCTGGGAAGACCCCCCCCCTCCCCAGTTGCTCCAGCTTTTCCCTCTTCCAAATAGCTATAAAATGGGAGTGAGCAGAGAACACTGGGCCACACAAGTGGATAAGGACAAGGGGGAAGAAAGGGAGGGCTGAGGTCACCAAAGCCCATCTCCACCTGTAATCTAACTTTGCTGGGGGCCAGCCTTATTTAAGTGGCACAATCTCAATTTGATTGTACAAATATTCATTAGTTGTCTTATTTGTAAGGCACTGTGCTAAGTACTGGGCATATAAAGATTAAAAATGAGAGTCCCCTGCCCTCGGAGTTTATACTGAGGGAGGTTGTTGGGGTGAGGATACAGTACAGAGAGAGACTGGTATAAAACAAGACAGAATATACGGTGGGAGACAAAGGGGAATGCAGACAAGGGACTAAAAGATTTGACGAGTAGAAAACACTTCTGCTGGAGGGAGGGGGAGCTATCTGGCAGAGATGTCAGCAGAGTTGAACCTTGATTTCAATAGTGCAAAAAAAGCTAAGAAGTATATTTCAGACAAGAGACACAGCTTAAGTAAATGCTTGGAGGTTGGAAATGGCGTCACTTTCAGGGAAGAGCTTATAGTTTAATTTAGCTGGAATATAGAATTGATGAAGAGCAATGAATATTATTGAATAAGGATGATGGAGCCAGATTGGAGTGAGGTGGGGGAGTTACTTAAATCCCAGAAAAAGGAGTTTCCATTTTATCCCACAGGCAGGACAGAACCACTGAAGTTTTATGAGCAGAGGAGTAACCTATATCTTAGAAAAATTATTTTGGTAGCTGCATGAAGGAAGAGCTGGAGAAGGAAGAGACTAGAGGCAGAGGGACCAGTTAGGACCAATAATCCTGGCAAGAGGAGGTAAGGGTAGAAGAGAATGAGTACAGAAGATATTAAAAGGTTGGAGCTGATTGCATTTGGTGACTTGGGTATGAAAAGGGAGAGAAAGGGAAGGAGTCAGTGGTGACACAGAGGTTCAGAGCCTGAGTGACTGGGAAGGAGGATGGAGCCACCCACAAAATCAGGGATTTTGAGAAGGATGAGTTATGCAGGGAAGGCGAGGAGTTGAGTTTGGACCGAGTTTACACAATGTCTGACAAATCCTGCTGGCAAGAAAGAGATGGGCGCATTTGGTCTTGGGTGGGTCTTGTACTCTAAGCTTCTCTGTATACTTTGGGAAGAGAAACATCTCCCCATTGAGGGAAAAAGAAAAACAACTTCTCCCTCTTAATGAGTCTCTTTTGAAGAAGTTAACCTGCCATAAACATTGGTTGCTGGTCTTCTCAAGTAGCTTTATTGACTTTTAAAACACATTTTAGTGGTGCTGTTGCTTAGGGGTGGTGTGTTCATTGCTGCATTGCTGGTATTGGTTTTTTTTTTCTTTTTGCTTTTTGGAGGGCAATTGGGGTTAAGTGACTTGCCCAAAGTCATAGGGCTAGTTTTTGTGTCAAGTGTCTGAGGCTGTATTTGAACTCATGTCCTCCTGACTCCAAGGTCAGTACTCTATTCACGGCGCCACCTAGCCACCCTGGTGTTGGTTGTTTTTTTTTTTTTTTTGAGCCTACCCTTTCCTTGATACTGTCTTCACTCTCTTCTTCAGTCTTCTTAATCTTTCACCACCCCTTGTAACAATGAAAAACCATTGAGTGAAACACATAGTCCCAGCACCTGGGGCTGGTGGGCTCGGCAACATTTTGCACCATAGACTTCCACATCGCTACCAAACTCACATATCTGTCCTGTGGGACCCAAAGCGCTTATCGTATGTTATCTCTCTTTGGCTGCCCGTTCCTGCTGTTTTTACTTAGATTATTACAGGCATTGGCGCCATCTACTTTTGCCCCATACTGCAATAATGTGCAAAGCAATCAATCACATCAAGCAGCCATTCCAGGAATTATACTGGACGGAGCCTGAGAGGGGGAATTAACCAACCCAGTCCTGACTGTGGTCTTGTAATAAGGACATTGTTCAAGTCTGAATGTTGATGTAAGATGCTTAAACTACTTGTGGGGACAAGGTCTGTTACAGAATCAGGAAATCATTATAAATAACATTTTGCTGGTGAAATAATATTTTATGCAGACTATTTCTGTTCCTTTATTCCCTCTTTAACAATAGCCATGGTTTGTTGGAAAGGGCGCAGGATCTGGAGTCTGTGGATCTGCATTCAAATCCAAAGTGTACCGCTTACTGTGGAGGCGATCTTGTGCAAGTCAGCTAATTTCTCAAGGTCTCAGTTTCCCTCTCTGTAAAATGAAGAGATTGGACAGGATAGTCTGTGAGGCTCTTTACTAGGCACCTCTATGATCTTAGATGCTAGCTGGGGAATAGCTGAGCTAGTTGTAGTGGATGAATATGATAGAATGTTATTGCACCTAGGAAATGATCAAAGAGATTTCAGAGAAACATGGGAAGATGTATATAAACTGATGTGGAATGAAATGAAATGACCAGGAGAACAGCTGGTATATAATGGCAATAATAATGAAAAGGAGAAAAAGGACTCAGAATTCTGATCCAAGCAGTGCCAACAGTGACTTCCTTCTGAAGATGAATGATGAAAAATGTCTCCCACCTCCTGACAGAGAGGCGGTGGCCTAGAGGTTCAGAGTGAGTGAGGCATTCTCAGATGCGGTTAACAGTTAGATTTCTTTTATGGGATTATACATATTCATTCCAAGGGAAAGTTTCCACTTGGGAGATGTAGTGGGGGTGAGAAGTTAAGTGTTAATGGATATGCAAAAGAGCATTCATAAAATATTTTTAAATACACAGAAGAAAAAAGTTTAGAAAGGAACACAAAGGCAACAGTTTTGTTACTACCCTGTTAAATTATTTATATACACACATACATATACACAGATGCTTCTCTTAAAAAGTTGTGGGTTTTTTTTTAACAAAAGTTTGTGATGTCTTATAAAAGCATCTTTCTTATCCTTTCTGTATAGTGAATTGTCTGGTTTTGTTGATTAAGTTCACAATAAAAAATTAACTTAAAAGAAGGTAAGCTTCTATTCATCCCCCCTTTTAAAATTTGAGACATGGGTGTCCATCCCCAGTCCTGTAGTGTCTCTTCCACTTCCCATGATTTTTCAAAGATTGCTTATACAAATTACATTTGCTACCCCCAGGTTACTGACCCAGTCTTATTGAGCATACCCAGTTCTTTCTTAATAGCTCCTTATTTGTCATAGGTTTCAACTTCCTACTCACCAGTTTTGTCCTTTTCTCATCAGTCCAAAGATCATTTTCTTTACTAGAGAAAACAGATGCAAAATAGGGATTGAGTAGTTATGCCTTCTCTGCACCATCCATTATCAGCATCCCCTCCACCCTGAGCAGTGCTTCTCTTTTCTTCCCCAAAGTTAAAACAACAACAACAACAACAACAACAACAACAACAACAATGCCTTTTTTATTGTCCTTAATTGTCCTCTGATTCATTCTGGGCTTTACTGCTACAGACACTATTCTTACAGGATCATTTCCTCACTTTTTGTTCAATCTCAACAACAAGTTCTTGCTTCCATCTTCTGAATTAGTCTTTTAGAAATCTAAGTTGCTCAAAGTTCTTTGTAAATTTCCTTAGATCTCTTCAGACATCTATCTTTTTTCTTCCTAATTGGAATATTTGATTTGATGAGCAAAGTTGGGAGCTTCCCATCACCTCTGAGATGAGTTTTCCCTTGAGAATTTTAGGGGACTAATTATACTTTTTCTGATCTCTTCAATATCTGTTCTCCCCAAATCTAGAGGGTGCACTGGCTCTGCTCAAAATCTCTTTTGTGTGCCTCTGGTATTCTCTTTAGGGCTCCCTTCATTCACCCTCTTCTCTAGCCTTGTCCTTTGTCTAACTCACCCCCAACTTTCCTGTCTCCATTTTTTCAATCATGTGATTTCTCCTACTTGGAGTGACTTTCTTTCTCAGTCAGATTCTTGATTGGCCTTCAATTCAAAGCTCAAATACACCCACTTCTAGAAATCTTTCCCTAATCTTCTGAGTCAGAAGTCACCTCTCTTTCCACAGTTTAATCACTGGATGCTGTCCGTGCCTCTCTCATAGAACTTTCCTAATAGAAAGAGCACTGGACTTGGACTCCAAAGGATTCTTTGTTTATGTTTATTTCTGAACCATGCCACTTGACCGTGCCACATGGCCATGGCTAAGTCACCTAGCTTCTTTGAAAATCATTTCTTTAACTACAAGATGGGAAATAAGCTACTTGCCTTACCTACTTCATTGGGTTGCTATGGAGAAAGTCTGTTGTGAAACTTGAAGTGCTCTAGAAACAAGAGTTCCTATTCTAGTTAAGTGGCCTTGGTGTTTAGGGAACGCAACAACTTTGGTTTTGGGTGGGGAGTCGGATAAAAGGTCATCAGGTTTACTAGTCCCTGTCAATCCCCCCATTCTAGTACTCAGAGTAATCTGCGTGGATTCAGATTGGCAACCAAGAGTTAAAAATTCTCCTCATCACGTCTCCACCTAAGTCATTTCAGCCTTGTTCCTGGAATGATTTTCAGTCACCCAGTCTACCAGGCAGGGGTCCTAGGGAAGTTAAAAGGAATTGTCTAAGCATAACTCAAACAAGGATTTAGCCTAAGGGAGACCGAATAGGAGCAGAGAAGACAAAGAAAGAACACATTTCATAAGCTTTTGCAGTGTGCCAGGAACTATGCTAAGCACTGAGGGTTCAAATAGAAGGAGCAGATATGTTGTGCCCTCCAGGACCTTACACTCTAATGGAGAAGACAACATATTAATGGGAACCGGAAGGAGGGATTCATTTAAGTGACCATGGTGTTGAGAACTGGGAAGGAGCGTAGAAGGAGGATTCTCTGGGTGAGATAAAGCAAAGGCTCTCTTATTCCAGAGCCAGGAATGTCAGGGATGGATTCTCTACAGTGGTGGTTTGGTTTAGGGGTGGGAGGCAGGGAGAATGGATGCTAGCCAGAGTGCAGGTAGTGTGGTAGAAGTTCTAAAGACCTATGTGCCAGCTTTTATCACCTAAAATGACTGAAGACCTGAATAATGATATAGCTAGCACTTACATGGCTCTTGTGGTTTGCAAAGAGCTTTACCAATATTAGCTGATTTGATTCTGGGAGCTCCTAGAGGGGATGGAACTCTCCCTTTACAGGAAAAGAGGCTTCCCAGTAATTGGAACCCAGCAGTGACCAGCCAAGAGCAACTTGCTTGAGATGCTAGCTGGCTGCTAAGTGATACTACTTGAGAATTAGAGGCTGTGGGTGGTTCTGAGACGGAGCAGGGAGCAGCATCAGCAGCAGAAAAGAGTTCTAAGCCAGGTACTGGCTGAGGAGTGTAAACTGTCCTGTTTGGGCTTGATTCCCCAGCCTTGCATGTTTCCTGAACACGTATGTTTCATGTATATCTCATTCCTCCACATATGTTCCCTAGCCATGGGCAACCCTCACAAATATACCCCTTGATTCATAATCCCTGAGCGTGCATGTGCTTTTTATGTGTGACCTCTCTTCTACTTCTGGGAGAGCATACCCCATTGTGTGTGTGGCAGGGAGAGAGGAATTATTCTTGTCATTTATTTTACTATGTTGTTTAAATGTGTTTCCTTTTTTAAAATTTGAAATAATGTATTCTCTTACTATGAAAAGAAACACATGGGTGGGAGCTGATGACCAATGGTGATGAGTGGCTGCTCCCCCACAATGTGCCTTGAACCTGCTGTCTCTCTAGGGGTCCACATGTGAGGGGAGCTCTGTCTGCCACCACTGCCTACCACTACCAATACTTAGCATGGTGCTCTGAACCCAATAAGGGCTAGCTGTTTATTGAATGAATGAGTGGCTGTCTTTTGTAACCACTGAGGAGACCGTTGTTCACTTTGGAGTCACATGTGGCATAGGGTCCTGTCTGTGCTTCATGACTGTGATCTGTTGGCATTTTGGACAATTCTGTCTGCCACTTGCCTGGGGCTTGGAGCTTTGGAATCTCTTAGAAGTGAGTCCCTTGGATACACTCTTCCCACCCTGTCTTGGATGTGATTCTTGGAATCTGCCTCTTTGCCTTTTTAGTCATCTTGTGGATTTGCCTGAAATGGATCACCCCAACTCAGTTTTCAGCATTCTCACTTGGATGCCTGTGGCTGTGCTAACTCCCATGAAAACCTAATCAGAATCGAACGGAAAACCAAATCAGAGCTTTTAAAATCTCCATTAAGCCTGCTCCCTCATTTCTCCCAGTGTGGTGTGCTAATCAGTGGTGGATGCAGGCTCTTATCATATTCACACACAGTTTTGATGGGCTGAGGCCCCTCTTTTCTGCCAGCTCAACTCTACTGGGCTAGATCTTCCCAAAAAGTTATTTTGGAAATAAGACAGGAAGCAACGCCTACCTGAGAAGCTCTAAGATAAAGACAAAAGTTATGACCAGATGCTTGTGGCAGGAATGTTAAATAATAAGGATGGGAAGAAAGGACTGGACATATGGATGACTTGGGAATTGTTGTGCCTGGGGCAGGTGATATACATCATGCCCTCAGTTAAAGGAGGTAGGGACACTGCCCTGGTGAGAAGGGGTCAGAGAATCAGGACTCTGGCATGAAGCCAACGCCAAGGGGGCTATAGCCCATAGGGACTGAAGGCACTCACCCCATCTAGCTTGTAGCTTCCCATTTTAACAAATTATTCTTGCTGATTCTGCTGTTTCTTCATTAGAATATAAACTTCTCGGGGCGGCTAGGTGGTGCAGTGAATAGAGTACCGGCCCTGAAGTCAGGAGAACCTGAGTTCAAATCCAGCCTAAGTCACTTGACACACTTACTAGTCGTGTGACTTTGGGTAAGTCACTTAACCCCAATTGCCTTCCAAAAAGCAAAAAAAATATATATATATAAGCTCCTTGAGGGCAGGGCCAACTTCCCTTTTGCATTTGTATCTCTAGAGCCTGGAACAAGGCCTGGATCATAGTGAATACTACATAAGCACTGATTGAATTGGATTGAATCTTACACAGCTGAAGACATGCAAATAATGATAGAACTTTTAAAATTCTGTGCCCTAAAAATATGACACCCTGGGCTCTGAGATAACTATGTAAAACATGTATTGTACTTCACTGAGGAAACCTAACTGAAAAGTTGCTATTTTATTGCCTTTTATCCCCAACACCTAGGACTGTCTGGCACACAGTAGGTGCATTAAAATGCTTGTTGATTGACTGAATGAATGACTTGAGGTTCCTCAGACTCTTTCCACCTACTGGTCCTGCACAAGAACCACTTGATCATACTCAATCTCTTGGCCAGGCCTCAGGATCCTTCCTTCCTTCCTCCCTCCCTTCCTTCCTTCCCTCCTTCCTTCCTTCCCTTCTCTCTCTTCTTCCCTCCCTCCCCCTCTCCCTTCCTCCCTCCATCCCTCCTTCTCTTCCTTCCTTCTTCAGAAAGTTGATTCTGTAAGAATTGACTTGACAAGACCCTTGTCCTTCTCTTTTTGGGTGAGGGGAAATATTGAGTCACTTTAAGGGCTCAGGGGATTACAGGGGCAGGGGAATGTCATGCATAAGGCTAAAGTCAACTTGTTCATTTCTTTATAATATATTTAAGGAGTCCATAGTGTGGAGTAGTTGGCAGAAAATTGAGGACACAAATAACAGGCTTTAATTAGCAATTATTTTAAAGATTTATTAAAGGGGAGGGTCGATAAAAAGGAAGTTTGACTTTTTGCATATCACATCTGGTACAGAGTATCTATCTGACCACCAAATTTATTTGAAAGTGGGCTTTGGACTCCACTGAGTTCGGCCCAGATGAGAAAACGAATGGATGCCTCCATTTTGCTCCAACCATTTAGAACATCAGCTCAAACATCAGCTACAGTCGGTGGTGATTCTGCAGGAGCCATCACAAAACGTACCACCAGCCTCTTGTTAGCTGGGTGGACTTAGGGTGCAGAAGGAGCCATAAAATCATAGCTTTTTAGACATGGTCAGTATTTTGCTTGACTGGACATATTTGTTACAAAGGTTTTCCTTTTTTTTTATCCAAGGTGGGGGGTAGGGGGAGGAGAAGGTGGAAAGAAGATGGGGTTTGGGAATAGGGCTCCAAGAAGAAAAAAAATAAGAAGGGAACAGAAGGAAGACCAGAAGGAATCACCGACAAGCAGAACAGCTTTAGTTACATGTTGGATTTATTAAATACAAAAGAAAAGCAAGGATCACTGAAAAGAGAGTCAGAGATTCATGTACGCTCCTCTCTCGTTTTGACACCTGTCTGGGGAAACGGTCCTTTTATTTTAGAGGCTTTTGTCCTGGGGCCTGTGAACTTGCTAAAAAATCGTTGATAATTGTATTTCAATGTACTTGGTTGCCTTTGTCATCCTATATGTTTTATTCATTTAAAAACGTGATTCTGGGAAGGAGTCCATAAGCTTCACCAAAACAGAGAGGGGTCTACACCACAAAAAAGGTGAAGCTCCCTTTCTTTATTTGTAGCTCGTGAAACTCATTTTTAAAATGTGTTCAATATTAGATATAAAGGCAGCAGAGACCTCAGAAATCACAGCCCAACACCTCATTAAATAGATACAGAAACAGAAGCCTAGAGGGTGGTGCTCTCTTAAGTAAGTCTTCCAGGGTCACAAAGTAGTGGACATCAAAGGGTTTGAACCCAAGTCTTCTGACTTCAGAGGCAGTCATGGATCCTCCTCAAGTCTTAATTTGATTTAAATATGATGAACAATCTGTACAATAATGAGTACTATCACCTCTCCCCCTCCCTGCTGTCCCACTAGACCTTGGCCCATCCTTTCCATCGCTTCTGGGAGGGTTTGGTTGGAGTTAATAATCTAGGCCAGTTAAAAATTCCATTCAGTGAGGGTGTATGGAATGTATATTTTTACATACGTACAAAAAACCCTTTATTTAGTCAGTTGCACTGGTTTCTCTGCATACATTACTGCCATGTATTAATAATCATCTGTTCGCCTGCCATGGGGCCGGGAGAGGGCATCCTGCCAAGTTCTGCCAACCACACACGCTCACCTGGCAACATTCAGATTTGTGAACTGATCTCTCCTCCCCTCAGAGGGGCTGGAGGGTGTTGGTCCTGTTCCTTTATTCTGTCTAGAACCAAGATTCTTGGGAGGGGATGGGAGAGGAAGGGGAGGAAGAAGACTAAAGAATGCTATGGAAAGGTGAACGAGGAGTCTTGGCTAACAAGTAGCTCAGAAAAAAAAGAGAACTTTGATGACTAAGGTATAAGTGAGTCAGAAACAGCAAAATTAGACACATCTGAAAAGTCTAGGTAGGCTTAGAGACCAAGGGAGATAGTGCTTGAGAAAGTGAATTTGTGGCTTTTCAAACTCAGATCAAGAACAATGGAAAAAATTGTTCCAGATGTTCAGGGAAACTTGGAATCCAGCCAGATCCACCCAGCCCAGCAATAACCAGAGAAAGGGAAAAGGAGGAGGCTGGAGGGCGAAGGGCTTAGAAACAAACAGAGAGACACAGGAAAACAGAGACAGAGAGATAGACACCGAGGCAGACAGGCAGAGACCAGAGGCAGAGACAGACATGGCCAGAGAGACCGAGACCGAGACAGAGAGACAGACAGACACAGACAGCATAGAAACAGAAAATGAGGAAAGGGAGAAGCCGGTTCTCAGTGAACATGCACTTAATTGTGAGAGCAAATGCACATTTCAAGAGAGGCCAAATTTGGCTGACTTAGTAAATTGATGAAGAATGTCAGAACGGTTCAGATTTCTGTCCCCAGATCTGAAAAACAGGAAAGGCAATTCACTCCCGCAAGCTAAGAACTCTTAGGAGTCCTGTTCTCCTACCCAGGGACTGCAGGGTAGGGGTAAGGGTCTCATAAAACATCGAGGGGCTTGGGGATTTAAAATCTTAATTTTTTTGCATTCATCTTTTATTTTCTTCTTTCAGACTTGGCACATTCTCCCAGTTCAAAGCAAAGGAATGGTAATATGTTTATCACGTACAAATGGAGCCCAGACTGCAAACACACATTTGGGGTGGATTGCCAGAAAAAGAACGTATTCGGCTTCCAATGTGCATCTTACGTGTCATAGTTAAGCAAGGGAATATGCCACCGTGTTTGTTACTAACGGGTTGAATTAAGCCATTTATTAGGCCAAAGTTACGTGCTAGATCTGTTATGCAGTCACCCTTTGGTCCCTTGGCCCCTGAGCTCTAAGATGGATGTCATTAAAACACTCATCAACCAGGAAGCTACAGGTCAGGGCAATTGCCCTGGCTGAGGAGGATGAGTGGTGAATATGAGTGGGGGCTCATTATACAGTGAAGGCCGTGAGTCAGCACCAATACACCAGCGTCTGTAGCCCTGAGAAGCAGTCTTGGAGGGATTAAAATACTTCAAGGTGTAAATACCACATTAGGGCTTAGTCATCTGGGACAGAGAAACCGAGCACTACAGACCCATTTGAACTGTGAGGTTGCCTTTCATCTATTCCGGATGTATCTTGGTATGTATGTATCTCCTCCCTGAGAATAAGCCTCTTGTGGGAAGGGGACTTTTAGCTTTATTTGCAATCCCATTGATTAGCACAGTGCCTGGCTCATAATAAGTGTTTCATAAATGTTTGTTGATTGATTAGACATGGGAAGACACAAAGGGCAAGCATCCATTTCTTTAGAACTCCCAGGCTCCTTTCTATAGCATCTCATTGCCTTGTGCACAGTAGGACTGAATAGCACCATGAGACTCATGGGCCAAGGATGGCTAGGTAGACTCACCACCAGGAGCAGCGCTGCCGTGGCGCTTGGGCTTCCTCCAGCCAGGCAGGCAGTGATGACTGTCCGATGCTCAGTACCCTGAGGAGCACGGTGAGCCAAGGCAGGGCTGTCATAAACCAAGAGGCCCAAATACATGTTTTAAGTGTGACTCTTGCCCCAAAGTCCATTGCCATGGGAGTCTCTTCTTAATGGTGGAGATGAAGGCCTTGTCCTTAGTGAGAAGCAGGAGTGAGGTTTACCTCTTCCCCTTTTCTCAAAGCAGGAAGCCAGGAGCACCTGAATGATGGATTAGCAAAGAGGGGCTGGCTGAGAATTGCCTATTGTCAGCTCCACCTTGCCCCTCACACAAGGCAGGGCCTTCTTTTATACCAGTAAGCAGAGTCTCATCCAAATGACCTTGAGACGGGGATTTTATAAGGACACAGAGACTTGTAATCTTGGGGAATAGAGAGGATCTGTTGGCTACTGGGGTGGAGGGAGGGAGGCAGAAGGGGAAATAGGTGTAAAGTAACCTGTTTGATAGGGCAACTAAGTGATGAAGTATGGGCCTGGAGCCAAGAAAACTCATCTTTATGAGTTCAAATGCAGCCTCAGACTCTAGCTGTGTGACCCTGGGCAAGTCACTTAACCCTGTTTGCCTCAGTTTCCTCATCTATAGAATGAGCTAGAGAAGGCAATGGCAAGCCTCTGTAGTATCTTTGCCAAGAAAACCCTAAATGGGATTACAAAGAGTTGGACATGACTGAAAAAACAACTGGATAACAACCTGTCTGATATACAACCACCAAGAATAAGGTTCATCTTTTTTTGAGTAAAAGCTCCCAGCCAACACTGTGACCACCAGAAACAGAATCACAATCTGTGATACACTCTGTAAACAGGGGTCCAACTTGCAAATCAAAATAATCCTTAGTCTGGAAAACTTCATTTGTCAGAAAATGGTCTTTCTGGCAATGCCTACAAAATATATATGATCACCCTCAACAGCATCGTGCTCAAAATCAATAGCATGGCTCCCAGATATGGAGAATTCTCTTCACCATCCCCTCCTCTCCTTTCAGGTTTCTAGCTTCCCCACTCAGCTTTGTCCTTCCCTGCTCTAGATACTATGACATCAGCATCAACTGGCCAATGTGTACATTAACTAGAAAGGTCTGGCTAATGCTCAGTCTTAGAAGAATAAAAAGACATTTGCAACATTGTTAGTGCTAAAGACCAACTATTAGCACATTCTACTATAGGAAGGTGTCTAAGAAAATATTTTTAAATCAAGAGAAGAAGCAAGGTCGTTGTCATTTCTATGCCATGGTCACAACTCCCAATATAGTTCAAGGCAGTCGTTTTCTTAAATCCTACTCACCACAACCCAGGATGAATTAGATAGCACTGTTAGTCTTCCACTACAAGACTTCATGGTGGCATGGAGATGATCCTGGCTTTGCCAGCACAGTCTAGGTTCTGGCATGTTCTACTACACCTTGAATTATCTTTGAACTGAGTCTGGTTTCCAAGGACCAGCCCAGATAAATATGAGCAGGCTCATATCAGTAGGCTAGTCACTCAGGGGTGGATGTTTTAATCATGGCAACTCATGAAATAAAGAAAAATACAAAATAGCCTTGAATCTTATGTGACCTCCTTCAACTTCTGCACTGACTGCAGTGAAAAGAGTGCAGAAGTAGCTAAGACTCATATATCCATTGTTTGTACTCTAAAGAGGAGATTCTTGGCCAAGGATCAGTGGCATTCTGCTGGAGGAAGGGAGCCGCAGCAGTCTTGATGTTCTTGCTACAGAAGAAACTGGAACAAGGAAGGAAGTTGCTACTAAGTGGGAGGAAGTACCATAGATACTCCACAGAGAGGTGATGAAAGGAATTGGCCATGGTGGTTTTACTGTAGGTCCAAAGACAATGAAAGGGATTATTGCAGAACATATCTAGTCATCTCATTATGATTCTTTTGATAGGCATTTGAACCTTCATGAAAATAGTTGAACTTTTATGCCAACCTCAGTTACTGAGGATGAAGACATAGGGAAATGCTATGAAGAATTTGATAAGATTCTCCAAATTAAATCAACATACACTGATACTTGGTGACTTCGATGCAAAGGGAGGAAAAAGTGACCCCCAGAGACACTGGTACAGAGAGGCAGAGCTACTCAGAGGAGGAAATAGGAGAGGGGAGTTGTGTGTGTGTGTGTGTGTGTGTGTGTGTGTGTGAGAGAGAGAGAGAGAGAGAGAGAGAGAGAGAGAGGGAGAGAGAGAGAGAGAGAGAGAGAGAGAGAGAGAGAGAGAGAGAGAGAGGGAGGGAGGGAGGGAGGGAGGGAGGGAGAGAGAGACTGGTCCTGGTCATTGAGAGTACAGCTATGAAAACGAGTTGGGACCCCAACTGAGCAACCTGCCCAGAGGGACACCATGTCCAGGGTAGAGCTTTGTGAGAACTCCATATAAGAGAAAGAGCAGCAAGAATATGGACAGAACTCCTGGCATAGCCAGGAATTATGACTCACTTTGGCCACATGTATTTCCTACACATATGCCTCATAACTATTGCAATCTAAGTTTGTGTGTGCTTGCCTCACAGATACATTTGATCCCACAAATGTATGCCCCAGGTTTATAGAGGAAATGTTTTGTAGCTACTGTCATAACAGCGCAATATTATAAAATGCCTTTGCTGAGAGCTAATTATATCTATTGGATGACTGTTAATGGGAAGCACATCAGTGGGGACTCAAGAGCTATAGTTTTAGAGGCAGGTACAACCATTGGGTACCTCTCAAACCTGAGAGTAATAATCACTCTCCAGGGGATCCAACTCATGAGTGAGAGGGCAAATGGGGAAGTAACACAGAGGGGTGCTTTGTAGGGAATATGTTATACTTACTGTCTGTTGATTATTAAAGAAGACTTTGATTTGGTAGAGAAGAAAGTTGTCTTAAAGGAGTTTTTCCAACCAAGTGTCTCTCATCAATTCATCAAAGTCATTCAAGATTGTTTGAAAGATAGAATAATAACTATAACAACAACCTGATTCAATAGTCTTCCAATCATAAACACTGGACAAAGCAAAAAAAAGGAAGATGCATGTTTGGCAAAGATACCACCTTTCAACGGCAGAAATCCTGGCAGATGGCTTCTCAGTGGATAGTGAAGTGCTTCCGACATTCCTGTTTGGGACAACTTTGAGCTAGTTATACTAAGCCATGTACATAGACATAAAACTTAAAGATAATAGCTACCAAATAATTCACTTTATGGTCTATAATCGAGTTCATCTTCTAGGTCAGGTAACTACAAAGTCTTTTGGAAGATATTTGTAACTACCTGAAAGAGCTTGGCCTGACCATCCAATGAGGAAAAGTCCAAATGGATGAAGAACGTCTAACACACATTCATGCCTCGAATGTGTATAGAAAATCTATAGAGACTGTCAATCAGAATGTATATATGCTAAATATGATCAATATGTATATTTGGAAAAGACAGTACAGGTGGACATTGATTTGAACCCAGAATTGAATAGGAAGAGAAGAGTGCAATGAAGCAGACTTTGGAAAGTTGCAGAGCTCCTCCAATTACCTCAAAATTCCATGCGTTCAAAGGCTCATTTTTTAGATGCTAAAGTTTCACTAGTGTTTCTGTGTAGTGGTGAGACATGGAATAGAGTACTGTCTAAAGAATTAAAAAGAATTTTAAAAATTAATATCACACAGAGGACAATAGAGAGGCTCATGGGGGGTGTGAGCAGGAGGCTACAACATATGACCAATGGGATCCTTTGAAGAGGAATAAGAGTAAATGATATTATTGAGGAATTGTATTATAGAAAGAGAAGATGGACTAGTAATATATTGAGGGAGAGATACAATAGCTACAGTGCTTCACTGGTATCTTTCCAATTTAAAGAGAATTTGAGGAACATTTTCAGAACATTGGATGGACCTTGACTGTGAACTTATGAGGGGAAGACATGGACAAGAGTCATATAGAATAAACAAGCTAAGAAGAGTGATCAACATTGTTAAAGGGAACTTTGAAATTGATAAGATCATGGATGCATTTTAGTATTTGAGTGTGCCTCAGTGTTTTCTGAGGGGCTGGGTGTATATTTTAGTTACTATTTTTAGTTGGGAGACAGCAGGAGAGGGATAATGAGTGAAGGAAAGGAGAAAAAAGAGTGAGAGAGAAAAGGAGAAATATGGGAAAAGGGAAAAAGGACAGAGAGAAAGAAAAAGAAGAGAGGGAGGAAAGAGGAGAAGGACAGGGAGAGAAGAGATGGGTAATGAGGAAGGGACGTAGAGGAGACGAAGAAATAAAAGGAGAGGGAGTAAAAGAAATAAATAGGTAAAGAGAAGGAGACAGAAGCAGAGAGACAGAGACAGAGAGACAAGAGAGAGGAGAGGGAGAAAGAGGGAAAGAAACAGTAGGAGAGTGAAGAATGGAGGTAGAGAAGACAGAAATGAAAGGAGTAGAGGGAGGGAGAAAAGGAGATGGAAGAAGAGGGAAGGAGAGAAGAAGCTGGAGGGGGGGAGGGAGGGAGAGACAGAGAGAGACAGATAGACAGAGACAGAGACAGAGAAGGCACCTTTTGCGAGCGCAGTATATTAGTAGGCAAGAACATTTCAGTGACTCAGTGACATATCCGGTAGTTGAGCCAAAGTGATCTCTGATGTATTTCTAGTGCAGCACCTTGGACAGTTCCTGTAACCAGTACTCAATAGAGTAGGAATGGTGCCATTTTTCCCATCCTAGGCTGAAGTATCCCCTTAGCCTGACACTCAGCACTAAGCTAAGACATTCAGAAATGTCTAGAAGAACCAGCTTTATGTCTTGGTTTAACGAGCAGATTTTTTTCCCCATTTGCTAATGAAGGACTTACTCTGTGAGGCTAGCCAAGCCAGATAAGTGAATGGAGCAGCCCAAGATGGGAGTTATTCATCTCCTATAGACCCATCTCTGGATTCCCTGGGAGCTTGGCATGTTTTAAGGGGATAACTTAAGCGAACCACTTTTAAGTGTTGGTTAAGCAGTCTTAGGAAGATGCACTCATATAGCAACCCCAGGGGAATAGCTCTACCCCGGATGTGCCAGTTTCAAGAAGCACTTACCCTGAGTTCCTTTGCCAGATTATTTAATATTCATGGTGGTTGTAGGTGGAGCAGCTACTAGGAATGAAGCCTATGAAAGCATAATGGAACTTTCAGATGCAAAATGAATACCATCTACTGATATCAACTCAGCCTGAAATGGCAAGATTAGCCCTGCCAAGTTCAGAAAACCACTTAGGGTCATTCAGAGCAAACTTTGAAAGAGAAGACTGATATTAATGCCAATGTAAAATTGCCCCAGTTGATAAACCAAATAAACAAAACAGTGAACCCATTAGGAAGTACTTGTGAGACTTTGAGAACTTTGTTCGTTTGATTCTGAAATATACTGGGCAGCATTTATTTGGCTGTTTAGAGAAAGATGTGCCTAGCTGAAAATTGTTTGATTTTTACATAGATACATAGGCAGAGGACTTGAAAATAGTGATTACCAAATAATTCACTTCTTGGTCTATAATCTAATCTAGGCCAGGTATCTGTCTGCCTCCACCTTTAGCCATACTCTTTGTCTACTCTGGGATTGTACAGGACTCAGATAAACTTGAGATCTCTGGTTTCTCTCAGACATACCTCCTACAGACTTCTGTGATTTCCCCAACTCTAGCCTTTGAGGGTATAGAGTGTCATGTCTTCAAAATTTCCTTCTAATTCCTTTGTATATATGTCTACCTGTTGTGTTTCCCTGAAGGAGGTGAGCTCCTTAGAGGTAGTATTGGCTTTGTTTTTGACTTTGCATCTCCAGTATCCATAGTGCCTGGTAGATAGTGAAATCACGGGGTCATAGATTTAAAGCTGGAAGAGGCCATTTAGTTCAGGCCTTTTATCTCACACATGAGCAGACTGAGATCCAGGAAGGCTAGACCAAAGATACGTAGGTAGTAAGTGTCAGGGATGGGATTTGAACTCAGATCTTCTGATGTCAGAGGCAGTATTTTTTCCATTAGACAATGCTTACTCTTAATTAAGGCTGGCTGATCGATGAATGCATAAAATAAGAAAGACACTCCATGTATGTTTCTGTTTGTTGAAGTGAATTGTGTAACATGGGAATTATTGTTCTATCTAGAGCTGAAAGTAGGAATAGTCAAAGTAGGCAGCTTCCCAGGAAACTACACTTGGGGGTGCAATGAAATTCACTTTTAAATAAAGCTTTTGAAAAAAATCAGTGCACATTTTTAGTGTTGGAAAAATATATTCATTGTGGCACATTGGCATTTATATTGTGATAGATCCAATTGGGTTGCACTCATTACCCCAAGGATCACAGCATCCGGTGGATAGTAAGAGACAGTGGGCACACTTTTCAAACCTTTCCAAGAGGGCCAGATGCCTTGGCCTAGCCCTGGTTCCCTTAGAAGGCAAACACGGGTTGTCCTTGTCCTTGTAACTTTGGAGAAACAGGGAAATTAAATGAATCAACTAGGAAGCTCAGTCTAATAGAGAGAATGCTGGCTGGAGAGTCCAAGGACTTGGGTTTGAATCCTAGCTCTGATGTTTACTGCCCTTGTGACTTTGGTCAGGTCATTTCCTTTCCATGAACTTCAATTTTCTCATTTGTAAAAATCAAGAGTTTGACTCGATGACCAGGTTTATAAAGTTAAGTTTTGATGGCTAGAATGGCTCTCACACTCTTCTCTCATTCTCCTCCTCCTCCTCTTCCTCCTCCTCCTCCTCTCCTCCTCCTCTCTCTCTGTCTATCTCTCTCTGTCTCTCCCCCCCTTTCTTCTCACCCTCTTGGTCTTTTTGTCCTGTTCACTCAGGAAATGCTTTTATATTCATATATTAGACAAGAAAGGGATAATCAAAGCTAAGTATTCCAAATGATTTGTTACATATTGTTTCAGTTCCCTCCCCTACCTTGTTGACCAGATTATGTTTGAAGATGCTGTGAATGCTTGGCTCTTTCTCAACAGCTTGGCCTCATCTCAAGGTTGTGTGTGTGTGTGTGTGTGTCTGTGTCTGTGTCTGTGTGTGTGTGTGTGTGTAACTGCTAGGTCAAATTGCCAAAAAGGAAATACAATTTCCAGGCTGTATCAATTTCATCTCACTTTACTGATCTTTTGAGAGCAACCAGGAGGGAGATAGAGAGGAGCTGTGGCCAGAGTGCCAGTTCTCTCTGTTTCTCATCATTAAGCTGATAACACACGACACCCTCATTATTATTCCATCATTAGGATCTGAGCATTTTGAGTGTTCAAATAAAATGGCTGTTTTTATCTTCCAGAGCAGTAAATGAGACCCTGCTTCTCAGCATGCTGTCCTGGAAACCCATTCTTAATGAGCAAGTGATTACAAGGTTGAAATGCAGCAAGTGTCCCTAGCAAAGCTGTGTGACCACAGACTTGGTCTTCCAAAACCTC